>JASPKZ010003448.1:1112500-1860000 GCA_030220185.1 Diploptera punctata | reverse complement strand
TGGAAGTTCTAAGTTTATTTTCGCAGGCTTCTTTGACTTATTCTCTTACTCCAGATCTTTCATCTTTATTTTAGCTTTCTTTTCGGAGAATCCATTAAAATTTAAAATATATAATTACTAGAAGTCCCGGCCACGCGTTGCTGCGGCTAAGGTATATGTTAAAAATTTAAATTAAGTTGCTGTCTTTCAGCCGGGTTACTTAAAACTAATAGTTACACACGAAATTAATAATATTGAAAATAAAATAAACACTGAAACACTTAAATTATGAAATAATCAAAAAACAAGACCTAAGTAGGATAACGGCGGCAGAAATGAAATTTTTGAGATCTGTTAAAGGGTGCACTAAGGAAGACAGAATCAAGAACACAGAAATAAGACAGGAACTTGAAATATTTGCAATAACTGATAAAATGGATACATATAGACAAAAATGGAAGCAACACATAGACAGAATGAATGAAGATAGATATCCAAAACAAATAACAAAATACAAACCTAAAGGCACCCGAGATGTGGGCAGACCTAGAAAGAGATGGGCTGAAGTCGGAACGGGTCAACAGACCTAATCCATGAATGAAGATGATGATGATGATGATGATGATCAATATTTGTAATTCAATTGAAATTCGCGGTTGCAACAAAAAGCAAAGCCATCTGGATATCTCTTTGTTAAATAATAAACCAATTACCTTACCAAATTACCTTATACCGCCATCAGTTAGAATCGTATGGAACTCACAGATAATTACACCGCCATCCGTTAGAATCGTATGGAACTCAAAGATAATTATAACTCTTTGTTAAATAATAAACAAATAATTTGCAATAAAAAATAATGCGACTATAAATTTAGTTATAAACTACCCTAAGTCTCAAGTTGGATCAAACTGCACACAGTGTGCAAAATTTTATTAAAATCGGTTCAGTAGTTTAGGATTCCATCGCGGACAAACAACGTGACACGAAATTTTTATATATTAAGATGAAATATTTACCTAAAAGGTCAGTCTCCTCAACTTCATCATCATCATCAACAACAAGGATTAAGCCCAATGGCCTGTTCCGATCTCATTATAGGTCGAACTGGTCTTTCCATCTCTTCAATGGTCTTCCCAACATTCTTCTCCCTTTTGGTTTATAATTATAAATTCTTCTTGGTATGCGCTGTTAATTCATTCGTAATACGTGCTCAAGATAAGCATTTTGATAATATTTTATTCTTTCACAGAGATTAAATATATTAAGTTGTGTTCTTATATCTTCGTTTTCTTTTTATCGGTCCTTTGGTATCCTGCTATTGCTCTCAACATCTTCATTTCAGCAGCCTCTATTTGTTTACTATCTGCCTTTGTTAATGTCCAGGTTTCACATCCATAAATAAGAGATGGAACTGCCAATACTTTGTAAAACTTCAAAATAGTTTCTTTTCTAGTCTTTATTACTTATTTATCTGTAACGCTTTCGGGACTAGTCCCATCATCAGCAGGGTTCAATGAAGGACATAGTATGTTAGATATTGAAAACACCGTAACAATAATGCGCAGAGAAAATAATCCAGCTAAGACAAACGTACTCGAGGAGATGGAAATTTTAAAGGCAGTTAACAACGACGACCATCTGATAAAATCAAAACGCACCCAGTACGTGTAACCCCCTCTACCAGATCTTCAGTGAAACACCAGTTTTGAATCCCGCTGATGATGGGACTAGTCCCGAAAGCGCTATAGATAAATAAGTAATAAAGTTGAGGAGACGGACCTTTTAGGTAAATATTTAATAATTTTACATTTTAATTTTGAATAATACCTCAACGAACTTCATCATGAATCTTATTAATGTTGAGTCCATTAAGCTGAGATGTTTTTCCCCCGAAGACGTGAGTATTATGTATGTCAATTTCTACCCTGTATTTATCTAGGGTCTACTTCTTTATAAACTTCTGTTACAAAATGTTATTATGTAGTTTTTTGCTGCTTTATTAAACGTTGCTCTTTAACATCTTGGGGCATTACAGTCGCAGTTCAAATCTGGGCGCGAAAGGACCGAAACATTTTGCTCGAAGGCTAATTTCAGGTTTGAGAATGTTTTACGTCCCATAAATGTACATAAATGACACTAGACCCACGACTGTGCTTTCTTTCCGAAGGAAGTTATTCTCGGGATTTTTATGCCCTCAAAAATCCAACGGACCCGGCCACATTTGAAACTCAACACGAATTAATTTGTCCACTGGGACGACTCCATGATACTTTGATCATTTCCTTTTCTTGATTCTATTCTTCATATGTCATATTGATCGAGGCCTTATTTTTTACACAAACATGGTTTTCAAACAGTAACGATCTCATTAATTCTTACTTTTTAAGTTCCAATATCCTCTTTAGCTATATCCTTCTCCTCTTGTCAATTTCCTTAAGTCACTCTTTTCCTCTTGTCTATTTCCTTAAACCTCTCATTAGCTAACCTAACAGTTGCATATGACATCTGCACACACACACACACAAATATGTATATATATATATATATATATATATATATATATATATATATATATATATATAAACTCCAAGCACGACAGGCCTAGAAGGCCCTTGGCTGACCAGCCGGCTGCTGTCCTCACATCCACATGTGTTAATCACAGAGGTAGATGATCATCTAGTCAGTTTAGGGGTGACATGTGGTCAGCATGTCGGATCCCCCAGCCGTTATAGCTGGTATTCTCAACCTGGAGTCGCTACTTATTGTAGCTACCCAAATGCCTCACGATGCTGGGTGGGCACCGGTCCCATACTGGCCGAAATTCCATGAGAAAAATTTCTTCCCCATGGAGATTCGAACCAGCGCAAGTACCGTAGCTCTGCGCCATGGCTTCTTGCGTTAACCACTTGGCTTGGGCGCGGATATAGTGTATTAAATTGCCTGTTTTTAACCTTTTAAGATACGTATATAAATTCATAGACCAAAGGGAGATGGATAGGCGAATAGAGAAGACTGCGTAATAGTGAGCTACATGATTTTTATAGAAAACCAGATATAATGAGAACAGTTAAGTCTCGTAGACTGATAAGAGCAGGACATGTGACACGAATGGTAAATTAAAGAGGGACATGAAAGCTTCTTGTAGGCAAACCAGAGGGATAACGCCCAGTTGGTAGACCAAGAATAAGGTGGGAGAATAACATTAACCATGATTAGAGGGAAGTAGTGATTGGAAAACATTAGCTCGGGATGATAGAGGTTTATGGACAGATTATGACCGCGCGGTCATGATCCTATGGGTTCGATAGTGCCAATGAATTACTTGGCATAATTTGAACATTCTATTTTTTTGACCTCTTATTCTTATCCTCAAACCATAACCATAACATAAACACAATATCATAACATAGTAAAGTAAAGTGATCCCACAACAGGCCCGGAGGCCCTTGGGGTAGTAGGAGGTTAAGGCTCCCACTTTTTCTAGACAATCGGCACTTTATGTCAGCCGGGTTGTCAGCCCTGCGTGACGGCCGCCTTTACCCCAGAACAAGTGTATGGTACTCATTTCCGTTAGAGTCTGAGTCGACCTCAGGGCCATAGTGCCGCCAGAGGGTTTGGGTCAGTTTAAAATCCTGACCCCAACGGTAATTCAACAGGGAATATTATACTTTCCAGCTAAAGAGAGATCTTCCTCTGAAGGTGGTGTTAAAGAGACTGCCTTCAAGTGTAAACCCAGATGAAATTAAAGAGGAAATCCTCGCGTTGGGTTTCCCAGTAAAATCTGTAAAGCAGATCACTAAAACGGAAAACAATTTGGTTATACCTCTTCCCATCTATATATTAGAACTAGAACGCAATGAAGAAGCGTTGGAAATTTATGACTTGAAGCGTCTCTTGTACACAGTTGTAGCCATAGAACCATATAGACCCAGGGCTGGGCTTAAGCAGTGTTACCGGTGCCAGTCATTCAATCATACATTTCCTGCCTATAATCGGGCTCCTCGCTGTGTAATCTGCGCTGGGCCTCACGGGCACAAGGACTGTACTCCAAAGGCCCAAACGCGGAGAGACACTAATTTGCTAAAATGTGCAAATTGCAAGGAGTCCGGTCACCCGGCGTCCTATAGAGGTTGCCCTGCTTTCAAGGCAGCCCTTGAAGCTTATAGCAGGGTAGCTAAACCCATCCACAATCCAAAAGATAAACCATCCATAAGTGATCCCATCCCAAATCCAATTGTAAATCCAACTCAAAGAAAGACCTTCACATCTGTGAAGGTCGATCCAAGAGTTTCCTTCACCCAAGCTTTACAGACTGGTACTGCTTCCAGAACAACTCAAGAGAACAGCACTGCTAAAGCAAAGGGCCAGCAATCGCCAATAGGTAGCTTAAGTGTACGTGGGGAGGAGATTCTCCGGGATGTTCAGCCTTTATTGGCTGAACTGTCTAGTCCCATGGAGCGTTTCCTCTTCATGAGCCGACTGGTTAACCTGTGTTTTGCAGGTTAACCTCAAAAGGAGAGACCATCTACATAATGGTGCGAGACCACTCGCTTTTAAAGAGTGTGGCTCACTCTACGCTGTCCGGGTCGAGGGTTGAATTACCTGACTGACTGACTGATTGTTGACGGTGACTTGCACCGTCCAGTGTGCTGTATACTGTTTCCCAAGGGGATAAACTTGGCAGCAAATTCCTTTGTGGCTATCAAGTAGTGGTTGTGGATTATGTAACCTAAGCCTTTGGTGACAATATATTTTACCTAACAGGTATACACCAGAATAATAGTGTAAACCACTATACTTGTAAAACGGGCATCATAGACTACGCCGCTGGCAAGCAGAGGGTCCGAAAGCCGGACAGCGTAGAGTGAGCAACACTTCTTAAAAGCGAGTGGTCTCGCACCATTATGTAGATGGTCTCTCCTTTTGAGGCCAACCTGCAAAACACAGGTTAACCAGTCGGCTCATGAAGAGGAAACGCTCCATGGGACTAGACAGGTCGGCCAATAAAGGCTGAACATCCCGGAGAATCAATGGGTTAATCATTTATATTTTGAATAAACAACTCAGTAAAATCACTGAATCTATTAATTATTTGCTATATTCAATGTATTTGTTGGAGAAAAATAAAGGTCTAACCTGTTCAGAATATTAAAAAAGGAGGAGCTTTCTTTATCACAAAAGCAGGAGCTGATAAAGAGAAATCGATAAAGAGCGAGGTGAAACAAGACTGTCATTGGTTGTAAAACAACATTCATTGAAACGTGATTGGTCATTGACTAGCATTTGTGGCATGAGTTAAATAGTCTTTGTAATAGTCAATTGTTGGCTCATATATGGAGGCTGAACTGTCTAGTCCCATGGAGCGTTTTCTCTTCATGAGTCGACTGGTTAACCTGTGTTTTGCAGATTAACCTCAAAAGGAGAGACCATTTACATAATAGTGCGAGACCACTCGCTTTTAAGAAGTGTGGCTCACTCTACGCTGTCCGGCTTTCGGACTCTCTGCTTGCCGCGGCGTAGTTTATGATGCCCTTTTTTCAAGTGTAGTGGTTTCCACTATTATTCTATCGTAGACCTGTTAGGTAAAATACATTGTCACCTAAGGCTGAGGTTATATAATCCACAACCACTACTTGATAGCCACAAAGGAATTTGCTGCCAAGTTTATCCCCTTGGGAAACAGTATGCAGCACACTGGACGGTGCAAGTCACCGTCAACAATCAGTCAGTCAGTCATATATGGCTGTCTTTTCACAGTCAACTTCCTCAGGCTGGCCACTCTGAGTCTCAAAACAGATTTGTGATCTAACATCATAGCAATTTATCTTTTTTTTTTCACGTGTTTAATTAAGGAAACGGTACACTCGATAGATAAATAACATATTAAAATGCAATATAAACACCTGATTATTTTAAATTCATATTTGGTAGAATGTGTTATGTCTCTGCTAGGTAAACGTCTTTCTGATTTGGTTGTGTGACACTATACAGTTTACCAGCGGGTCACTGTATAAGTTAAGAGTATATTATACATTCATGTCCGGGTTCACTTCATTCTTATGTATACATGATAATATTGATAGCTCTCTCGCTGATGGACACGAACTGACTCAATTTCAAAAATATTGAAATCATCGAATATATTATCCTAAAAGATCACGTCACACATTATTAAAATGTCGAGATATAACTAATAACTTTCATCGACAATACATGTGTGACCTAATTCAAACTTCGATATTTAAATTTTAAATCATCATCCTTCACGGATTAGGTCTATAGTAGGATTTTAATATCATAATAAATATGAAAGTTAAAGTTAATAATTATATATTTTAAAATTCTTTTAATATTTAAATATAATTTAAATAAAGAAAAACATCTAAATAATTAATTGTTGTTCATTGTTCATATTATTTCGTAATATTCTTTCCTCCCTTAAAGAAAGAGTCCATGTCAATATTAGGATAGAGGAATTATTAAAATTCCCGAGCAAACAGACCTAGAGGATAGTGTTTCAGACTCCTTTCGGGAGGTGTCGATTTCAAATCTAGTGGCCTACAAGTTTGACAGAGTATTTTACGTGATTTTCTTCAGTTCTAAAAGGGTAATTTCAATCATATTATTATGAAACATTTCATCATCAATTGTGTCATCCATCCACAGTAATTCTGCCCGAAGGCAGGCCCTTCACTGCAATCACAGCATTTTTCATGCTATGCTTGCAGCGTTACTAGGGAATTGTAGGTGTGGTAGCTTCCCGTTGCTTTCCACACCGGTGAAGAATGATGATGATGATGATGATGATGATAAGGATGATGATGGCCATATGATTTCGGGGACCGTTTGAACCTTAAAGTTCTCCTGGCATTTGTCTTACAGGTGAGGAAAAACCCCGATAAAAACCTCACCCAGAAAAACTGCCCCGACCGGGGATCGAACCCGGGCCCGCTGCGTGACAAGGCAGCACGCTACATCGAGACCACAGCGGTGGACAACTGTGTCATAATTAATTAAAAACAACATATTAGGTGTGTTTTTTAAAACACAAAACTATACATTGTCAATATTAATACAATTCATGATAACATTTTGTTGAGGTAATAGTCATAAGTAATGCCACGAGTGATTTCCAATTTATCTAGAGAATTTGGAAATCAAGAGTGGCATTTGTTAGGACTATTTAACGAATAAAATTAAGCTGTTTACTCACAAATCATTATTTAACTATAGTTATTTTAAAATATTTATATATTTAATGTAAACGGCGATGTTTGAAAACAAATGAGACATGATAGGTACGCTTCATCTGCTTCTTTTGTTTATCACTGCAACCAGATCATACTATTTATTGCCAAAGGAATGCAATATTGTAAGAATGCTCTCTAGTGGAGAAAAAATGAAACACATCAAACTGTATATTAATTCATTTCTGATGTCGTATGATATAAATATGACAATTATATTTTTCTGGATTGTTACCTGGGAAAAAATACATTTAAGAAAGTGCAAACAGTGGTTTCTTTTTTTGGTGGTATAATAAATTGCTACAAATGTTTTTATATTAACTCCTGCAAGCGCTATGTGTTGACATCTATGCACTATATATACAATCAGTTAGCCGTATTTCTTGTAGGCTCAGTCACTGCAAAATAATGGTCAGACGTGTTCAGAATATTAAAAACGAGGAGCTTTCTTTAATATGGTAAATATAACACTGATAAATATTTCGTGAAACACGACTCTGATTGGTTGTAAAACAGAAATCATTGAAACGTGATTGGTCATTGACTCCCATTTGGGGCATGAGTTAAATAGTCAATGCAAACATATCTCCTGCTGCTTCGGCTGATGATAGGACTAATCTCGAAAGACCTATAGAGAATTAATACTTTACAGAGTTGAGGAGACGGACATATAAGTGCGATTTTATAATTTTATACATTATTAGAAGAGAGAAGGCCAACTGTTCTCATTATATCTGGCTTCCTATAAAGACCATGTAATTCACTGTTAAGAAGTCTTCTCCATTCACCTGTCTGTTCATCTCTCTTGGTCTAAAAATTTTCCTAAGAACTTTATTCTCAAATACTCGTAATCTCCTTTCCTCCCTTAAAGTAAGAGTCCATGTTTCACACCCATATAATATAACTGGTAGAATAATAGTTTTATAGGCCTATATTTTCAGTTTAACATTTTTTTGAAAGGAGTTGGGAAGTCAAGAGTCCCTGTAATCCATAATAGCACGCATTTTCAGAATTGAGCCTATGTTCAATTTCTTTGCGATCTCATTCCTGTTTGTGTATATTGTTCCTGGGTATATGAATTCAGCCACTTCCTCAAAATTTCTCTCATTTGTAATTAGCTGTCAATTTCCATTATATGATGTATTTTTATGTGTGACCATATATTTAGTTGTATTGGTATTTACTTCCAGTCCCAATTTCTTAGTGTTACTCAATAGTTTGTGCATGTCGGCCTTTAATATCTCCTCGCTATCGAAAAATAGTTCTACATCATCAGCATAAACTAACTTTAAAACTACACATACCAGGCCTTAAGGCCTTAACTCTGCCAGGTAAAATAAAGCTATTATTATAAATATATACAGCCTTCTGACATGCATCTAAAGATTGTTCTATATGATATGGAATAAAACTTCCTATGGAAGGAACTAAATCCATGCGCCTCATTTCGTAGATTTAAGGCTCACTGAGAGAACCGTCTGAAATAAGAGTCCTCTGTGAAAATATATCGATTCTTTTAGACTCAACCTTGAATCTTGGCGCTAATAACCTTAAATAAAACACTATCTATTTACTAAGACTATTTAACTCATGCCACAAATGTTAGTCAATGACCAATCACTTTTCAATGAATGTTGTTTTACAACCAATGACAGTCGTGTTTCACCTCGCTCTTTATCGATTTCTCTTTATCAGCTGCTGCTTTTGTGATAAAGAAAGCTCCTCCTTTTTTAATATTCTGAACAGGTTAGACCATTATTTTTCTCCAACAAATACATTGAATATAGCAAATAATGAAAGGATTCCTTGATTTTACTGAGTTGTTTACTAATAAAAAATAAATGAATAACCGTAATGTTGATTATGATACATAGTTTGATGTGTTTCATTATTTCTCCACTTGGGTGCACTCTTACAATATTGCGATCTTATTTGGTAATAAATAATATGATCAAGCAGCAGTGAATGAACATAACCTCACATTTCTGATTTGTTTTCAAACATCGCCGTTTACATTAAATATATAAATATTTTAAAATAACTATAGTTAAACAATGATTTGTGAGTAAACAGCTTAATTTTATTCGTTAAATAGTCCTAACAAATGCCACTCTTGATTTCCAAATTCTCTAGATAAATTGGAAATTACTCGTGGCATTACTTATGAAATATGACCTAAGAAGTGGAAGATCTTTAAAAGTTTGAAGAAAGAAAGAAGAATAGTCGCCAGTTTACAATAAAATTATGAGAAGTAAATGTTTTGAAGTTGTAGCTTAAAAATACTTTCCAACTTGCCTGGTTTGGAGGAAAAAAGACGACGTTAATTCTAAGAATTGGAGAAGGAAGATTAGAAAAAGAAGACCAAGAATGGAACACGACATGACACGGGAAGGTCTTTACGTTACGAGCGAGTGGTTAGCCTTGGAGAGATTCATGTAACCATCATTATATAACCACCGTCGCCGTTATCAGAGGAATGACCAAATTGTTAAAGATGTTCCTTTCAAGATGGGCCTTGACGTTTAAATGCACAAACTATTTGGGAGGAAAAAAAGGTTTAATGAAAATATAATTACTAAATACTCAGAAGAATGGACACGCAATCAAATCTGGATATGCCATTATAACTTCTTAGGAGAGAGCCACAAACAAACAAATATATTCATTTTTTTATGTGGAAAGAACTGGGGATGATAGTTTCTCAGTTTGTCTCACAACTAACACACTGGCTCTATCGAACCCGTAGGTTCATGGCTGCGCGGACATAAGCTCTCCATACATCCCTATCCAGAGCTAATGTTTTCCAATCATCCCCTGTATATAATACAATTCCCTCAAATCATGGATAATGTTATTCTCCCACCTCATTCTTGGTCTACAAACTAGGCATTTTCCTTCTGGTTTTTCCTACAAGATGCTTCCATGACCCCCACACGTGGCACATGTCCTGACCATCGCAGTCTACGAGACTTAATTTTTCTTATTATATCTGGATTATGATTATTATTATTATTATTATTATTATTATTATTATTATTATTATTCATCCGGTATCATGGCAGCTGACGCCGTCTTCCGGAAACCAAACGCCATTCCTCTCTATCCATCCATTGATCTTCCTCCATTCCTCTGATATTCATAGCTGCTTGTACCCCTTCTATCCAAGTTTTCTTCGGTCTTCCTCTCTTCCTCCTTTCCATTGGGATCAATTCCATAACTATTTTTGGCAATCTTTGATTATTATTATTATTATTATTATTATTAATTATTATTATTATTATTATTATTATTATTATTATTATTATTATTATTATTACTATATAGCCCTACAGCTTTCCTCATTAGAGGATTGACTCAAGGACAAAATGATACAGGCAATTAATTTTCGAAATTGATGAAATACATTTTATAAATACATTAACAAATTTCAAATTTTAATTGAAGTATACATACTATAAAGTGGAAATTTTGTAAAGATGGTTTCTTAAAATTGAAATTGATCCTCTAATGGCAGTGATGGCAATTTTAGAAAGATACACTCTGTCCAAATATAAGGAATTCCAAAATTTAGCTAAGAACCCTGGTATAGTATCTCTTGCCCCGATAATCAATCATATCTAATTGGTATTTACCATAAGTAATGTCACCAGTGATTTCCAATTTATCTAGAAAATTTGGAAATCAAGAGTGGCATTTGTTAGGACTATTTAACGAATAAAATTAAGCTCTTTACTAAAAAATTATTATTTGAATATAGTTACCGGTGTTTTAAAATATTTATATAGTTAATGTAAACGGCGATGTTTGAAAACAA
Organism: Diploptera punctata; assembly: GCA_030220185.1. NCBI lineage: Eukaryota > Metazoa > Arthropoda > Insecta > Blattodea > Blaberidae > Diploptera > Diploptera punctata. The sequence continues at coordinate 1,848,957 of JASPKZ010003448.1, read as the reverse complement.
ATTAGAAATGTGAGGTTATGTATATTCACTGCATCTCGATCATGTTATTTATTGCCAAATAGGATCGCAATATTGTAAGAATGCACTCTAGTAGAGAAATAATGAAACACATCAAACTATTATAATCAACATTATAGGTTAATCATTTATATTTTGAATAAACAACTCAGTAAAATCACTGAATCTATATATTATTTGCTATATTCAATGTATACGTTGGAGAAAAATAATGGTCTAACCTGTTCATAACATTAAAAAAGGAGGAACTTTCTTTATCACGAAAGCAGGAGCAGATAAAGAGAAATCGATAAAGAGCTAGGTGAAACACGACTGTCATTGGTGTAAAACAGAATTCATTGATACGCGATTGGTCATTGACAACCATTTACGACATGAATTAAATAGTCTTTGTAATAGTCAATTGTTGGTTCATATATGGCTTACTTTTCAGAGTCACCTCCTCAGGTTACATATCATGTAGCTCACTATTATGTAGTTTTCCCCATTCACCTGTCTGTTCATTTCTTTTTGGCCCAAAAATTTTCCTAACAACTTTATTCTCGAATACTCGTAACCTTCTTTCCTCCCTTAAAGTAAGAGCTTCTCTCACAAACAAGAGAGTATTATTTTCCTTAATTTTGAACAAAGATTTAATATCAAGTTTACAAATTTGCCTTAAACGATATTTTTTATCAATTAACATTTCTCCAAATGCAGCATGCTTATTTTTTTTTTTTAGTAAAAGGTAAAGTGATCCCACTATAGGCTTAAGGAGGCCCTTGGGGTAGTAGGAGGTTAAGGCTCCCACTTATTCTAGACAATCGGCACTTGTCATGTTTTCAGCCCTGCGTGACGGCTGCCTTTACCCCTAGAACAAGCGTCTGCTACTCATTTCCGATAGAGGCCGAGTAGATCCCAGGATCATAGCGCCGCCAGAAGGTTTGGGTCAGTTTAAACATCCTGACTTCACTGAGACTTGAACCCTCGACCTTCCAGCTTGTAGCGTATGGCCTTAACCACGCTAGGGGAGCCCCAATTATTTAATATCTGAGTTGAATTCAATACTACGTCCTGTACAAGTCTTCGTATTATAAAAAAATCGTTACCATAATTTCATAACTTCGTAATTAAAAATATAAAATTATGGAATATTCACCTGGAAGGTCCGTCTCCTCAACTTAATTATTTAACTGTAGCGCTTACGGGACTTGTCCCATCATTAGCAGTTTTGAATCCTGCCGATGATGGAACAAGACCCGAAAGCGCTTACTTACTTACTCACTGGCACTATCGAACCCGTAGGTTCATGGCCGCGCGGACATAAGCTCTCCATACATCCCTATCCTGAGCTTTCCAATCATTCCCTGTATAATCTACTTCCCTCAAATCATAGTTTAATGTTATTCTCCCACCTCATTCTTGGTCTACCAACTGGGCGTTTTCCCTCTGGCTTTCCTACAAGAAGCTTCCATGCACGACTTTCATTCCCCATACGTGCAACATGTCCTGCCCATCGCAGTCTACGAGACTTAACTGTTCTTATTATATCTGGCTTCCTATAAAGACCATGTAGTTCATTGTTATGTAGTGTTCTCCATTCACCTGTCTGTTCATCTCTCTTTGGTCCAAAAATTTTCCTAAGTACTTTATTCTCAAATACGCCGTAGCGTAGTGGTTAAGGCACTGCGCTACAAGCCGGAAGGTCGAGGGTTCGAGTCCCGGTGGGGTCAGGATTTTTAAACTGACCCAAACCTTCTGGCGGCACTATGGCCCTGGGGTCGACTCAGCCTCTAACTGATATGAGTACCAGACGCTTGTTCTGGGGTAAAGGCGGCCGTCACGCAGGGCTGACAACCCGGCTGACATAAAGTGCCGATTGTCAAGAAAAAGTGGGAGCCTTAACCTCCTACTACCCCAAGGGCCTCCTGAGGCCTGTAGTGGGATCACTTTACCTTTTTTACTTTATTCTCAAATACTTGTAATCTCCTTTCCTCCCTTAAAGTAAGAGCCCATGTTTCGCATCCGAAAGTGCTACAGTTAAATAAGTAATTAAGTTGAGGAGACGGACCTTTCAGGTGAATATTCCACAATTTTATATTTTAATTTTGAATGATACCTCAACGGAACACATCATGAATCTTATAAAAATTAATAACTTCGTAACTAAATATTTTGTATTTAAATAATGGAAACAGTTTCATTTCAAAATATCGGGGTAAAATATTCAAGAATCGTTTTGCTTATTAAGTAGATCCAGTAATGTTAATGCTTTCCATTTAATATAAACAACACAGAAAAATGCAAATCGATAAAAAGTTACGAAGTTCTAGAATAATTAAAGTGACTACTGAACTCATGCCCCAAATGGGAGTCAATGACCAATCACATTTCAATGAATTTTGATTTACAATCAATCAAAGTAGTTTTCACCTCGATTTTATCAATTTAAATGTATTCTATTAAAATCAAGCCCCTCCTTTTTAACATTCTGAAAATATCATAGTATTATTTTGCAGTGACTGACTCTCTAAGAAATATGTTGAATATAACAATTTATATATTAAGATGTAAGAATCCTAGAATGCAAGTGGCTGCCAGATTGTATATACAGTGCACGAATGTAAACAGATACTACTTGCGGGATATAATAGAAACACTTTTTAGCAAATTTGATTATACCAAAAAAAATACTGTTTGCACTTTCTTAAACGTATTATTTCCCAGGAATTTACGTTCCAGAAAAATATAATTGACAAATTTACATCATACAGTAAGACATCAGAAAATAATTAATAACCTATAATGTTGATTATAAACAGTTTGATGTGTTTCATTTTTTCTCCACTAGGGTGCATTCTTGTAATATTGCGATCCTTTGGCAATAAATAATATGATCTGGTTGCAGAGATGAACAAATGAAGCATAACAAACGTTTCTCATTTGTATTCAAGCATAGCCGTTTACATTAAATATATAAATATTTAAAAATAATTATACTTAAATAATGATTTGTGTGTAAACAGCATAATTTTATTCTTTAAATAGTCCTAACAAATGCCACTCTTGATTTCCAAATTATCATATCATAAGTAATGCCACGAGTGATTTCCAGTTTATCTAGAGAAATTTGGAAATCAAGAGTGGCATTTGTTAGGACTATTTAACGAATAAAGTTAAGCTGTTTACTCACAAATCATAGTTTAAGTACAGTTATTTTAAAATATTTATATATTTAATGTAAACGGCGATGTTTGAAAACAAATTAGAAACGTTTATTATGCTTCATTTGTTCATCACTGTAAATAGATCATATTTATTGCCAGAAGGATCGCAATATTGTAAGAATGCACCCCAGTGGAGAAATTTATAACCAAAATTATAGGTTATTAATTCATTTCTGATGTCCTATGATGTAAATATGTCAATTATATTTTTCTGGAACGTAAATTCCTAGGAAATAATACGTTTAAGAAAGTGCAAACAATGGTTTCTTTTTCTTGTGATATAATCAATTGCTACAATTTTTTTTATATTATATCCCGCAAGCACTATCTGTTATACATTCGTGCACTATATATACAATCTAGTAGCCACATTTTGTCACTGTAAAATATTGCTATGACCTATTCAAAATGTTAAAAAGGAGGAGCTTTATTTTAAAGTGATACAATTTGATAAAATCGAGATGAAAAACGACTGTGATTGTTTGTAAATAAAAAATAATTGAAATGTGATTGGTCATTGACTCCCTTTTGGGGCATGAGTTAAATAGTCTAGTTAAATACACTCGTCACTTCGTGAGTCGTGAACTTATCGATAATTTGCAAATCATTCGTGGCATTACTTATGACAAATGGCGTCATTAATGGGTTCTCTAGGTTAATGACATCACATTTTCCCAATTATCCACTATTATAAATCATAATTAAAAAAAAATTATGAACTCTTATAGTGGCGAAACGCTAATTTGTCATGGCAGTTATTTAAATGTATCGAACTCCAGTGAAAACAAAATCATGGGTAACTGTAAGTTATTATTATATACTAGTAGCTAATACCGGACGTGCGCTGCTACGCCTAAATCAATTAAAATTAATGTGCTTTTATGTTTAGTTGAATAAGTAAAAGAAAAAATAATTATAAATTTATATTTTTTAGATACCCCGTGCTGATTACCCGGCGTTGCCCGGGAATATACTTATCCCGATCTTCTTGACATAAATGAGCTGAAATACGAAAATTAATGAGTTTTATGTTTAGTTAAATAAGTGTGAGAAATAATTAATATCGTAATTATTTTTACATTTCCCGTGCTGTTTACCCGGCGTTGTCCGGGAATCTACTCATCCCGATCTTCTTGGCATAAATGAGCTGAAAGACGAAAATTAATGTACTTCTTACGATTAATTGAATAAGTAGAATGAAAAATAATTATAAATGTATATCGTAATTATTTTAAAATTCTCCGTGCTGATTACCCGGGAATCTACTTATTTCGAAGTTCTTGGCATAAATGGGCTAAAAGACAATATTCGTTATTGTGAGTTATCCGTAAAAGAATACCCGCCATGTGCTGCTATGCTTGCACAGGAATCTACGTACTTGTCTCGATCTTCTTGGCATCAATGAAAGACAAACATGGTTATTGTGAGTTATCCGTAAGAGATAGACATATGCCGTGCCAGACTTTTTTGTAGAGCTTTTTGAGATATTAAATTATGTGTACATTAATTTTGTGAATTTGTTATGGTTAGGGACCGTAAGCCATTTAAGCGTCCAATAAGCTACTTTTTTCACGTTTTCCACTACAAAGGGCGATTTTTAAGGATGTAGGAGTTGAGTATCACAACACTCTTATAGCCTATGTTCATCCCGGGAATCTCCTGAATATTTTGCAAAAATCCCCATCACAATCGGATCAACGGCATGGCCGCGCATAAAGTACAAACAAACAAACCAACAAACAATCAAACAAAAATGTTACATATTAGATGTAATTTAATTTAAAACTATAATAATTATTACTCATTAATATTTCTACTTTTTAATTAAAATATTAAACAAAGAAATGTATCTTAAGATGTATTGCCAATTTAAGGGTAAATACACAGATTACTATATCGTATTAGGCCTTAGTTTATGTTGTACTGTAAACAAAGTCACAAAAGGTATCCTTCCGCAGGCATCTGTGATTGGTGGAGCGATGGTACTATTTTACGCGTCATCTGATATTTAATGTAAACAACACGAGCGGCCATGTTGGAATAACTGAATTTCCCTCTTCGTTAACTGACATGCGCGAAATTTATATTTACTGTTCACCATTGTCATTTTTTCGTATGTTATATTGTATTTTATTTCTTTATTATTATTATTATTATTATTATTATTATTATTATTATTATTATTATTATTATTATTATTATTATTATTTCGATATTTTTGTTCATATATAATAGTTATATTCTATAAAATGTAGATTGATCAAGGAACTATGTTTTCGTCTACGCCGCTGGACAACGATGTCATTAGGTTCTTACTTACTACTTACTTACTTACTTACTTACTTACTTACTTACTCACTCACTGACACTATCGAACCCGTAGGTTCATGGCCGCGCGGACATAAGCTCTCCATACGCCCCTATCCTGAGCTAATATTTTCCAATCATTCCTTGTATAATTTACTTCCCTCAAATCATAGTTAATGTTATTCTCCCATGTTAGTAAGACTACCAACTAACCCACTGGTTTTCCTACAAGAAGCTTCCATGCACGTCTTTCATTCCCCATTCGTGCCACATGTCCTGCTCATGCCAGTTTACGAGACTTAACTGTTGTATTATATATGGTTTGTTACAAAGACCATGTAGATCATTGTTATGTAGTCTTCTCCATTCACCTGTCTGTTCATCTCTGTTTGGTCCAAAAATTTTCCTTAGTACTTTATTCTCAAATACTTGTAATCTCCTTTCCTCCCTTAAAGTAAGAGTCCATGTTTCGCACCCATATAATATAACTGGTAGAATAATAGTGTTATATATTTTCAGTTTAATGTTTTTTGAAAGGAGTTGGGACATCAAGAGTCTCTGCAATGCATAATAGCATGCATTTCCAGAATTGAGCCTATGTTTAATTTCTTTGTGCATCTCATTCCTATTTGTGATTATTGTTCCTAGGTATTTGAATTCAGCCACTTCCTCAAAATTTCCCTCATTTGTCATTAGCTGTCCATTTCCATTACATAATGAATTTCTACGTGTGACCATATATTTAGTTTTATTGATATTTACTTCCAGTCCCAATTTCTTAGTGTTACTCAATAGTGTGTGCGTGTTGTGCTTTAGTATCTCCTCGCTATCGGCCAATAATACTACATCATCAGCATAAACTACCAGCTTATTAATACCATTGAGTTGTAAGCCTTCCTCATTCTCTAAAGATTTAATGGCATGCTCTAGTACAAAATTAGGTACGTTTATCCAAAAATGTTAACATATCTTTTGTTTTACTCGATATGTAATCCAATGTGTCTAGTTGCCACCATTAAAGTTTTATAAAATAAAATAAGTTAAAATATAGCTTCTTAGGTAAGATCCGTCGTCCTCAATGTATAAAATATGTATTCTTTATGTCTGTAGGCCTTTCAGAACATCCGTTCCATATTCAGCAGGTCCTTCTTCGCTATATTATCTGATATGATGGTTGATGCTGCTGGTCGTAATGTGGCATTGTAACGACAACATCACATCAGGACCAGCAGCATCAAACATCATATCAGATAATGTAGTGAAGAAGGACCTGCTGAAGATGGAACGGATGTTCTGAAAGGCCTACAGACATAAAGAATACATATTTTATAAGTTGAGGACGACGCATCTTACCTAAGAAGGTATACGGAGGGTTGTTTCTGATCTCTGATAACAAATGATTTTTAAGTTTTACCTTATGAAAAGCCGTGTCTTCACCATCGAGCATGCTCTGTTTGATGGGTCTTCACCCGAGCTATGGTTTGGCATCGGAGTTTCCGCTGCAGAAGACTCTTACACAGCACAGCCATGTCTAGAAGTACCCACTCCTCTTTATATGCTTTCCAGAGACCGTCTATTGTTCGAGGATGCCTGTTTTCCGGTGCCCTTTTGAAGCGTTCTAAGACACAAAGTCCATCGGTGATGCATCAGGAGACTTCACTGGGATGTTGCTGACTGGAATAGCATGTATTCCAGTTTTCTGCTCCATTTCTCCAGGAATGTCAGAGTTGAACCCGAAGTGTGACTGGAGGCCTTGTCTTGGTGCACCCAAACTTGGTTTTTGTCTGTACCATAGAGAGCTGGGATTTCAGTCGGGTAAATTGGGGTCAGAACATCTTCCTGGTAGTACTGGGAGTTGATTTTAGCCTTTTTAGCTACTCTGTGAATTGTCAGTTTTTCATTGTAGCAATATCCCGCGATGACCATAAATCCATTGGAGAAACGTTCTCTGCATTCGGCATACCACTTTTGAAATTTTTTTTTTACCCCTTTCGATTGAGGGTCTTTCCACTTTTCAGCAGTTGCCCTTTTACCAGCCGGCTGCTGGCCCTTCACATCCACATGTGTCAATCACAGAGGTAGATGATCAACAGCCAGTGTAGGGGTGACATGTGGTTAGCATGTCGAGTCCCCCAGCCGTTATAGCTGGTTCCTCAACCTGGAGCCGCTACTTATTGTAGCTACCCAATTGCCTCACGATGCTGGGTGGGCACCGGTCCCATACTGGTCGAAATACCATGAGAAAATTTCTTCCCCCATGGAGACTCGAACCAGCGCAAGTCTCGTAGCTCTGCGCCAAAGCTTCCTACCTTAACCGCTCGGCTACGGCGCGGGACTTTACCCCTTTCTCTATAGTAAATTTGCTCGGGGTTTGTTGCAGTCTCCTAGATAAACATATGCTTCATCAAGTGTGACCAAAAATTTCCATTTTCTCCTGCCAGGTGCTTTTCATAGTTTCCTGCTGTTGGTGCGGTATTCGGCAATGTGACGTGGCAACAATTTACGAACCCTGCTTTTGTGCCGCTTCTCCATGTTTAAATCTTTGTTTATTGTGGTGTTTACAGTTTTAAGGGATATTCCCAATCTGTTCGCAATCACCCTTTGTGTGGCAGGGTTACCACCAGAGATAAGGACCTTGAACTTCCTGATTACATCTGGGGTGCGGGTAGTAGCAGGTCGTGGATTTGCCAGGTTTTTTCCTTTTGGAATTAATCCCAAGCAACCCTTTCCCTTTTTATTAAGCACTGAGCCAATTCCACACTTTGACACCATAAAATTACGTTTTTGCAAGCCTCAATAATCGCGGAATAACTATAAGTAGCGTCGGAAAGGGCAGTAATGTACCCTTCCCAAAATGGGTCTATCTTCTTAGGCATTATAAGAGCAACACGCGTGCGAGTGTAACAGAAGCAGCACGCTGACTGGTTTGATCACCTCGCACGCTCCTGTCCTGGTGACTCACACTCCAACGTCACAATCTACTTGGTAAATCGTTATCAGAGATCGGAAACAACCCTCCGTATTTTAACTTATTTCATTTTATGACTATCCACCTCAACGGTTTTAACAATGAATTTTATTAGTATTGCAGTTTTATATTTAGCTAGTTCATACCCATTGGACTGAATCCATTATCAACAAAGGAAACTAGCTTACTCTACTGCTAATCTCACATATGGCGAATTACAACCAGTTTTGAAGACTTGATGTTGATGTCACTAGTTATATGCAACTTTGAAGGATAGAATTACATAAATTACAATTTAAAATATTATTTCGCCCAGCGGTCGAAATTCGACCACAACTCATCAAATTTTAAGTATGTCACAAATACGTTATTATGCACTAATTTACGATTTAAAATACGAACGATAGGAAATATGTGGTATAGCTTGGCTAAGCCATATTTGATAAATAACGCGTCATTTGCATTTGTACAGTATACTATTTCTTCTTCTTCTTCTTCCTTCCAAGTATTAGGCCAAGGCCTGTTACGATCCTATAGAAAATTGTCCCTCCAACTTCCGGGAAATTCTCGTATAAGATTTGAAAGCATAATAATAGTCCCTTCGATTGGTTGCTGGCCAAAGGAAGGCAAGACCAGTGATGGGGCTGCCATCTTATAGCCTTTAGTCAGGCTTTTCTGGAGAAAAAAAGAAAATAAAGGAAAGAAGAAATGGAAGATAGGAAAGACTCCCTAGCCATCGGATGCCCTAATAGCGTCGGGGTCGAAAAAACAAGAATTAACCAAGAGAGGTTAGATAGTAAAGTTAAAAGAGTGCAAAACACAAGTAAGTGGAAGAAATGTTTTGCTCAGCTTGGGCACCTTGTGGTCGCCATCCACATATCCCCTAGATGAGGACCCCTGAGGTATACTATTTATACTATTTAAATTCGTAGTTGGCCTATTATTATGTGTACGGGAATATATTATATCCCTTCTTCTTTGTCTCTCACTTCAACCCGTGTCAATGTTCTATGTCGAGGCATAATGGAAGAAGGTGCGAATATCTAAATATAAAAAAAATATATGTAATTAAATTACTGAAACAATTATTAGACAGGGTTTAATTTAAATAAAATGTACTCACTTTTTTAAAACACTAATTATAAATACGCAAGAGTAAGTCAATTCAAATTGCTTTCTCTTCTTTGCAACAATGCACTTTCAGTATGAATTAAACAAATGGACGTATACACAAAATAAATAAATGAGCAATACACATAAATTCCTTAGAGACAATTAATTTTAAATTTTTTGCGCGATAGTGCGTTTTGTCGTACTTACAGCAATGGCGACCATTATTGAAAGTTCAACTTCCACATTTCGCGGTTGCCAACTTAAATAACTATACTGTAATATTGCATTTATACCCACGTGCGGGAAGTAAAACCACTGCCCTCTATGTATACTACGTACAATGTATATACGGAAAATACTCAAAGGGTAGTGTTAATATACATTACACGAAACAAATCACTGCATTTTAAATGAACTGAACTTTATTTGAAACAACATAAAACAATAAATACGTACTTGCGCCCATGTTATCAATAACTGATCTCAAGGCCTCCTGTTGTTTCAATCAATAAACATTGCCCACACTGTTAACGTTAGTCACTTGTTTATAACGAACGCAAATATTTCCAACAAATATGTTATTCTTTTACTATTATTTATTATTTTGAAAACACCATCGCGCAAAAAATAATGTACAACGCACGTTTGTGAAGTGTTTTACAGAATCTCGGAAATTTAAAACTTCGCTGTAGTTCGGTTTTTAAACACTTTTCCTCGATTCTGTAAAAACCACTTCCCAACCTTGCATCGTAATATACTATTGTTGAATTTAATTTATTTGTAATACATATTATATAAATTATATTTTTTTGCACTCCTTCTCTATATGAACTTTAATTATGCCAAATATCACTCTCCTCCGTGCGCGCAATATGCTTAAAAAGGGTGCAAAGTTTTTTCTTCGCGTATTAATATACAGATTATCATTACCTCTTAAATAATGAATATTTATTGAGAATAGCTACCGTTTTTTTTTCTGTTTTGTGCATTTCCCATAGTTATTGTATTCATTGTTCTGTACTATGCACAAGAGAGCTGTGATATAATTGAAAAAACCTTAGTAGTTAATTTTCCTTTATGCTGATGATGTAGTACTATTGGCCAATAGCGAGGAGATACTAAAGGCCAACACGCACACACTACTGAGTAACACTAAGACATTGAGACTGGAAGTAAATACCAATAAAACTAAATATATGTTAACAAATAAAAATACACTATATAATATAAATGGACAGCTAATGACAAATGAGGGAAATTTTGAGAAAGTAGCTGAATTCAAATACCTAGGAACAATAATCACAAATAGGAATGAGATGCACAAGGAAATTAAACATAAGCTCTGGAAATGCGTGCTATTATGCATTGCAGAGACTCTTGACTTCCTAACTCCTTTCAAGAAACTTTAAACTGAAAATATATAAAACTATTATTCTACCAGTTATATTATATGGATGCGAAACATGGACTCTGACTTTAAGGGAGAAAAGGAGATTACGAGTATTTGAGAATAAAGTTCTTAGGAAAAATGTTTGGACCAAAGAGAGATGAACAGACAGGTGAATGGAGAAGGCTGCTTAACAGTGAATTACATGGTCTTTATAGGAAGCCAGATATAATGAGAACAGTTAAGTCTCGTAGAATGCGATTGGCAGGACATGTGGCACGAATGGGGAATGAAAGACCTGCATTGTAGCTTCTTGTAGGAAAAACCAGAGGGAAAACGCCCAGTTGGCAGACCAATAATGAGGTGGGAGTATAATATTAACTATGATTTGAGGGAATAGATTATACAGGGGATGATTGGAAAACATTGGCTCAGGATAGGGATATATGGAGAGCTAATTTCCGCGCGGCCATCAACCTACGGGTTCGATAGTGCCAGTCAGTTAGTTAGTTCATTTTCCATACAATGAAAGATAAAAAAAGAACCCTAATGAGGAAGTAAACTATCTTGCACATATGTTCATATAAAAAATTAATGTTTTCTTAAAGTTTGTTTCGTTATACGCTATAATCTGTCTAGAAAGAAGTCTCTTGAATAGTCCTGACAGCCATGTAACTATAAACAATATCACTATGCAATAACTTCCGCACTTGACGTGTATGTTTTGCATAATTAACTTACCTTATTACATTAGACTATGTGTCATCACCATTTCGTAATATACACACTTATGAGTTATAACGCCATTATACAACTTACGTGTAAACATGAACTTTATTTTTAAAATAAATGTAGGTACAGACTCGGAAAGATAGGTGATGAAATTATTTCAAATGAACAACATGGGTTCAGAAAAGGCCGTTCTACAATTGACTGTATATTTTCACTCGAACAGTTGATAGAAAAAGGAAGATAATTTAATCTTGAGACACATATATTGTTTATCGACTATGAGAAGGCTTTTGATAAAAGTATGCGCTCTAAATTATGGGATATACTAAAAAATAAAGGATATCCACCTCATCTAATTAAAGCTATAAAAAGTTTATAATATGAAAATACAAAAATTCGTATAGATAAAGGAAATGTTCCTGGAGAAACTTGCGTAGAAATCAACAATGGACTTCGACAAGGTTGCCCTCTTTCGCTAATACTTTTTAATATATATTTAGATGATATCATTAGTGTATGGTTAACTTTTTTAGGTGAACATTTTATGATAAACGGTACGAAAATGAACTATCTTTTATTCGCAGATGACCAGATCATTGTAGCTTCCTCAGAAAATCAACGACAAATATCAGTTTATAAATTATGGAAACTAATAAACGATTATAATTTCAAGATATCAACAGAGAAAACAAAGTCAATGGTATTTATTGGAACTCAACATAAAAGGACAAAAATTGTAATTGGAGCAAACATAATTGAACAAGTACCTTGCTTCAATTTTCTGGGATGCATGATATCGTACCAGCATAATTTGGACATGGAGAAGAAATTAGGGAAATTTCAACAGATATGTGGTTCTATAAGAAGATATTTGAGAAATAAGACCACAAGGGAAACTCAATTAAAATTTTACAAAACAGTAGCCGTTCCACCAACATTAACATACTGGTTTGAGACTTGGCTTTTAACGATCTCTGATCAAAATAAAATTGAGACAATAGAAATGAGATTTCTCAGATCAGTTGCAGGTGTATCTCTAAGAGATCAAAAGAGAAGTCAAGATATCAGAGATGAATTACAAATATATAATATAAACGAGAGAATACACAAAAATAAACGTAATTGGTTTGAACATATACAGAGAATGCCAAATAATCGTTTATCAAAACAGCTGCTTCATTACAGGCCTCTAGGCCGAAGAAATATAGGAAGACCAAAACGTCATTGGAAAGACGACCTGCACCTGCAGCATATAGTGCACCGGGGAACGGAACGGGCCAACAGGCCCGTATCTTGAAGATGATGATGATGAGGATAGTGAAACCTGTCTTAGCCGGAATCTTTGTAAGAAGGAAACCTGTAGAGACGGAAAAAATCTCTAGAACGGTACGATTTTATACGTAAAATTGTCCTGTATAAGCCGGAAACCTTCATAACGCGGAAACGGAATGGTTTTTAAAGTACCAATAGTTAATTTTTACTTCAGTAAGACGGAAAATTATTCTTAAACACGTTCTAATTACAGTATTAATGACCACACGTTAAAATTCTGCATATGACGCTATTGCATTATATCGGTTTACCGTCTTGTGTTGCCATTGCATTGCGGGGATACCCTTGTTTATGTGTGACAGTGGGGAATCCCGCGCTTTTCTTTGCCTGCTTACGTAATCTGCGAGGGAGTTGGGAAACTCTTCAGTCCTCCTGTAGTTGAGTTCCTTGTCATTTTGTGTAATAGAGTTGTTTTGTATTGCCGTGCAAACTGTGCTGTGTTACATACACTATTTTGTCTGTATTTCAGTTCAATACGTTATGTCGTAAAGCGTGCATGTAAAATCCTTACAGTGCGTGAGAAAATTCAAGCTTGTGATTTGAGAACCCTTTATAAGAAGGAAAGCTGCCAAGACGAAAATATATTTAAGGAACCGTCATGTTCCTTTATAGACAGGTTTTACTGTATTTATTATTTAAGAAATAAGTATTATGTAATGGAAATGGGAGTTAATGATAAATGAGGGAAATTTTGAAGAAGTGGCTGAATTCAAATACCTAGGAACAATAATTATAAACAAGAATGAGATTCAACATTAATAAAATTCATGATAAGCTGCGTTGAGATCAAATTACAATATTAAAATTCTTCTTCTTCTTCTTCTTCTTCACTTCCTGGTTTAGGCATTAGTTGCCTGTTCCGTCTTCACTAATAGATCTAAGACCATATCTTCAGAGGACGTCCGACAACTCTTCTTCCTCTCGGGAAATAATGTAAGATTTTATTTGGTAATCTACTTTCTTCCATGGGGCACACCATAGCGTAGTGGTTAAGGCACTGTAAGGTCCCGTTGGGGTCAGGATTTTTAAACTGACCCAAACTCTATGGCGGCACTATGGCCCTGGGGTCGACTCAATCTCTAACGGAAATGAGTACCAGACGCTTGTTCTGGGGGTAAAGGCGGCTGACAACCCGGCTGACATAAAGTGCCGATTGTCTAGAAAAAGTGGGAGCCTCCTACTACTACCCCAAGGGCCTCCGGGCCTGTTGTGGGATCACTTTACTTACTTTCTTCCACTCTTTCTATATGTTCTTTCCACTGAATCTTGTTAAATATATTTTCTTTTATGGAGTAGATCTGCAGTTCTTCACGGATATCCTCGTTTGTTACCTGGTCCGTTCTAGTGCATCCTTTTACTCTTCCTAAAAATTTCATCAAGAAGAAGACTTATATGACAATAAGCTAGATGATGACCTTTATGAGAAATCAGATATAATAAGTCTCGACTGCGATGGACAGAACATGTGGCACGAATGAGGAATAAAAGAGGGGATGGAAACTCATTGTACGAAAACCAAAGCGAAAATGCCCAGTACGCAAGCTAAAAATGAGGTGGGAGAATAAACATTAACCATGATTTGAGGGAAATAAATTATACAAGGGATGATTGGAAAACATTAGCTCAGGATAGGGATGTATGGAGAGCTTATGTCTGCGGGATCATGAACCTACTGGTTCAAATAGTGCTACTGAGTTAGTTTTTTTTTTGTTTCCACTTCCTTAGTAGTACCGCTGTGGTCTCGAGGTAGCGTGTTCCCTTGTCACGCAGCGGGCCCGGGTTCGATCCCCAGTCGGAGCAGTTTTTCTGGGTGAGGTTTTTATCGGGGTTTTTCCTCACCTGTAAGACAAATGTCAGGAAAACTTTAAGGCCCAAACGGTCCCCGAAATCATATGGCCAACATCATCCTTCACCGGTGTGGAATGCAACGTAAAGCTACCACGCCTACAATTCCCTAGTAAGGCTCCAAGCATAGCAAGAAAATGCTATGATTGCAGTGAAGGACCTGCCCTCGGGCAGAAATACAATGGATGGAATTCAGATGCCAGTTTTCGTAGTTCTTCCCTGGGAAAATTCTCTGGGGTGTAGAAGCTCCGTGGCGTGGTGGTTATCTCCTTAACAGAAACGGGTGATGTTAAATTCCCCAACCACTCAAAACTTTAAAATAAAACTTTGGTACAAGCACAAATATTACATCTCACACCAAAACGTAAAGGCAGCATAACGAGCCTGATATAAGGTTTGGATTGTTAATTATTTTCTGATTTAAAGTTCCAATTTTAAATTATTTTACAAAATGCATTTCCAATAAAATAATAATAATCATCTGAGCTAAAGTTAGATTGGAAGGGAATTTGAAGGACACGGAACCGGTTGGCTAGCGAATTTGTTACAAGTAACCGGTCAGGCAACTCACTTGTCTTCAGCTTCTTGGCATTCGATAACCAATTTCCTCAAAAAAAAAAAAAAAATCAATTACCTAAAATGTATCTCCAATCCTCAAAAATATCTATAATTTCATCAAAAGTCTTCAATTTCATTAAATACATTAAAAGAATACTATGAAACAATCTGGAATTTAATTTACACCAAATCAAATTACGCCTTCCATACCAAAATGTTCATCCCCAACATACCCTATAGACTGTCCCTATCCATATGGCCTAACTCGTATATAACCACACAATTTCTCACCAACCATGGACTATTTAAATCCTACCTACACAAAATGAACAAAACCGCTTCACCTTACTGCAACTGCCCAGAAAAATCACTGCAGACGGCCCACCATCTGATGACTGAATGCAACATGTTCTCCAGAGATCGGTCAGCTATACTACAAATTGCTATTCCGCCAAATATTCTGAAGTTCCACTTTAACACAGTCAACGTTGCAGAATTTCTTACGAGGATCTTCCGTCAACTACAGAACAACTAGAACAATAATTGAACAATTATCATCATCATCACTCCAGGGATTAGGCAATTGCCCGTTCCGACTTCATAATGCATCAGCCCAACGTCTTCTAGGTCTTCCAACATCACGTCTTCCTCTTGCTTGATAATTTCTTGCTAACAATGGATATCTGTCCTTACTCATTCCATTTCTGTCTGTAATTCGTGACCTTATCCAATAAAGGCTGTACTTTCAATTCTTCTCTTATATCCTCATTTCTTATTCTATCAAGTCTTGTACATCCTTTTACTTGTCTTAGGAACCTCATCTCCGCCGTCTGTATTCTACCCTTCTGTTTTTTTCACTGGAGCCCAAGTTTCACATCCATACAATATTGTGGGAACCGCCATAACATTATACATTTTTATCTTGGTTTCTTTTCTAATTTTATTTTTTAATGTTCTCTGTATTGCTCCACACACCGTCTGAAATTTATTTATTTTGGAGTCAATATCTCCTTCCACATTGTAGCCAACATCACAGCCCAAATATTTGAAACTAGACACCTGTTCTATACTTTGATTTTCTAAAATAATTTTGGATCTCACTGGATCTCTTCCTCTAAAAGCCATGGTCTTCGTTTTCCTTACAGAAATCTTTAGATCATATAATTTACATATTTTATTTAATGCATGCATAGATTTCTGTAAGTCGTCTTCATTTTTCTGTATTATGATTACATCGTCAGCAAATAGAAGATTATTTATGCACACTTTCTTATCTATTCTTATTCCTGGATTCACTAAAACTTTCCATTTATTTAAAATATCCTCTATATATATATTAAACAAAGTGGGTGATAAACTACATCCTTGTTGTAATCCAGTATTGTAAAACTGTAAATATCCCGTGATATACCATTGGTGAAACACGGGTTCTAGCATATATGTAAATAAAAAATACATATATAGATACATGAGCCCTTTAAAGCCAAAGTGGTGTAACTCCACTTTTTAAAAATCTGCGTTAGTGCTAGAAATGAATTCTGGATATGTAAAACTACCTGCAGGAATAGTGGCGTAACTCCTAGATCCCCAAACTGCTCCACAAATGGCATCAGAAGTTCTATGCAGTCAGCAGTCCTATCTATATGTTGATAGCCAAAGTGGTGTAACTCCAGTTACTGTTTTTGTTCTAGTGTCATGAAAGCGACATGCTACTAATTGTACGAATATCCCACAAATGCAAAAAAATGTAGAGCACCAACAGCAAAACACATTGTATTATAAAGCGATACATACACAGGACGAAACCGGAACAGAATAAATAATAGTTTTAAAAAACTAAAACAACACGCTTTATTAGAAAACCGAACTAAAAAATGAAAAATAATTTTAATTTCCAACATGCTTGGGATAAATAATTTTACCATCAAAAGCGTGGGGTGCTCTTTATCAATTAATATATTTGATAATAAACAGATATTGGTAAAAGTAAAGTCTCTAAGAAGAAAATGTAAAAATCATAAAAAGCACCGCACGCTTTTGGTGGTAAAATTATTTATCCCAAGCATGTTGGAAATTAAAATTATTTTTCATTTTTTAGTTCGGTTTTCTAATAAAGCGTGCTGTTTTAGTTTTTTAAAACTATTATTTATTTATTTATTTTTTAGTTTTAATATTTTACAGAATAAGATAAAAATGTAAATATCTTTAAATTCGATTCTACTGTAGTATGAGCTGAAAGTAATACTCTTCTAAAAAAAAAGTCTCCCAGCCGGATTTGATCCAGCGACCTATGGATTACAGAAATCATATACCACTAGAGTGTACCGCTCTACCAATTGAGTTCTTACAACGATTGACTAAAAAGTCGACAAGTCCGCAACCTATTATACCAGTTTTCATTTTTTTGATTTTCTGATGATTCTGGTCAGGATTCTAGAAACAAAATATGAAATTATTGTATTGTCACGGGTCCTTTACAAATACACAAAGTTTCAAGTCGACCTAATATTTCTAAGTGGGTGAAAATCGTGTTAAAAATTCCGTTACATAGATACAAAGAGACTTTTTTTTATTTTCTGATGATTCTGGCCAGGAATTTAGAAAACAAGTATGGGCAGTCCTATGAAACGCTGGAGGGAAAAATTTCTATAGTATCGTAACAGGCCTTGGCCTAATACTTGGAAGGAAGAATAAGAAGAAGAAGTATGAAATTATTATATTGTCACGGGTCTTTTACAAGTATGCAACGTTTCAAGTCAATCCAATGATTTTAAGTGGGTGAAAATCGCGTTAAAAGATTTAGTTACATAGATACAGGTCAAGATAATATAAAGCGCGTAAAAATGACATTAAATCTATTGAGCCTAGTTTTGAATGAAGGCAACAACTTTGAAACCACTGTTCAAAAGTTTATGATCAGTGGTCATTCCAATCTTCCGAACGACTCAAACTTTGGCTCAATCGAATTGTACAGTAAGACTCAAAAGATATTTGCCCTCCTGACTGATTTCGAGTTATCACGAAATAAAGGAAAAATAAATTTTGTGGTTAAAATCTCCAATAAATGCTAATTCAAACTTGCTATGCAGTTACTAGTCTAAGACACATGTGTTCTTTTAAACTGAGATGGAAAAAATAATAAGAATGAAAAATATGCAGTATCTTCCCTTTACGAACATGTTTTGCATATCAAATGTGTTTAATGGAATCATGAAGACTTCTTCTTCTTCACTTCCTGGTTTAGGGCAAGAGTTGCCTGTTCCGTCTTCACTAATAGATCTAAGACCATCTCTTCCGAGGACGTCCGACATCTCTTCTTCCTCTTGTTGAAAATAATGGAAGATTTTATTTGGTAATCTACTTTCTTCCATTCTTTCTACATGTTCTTTCCACTGTATCTTGTTGTTAAATATCTTTTCTTTTATGGAGTAGATCTGCAGTTCTTCACGGATATCCTCGTTTCTTATCTGGTCCATTCTAGTGCAGCCTTTTACTCTTCTTAAAAATTTAATTTCGGCTGCTTGGATTTTACTTTCTTGTTTGGTAGTGGTAATCCAAGATTCACTCCCATACAAAAGGACAGGGACAGCCATTGTTTTATAAAATTTTAATTTTGTTTGTTTATGGGCTTTATTATTCAATGTTCTATTTATTGTACCACAAATAGCTTGAAACTAACGTGTTTTGTGTTCAATATCTTTATCATACCCATAGCTGATGTCACAGCCTAAATATTTAAAGTGGGATACTTGTTCAATAATTTCGTCTCTAATTACTATTTTTGCACGCAGAGTATTTCTTCCACAAAATGCCATTACTTTTGTTTTACTTATTGAAATTTTAAAATTATAATCGCTACATATTGCATTTAGTTTGTAAGCAGCCAATTGTAACAGATCTTCATCATGGTGTAGTAACACTAAATCATCGGCGAAAAGTAAGTTATTAATACTTAAGTTATTGTTCAATCTAAGGCCATTGTCCATTATAACTTTCCATTGTTTCATAATGTCGTCATGAAGACTCTGAATCAAATTTCAACAGAGAATATTTAAAAATGCATCGTAAGGAGCATTTTTAGGAGATATTAAAAAAATTGGTTTTAAAAAATCATAATTCTGAAATTATTCTACGTATAAACACCAAACTTCATAGAAACGCTTCTATAAGCACATAATGATTGTGATAAAATTTTCTATACATACAGATAAAAACTAAAAGAAATTTGAAACTCACCAGTCGGTCCCTTTAAAGCATCTTCAATATCTGAAAATAAATAAATAAATAAATAATTGTGTGAAAATAAAATTAAATTCAAATGACTATTTAACTCATGCCCCAAATGGGAGTCAATGACCAATCACATTTCAATTTTTTTTATTTACAACCAATCACAGTCGTGTTTCGCCTAGAATTTACCAACTAAAGTTTATCATAAGTAATGCCACGAGTGATTTTCAAATTATCGATAAATTCACGACTCACGAAGTGAGGAGTGAATTTATCTAGAGAATTTGGAAATCAAGAGTGGCATTTGTTAGGACTATTTAACGAATAAAATTAAGCTGTTTACTCACAAATCATTATTTTACTGTAGTTATTTTAAAATATTTATAGGCTATATTTAATGTAAACGGCTATGTTTGAAAACAAATGACAAGCGATAGATACGCTTTTAGTGCTTCTTTTGTTTATCACTGCAACCAGATCATACTATTTATTGCCAAAGGAACGCATTATTGTAAGGAGGAGCTTTCTTTAATATGGTAATTATAACACTGATAAATATTTGAAGAAACACGACTCTGATTGGTTGTAAAACAGAAATCATTGAAACGTGATTGGTCATTGACTCCCATTTGGGGCATGAGTTAAATAGTCATAATAAAGAAAGCACCTCCTTTTTAACATTTTGAATAAGTCATAGCATTATTTTGCAGTGACTGACTCTTTAAGAAATACGGCTACCAGATTGTATATATAGTGCATGAATGTCAACACGTAGCTCATGCGGGAGTTAATATACAAACATTTGTAGCAATTGATTATACCACCAGAAAAAGAAACCACTGTTTGCACTTTCTTAAATGTATTTTTTCCCAGGTAATAACATTCCAGAAAAATATAATTGTCATAGGACATCAGAAATGAATTAATATACAATTTGATGTTTCATTTTTTCTCCACTAGAGTGCATTCTTACAATATTGCGTTCCTTTGGCAATAAATAACATGAACTGGTTGCAGTGATGAACAAAAGAAGCAGATGAAGCGTACCAATCGTTTCTCATTTGATCGCCGTTTATATTAAATATATAAATACTTTAAAATAACTATATTTAAATAATGATTTGTGAGTAAACAGCTTAATTTTATTCGTTAAATAATCCCAACAAATGCCACTCTGGATTTCCAAATTCTGTAGACTATTTAACTCATGCCACAAATGTTAGTCAATGACCAATCACGTTTCAATGAATGTTGTTTTACAACCAATGACAGTCGTGTTTCACCTCGCTCTTTATTGATTTCTCTTTATCAGCTCCTGCTTTTGTGATAAAGAAAGCTCCCCCTTTTTAATGTTCTGAACAGGTCAAAGCATTATTTTTCTCCAACAAATACATTGAATATAGCAAATAATGAAAATATTCCTTGATTTCACTGAGTTGTTTACTAAAAAAATAAATGAATAATGTTGATTATGATATATAGTTTGATATGTTTCATTATTTCTCCACTTGGGTGCACTCTTACAATATTGGGATCTTATTTGGCAATAAATAATATGATCAAGCAGCAGTGAATGAACATAGCCTCACATTTCTGATTTGTTTTCAAACATTGCCGTTTACATTAAATATATAAATATTTAAAAATAACTATATTTAAACAATGATTTGTGAGCAAACAGCTTAATTTTATTCGTTAAATAGTCCTAGCAAATGCCACTCTTGATTTCCAAATATTCTAGATAAATTCACTCCTCACTTCGTGAGTTGTGAATTTATCGATAATTTGCAAATCACTCGTGGCATTACTTATGAAAAAGAATCGGATTTTAATTAAGAGAGAGAACCTTAAGTCTAGAGTGAAGAATTTAATGTTGCACAAGTTTCAATGTTGTGGGATAATGCTGTTAATTGCGATAACTGGAAGAGTCTATCAATTGAAAGTCGGTGTGATGACGTAATTCACATGTCAACACATGTACGTGAGCATTGTCAGGAGATCCAATTGCATCATTTGTTTGTATACGGCTACAAAACCACACAAACTTTAAATAATATTCTGTATCCATCCACTGTATGGGCGACGCGTCGGGAGCTGCAAAATTACATTTCATTTGTTTTATGATTATTCATACCCTAACAATAATATTCTCTATCCATCCACTGTATGGGCGACGCGTCGGGAGCTGCAAAATTACTTTTCATTTGTTTTATGATTATTCATTCACAATCAAACATAATATCAGTATAATAGGCCTATATACATTAGGGTGGGCCGAAAAACTCTTTTTTTTTTATTTCAAAGTTGTAATAGCAAGGAAAAGTTGCGAATTATATAGCTAAAAAAGAAAAAGAAAAAATATCAAAATCAGTTGACATATAATAGACAACAAACCTCTGGAACAAGTAACAAATTTTAATTATTTGGGTTGTAATTTTACTATAAACACAAAAACTGAAAGATACATACATATGAAACTGTCGAAATTTCAAATGATATGCGGAACTATACATAAAACATTAAAGAATAAAACAAGAAGAGATAGGCCTACTAGATTGAAGTTTTATAAAACATTGGCAGTTCCTGCATTACTTTATGGGAGCGAAACTTGGGTAATGACCAAAAAATTGTAAAGTACAATACAAAGCGCAGAAAGGAACTTCCTTAGAAGAACAAAAGGCTGCACATGATTGGATCGGATAAGGAATGAAGATATAAGAAAAGAGTTAAATATATATCCATTGTATGAGAAAATCAGAGAATATAGAAAGAAATGGTTTACACACGTGGAAAGAATGAATGTAACAAGATTACCAAGAGCAGCATTCAACTACAAGCCAAGAGGTTCAAAACTGTAGGAAGGCCAGTGAAAAGATTGACAGAACAACTGGTGAGGCGGAACAGGCAATTTGCCTAGCCCGTGAAGTGAAGAAGAAGAAGAAGAAGAATGTTGGCATCTTCCGGTCGCGCAAAGGCTCTGAAGTTTGGCAAAATATGATCAAATATTCATTTTTGCAATTATTTATTTTATTTTTAATATCAAGTAGGTATTGCTAATCTTTGCTAAGCACGTTTATGTCTATCTGTGGGATCTGACAGTCAATACTCTGGAAGTTATTTATCAAATACCAAAAATGCGTAAAAATATAACTTGTTCATTATTTTGGCAAATTTTGGAGCTTATGCGCGACCGGAAGATATCAACTGATCTAAACCAAATTATAACACAATGTTTTTAGGCTCTATTTGAAGACGTTACAAATTATTAAAGTAAAGTAATCCCACAACAGGCCCGGAGGCCCTTGGGGTAGTAGGAGGTTAAGGCTCCCACTTTTTCTAGACAATCGGCACTTTACGTCAGCCGGGTTGTCAGCCCTGCGTGACGGCCGCCTTTACCCCCAGAACAAGTGTCTGGTACTCATTTCCGTTAGAGGCTGAGTCGACCCCAGGGCCATAGTGCCGCCAGAGGGTTTGGGTCAGTTTAAAAATCCTGACCCCAACGGGACTTGAACCCTCGACCCTCCGGCTTGTAGCTCTGTGCCTTAACCACTACGCTACGGCGTGCCCCCCGTTACAAATTATTACGTTACGAAAACATCTAATTAAAATATTAAAGAAATAATCTAAAAAAATGAAGTTCTTTCATATTTTGTCAAACTTTAGAGCCTTTGCGCGACCGGAAGATGTCAACCGATTTTGATATTTTTTTCGTTTCTTTTGTCTATATAATTCGCAAATTTTCTGCACTATTACAACTTCGAAATAAAGAAATGAGTTTTTTCGCCTCACCCTAATATACGTATCTTGTCAATATCGCCACAAGAGTTTAGGGCAGTAACATGATAAGCCACATACTTACTTACTTACTCACTGGCACTATCGAACCCGTAGGTTCATGGCCGCGCGGACATAAGCTCTCCATACCTCCCTATCCTCAGTCAATGCTTTCCAATCATTCCCTGTATAATCTACTTCCCTCAAATCATAGTTAATGTTGTTCTCCCACCTCATTCTTGGTCTACCAACTGGGCGTTTTCCTTCTGGCTTTCCTACAAGAAGTTTCCATGCACGTCTTTCATTCCCCATACGCGCAACATGTCCTGCCCATCGCAATCTACGAGACTTAACTGTTCTTATTATATCTGGCTTCCTATAAAGATCATGTAGTTCATTGTTATGTAGCCTTCTCCATTCACTTGTCTGTTCATCTCTCTTTGGTCCAAAAATCCTCCTAAGAACCTTATTCTCAAATACTCTTAATCTTCTTTCCTCCCTTAAAGTAAGAGTCCATGTTTCGCACCCATATAATATAACTGGTAGAATAACAGTTTTATATATTTTTAGCTTAACGTTTTTTTGAAAGGAGTTGGGACATCAAAAGTCTCTGCAATGCATAATAGCATGCATTTCCAGAATTGAACCTATTTTTAATTTCTTTGTGCATCTCATTCCTATTTGTGATTATTGTTCCTAGGTATTTGAATTCAGCCACTTCCTCAAAACTTCCCTCATTTGTCCTTAGCTGTCCATTTCCATTATATACTGAATTTCTACGTGTGGCCATATATTTAGTTTTACTGATATTGACTTCCAGTCCTAATTTCTTATTCTGTTAATAAATGAGATATCTCCATATATAAGCAAATAAATGTATTAAAATATCCATAGAATAATCTGTAAGTGCGCCAGCGATGAGTTAAAACACAATACACAATAGAGATACAATGTATTAACAACAATTCTGCCCAATTAATATTTGTCATCATCATCATCATCAACATCAACAACAAGGATTAGGCCCAATGGCCTGTTCCGATCTCATTATAGGTCGAATTGGTCCTTCCATCTCTTCAATGGTCTTCCCAACGTTCTTCTCCCTTTTGGTTTATAATTATACATTCTTCTTGGTATGCGCTGTTCATTCATTCGTAATACGTGCTGAAGATAAGCATTTTGGTAATATGTTATTCTTTCACAGAGATTAAATATATTAAGTTCTGTTCTTATATCTTCGTTTTTCTTTATATCGGTCCTTTGGTATCCTGCTATTGCTCTCAACATCTTCATTTCTGCAGCCTCTATTTGTTTACTATCTGACTTTGTTAATGTCGAGATTTCACATCCATATATAAGAGATGGAACTGCCAATACTTTGTAAAACTTCAAAATAGTAGTTGGTATTTGTAAGATTTTGAAACATGTCCACCGCTGTGGTCTCGAGGTAGCGTGCTGGCTTGTCACGCAGCGGGCCCGGCTTCGATCCCCGGTCGGGACAAGTTTCATGGGTGATGTTACTTTTCGCGGTTTTTCTTCACCTGTAAGATAAATGTCAGGAAACTTTAAAGCCCAAACGGTGCCCGAACACCATCTGGCCATCATTATCATCAATATCATATTCGCCTAATTAGTTTAAGTTTAGTTTAAGGCCTCAATACAAGATTACCCAAAACGATCAACACCTACAAAGCACACGGAAAAAGATCTTTGGATCGGCCAAGGAAATGATGGACTTGAAACCGGAACAGGTCGCATTGACCTAATCCTGGAAAGGAAGAAGAAGAAGAAATTTAAGGCCTCCCCTGGCGCATCATTACCATTATCATCAACTCTCATATCATTGCGGCAGCGTAACCTCGCCATCCAGGCGCCCCAACCTTAGAAGTGGGTTACAATTACGTCATGCCCAGGAGAGAACACCAGAAATGTCGAAATGACAACCTGGGGCATTTGAAAAAAAAAGTGAAACATTAAAATCCTTATATCTTAGAAAGAACAATATGTGGCTTATCTTATTGCCCTAAGCCCTTCAATTTAAAAATTCATCACTAGTACCCAGAGAAAATATTAATTTACTTGTTGTCCGGCGCCATAGCCGAATGGTTAAGGTAGGAAGCCTTGGCGCAGAGCTACGGGACTTGCGCTGGTTCGAGTCTCCATGGGGGAAGAAATTTTCTCGTGATATTTCGGCCAGTATGGGACCAGTGCCCACCCAATATCGTGAGGCATTTGGGTTAGTACAATGAGTAGCGGCTCCAGGTTGAGAAAACCAGATATAATGGCTGGGGGACTCGACATGCTGACCACGTGTCACCTCTACACTGGCTGATGATCATCTACCTCTGTGAGTGACACATGTGGATGCGAGGCTAAGAGCCGGCTGGTCAGCCAAGGGCCTTCTAGGCCTGTCGCGTTTGGAGTAATATTCACTTGTTGTCGGCCGCGGCAGATGGATATTTTTTAAAATGGAAAAATCCTTGGAGCAAGTACCCCCCGGAGGGTCTTCAAGCTGTGGGTCGTGAGTCTAAAGATTTTTAGGCTCGTTAAATAACCTTAACTCTGAATAAAGAGGCATCTAAGCAAAATTTACCTACCTTCTTCATCCTAGCAATATTTTAGTTGCTTACTAGATGTCCCATTGAGTCGGTACGTTAACCGCATACCATTCATGACATATTTAGGGAAATAAGTGTCACTAAATTAACTTGTCAAAAGAGAGGTTAAGGCTCAACATCGGGCTATTACGTCATTGTAGACGGGCAGATATTCACTTACAGAGCAACATATTTCTTCTACCCCATTTTCCTCCATGACAATCAGTATGAAATTATACACCGTGTCCCATTCAAACCTCCCACGTTTTAATTAATCATAACTCTTAAAGTATGCAGAATTATGAAATCAGTTTGGTATTAAAAGAAAGAGAAACTCGAAGAATTTTTGTTTTCATTGTTGCAGTTAATTAATCTGTCGCATGTTGGACAATAATGTCATAAAACAAAATGGCGACTCCTCAGCAACGACCACAAACTGTTTTCTGGTATGCAGAGACAAAGTCAATAATTAAAGTGCAAAGAAATTACCGGAGAGAATATGGGGGAAATGCACCTGATGGGAAGACCATTAAGGTATGGCTTGCGAAGTTTATGGCGACTAGAAGCGTTAAAAAGAATGCTCGTACACGTGTTTCAGAAGATAAGATTGAAGAAATTAGAGCAGGATTTCAGAGAAGTCCACAAAAATCAATTCGCCAAGCTTCCCGGCAGTTCAATGGACATGTTGGACAGAACGTGGCACGAAATCGAATACAGACTTAATATTGTTCGTGCTACTAATGGTGCACATATAGAGGTGTTTTAGTTGTGGCAATGAAAATTCTTTGAGTTTCTGTTCTGTTTAACACTAGTCACGCGTATACCGAGATGGCTAAAAATGCTAAAATTATTAGCGCAACAGGCCTACAAGGCACATTGGCCTACCAGCCGCTGCTGACCTGACATCCTCATGTGTTAATTACAGAAGTGGACGATCATCCAGCTAGTACAAGGGTAACACGTGATCAACATGTCTGGTGCCTAGCCGTAATAGCAAGTTTTCTCAAGTAGAAGCCGCTACTTATTGTAGCTACCCAAATTCCTCACGATGCTGGGTGGGCACCATCTCACACTGGCCGAAATTCCATGAGAAAATTTCTTCGCACATCGAACTAGAACCAGCGCAAAACCCGTAGCTCTGTGCCAAGTAATCATGCCTGAAGGGGGGACCTACGCCTTTGACGATCAAAAAAAGTCATTTTTCAATTTTTTTCCATATAGATTGAAACTTCATCTTTAAATTAGTGAAAGATTTTCATAAGTAATGCCACGAGTGATTTCCAAATTATCGATAAATTCACGACTCACGAAGTGAGGAGTGAATTTATCTAGAGAATTTGGAAATCAAGAGTGGCATTTGTTAGGACTATTTAACGAATAAAATTAAGCTGTTTACTCACAAATCATTATTGAACTATAATTATTTTAAAATATTTATATATTTAATGTAAACGGCGATGTTTGAAAACAAATGAGAAACGATAGGTACGCTTCTACTGCTTCTTTTGTTTATCACTGCAACCAGATCATACTATTTTTTGCCAAAGGAACGCAATATTGTAAGGAGGAGCTTTCTTTAATATGGTAATTATAACACTGATAAATATTTGGTGAAACACGACTCTGATTGGTTGTAAAACAGAAATCATTGAAACGTGATTGGTCATTGACTCCCATTTGGGGCATGAGTTAAATAGTCATCGATATCTGTATTACTTTTCGAGTTGTGTTTAAAAATGTGCATTGCTGTCACTCGAGCGAGCCCTTCAATTTTAGAAGATACCTACATCTTCGGTCAGTTTTGTCGCTTGTTTTCCGTAACTTAATTTTTTCAATACGGTTTCCCTGAGAACTCCCAAAGTTTTCAAGATGCTGATAAGAAATTTTGAATGTATATGTAATTTACATAGATTAACAAACTATACTACAATTAGTAATGCAACCTTTATATTTTTTTAAAAATATTTTTAATGCAAATCTAAAGAAAAATGAGTATACATCAATTTCTTCTTTTTCTTCGGCTTTACCCCAGTTATACGTTTGCCGTCTTCAGTTTCCATTTATCTCTATCATTCCAATCTCTCTCTTTCAAAATTCCTATCATCCATTATAATTCTGACGTAGGTTTTCCATTTCAATCATGGTCTGCCACGTTTATTTCTTCCAGGGAGTGACCATTGGTATATATTTTTTGGCCATCTTTCATTTTCCATTCTTTGTACATGGCCATACCATTTAAGCGTTTGATTTTCAATCCTCTTAACAACAGATGTGGTGACATTCATTTCTCTCTAAAGGAATTCATTTCTTATTTTATCCTGTCTTGTTTTTTGGAGGCTTCTTCTAAAATAATCATATTCAACTCTTCTAATTTTATTCTTTTGTACTTCCGTCAAAGACCAAGTTTCACTTCCATATACATCAATTTAAAATGAAAAATAAAATATTTACACCCTGTATAATTAAACAATTGTATATTTTGTAGCCACAACATTAACGAGTAAAATAAAACAAGAATCATTAAAATATATTGAAATTTAGGAAAACTATTAGGAAAACGGCAAGACAATGCCAAAAATTTTCAACTGACATTTTGAATATTTAATTAAGCATAAAGGCCAACATGCACACACTATTGAGTAACACTAAGAAATTGGGACTGGAAGTAAATATCAATGAAACTAAATATATGGTCACACGTATAAATTCAGTATATAATGGAAATGGACAGCTAATGACGAATGAGGGAAATTTTGAGGAAGTGGCTGAATTCAAATACCTAGGAACAATAATCACAAATAGGAATGAGATGCACAAAGAAATTAAACATAGGCTCAATTCTGGAAATGCGTGCTATTATGCATTGCACAGACTTTTGATGTCCCAACTCCTTTCAAAAAACGTTAAACTGAAAATATATAAAACTATTATTCTACCAGTTATATTATATGGGTGCGAAACATGGACTCTTACTTTAAGGGAGGAAAGGAGATTACGAGTATTTGAGAATAAAGTTCTTAGGAAAATGTTTGGACCAAAGAGAGATGAACAGACAGGTGAATGGAGAAGACTACATAACAATGAACTACATGGTCTTTATAGCAAGCCAGATATAATAAGAACAGTTAAGTCTCGTAGACTGCGATGGGCAGGACATGTTGCACGTATGGGAAATGAAAGACGTGCCTGGAAACTTCCTGTAGGAAAGCCAGAAGGAAAACGCCCAGTTGGTAGACCAAGAATGAGGTGGGAGAACAACATTAACTATGATTTGAGGGAAGTAGATTATACAGGGAATGATTGGAAAGCATTAGCTCAGGATAGGGATGTATGGAGAGCTTATGTCCGCGCAGCCATGAACCTACGGGTTCGATAGTGCCAGTGAGTAAGTAAGTAAGTAATTAAGCATAACGACTGAAGTTAGATTGCACTTAAGTACACAAACATGCTCATATTATAATATAGATATCACATACCAAATTTGATTTCTGTGACCAGTATTGTTTCTGAGAAAAAACAAATTGAAATATGCCATATTTTTAATGGCTAAAGGTGTAGGTCCCCCACCACTCGGCTAAGGTGGCTAAAAATACAACTTAATTTAGAATGTAAAATTGTTTTAAAAACAGGATAGATGTACTGAGGGACATGTACTGATCATTTTTAGCATTTAATTCTCCAAGTAAATGTAGTGTTTAGGTCGAGGTACCAGAACGTCATTGCAACTAATTTAATGTACAAACAAATAATGTTATTTGAGCAATTAGCAGATGGTAATAAAAGTGTTTAGCCAACAAATTCACTTAAAGTGTCTATCGTATTGTATACATCAAAACATCGAATCAGAGGATTCTCAAGGATGCCTCTCTTTTGCCCTCTTTCATTTATTGGTAAGCAGTGGAGACCGGATTAAATGCAATATAACAAGCTCGAAATATGCATGAAAATGCTTAAAATATGCATGAAAAATGTCAATATATGAAATATCAAACAGCAAAAAAAAACAATTATTATTTTGTTAGATATTTTATTTCACATAATAATTAGTATTTTTATTATCTATTTATTAATATCATCATTTATCACTGATAAATGATAAATTATCAGTCAGTATCAGACAAAAGTAATGTTCACAAATTCAAATATTCTATATGTTGCTACTATTGTAAACAGAAATGATCAGGTACTGTTCCAAATGTTCGGCAGTAAGATTGTGTCCTCGATCGCTCAAAATATTTTTATATGCAGAAAAGGACCGTTCTAAGTCAATTGAAGCAACTGGGGAGTATTTGAATTTGAATGTTATTTTGGCACTTATTATTTCTGGCATAAGCTCGCCCGACCCATTTATAAAACTATTAATTTGACACGAAGGTTCAAAGCCTGGGTTATCGTTCAAAATGTTTTCAAACTTTTCCATAAGTTTGCTTGGGAATACCTCCGGCAATAAGGAGTTCAGTTGACGGATTTTATCCATTAACTGAATAAAATCAATCAACCACTACTCAAAATAAAAATAGGCAAATAATAGTTTTTTCAACCTTCAATTTCAAGCTTTTTAATAGTTGCAGGCAAAGTAAAGTAATCCCACGACAGGCCTCAGGAGGCCCTTGGGGTAGTAGGAGGTTAAGGCTCCCATTTTTTCTGGACAATCGGCACTTGATGTCAAGCCGGGTTGTCAGCCCTGCGTGATGGCCGCCTTTACCTCCAGAACAAGCGTCTGGTATTCATTTCCGTTAGAGGTTGAGTCGACCCCTGGGTCATAGTGCCGCCAGAAGGTTTGGGTTAGTTTAAAAATCCTGACC
Source organism: Diploptera punctata (assembly GCA_030220185.1). Taxonomy (NCBI): domain Eukaryota; kingdom Metazoa; phylum Arthropoda; class Insecta; order Blattodea; family Blaberidae; genus Diploptera; species Diploptera punctata. The sequence goes on along the minus strand of JASPKZ010003448.1, from coordinate 1,818,085 downwards.
CACCGGGACTTGAACCCTCGACCTTCCGGCTTGTAGCGTAGTGCCTTAACCACTACGCTACGGCGTGCTCCCTAATAGTTGCAGGTATATAAAAAAAATGAGTGCTAATCACAGCAATGTTTTTTTTAATACTGGAATCATTAAATGCTTCATTGGGCAGACTGCCAAAGCCTCTGCGTTATCGAAATCTTTTTTCTTTATTCAATGCCACCACGTTGTCAGTTCGACATTCTGGTGTTCAATCCGGGCATGGCGTTGTTTTAACCCACTTTTGAGGCTGGGACGCCTGGAAGGCGGAGTTACGCTACCCCGATGATATATGATAGGTAATGATGCGCCAGGAGAGGCTTATCGAAATTGTTTACTACACTTTTGGTGGCCTCGAAATATTCATTGTAAAAACAACACAGGGTTTTAAAATGTAAATATAGCGCGAAAATATGCATTATTACTTACTTACATACTTACTCACTGGCACTATCGAACCCGTAGGTTCATGGCCGCGCAGACACTAGCTCTCCATACATCCCTATCCTGAGCTAATACTTCCCAATCATTCCCTGTATAATCTACTTTCCTCAAATCATAGTTAATGTTATTCTCCCACCTCATTCTTGGTCTACCAACTGGTCGTTTTCCCTCTGGCTTTCCTACAAGAAGGTTCCATGCAAGTCTTTCATTCCCCATACGTGCAATATGTCCTGCCCATCGCAGTCTACGAGACTTAACTGTTCTTATTATATCTGGCTTCCTATAAAGACCATGTACTTCATTGTTATGTAGTCTTCTCCATTCACCTGTCTGTTCATCTCTCTTTGGTCCAAAAATGTTCCTAAGTATTTTTCTCAAATACTTGCAATCTCCTTATTACTATACCTTATCTGTTCTTAGAGTGATCCAACATAAACAAACGCCAATTGTATCCTTCCGCTATTCGCGGTACAATTACTGTCACATTGACAGGGAGCACGTATGAAGTATATAAGATAGGATCGTTGAATGCGGTGGATTACAAGAAAGCCGGTGAGATTTTTCACTGGACTTCTGAAATACATTTAATATATTTGTTTTTTTTTACCACTAGACAAAGGTTTGCAGACTTATGATTTAAAAATTTATATGACGACACAGCAACAGAAGACTCGACATCTTCAGCCATTTTGTTGTATCAGAATCGACTGAAGCAGAACTCAAATGCATCGTCCATATGTAATAATCTATTTTAAGTAGTAATTATCGATTAGGTATATTTTAGAATATTTTCTATGTTTTGAAAATATGCACACACACACAGAGAGAGAAACACATTACACAATTATTCAATTATAATTACAACATTGGCATATAATGTGCATTAATAAAATATACTAATACAACAAATTAAAAACTAATAACTAATCTTACTGCTACAGGTTCATCCCACCACTTCCAGAGAAATTAACATCACCTGACAATTACAGATAGAACAGCAACAACAACTGAAGAGTAAAAAAAAAAAATTAAAAATGCACGTTACCATAACTGTATGAATAATTGTAATAACCTGAAATGTACGCACATTATATTTAAATAAAGAGAAGCCTGGATGCCCTCCCAATATAGAGTCATCCAAAAGCCAAACTTGGCAAGATCCCGCGTGATCGACTATTCCGATTGAGGTTTTAAGCGGTTTCCCTCAATCCAAAGAGCAAATGCTTGAATAGAACTCCAAAAGGTCCGCTTCCGACTTCACTCTGCTAATTAACTTCAAATTTGAATTCAAAATTTAAACCGGGGGTAATGTATTTTACAGGGACCCGGGGTTCTACCTATTAAGGAGGACCAAAATGGATCTCTCACCGCCAACACTTAAGTGATGGCCACAGAGCTTTCCATATATCTATCTATCTATCTATCTATATATATATCTATCTATCTATCTATCTATCTATCTATCTATCTATCTATCAAGAATATATTATTTTCATTCACGAAGAATAACAAGTATATTCAGAGAACATATTTTTAATTTAATGAAGTGAACTACTTTTTTCGCGTACTTATTGATTCTATATCGTACATCGATGTCCAATAACCGATAAAAATGAGCAGGTCACGTGGTTTTGTTTTGATGAGGATCATTTATAAGAGTGGATAGCCTTTAGTTTTTAGTTAAAATATGCAATAATTTGGTGTGTCTTTTGAATCTTCTATCTTAATTTATTTGGGTTGAAAACCAGTCAATTAAGCTTACAAATGTTTGGTATGACTGGAGATGAAAATGGATAAGTGTAACACGTTGGGAATGAGATGCACAAAGAAATTAAACATAGGCTCAATTCTGGAAATGCGTGCTATTATGCATTGCAGAGACTCTTGATGTCCCAACTCCTTTCAAAAAACGTTAAACTGAAAATATATAAAACTATTATTCTACCAGTTATATTATATGGGTGCGAAACATGGACTCTTACTTTAAGGGAGGAAAGGAGATTACAAGTATTTGAGAATAAAGTACTTAGGAAAATGTTTGGACCAAAGAGAGATGAACAGACAGGTGAATGGAGAAGACTACATAACAATGAGCTACATGGTTTTTATAGGAAGCCAGATATAATAAGAACAGTTAAGTCTCGTAGACTGCGATGGGCAGGACATGTTGCACGTATGGGAATGAAAGACTTGCATGGAAGCTTCTTGTAGGAAAGCCAGAGGGAAAACGCCCAGTTGGTAGACCAAGAATGAGGTGGGAGAATAACATTTACTATGATTTGAGGGAAGTAGATTATACAGGGAATGATTGGAAAACATTAGCGCAGGATAGCGATGTATGGAGAGCTTATGTCCGCGCGGCCATGAACCTTCGGGTTCGATAGTACCAGTGAGTAAGTAAGTAAGTATTAAGGTTGAATCAAACCCCGATTTAAAAGATTTCGTAAACTAAAATTAACAAATCGTACAATTTTAAAAGTGAGTTATACAAATCACAGATATTGATTGGGTTTAAAAAGTGTCTATATAAGAATTGAATTATTTAAATTTAAATTTGGAATATTAACGTACTCGCTTGACATACTCTTTCAAACGTTAGAGGTTAGAACACCCATAGCTCGGTTCTACCGTTCACGGCATCGCAACTTATTATTATAATTTTGTAGTTAGACGTGGTAACACTTTCACCGGAAGGTGTGTGAATATAACATTGCAAAATGTGTCCAATATGTTGGCAATCATATAGCTATTTGTAATGCGCAGGCGTACTGTATACATGCACAACGTGTGATTTGATAATAAACCGAATACTCTGTGCTAAGGAAATATGAATACAAACATTAAGTGACTAACTAACTAACTCACTGGCACTATCGAACCCGTAGGTTCATGGCCGCGCGGACATAAGCTCTCCATACATCCCTATCCTGAGCCAATGTTTTCCAATCATTCCCTGTATAATCTATTTCCCTCAAATCATAGTTAATGTTATTCTCCCACCTCATTCTTGGACTACCAACAGGGTGTTTTCCCTCTGGTTTTCCTACAAGAAGCTTCCATGCACGTCTTTCATTCCCCATTCGTGCCACATGTCTTGCCCATCGCAGTCTACGAGACTTAGCTGTTCTTAATATATCTGGCTTCCTATAAAGACCATGTAATTCACTGTTAGCTGTCTTCTCCATTCACCTGTCTGTTCATCTCTCTTTGGTCCAAAAATTTTCCTAAGTACTTTATTCTCAAATACTCGTAATCTCCTTTCCTCCTTTAAAGTAAGAGTCCATGTTTCGCACCCATATAATATAACTGGTAGAATAATAGTTTTATATATTTTCAGTTTAACGTTTTTTGAGAGGAGTTGGGACATCAAAAGTCTCTGCAATGCATAATAGCACGCATTTCCAGAATTGAGCCTATGTTTAATTTCTTTGTGCATCTCATTCCTATTTGTGATTATTGTTCCTAGGTATTTGAATTCAGCCACTTCCTCAAAATTTCCCTCATTTGTCATTAGCTGTCCATTTCCATTATATAATGTATTTCTATGTGTGACCATACATCTAGTTTTATTGATATTTACTTCCAGTCCCAATTTCTTAGTGTTACTCAGTAGTGTGTGCGTGTTGGCCTTTAGTATATCCTCGCCATCGCCTAATAGTACTACATAATCAGTATAAACCAACAGCTTATTAATACCAAAACATTTAGTGACTAGATTTATACATTTCCGAACTAATAATGAACGCTTAAAATTCATTTTCGAGAAAAATGAGTTTAAATTTAAGGCATTGTGCCTTGATACAGAGCTAGAGAACTTACTGGTTCGAGTCCCCATGAGAGAAACATTTTCTCATGGAATTTCGGCCAGAATTGACAGATGTTCACCCAGTACCGTGAATAATTTGGGTATCTACTATAAGTAGCGGTTCCAGCTATAACGGTCGTAGGACCCGACATGCTGACCACATTGCAACTCTACACAGACCGAAAAATAGTCTAACTCAGTGATTAACACATATGTGTGTGAGGCCAGCAGCCGACTATCAGACCAAGGTCTGTCGGGCCATGGAGTTTTATGGGTTTAAATTTTGAAGTCGGCCAACTTGATTTTTTTAAACTTTTTTGTGCATTGTCCTACCTAAGGCCTTCTAAAATTGAAGGGATTAGGGCAGTAACGTGATAAGCCACATTCTGTTAAGAAATGCCATTTATTACAATGATAGCGAATAAATGTATTGAAATATTTTTAAAATAATTTGAAATTGCGCCAGTGATGACTTAAAACATATAGATGCACAATGTATTAACAACAATACTGCCCAATTAGTATTTATAATTTTTGAAACATTAAAATCCTTATATATCGGAAAGAACAGTATGTGGCTTATCATGTTATTGCCGTAAGGCCTTCAATTCTCATACGCTCTATGTAAAATGAGAACATTTCACATGCGTCGATCCTTTTCTCTCCAAAAAGGTCAATTCTCGATTCTGCACATAATTTTAAAAAAAATATTACTTACTTACTTACTCACTGGCACTATCGAACCCGTAGGTTCATGGCCGCACGGATATAAGCTCTCCATACATCCCTATCCTGAGCTAATGCTTTCCAATCATTCTCTGTATAATCTACTTCCCTCAAATCATAGTTAATGTTGTTCTCCCACCTCATTCTTGGTCTACCAACTGGGCGTTTTCCTTCTGGCTTTCCTACAAGAAGTTTTCATGCACGTCTTTCATTCCCCATACGCGCAACATGTCCTGCCCATCGCAGTCTACGGGACTTAACTGTTCTTATTATATCTGGCTTCCTGTAAAGACCATGTAGTTCATTGTTATGTAGTCTTCTCCATTCACCTGTCTGTTCATCTCTCTTTGGTCCAAAAATTTTCCTAAGAACTTTATTCTCAAATACTCGTAATCTCCTTTCCTCCCTTAAAGTAAGAGTCCATGTTTCGCACCCATATAATATAACTGGTAGAATAATAGTTTTATATATTTTCAGCTTAACGTTTTTTGAAAGGAGTTGGGACATCAAAAGTCTCTGCAATGCATAATAGCACGCATTTCCAGAATTGAGCCTATGTTTAATTTCTTCGTGTATCTCATTCCTATTTGTGATTATTGTTCCTAGGTATTTGAATTCAGCCAATTCCTCAAAATTTCCCTCATTTGTCATTAGCTGTCCATTTCCATTATATAATGTATTTCTACGTGTGACCATATATTTAGTTTTACTGATATTTACTTCCAGTCCTAATTTCATAGTGTTACTCAATAAAACAATATTAGAAATAAAAATATAGAAAAAGCTATAAATAAAAATAAAGCAAAAATACTTGCTGTACTCCCAGAGAAAAAAAAAAGTCTCGAAGAAATGCGGGTGAGCCGAACGCACGCGAGTCCAGGTTGTATTGTACATTTTGAAAACATAGTTTGGCAATGAGCTATAAGCATAATTAAAACTAATAATGTGTTGTCACCGTCCATGTTTCGGATCCATAAGTAATAATAGGCACTGCCATGCTATCATAATCATCATATTAATATTTCTTGTGTGGTCTCCCGACATATCGTCTCACTGTAAGGTACGAGTGGTGTGTGTCATACAAAAGCACAATGTTAACTAACTGACTGGCACTATCGAACCTGTAGGTTCATGGCCGCGCGGACATAAGCTCTCCATACATCCCTATCCTGAGCCAATGTTTTCCAATCATCCCCTGTATAATCTACTTCCCTCAAATCATAGTTAATGTTATTCTCCCACTAATTCTTGGTCTACCAACTGGTCGTTTTCCCCTCTGGTTTTTCTACAAGAAGCTTCCATTGCACGTCTTTCATTCCCCATTCGTGCCACATGTCCTGTCCATCGCAGTCTACGAGACTTAATTGTTCTCAATATATCTAACTTCCTATAAATACCATGTAATTCACTGTTATGTAGTCTTCTCCATTCATCTGCCTGTTCATCTATCTTTGGTCCAAAAATGTTGCTATAAGAACTTTATTCTCAAATACTCGTAATCCCGTTTCCTCCCTTAAAGTAAGGGTTCATGTTTCATTCCCTAGTAAAGCATGAAAATGCTATGCTTGCAGTGAAGGACTTGCCTTCGGGAAGAATTACTATGGATGGATTTTTCAGTTTAATGTTTTTTGAAAGGAGTTAGGACGTCAAGAGTCTCTGTAATGCATAATAGAACACATTTCCAGAATTGAGCCTATGTTTAATTTCCTTGTGCATCTCATTCCTATTTGTGATTATTGTTCCTAGGTATTTGAATTCAGCCACTTCCTCAAAATTCCCCTCATTTGTCATTAGCTGTCCATTTCCATTATATAATGTATTTCTATGTGTGATCATATATTTAGTTTTATTGATACTTACTTCCAATCCCAATGTAAACTGAGTTAATGGAATGGAAAAAAAATCGCTTGGTATTTTCATGTCAAGCAACTTATTCCTGAACAGTTTAAATACATACGTTTTAGCTCTGTATACAGGGTTCTCACAGATGCTCTTTCGGGTTTCGAACACGTGTAACTTACATTTAAATAAACTTACAAACATGAAACTAGCACTAATGGAAAGGGAAACTCAAAAAGTTTTGGTTATAGCATCACAGTTGGCAACAATGACGTATAATTACATACGACATTGTATATGGTTGAAAGTGAGAAAATGGCTGGTATAGAGGTTAGGCGAGCGTTCTGTGTTCTCGATTATCATGTTCATCAATCTGTAATTGTTGTTCAACGATATTTTCGTTGGTGAAGATCCTCCCAGTGGTCCTTCAATTCGTTAAGTGGTACTCTCATTTTACGACAAGAGGGTACATCTGTAGGAGGAAATCTTCTGGACGCCGGGCTGTAAATGAGGCAACTGTAGACCAACGGAGCTCACATTGAACATCTGTAAGGTACTGTAACCAAAACATTTTGAGTTTCTCTTTCCGTTAGTACTAGTTTCATGTTTGTAAGTTTATTTAAATGCAAGTTACACGTGTTCGAAACCCGAAAGAGCGTTTGTGGGAATCCTGTATATTATGACATATTGGTAAAGATCCGTGGAATTCATGAGTCGCTAAACGCGAAATGCTCTAATTTTGTTATTTTCTTGTATCATTTGTTAACTCCACTTCCCATAACCTCAAAAAAAAAAAAAAAAAAAAAAAAAAAAAAGGAATTTATGAATCGAGAAATAACGCGAAATCCTACGATAACAAGAAATAACACCGAAATTTAAAATTTTCAACGAATTCCGAAGTTTTTTATTCGCGAAATTTTCATAATGCATTTTTAAACACTGTTTTCGGATTCCATCTTATTTTTAACTGCCATATCTGCTTTCCTCCATGCACTCTTGCAAAGGGAAATGGTTGCAACACAGATATACTCTCCATGGTAGTTTTTTCCCCCTAAAAGGTAAATTTTGCTTACAAATTAGTAAGTAGGATTAAAATTGTACGCATTTTAGTGTATTAAAATTGATATCAATTGTACAAGCTAGTCCACCGCTGTGGTCTCGAGGTAGCGTGCTGCCTTGTCACGCAGCGGGCCCGGGTTCGATCCCCGGTCGGGGTAGTTTTTCTGGGTGAGGTTTTTAGCGGGTTTCTCCTCAGCTGTAAGACAAATGTCAGGAAAACTTTAAGGCCCAAACGGTCCCCGAAATCATATGGCCATCATCATCATGATCATCCTTATCATCATCATCATCCTTCACCGGTGTGGAAAGCAACGGGAAGCTACCACACCTACACAATTCCCTAGTAAAGCTGGAAGCATAGCATGAAAATGCTATGATTGCAGTGAAGGACCTGCCTTCGGGCAGAATTACTATGGATGGATGGTACAAGCTAAAAGTTGACCTTAAACTACTGGATTTATCATTCTTATTGGGTTTAATATACTAAACTAGGATTAAAAAGACTCAAATTTACATTTTTTTTTAGAATAACACCGCCAAATTCCCAATAACATCGAAATCTTGAAATTTTAAAACGAATTTTCCCTAAAAATAAAACCACTTTAACGGATCTCTACGTATTGGTTTATGAAGTAAATTGTGTCCTTTCTTTAATGATTTAAAATTTTCTTGTAGAGACTAAAAATACAATTGTGTTATTGTTACGCAACAAGCAAGAGTTGACACAGAGACCTGCGTGCGCAGCCAAGCGGAGATGCGTGACATGCGTTTCCGGCGACCAACATCATGCTACCTGTTCCTTGTTTATAACAAATTTACTCAAGGGTTAGCCCATATTTTCAGAAAATTAGTCCAAACATCTTGGTCTATGTTCGTATTCACAGGGGTTTTAAATATGGATACGAGATAGAACCTTAAACTCGATGCTATTTTTTTTTCAGACGATTTAGTTCTTCTGGAATTTCCCGAAAATGATTTGCAACGATCAATTTATAATTTACAAAAAATAGCTGCCAAATTTAATACGGAAATATCAATTAACAAAACTAAAATTATGACATTTCATGGGAAGGGCCCCATACAAAGTAAAATCTGTCTCCAGAATAAAATTTAAGAGAGGTCTAATCAATTTAAATATCTTGGATATTATCTCTCTATCTGGGATGAAAAGGATAACCCTCAAAAAATACTAGTTATAATAAACGTTTGGAAATTATTAATCAAGTTATGAAACCATCCCTTGTACAAAAAAAAAAAAAACACCGGATTACGTTTATATAACACTTTGGCTAGACCAGTGTTGACCTATGGTAGTGAAGTATGGACACTAAAAAGACAACATGAAAGCAGAATAACGGCTTGTGTAATGAGATTCATGCGCAGAACAGCGGGTTACACCAGATGGGATCGGAAAAGGAACACCGATATCTTAAAAGAATTGAAGACTACGCCAATTTTGGAATATATTAAACAGTATCAACTAAATTGGAAACACCATCTTGAAAGAATGAGTTCAAATCGGATCCCCAAAGCTGTTTATAATTATATACCAAGAGGACGAAGATCTCTGGGCCGTCCTATGAAACGCTGGAGGGAAAATTTTCTATAGGATCGTAACAGGCCTTGGCCTAATACCTGGAAGGAAGAAGAAGATAGAACTTTCCAATATACAGGATGATTCATAATTCCTATTACAAACTTCTAGGGGTTGTAGAGGGTCCTTACTAGATACAATTTTGATAAGGAACCCATGTCCGGAAACGTAGCTATATAATTAAAATGTAAAATAAGTTTGAGGATCGAAACACAATGGGCTGATATCATGTGTCTCGTGTTTCAGAATAAGTATTACAGACTTCTAGGGGTGGTTCCTCGTGGCGACCCTGTTGTTCGTGTGTACCTGCGACCCCCACAAGACATAGTGTGAGCTCAACAATTTCTACTGTCGCCAGAATTCGTGCTGCAAGAAGATCTTTCTCCGACTCGACAGTTGTAATACAACCCCTAGAAGTCTGTAATACTTATTCTGAAACAGAAGATATGCGATATCAGCCCAATTTGTTTCGATCTTCAAACTTATTTTACATCGAAATGGTACATTTCCGGACATGGGTTCCTTATCAAAACTTTATCTACTAAGTCCCCTCTACAACCCCCAGATGTTTGTAATAAGAATTATGAATCACTCTGTATTAACGAAAGACTAAATATTTAATGATATATTTATAAAGTTTCACAACGTTTCACTTCTTCTTGAGCCCAATAAATCTGCTGTCATTCTCCTCCACATCTCTCTGTCATTCCGACTTCCATCATCCAATCTTTTTTCCCTCATGCTGTTCAAAATACCACCAATCCACGTTATTTTTAGCCGCTCTCTTCTTCTTCTTCTTCTTCTTCTTCTACCAAGTGGCACCCATACTAGCATTCTTCTTGAGAATCTGCCATCTGCAATTTTTTTATATGACCATACCCTTTTAATTTTTTTAATGTAATACACAATTGAAGTTTGAACATTTATATTTTGTTTAATTACACTCTTTCTTATTTTATCTCTTCTAGAGATTCCAGCTGAACGGATGGATTTAATAAACGACGAAAGAAGCTAAGACCATTTTCAATAAACGTGGAATGTACCATAAAAATGTTAAAATAGTAGTATAGAAATAAAACTGGGGAAATAACGAACAGCATAAAACAAATAAAATATTAGGGGATTGTCCACTTTAACTTACCTGATATATTTTCAAAGTCCTATAGAACAGCAGTGGATATGCGCCAGAGTTTATAGAGCCAGCGATAACCCACCATCGAACCTCATATCGATTATTATCGTTTTTTAAAATGTTTTAGACACATTTAATATGTAAAGAACCTAAAAGCTAACTAACTAACTCACACTTAACCTAATTCAATTACTCTAACCTAGGGTGAATCCCATGAAACGCCCTTTTTTCACTCTTTAATAATCGCAACCATCGATAACCCAATGGTTGCAACTATATAATATATTCTCTGGAGAAAATAGCAAGTCACCATCACAATATGTGTATTTGAATAAATACTTAAAACATTCTAAAATAAAGTTATAAAAATTGTTTTAAATATTTTAAAATATTTAAAAATGTTACTAAATACAGAAGAAGAGTTATAATTCACAACAATAAACTGAAAAATCAAGGGTGAATCATTCTAAACTTGAGCTAAATATTAAATGTACCGTATTCAAAAACAGAAATTTGCGTTTGATTACTCCAGCTTACATTTTAATTCTGATTTGGAGGTTAGATTACAATTTTGTGGCACCATGCATGAAACCAATAACCCTCATTTAAGTAGTTCTGAGAAAATGAAGATTCATGCATGGAGGTTTCCTATCTGAAGTGAACCTCCAATGTGTTGTCCATTTCTGGATCTTCTGTTTAACTAATTGTACAGCAATCAAAATTTGAGGGATGATAAATGACAGCTCCAATATTACATTAATAATATTAACTCATTTTTTTTTAAATTTGAGGGTTATGGGTTTTATACATGGTGCCACAGAATTTTACAATGGAGTAGTGAATATGACTTGTGTAATTCGGCCCATATCTCCAATATACGCGCTTCTACGTTTTTGTTTTGCACTTTTATTTCATATGATTGAAATTCTCTTCTTAATAAAATCAGGGAAAACTTTTTTGTTTTGTGTCCAATAAATTGTAATGGCATTTCCTTTTATCGTCGTACATTTTCTACTTTTTATTGCAACAGTAAAAAAGGGAGAAAATAGATTATTATCTACAAATGGACACTTACAAATTTAGCACCATGTATCATACTAAGTTTCACATGACGATACTAAATTTTAGCCCTGGATTTAGTATTCGAGTCGTTCCATTCAGACCACAAATATTTCTCACGTCATATTTTAGAATTGTTTAAACTCCTTGCATGGTTTTTAAAGGTAAAAGAGGTCAATTATTTTCTTGACGTCAATTCCGATTATTTTAAAATTTATTAGGCATCAAAGCTAATAAAGATTTTCACACATTGACATATGTAAATATCAGTTTCTCCAATTACGTATATCGTGTGAAAATGATACTAATCTCATTTAAAAGTTAGATATATTCACTTTCCATGATTATGTATTAAAATTGTTTTATACCTGAGTTATTATATAAATCTCAATTTTCAAAATATTCTTCTTCTACAATCAGGGATTAGGCTATTATGCCTATTCTGGCTTCACATATTCTCCAACAATGTTTCCGTGGTCTTCCCAAAATCTCTTTCCTTCAGGTTCATAATCAAGAATTCTTCTATGAATACGACTGTAGCTCATTCTTTCTAGAGGTTCAATCCACTGATCTCTATAATGAGTTTACAAACAGTTACCCTTGATTTTTCTGTTTATTGTTGTGAATTATAACTCTTCTTCTGTATTTAGTAACATTTTAAAATATTTAAAACAATTTTTATAACTCAATTTTAGAATGTTTAAGTATTTATTCAAATACACATATTATGATGGTGACTTGCTATTTTCTCCAGAGAGTATATTACATAATTGGAACCAGTGGGTTATCGATGGTTGCGATTATTAAGGAGTAAAAAAAAAGGGCTTTTCATGGGATCCACCCTAGGTTAGAGTAATTGAATTAGGTTAAGTATGAGTTAGTTAGTTAGCTTTTAGGTACGTTACATTTTAAATGTGTCTAAAAACATTTTAAAAAAATTATAATAATCGATATGAGGTTCGATGGTGGGTTATCGCTGGCTCTATAAACTCTGGCGCATGCACACTGTTGTTCTATAGGACTTATATAAATATATCAGGTAAGTTAAAGTAAACTTTCCGATCAATCTTTTATTATATTTAATTATTTTCTTACATTCTCATTTTTAAATTTATCCAATCTAGTACAACCCTTAACTGATCTCAAAATCTCAATTTGTTAATGTCATTTCGAGTCATGGTTCAAGTTTCTGATCTATACAGTAGAACTAGTATTGCTGTCACCATATAGAACTTAATTTGAGTTTCCTCTCTCTCTTTTTTTTCTTTTTTTCCCCCCTTTCAACGATCTATTTATTGTACCATCACAACATTATAACAACATTTTTAAATTATCGGCGTATTATCATAAGTAATGCCACGAATGATTTACAATTTATCTAGAGGATTTGGAAATCAAGAGTGGCATTTGTTAGGACTATTTAACGAATAAAATCAAGCTGTTTACTCAAAAGTCATTATTTAAATATAGTTACCGGTATTTTAAAATATTTATATACTTAATGTATACGGCGATGTTTGAAAACAAATCAGAAATGTGAGGTTATGTACATGCACTGCAACTTGATCATATTATTTATTGCCAAATAGGATCGCAATATTGTAAGAATGCACTCTAGTGTAGAAATAATGAAACACGTTAAAGTGTATATTATAATCAACATTATAGGTTATTAATTAATTTTTTTGGTGAACAACTCAGTAAAATCAAGGAATCTGTTCATTATTTGCTATATTCAATGTGTTGGTTGGAGTAAAAGAATGCTCTGAGCTGTTCAGAATATTAAAAAGGGGAGCTTTCTTTATCACAAAAGCAGGAGCTGATAAAGATAAATCGATAAAGGGCGAAGTGAAACACGACTGCCATTGGTTGTAAAACAGAATTCATGAAACGTGATTGGTCATTGACTACCATTTGGGGCATGAGTTAACTCCATATAATTCTCTATAAGTAGCTACATTTCATAGGGTAGAAAAATAATAAATCATAGAGTAAAAAGAAAGAAGTGCGCGCGCGTGTCGCAACATGGAGTTCTTTTCTGCTGATGTTAATCCCGGCTTCTGTTTTTTTAATCTCTTTCTTTGTCGTTTTCTTTCTTTTACACTGTTCTTCCTTTTTGTTTTACCTTTGTTAACCTTTTTTATATTATTCAAACATACAAACACAAGACAGGACACACATTCAGACACAAGGTGGAGATTTAAAATCCCCTACTCTGCCGGGAATCGAACCCTGGTCGCCGGAGTGGAAGATAGGGACTCCACCGACTACGCCACTCTACCGACAACTGAACACTCTGTAATCATTGTTTACTTCTGAAACCAGGTCCACTCATTCATTCTTTCCGAAAGATAATCTATCAACTGCTGCGATCGTCCTAAAAAAACAAGGCAGAACGAATACTCTTCAGTTTATTTCGAGATTTTCAATCTAGAAAGCCCGTCGCCGTGATGTAGTCGGTAGAGTCCCTACCTTCCACTCTGGCGACCCGGGTTCTATTCCTGGCAGGGTAGGGGATTTTAAATCTCCACCTTGAGTCTGGATGTGTTTGTGTCCTGTCCTTGTGTCTATGTGAGAATAAAAAAAGTAAAATAGGTAGAACAAAAAGGAAAAAAAAAAAGGTAAAACAAGAAGGAAAAACAGTATAAACGAAAAAAAAAGTACGGTTAATTTAAGGATAAATATTTTTAAAAAATCTTTAGGGCATTAATAACACAGTACTAGAGTGTCGCGTACTTTGTGTTACTGTTTTCAGTTGGCACAATATTATAAGGCGTACGAATTCACATGAAATATAAGGCGGAGTTAGATAAAGCCGGTTTGAAGCACAGTTGCGCAGTTAAAGAGGAACAGAGCGCCTGGACTTATAGTCGCAGTTTTTACACGCTTTATATTAGTTTGACCTTTATCTATCTATCTATCTATCTATCTATCTATCTATCTATCTATCTATCTATCTATCTATCTATCTATCTATCTATCTATCTATCTATCTATCTATCTATCTATCTCTATCTATCTATCTATGTAACTGAATCTTTCAACGCGATTTTCACCCACTTAAAATCATTGGATTGACTTGAAACTTTGTATACTTGTAAAAGACCCGTCACAATATAATAATTTCGTATTTTGTTTCTAAAATCATGGCCAGAATCATCAGAAAAAAAAGTGTCTTTGTATCTATGTAACGGAATTTTTGAACACATTTTCACCCATTTAGAAACATTGGATCGACTTGAAACTTTGTATACGTGTAAAGGATCCGTGACAATACAATAATTTCATATTTATTTTCTAAAATCCTGGCCAGAGTCATCAGAAAATAAAAAAAAAGTGTCTTTGTATCTATGTAACGGAATTTTTGAACACATTTTCACCCACTTAGAAACATCGGATCGACTTGAAACTTTGTGTACTTGTAAAGGACCCGTGATAATACAATAATTTCATATTTTGTTTTTAAAATCCTGGCCAGAATCATCAGAAAATCAAAAAAATGAAAACTGGTATAATAGGTTGCGGAATTGTCGACTTTTTAGTCAATCGTTGTAAGAGCTCTGTTGGTAGAGCGGTGAACTGTAGTGGTACATAATTTTAGTAATCGATAGGTCGTTGGTTCAAATCCGGCTGGGAGATTTTTTAGAAGAGTATTACTTTTAGCTCATACTATCATAGTCTCGAATTTAAAGATATTTACATTTTTATCTTATTCTGTAAAATATTAAAACTAAATAATAAAAAGAAATAATAGTTTTAAAAAACTAAAACAACACGCTTTATTAGAAAACCGAACTAAAAACAAATGAAAAATAATTTTAATTTCCAACACGCTTGGGATAAATAATTTTACCATCAAAAGCGTGGTGTGCTTTTTATGATTGTTACATTTTCTTCTTAGAGACTTTACTTTTACCAATATCTGTTTAATATCAAATATATTAATTGATAAAGAGCACCCCACGCTTTTGATGGTAAAATTATTTATCCCAAGCGTGTTGGAAATTAAAATTATTTTTCATTTTCTTTAGATCGGTTGTCCACCGCTGTGGTCTCGAGGTAGCGTGCTCCATTGTCACGCATCGGGCCCGGGTTCGATTCCCGGTCGGGGCAGTTTTTCTGGGTTAGGTTTTTATCGGGGTTTTTCCTCACCTGTAAGACAAATGTCAGGAAAACTTTAAGGCCCAAACGGTCCCCGAAATCATATGGCCATCATCATCATCATCATCCTTCACCTGTGTGGAAAGCAACGGGAAGCTACCACACCTACAATTCCCTAGTAAAGCTGCAAGCATAGCATGAAAATGCTATGATTGCTGTGAAGGACCT
This sequence comes from Diploptera punctata, assembly GCA_030220185.1. Taxonomy (NCBI): domain Eukaryota; kingdom Metazoa; phylum Arthropoda; class Insecta; order Blattodea; family Blaberidae; genus Diploptera; species Diploptera punctata. Next base: position 1,802,071 of record JASPKZ010003448.1, on the reverse strand, counting down.
GCCTTCGGGCAGAATTACTATGGATAGATGGGATTAGTTCGGTTTTCTAATAAAGCGTGTTGTTTTAGTTTTTAAAACTATTATTTATTTTATCTCCACCGCGTTCATTTATATATATATATATATATATATATATAATTATTTTTTACCAATACCACCAAGTTGTCTTTATAACATTTTTCAGCATTCTCTCCTGAGGAACAGAAAAAAATTAAATATGCACTCAATTCTACATGTATGTTATTTGTAGATACTATTTTCATACCAACTTCTACAAAAATAAATAATAAACGTTAAACTAAAATACAGGGTGTCCCATTCAAACCTCCCTCACTTTAATTAATCATAACTCTCAAAGTATGCGGAATTATGAAATGAGGTTGGTATTAAAAGAAAGAGAAACCCAAAGAATTTTTGTTTTCATTGTTGCAGTTAATTCATCTGTCGCATATTGGACAATAATGCCATAAAACAAAATGACGAGCACAAATTATTTTCTGGTATGCAGAGACGAAGTTAATAATTACAGTGCAAAGAAATTACCGGAGAGAATATGAAGAAAATGCACCTGATGGGAAGACCATTAAGGCATATGGTTTGAGAAGTTTCTGGCGACTGGAAGCGTTAAAAAAGAATCAGGAGGTGCTCGTACACGTGAAAAGATTGAAGAAATGGTGCACATATAGAGTGTTTTAATGTGTGGCAATGAAAATTATTTATTATTATTTGGGCAGAATTACTATGGATGGATAGTTAACATAAATAGCTTTAAATACGCAATTATATTAATCGAGTACATGATCTCCCCCATTGCCGGTCCCAAGCCCGGATGAGAAATGAGGAGGGGGAGGAGTAACACGTCGTAAAAAAAACTTTGGTTCAGCTGGCCCGGCTGATAGTACCATGTGAGGGCCCCTTACCAGGGAACGGTGAAGATCTCAACGGCAATGAAGGCGGAGAGGGATACCCTTAATACGGCCAGAAGCGATTTGGCGGAACGAAGCGGAAGAGGCCACCTTACCCTCTATCAGGGACAGAGAGAGGAACCGCTGCCTTGCGGCGAAGGAGAAAACTTCAAAGGCTAAGGGAGCATCCCCTATAGAAAAGCATGCCTGTCCAAGAGGCATTGAGGTGGCAACCCCACCACTGGACTTACCCAACTATAGGCTGGTAACCTATAATGGGGAAAACTTTAAATACTCGAAAGACTACAACAAATAAGCAGGCGGATAATAAAACATGACGACAGGCAAAGAACAAAGGATTTATGATTACTGGAATTTGGCAACCTGAAACGTAAGAGGACTTACTAAATTAAATGGTTCCAACACGTCCAGAGAATGTCAAATTCCCGTTTACCAAAACTGACTTACCACCTGAACCCTAAAGGCAAAAGAGGCCTCGGAAGACCCTTCAACCGATGGAAAGATCAATTTTTGTAGTCGCAGAACGGGCATCATCACCCAATACTGCATTCGGAAGAAGAAGAAGAGTAGATGATCTATTTTTTTCGCTTCCGCTGAACTGTGCTTTGGTCATGAACGAATCACAGTAACTGCAGTAGTCATGTGCTTCGTGGATTACCCGCTCATTATTTTCCTGAAGTGTCTTTCTTAGGCTGGATAGAAAATAGTAAAGCTGTAAAGCATAGCATGAAAATGCTATGATTGCAGTGAAAGACCTGCCCTCGGGGCAGAATTACTATGGATGGATGGATATCTACGTATATGGTCATCATCATCATCATCATCACTCCAGGGATTAGGCAATTGCCCGTTCCGACTTCATAATGCATCAGCCCAACGGCTTCTAGGTCTTCCAACATCACGTCTTCCTCTTGCTTGATAATTTCTTGCTAACAATGGATATCTCTCCTTACTCATTCCATCCATATGATCAAACCATTTCTGTCTGTAATTCGTGACCTTATCCAATAAAGGCTGTACTTTCAATTCTTCTCTTATATCCTCATTTCTTATTCTATTAAGTCTTGTACATCCTTTTACTTGTCTTAGGAACCTCATCTCCGCCGTCTGTATTCTATGCTTCTGTCTTTTCACTGGAGCCCAAGTTTCACATTCATACAATATTGTGGGAACCGCCATAACATTATACATTTTTATCTTGGTTTCTTTTCTAATTTTATTTTTGAATGTTCACTGTATTGTTCCACACACCGTCTGAAATTTATTTATTTTGGAGTCAATATCTCTTTCGTATATGGAACCTACTAAAATACGATAACCAGAACCGACGAGACGATGATATTGAATATGCATGATAACTTGGTATTAAAGCTCAGCGCAGGAAAACTTTCTAACACCCATTATATGTTGGAACTTCATGTTATGTTTGTAACATTGTCACGACCTCTGTGCGCTGTTTGCATTCGTAATACAACCTGCCACAGCGCCATGTCCACTACGACCCGGATTTCACATAACTACATAACACTGTCATCTTACAACATAATAATATATCAAATACAATATTTAAACGATTCTTCACCACTAAAAAGCATCATCATCATCAAACTTCACGGATTAATTCTCTGCCTTTTTCCGATCTCACATCTATTCAGCTCAGGGCTTTCTTGGTCTTCCTACCGATCTTCGTCCTCATGGATTATACATCAGTGCCATCTTTGGTATCCTATCCTCTGTCATTCTTTGTAGATGTTCTATCCAATTGTTCCCGTGTTTTTCTATTTGTTGAAGAAGTCCTCTGTCATTCTTTGTAGATGTTCTATCCAATTGTTCCCGTGTTTTTCTATTTGTTGAAGAAGTCCTCTGTCATTCTTTGTAGATGTTCTATCCAATTGTTCCCGTGTTTTTCTATTTGTTGAAGAAGTCCTCTGTCATTCTTTGTAGATGTTCTATCCAATTGTTCCCGTGTTTTTCTATTTGTTGAAGAAGTCCTCTGTCATTCTTTGTAGATGTTCTATCCAATTGTTCCCGTGTTTTTCTATTTGTTGAAGAAGTCCTCTGTCATTCTTTGTAGATGTTCTATCCAATTGTTCCCGTGTTTTTCTATTTGTTGAAGAAGTCCTCTGTCATTCTTTGTAGATGTTCTATCCAATTGTTCCCGTGTTTTTCTATTTGTTGAAGAAGTCCTCTGTCATTCTTTGTAGATGTTCTATCCAATTGTTCCCGTGTTTTTCTATTTGTTGAAGAAGTCCTCTGTCATTCTTTGTAGATGTTCTATCCAATTGTTCCCGTGTTTTTCTATTTGTTGAAGAAGTCCTCTGTCATTCTTTGTAGATGTTATATCCAATTGTTCCCGTGTTTTTCTATTTGTTGAAGAAGTCCTCTGTCATTCTTTGTAGATGTTATATCCAATTGTTCCCGTGTTTTCTATTTGTTGAAGAAGTCCTCTGTCATTCTTTGTAGATGTTATATCCAATTGTTCCCGTGTTTTTCTATTTGTTGAAGAAGTCCTCTGTCATTCTTTGTAGATGTTATATCCAATTGTTCCCGTGTTTTCTATTTGTTGAAGAAGTCCTCTGTCATTCTTTGTAGATGTTCTATCCAATTGTTCCCGTGTTTTTCTATTTTTGAAGAAGTCCTCTGTCATTCTTTGTAGATGTTCTATCCAATTGTTCCCGTGTTTTTCTATTTGTTGAAGAAGTCCTCTGTCATTCTTTGTAGATGTTATATCCAATTGTTCCCGTGTTTTTCTATTTGTTGAAGAAGTCCTCTGTCATTCTTTGTAGATGTTATATCCAATTGTTCCCGTGTTTTTCTATTTGTTGAAGAAGTCCTCTGTCATTCTTTGTAGATGTTATATCCAATTGTTCCCGTGTTTTTCTATTTGTTGAAGAAGTCCTCTGTCATTCTTTGTAGATGTTCTATCCAATTGTTCCCGTGTTTTTCTATTTGTTGAAGAAGTCCTCTGTCATTCTTTGTAGATGTTATATCCAATTGTTCCCGTGTTTTTCTATTTGTTGAAGAAGTCCTCTGTCATTCTTTGTAGATGTTCTATCCAATTGTTCCCGTGTTTTCTATTTGTTGAAGAAGTCCTCTGTCATTCTTTGTAGATGTTCTATCCAATTGTTCCCGTGTTTTTCTATTTGTTGAAGAAGTCCTCTGTCATTCTTTGTAGATGTTATATCCAATTGTTCCCGTGTTTTCTATTTGTTGAAGAAGTCCTCTGTCATTCTTTGTAGATGTTCTATCCAATTGTTCCCGTGTTTTTCTATTTGTTGAAGAAGTCCTCTGTCATTCTTTGTAGATGTTCTATCCAATTGTTCCCGTGTTTTTCTATTTGTTGAAGAAGTCCTCTGTCATTCTTTGTAGATGTTATATCCAATTGTTCCCGTGTTTTTCTATTTGTTGAAGAAGTCCTCTGTCATTCTTTGTAGATGTTCTATCCAATGTTCCCGTGTTTTTCTATTTGTTGAAGAAGTCCTCTGTCATTCTTTGTAGATGTTCTATCCAATTGTTCCCGTGTTTTTCTATTTGTTGAAGAAGTCCTCTGTCATTCTTTGTAGATGTTATATCCAATTGTTCCCGTGTTTTTCTATTTGTTGAAGAAGTCCTCTGTCATTCTTTGTAGATGTTCTATCCAATTGTTCCCGTGTTTTTCTATTTGTTGAAGAAGTCCTCTGTCATTCTTTGTAGATGTTCTATCCAATTGTTCCCGTGTTTTTCTATTTGTTGAAGAAGTCCTCTGTCATTCTTTGTAGATGTTATATCCAATTGTTCCCGTGTTTTTCTATTTGTTGAAGAAGTCCTCTGTCATTCTTTGTAGATGTTCTATCCAATTGTTCCCGTGTTTTTCTATTTGTTGAAGAAGTCCTCTGTCATTCTTTGTAGATGTTCTATCCAATTGTTCCCGTGTTTTTCTATTTGTTGAAGAAGTCCTCTGTCATTCTTTGTAGATGTTCTATCCAATTGTTCCCGTGTTTTTCTATTTGTTGAAGAAGTCCTCTGTCATTCTTTGTAGATGTTCTATCCAATTGTTCCCGTGTTTTTCTATTTGTTGAAGAAGTCCTCTGTCATTCTTTGTAGATGTTCTATCCAATTGTTCCCGTGTTTTTCTATTTGTTGAAGAAGTCCTCTGTCATTCTTTGTAGATGTTCTATCCAATTGTTCCCGTGTTTTTCTATTTGTTGAAGAAGTCCTCTGTCATTCTTTGTAGATGTTCTATCCAATTGTTCCCGTGTTTTTCTATTTGTTGAAGAAGTCCTCTGTCATTCTTTGTAGATGTTCTATCCAATTGTTCCCCGTGTTTTCTATTTGTTGAAGAAGTCCTCTGTCATTCTTTGTAGATGTTCTATCCAATTGTTCCCGTGTTTTTCTATTTGTTGAAGAAGTCCTCTGTCATTCTTTGTAGATGTTCTATCCAATTGTTCCCGTGTTTTTCTATTTGTGAAGAAGTCCTCTGTCATTCTTTGTAGATGTTCTATCCAATTGTTCCCGTGTTTTTCTATTTGTTGAAGAAGTCCTCTGTCATTCTTTGTAGATGTTCTATCCAATTGTTCCCGTGTTTTTCTATTTGTTGAAGAAGTCCTCTGTCATTCTTTGTAGATGTTCTATCCAATTGTTCCCGTGTTTTTCTATTTGTTGAAGAAGTCCTCTGTCATTCTTTGTAGATGTTCTATCCAATTGTTCCCGTGTTTTTCTATTTGTTGAAGAAGTCCTCTGTCATTCTTTGTAGATGTTCTATCCAATTGTTCCCGTGTTTTTCTATTGTTGAAGAAGTCCTCTGTCATTCTTTGTAGATGTTCTATCCAATTGTTCCCGTGTTTTTCTATTTGTTGAAGAAGTCCTCTGTCATTCTTTGTAGATGTTCTATCCAATTGTTCCCGTGATTTTCTATTTGTTGAAGAAGTCCTCTGTCATTCTTTGTAGATGTTCTATCCAATTGTTCCCGTGTTTTTCTATTTGTTGAAGAAGTCCTCTGTCATTCTTTGTAGATGTTCTATCCAATTGTTCCCGTGTTTTTCTATTTGTTGAAGAAGTCCTCTGTCATTCTTTGTAGATGTTCTATCCAATTGTTCCCGTGTTTTTCTATTTGTTGAAGAAGTCCTCTGTCATTCTTTGTAGAGTTCTATCCAATTGTTCCCGTGTTTTTCTATTTGTTGAAGAAGTCCTCTGTCATTCTTTGTAGATGTTCTATCCAATTGTTCCCGTGTTTTTCTATTTGTTGAAGAAGTCCTCTGTCATTCTTTGTAGATGTTCTATCCAATTGTTCCCGTGTTTTTCTATTTGTTGAAGAAGTCCTCTGTCATTCTTTGTAGATGTTCTATCCAATTGTTCCCGTGTTTTTCTATTTGTTGAAGAAGTCCTCTGTCATTCTTTGTAGATGTTCTATCCAATTGTTCCCGTGTTTTTCTATTTGTTGAAGAAGTCCTCTGTCATTCTTTGTAGATGTTCTATCCAATTGTTCCCGTGTTTTTCTATTTGTTGAAGAAGTCCTCTGTCATTCTTTGTAGATGTTCTATCCAATTGTTCCCGTGTTTTTCTATTTGTTGAAGAAGTCCTCTGTCATTCTTTGTAGATGTTCTATCCAATTGTTCCCGTGTTTTTCTATTTGTTGAAGAAGTCCTCTGTCATTCTTTGTAGATGTTCTATCCAATTGTTCCCGTGTTTTTCTATTTGTTGAAGAAGTCCTCTGTCATTCTTTGTAGATGTTCTATCCAATTGTTCCCGTGTTTTTCTATTGTTGAAGAAGTCCTCTGTCATTCTTTGTAGATGTTCTATCCAATTGTTCCCGTGTTTTTCTATTTGTTGAAGAAGTCCTCTGTCATTCTTTGTAGATGTTCTATCCAATTGTTCCCGTGTTTTTCTATTTGTTGAAGAAGTCCTCTGTCATTCTTTGTAGATGTTCTATCCAATTGTTCCGTGTTTTTCTATTTGTTGAAGAAGTCCTCTGTCATTCTTTGTAGATGTTCTATCCAATTGTTCCCGTGTTTTTCTATTTGTTGAAGAAGTCCTCTGTCATTCTTTGTAGATGTTCTATCCAATTGTTCCCGTGTTTTTCTATTTGTTGAAGAAGTCCTCTGTCATTCTTTGTAGATGTTCTATCCAATTGTTCCCGTGTTTTTCTATTTGTTGAAGAAGTCCTCTGTCATTCTTTGTAGATGTTCTATCCAATTGTTCCCGTGTTTTTCTATTTGTTGAAGAAGTGGTTGTACTTTTAGTTCCTCGCCAATATTCTATTATTATTAGTTTTAGTCTTAATTTTAACTAATATTAACTGGTTGTATTATATATCGTAATATGTATATTAGATATTATCTTTTGATCAAATTTTTACTTAGTGTTTAATATTAGAGTTAATTAAGATTGTTATATTCTTATGTAATATATGTTTGTCCTGGTGAGTGGAAGAGAAGGCCACATGGCCTTAACTCCACCAGGCTAAATAAATCTAATCTAATCTAATCTAAATTCTAATTTCTAATATATTCTTCTCTTGTACAATCTTTCACAGCCCCTAAGAATCTCTTTTCCGCTGCCTGAATTTTATTTATTTTCTCCTTTATAACCCAGGTCTCGCTGGTAGTGCCATCGTTGAGTAACATTTTAGCTGTGTATCCTTTCTTACTTTATTCATCAGTGTTTGTCTGATTGTTCCACAAATATGTTGAAATTTCTGCATTTTCTTATTTATATCTTGTTCCTCTTCTTAAGTTATATCTCAGCCCAAATACTGGAAGTGTGAAACCTGTTCCAACACTTTATCTTCTTTTACTATTTTTGTTCTTACTGGGTACTTTCCATGGAACGCCATTACTTTAGTTTTTAATTTTGAAATTATCATATTATATTTCTTACATATTATATTATTTAACTGATAGACTGCTTTTTGTAGCCTGTCCTCTCTGTCAAAAATTAATACCATATCATCTGCAAAACATAATGCATTTAATGTTTTATTTTTGTTTTTACTAAAAATGAAAGTTTAAAATTGTGAACCCTTCAACATAGATTTTTTAACCTTGTTATAGTAGACTTTATTTATCCAGTACCTCTTTTTTTACTTTATTCTTATTATAAACATTTTCATTATAAGAAAACATAGTTTGCATTTAAGCAAGTAATAAGTCATATATTAGGAAGCCAGATATAATATGAACAGTTAAGTCTCGTAGATTGCGATGGGCAGGACATGTGACACGAATGGGGAATGAAAGACGTGCATGGAATCTTCTTGTAGGAAAACCAGAGGGAAAACGCCCAGTTGGTAGACCAAGAATGAGGTGGGAGAATAACATTAACTATGATTTGAGGGAAGTAGATTATACAGGGGATGATTGGAAAATATTGGCTCAGGATAGGGATATATGGAGAGCTTATGTCCGCGCGGCCATGAACCTACGGGTTCGATAATGCCAGTGATTGGAGTTATAACATAAGTCATGTATGATGAAGCATACTCAGATTGTGGTATTTAATACTCGTACTAGCATTCACAAGTATCGGTTTCAAGGTCCTAGAATAGACGAATCTCACCGAGTTTTTTTTCTTGGTTTTCCTCAGTTTTCGGCTAATTGTGGGTTAGAATTTCATTATAAGAACTCATTGTATAACATCATTTAAATTATATCATCGATATTCTACTGGGAAAACAGATGATAAACACAACAATAGAAATATACACAACCTTCTGGATACTACAAAACATTTTACATGCGATACGTACATGTTAAAAAAAATGTCTCTAGATAACGGCGAAACCTTAGAATCTCGTATTCGGGAGATCCCGGATATAAGAATAAAATGACAGTGAATTGTTACAAAGAGAAAAAGAGAGAGAGAGAGAGAGAGAGGAGAGAGAGAGAGAGAGAGAGAGAGAGAGAGAGAGAGAGAGAGAGAGAGAGAGAGAGGAAAAGAACAATAGAAATAAAATTCAATTGGATACAATTTATATTCTGGAGAAGTAATAAGTAAGGTCCACCACTGTGGTCTCGAGATAGCGTCCTCCTTGTCATGCAGCGGGCCCGGATTCGATTCCCGGTCGGGACAGGTTTCTGGGCAATGTTATTTTCGGGGCTTTTCCTCACCTGTAAGACAAACGTCAGGAAGCTTAGGGCCCAACGGTTCCCGAAAATCATCCGGCCATCATCATCATCCTTATCATTCTCATCATCATCCTTTACCGGTGTAGAAAGCAATAGGAAGCTACCACACCTATAATATTCTAGTAAAGCTGCAAAGCATAGCATGAAAATGCTATGATTGCAGTGAAAGCCCTGCCATCGGGCAGAATTACTATGGATGGATATAAGAATGAATACATGTTAACCAGTCTATAAATAAATGACATAAAAAAATAATTAAAAGCCATAATGCTGCATAAGTACTAGCATATGTGCATTTATTAGAAGAGAGATATAGTTCATAGAGCTATCATAATATTTTTAATTAAAGTAATTCATTGTTGCAGTTAATTAATCTGTCGCATGTTGGACAAGAATGACATAAAACAAAATGCCGACTCCTCAGCAACGGGCACAAACTGTTTTCTGGTATGCACAGATGAAGTCAATAATTACAGTGCAAAGAAATTACCGGAGAGAATATGGTGGAAATGCACCTGATGGGAAGACCATTAAAGCATGGCTTGAGAAGTTTCTGGCGACTGAATGCGTTAAAAAAGAATCAGGAGGTGCTCGTACACGTTTCAGAAGAAAAGACTGAAGAAATTAGAGCAGGATAGAGGTGTTTTAGTGTGTGGCAATGAAAAATTCTTTGAGTTTCTGTTTCGTTTAATGCCGGCCTCATTTCATAATTCGGCATACTTTGTTAGTTATGGTTAATTAAAATGTGGGAGGTTTGAATGGGACACGGTGTATTCTCGAGGAGATATAATAGACAGACTGAATATATGTCAATCAGTCTATAAATGACATAAAAATAAGAATAAAAAGTCATAAGTACTTAAGTATTTGTGCATTTATTAAAAGAGAGAAAAGAGTGATATAGTTTATAGAAGGTAAAGTGATCCCACTATAGGCCTCAGGTGGCCCTTGGGGTAGTAGGAGGTTAAGGTTCCCACTTTTTCTGGACAATCGGCATTGAATTCATAAGATTTTTCTGTCAATTTATCACGTTGATAATGTGGCCAGGAAATCTTATTTAAAAAATTTAATTCTTGTAGCTAATTACCCTCGTCTAGATGTTATGTATATCTTCTTCTTCTTCCTTCCTTCCAAGTATTAGGCCAAGACCTGTTACGATCCTATAGAAAATTTTCCCTCCAACGTTTCATAGGACGGCCCAGAGATCTTCGTCCTCTTGGTATATAATTATAAACAGCTTTGGGGATCCGATTTGAACTCATTCTTTTTAGATGGTGTTTCCAATTTAGTTGGTACTGTTTAATATATTCCAAAATTGGTGCAGTCTTCAATTCTTTTAAGATATCGGTGTTCCTTTTCCGATCCCATCTGGTGTAACCCGCTGTTCTGCGCATGAATCTCATTTCATAAGCCGTTATTCTGCTTTCATGTTGTCTTTTTAGTGTCCATGCTTCACTACCATAGGTCAACACTGGTCTAGCCAAAGTGTTATACAAACGTAATCTGGTATTTTTTTGTACAAGGGATGATTTCATAACTTCGCCGTAGCCGAGCGGTTAAGGTAGGAAGCCTTGGCGCAGAGCTACGGGACTTGCGCTGGTTCGAGTCTCCATGAGGGAAGAAATTTTCTCATGGTATTTCGGCCAGTATGGGACCGGTGCCCACCCAGCATCGTGAGGCAATTGGGTAGCTACAATAAGTAGCGGCTCCAGGTTGAGGAACCAGCTATAACGGCTGGGGGACTCGACATGCTAACCACATGTCACCCCTACACTGGCAGTTGATCATCTACCTCTGTGATTGACACATGTGGATGTGAAGGGCCGGCAGCCGGCTGGTAAATGGGCAACCGCTGAAAAAGTGGAAAGACCCTCAATCGGAATCGGATTAATAATTCCTAAACTTTTACTATAACTAGTAATTTTTTCAGGAATATCCTTTTCATCCCAGATAGAGAGATAATATCCAAGATATTTAAATTGATTAGATCTCTCTAAAATTTTATTCTGGAGACAGATTTTACTTTGTATGGGGTCCTTCCCATGAAATGCCATAATTTTAGTTTTGTTAATTGATATTTCCATATTAAATTTGGCACCTATTTTTTGTAAATTATAAATTGATCGTTGCAAATCATTTTCGGAAAGTGCCAGAAGAGCTAAATCGTCTGCAAAAAGAATAGCATCGAGTTTGAGGTTCCTATTGATGGGTATAAATCTTCGTTGTGTTTTTCTCCATTCGTTTATTAATTTATTCATATATATATATATATATATATATATAATGAAAAGCACCGGTGAAAGTCCACATCCCTGTCTTACTCCAGTGTTGATCTTTTCCCAAGAAGATAATTTGCCATCTTGTTTAACAGAGATTTCATTATCTTTATAGATGAAGATATTAGTAATATATTGTTGTGGAACGTTATCATCAGCTAAAATTTGTAGTAATATATTTCTGTCTACTTTGTCAAAAGCCTTTATGAAGTCAACGAACGCGATATGAGAATTCCTTGTGTTTTTGTAATAGTAGTTTTAGAGTGAAGAATCCATCTGTACAAGATCTACCTTTTCTGAATCCATTCTGCTCTTCTCCAATTATATTTTCATAATTTTTTCTCAATTTATTCTTAACTATATTAGCATTTTATATCCCGAGTTCAACAAGCTAATTCCACGATAGTTATCTTTGATTTGGCGACTTCCTTTTTTGAAGATTGGTATTACAATGGATTTGTTCCAGCTTTGTGGTGGTTCTTGTCCTTCCCATATCATATGTATATGTTCTGTATATCAATAAGTCATATATTTTTATAGAGTGCATAATACTGTATGCATTAATTTGAATTGTTTCACTTCATTGAATATTAATGTTTATAAAAATACGAAAAGGTGTTCAATAAGATGGATACTTCAGGAAAAAGTTATAGCACGTGTCCACCTGGGAATGAAATTTTTTAGGAAGATATATGACCCAGATAACACCGAGTTCAGATATGGACGTGTTAAACCTAGTCCATAAAAGTAAACTGATATGAATCTTAACGTTTATCTTTTTTCACTTGAACTTTATTTTGAAACGCGATAATGTAATCCAGTATATGTCTTGATTGAAGAGAATTACGACAAAGAAAAAGTCAAAATCTTTGGCCCCCGAGGTGGGGTTGTACAAGACCACCTTTTTACTTACGCGATTTATGCCATTTTTTATGTAATTTAAAGTATTACGAAGTGTTGATGATACCATTTACCTCTGGGATTTAACCATCGTCAAAATATTGAAACCTATCATGAAATGAAGTAGTGGAAATATGATTTTACGTTGTAACCGTCAGACATGTTGAATGTTCCATAGAATAACAGATATGAAGAGGTAATTTATGTTACGTATTAAATCAGATTTAAAATGCAAGGAAACTAAAAGTTAACCAAACCTAAATCATTGAATGGAAACTAAATCAATTACTCTAACGTAGGTGAATTCCACGTCCTTTTTATTATTTTAAGCGTTTAAATATCCATCCATAGTAATTCTGCCCGAAGGCAGGTCCTTCACTGCAATCATAGCATTTTCATGCTATGCTTGCAGCTTTACTAGGGAATTGTGTAGGTGTGGTAGCTTCCCGTTGCTTTCCACACCGGTGAAGGATGATGGTGATGATGATGATGATGGTGATGATGATGACCATATGATTTCGGGGACCGTTTGGACCTTAAAGTTTTCCTGACATTTGTCTTACAGGTGAGGAAAAACCCCGATAAAAACCTCACCCAGAAAAACTGCCCCGACCGGGGAACCCCGATAAAAACCTCACCCAGAAAAACTGCCCCGACCGGGGATCGAACCCGGGCCCGCTGCGTGACAAGGCAGCACGCTACCTCGAGACCACAGCGGTGGACGCGTTTAAATATGTAAAGGACAAATTCGGACATAATTTGTTGAAGCCACTGATATGCTGTATCGGTGGTATATCTGTGGTCATCGGTGGTGTATCTGTGGTCATCGGTGCTCATCGTTGTGATAATCGGTGGTTTATCGCTGGTTAGAAGGAAGAATGGTCATGACAGGAAATAGTCCCACTTTATTTTCATATTTACGAGAAAATAAAGAAGTGATAATAAGTTTCCCAGATTGAAATACGTTAAATATAGTATTTGATTAATATGTATGCCAATTATGTACTGTTAAAGTGCGTAAATAAAAAGGCACTGTTCTCCCACCCGGCCCTTTGGCCCCCGATCTTGAATTCGGGGTATTTCAAATACAATTCTCAAACGGCACAGTTTGACTCAGTCTATAGTTTTACAGGTGCCTTATGTTTACTTTGGCTCCACTTTATACCACTGTTGCACTCGACATGTTTACCAACCTTGACGCGACACTTGGAAATCCCGCGCGTAGTTACATAACAAACTTTCGATTCTACGGTAATCTTCAGTTTTAATTTTGATGGAGGAATTTATTTACATATAGCCCAAGGAATTTATATTTCTTGTCATTATAACGGACAGGAACTAACATATCCGTCATGATTTTATTATTATTATTATTTCAACCAATTCTTTGTCAGTAAATTATTATATGAGACTTCGCCAAAATAGCAAGAATTAAAATAGGCTAATAGGCGCCCATTTTTATATTTACCAAATAAAGTTTTAACACTATTATATCGCTTAGAGAAATTCATGAATTAAATAATGGATTAACCATATTATTTATTTTCCTCATACTTTAAGGGAGGAAAGGAGATTACGAGTATTTGAGAATAAAGTTCTTAGGAAAATTTTTGGACCAAAGAGAGATGAACAGACAGGTGAATGGAGAAAACTACATAACAATGAACTACATGGTCTTTATAGGAAGCCAGATATAATAAGAACAGTCAAGTCTCGTAGAATACGATGGGCAGGACATGTTGCACTTATGGGGAATGAAAGACTCGCATGGAAGCTTCTTGTAGGAAAACCAGAGGGGAAACGCCCAGTTGGTAGACCAAGAATGAGGTGGGAGAACAACATTAACTATGATTTGAGGGAAGTAGATTATACAGGGAATGATTGGAAAGCATTAGCTCAGGATAGGGATGTATGGAGAGCTTATGTCCGCGCGGCCATGAACCTACGGGTTCGATAGTGCCAGTGAGTAAGTAAGTAAGTATTTATTTTCCTCATTAGAGGATTGCCTCAAAGACAAAGTGATATAGACGATTAATTTTTGAAATTGATGAAATAAATTTTGTAAATACATTTAAAAATTTCAAATTGTAATTGAAGTATATATACTATACTTACTTACTTACTCACTGGCACTATCGAACCCGTAGGTTCATGGCCGCGCGGACATAAGCTCTCCATACATCCCTATCCTGAGCTAATGCTTTCCAATCATTCCCTGTATAATCTACTTCCCTCAAATCATAGTTAATGTTGTTCTCCCACCTCATTCTTGGTCTACCAACTGGGCGTTTTCCTTCTGGCTTTCCTACAAGAAGCTTCCATGCACGTCTTTCATTCCCCATACGCGCAACATGTCCTGCCCATCGCAGTCTACGGGACTTAACTGTTCTCATTATATCTGGCTTCCTATAAAGACCATGTAGTTCATTGTTATGTAGTCTTCTCCATTCACCTGTCTCTTCATCTCTCTTTGGTCCAAAAATTTTCCTAAGAACTTTATTCTCAAATACTCGTAATCTCCTTTCCTCCCTTAAAGTAAGAGTCCATGTTTCGCATCGATATAATATAACTGGTAGAATAACAGTTTTATATATTTTCAGTTTAACGTTTTTTGAAAGGAGTTGAGACGTCAAGAGTCTCTGCAATGCATAATAGCATGCATTTCCAGAATTGAGCCTATGTTTAATTTCTTTGTGCATCTCATAGTATACACACTATAAAGTAGAAATTTTGTAAAAATGGTTTCTTAAAATTGAAATTGTTCCTCTAATGGCAGCGATGGCAATTTTAGTAAAGTGTACTGTTGTTTAGTGAGAACATAATATAGCTAACTCTGTGATATATAATAATTGTTTAAGTTATATAGAGTGTAAATGCATTTTTTGTTTTTGTTTTTTCTTAAGTTGGTGCACCTTGAGGGCGGAGTTACGTTACCCAGATGATATGATGGGTGATAAATGATAACGAAACGCCAGGAGAGTCCTAAATCTAAACTTAACCCAAATTCCAGACCATGTGCAACCACAGAAATAATTCCCTTTAAGAAAAAATTCTTATGGTCAGACCAGGATATGTAGTCAGAAACGCTGACCACTAGTCCATGAGGTTGGCCATCAATAAAATATGGCTGTAGAGTAAATGCAGACATGATTCGAGACACGAAATCCTGATTTCAGATTAAAAAATACCTGAGTTGTTAGCAGTTAAAATGGATTGCATTTGATACTCACAAGCAAATATAAAAACTCCGTCGCGCAGGAACTGCGCAAACTAAGCGAATTCCTCAGAAAGTCGAATTTATGGACCCATTCTTCTGATTTACGGAATATATATATATATATATATATATATATGATATGAAGAGAAAAAAAGAATGCTTCAGTCGGGATTTGAACTCGAGTCTCTAAAGTCTGTACCTTTAGCGCTCTAACCAACTGAGCTACCCAAGAATTCCAAGACAAACATACAATTTTCTTATACATGTAGTATTCTCAATTCACACAAGAGGTAGCGGAAAGATCTTCCGACTGCCATCTAGCGGCTAACATAACAGTTAAGCAAATTATTAAAGATAATATTTACTTTATAGCAGTAACGCTATATATTTATAATATATATATATATATATATGTTATAATTAAATATTTAACATTGAGCAATGCAAGCTTAATATGGTATGATAAGAAAAATAAATGCCTGGACGGGATTCGAACCCAGATCTCTGACTCTGTACCTCAGTGTGATATCCACCAGGCGAATCCAATTCAAACATTTATTTTTCTTATATATGGGGAATATCACGCTGAGGTACAGACTCAGAGATCCGGGTTCGAATCTCGTCCAGGCAATTATTTTTCTTATCATACCATATATATATATATATATATATATATATATATATATATTAAACGTGAAGGAAAAACTTTGTACCCCTTTTTAAGAACATTGCACGCAAGGAGTGTGATATTTGGCATAATTAAAGTTCATATAGAGGAGTGCAGAAAAATAAAATTTATGTATAATATGTTTTAAAAATAAATTAAATTAAACAAAATAAAATAAATTGTCTCTAAGGAATTTGTGTGTATTATTCATTTGTTTACGTTCGCAACTGAAAGTGCATTGTTATAAAAAGAAAATTGTGCAGCAGCAATGTGAATTGACTTACTCTCGCGTATTTATTATTAGTGATTTAAGAAAAGTGAGTACATTTTAAGACTTAAATTTAAATTAAACCCTGTCTAATCTTAGTTTCAGTAATTTCATTACATATATTTTTTTAGATATTCGCATCTACTTCCATTATGCCTCGACATAGAACATGACGGGTCGGAGTGAGAGACAAAGAAGAAGGGATATATATTCCCGTACGCATAATAATAGGCCAAATGCAAATTTAAATAGTACAAATAGTATTTTTGTATTGTAAGCCTATGTTTTCCCTTTACAGAGATTTAGGCGCTCTCCCCCTACAGGGAAGAATTTGAACCATACTAATTTAGTTACATTTGTTTTCGTATAGATGTCATTTGAGTGGTACGTGGTTAGCGTTCCGCCTCATACTGACACCTAGGAAACCAAGGTAGTACTAGGACGAGAAAATTCGGTAAATTTTGCTTAGAGGCCTTTTCATTTAGGCTTAAGGATTTTTAACGAGCCTGAAAATCTTCAGACTCGGGACCCACGGCTTAAAGTCCCTCCCGGAGGACTTGCTCCTTGGATTTTTCCTTCCTAAAAAATCCATCGACACCGGCCGGGTTTGAACCCGCGACCCTCGGGACCAGAGGCAAGGAGCATAACCACTAGTCCACCGCGGCCGACACAAATGTCAAATGAAGCGTTATTGTTTTTTTAATATGGCTTAGCCAAACTATACCACGTATTTCCTATCGTTAGTATTTTGTTAAATAAATCGAAAATTAGTGCATAATGACGTATTTGTGACAAACTTAAAAATTTAATGAATTGTAGTGGAATTTCGACCGCTGGGCGACCACTAGTATATATATTTTTGTTAGATTGGAGAAACTCAATTTCTGATACCAGCTTATTAAAAGTTTCGTATTATAGTGAAAACAAACCATGTATAAACGTAAGTTATTACATATGTATTATATGCTGTTATATAATTTGATAGAAATTTAAATAATATCCACCGACTCATTTTTCTACTACTTTATTAAAATATTAAATAAATTAAACTAATATAGCCTATCTTATAGGATCCATTGCCAACTTAAGGATTAATTAAACTGTATGATATACATTGTGACGAACCAAACATGGTGGTTGTTATGAGTCAATATTTAATTTCCGGTTTCAGGTAAACCCCCACTTCTAATGGTTGGATTTCGCAGATTTTTGGAGAATACCTTACTCGGTTTATTGTAATATCATATACTGAGTTTCGTTGTAAAACATAGAAAAGTTCGATCGCTAGAGCGATTTTTATAATTTTGTTTCAGGTGAACTCCTACACGTAATGGTCAGATTATGCTGGTTAACGAACTCCACTGTAATTTTTTTAATTAATTGCTTTATGCCACGTTTGGTTTTGATGAAACAAAAATTGCGGCCGCTGGAGCGTTAACGGACACACACACACATACGTATTAGTCATGGTTATTTTCGATATCTATCATCATCATCATCATAGTACATTCATGAATTTAGGCCATTTGTTGACCTGTTTCGGCCTCAAGAGAAACACCATCCAAAAGTCTTTTGAGTGGACGTCCTGGTCTTCTTCTTCCTGCAGGTTGATATCTTAACATTTGTTTGGGTATTCTGTGATCTTCCATTCGATGAACATGTTGCATCCATCTTGACTTATAATCAGAAATTTTGTTTTCTAAAGATTCCATGTGTGATTCTTCTAAGATGTCTTAATTTTTTTTGTGATCTAGTAGTGTGTATCCTGCAGTCCTCCGAAGATATCTCATTTCAGCAGATCTAAGTCTCTGTATATCCTTCTGTTTCAACGTCCATACTTCGCTACCATACAAAAGAGTTGGAAGAGCCAGTGTTTTATACACTTTCAGTCTTGAATGCTTTTGGACTAACTGTGGCTTGAAGATAGAATTTATTAACCCTAAAATTCTCCTCTAATTCAACCCGGGAAATTACTACAAACCTTACGGGCTACGCCAACGCCCCACTACCTACAGAGGGTAGATGTTGCCAAACTCATAAAAACGGTATTTGTTTGTTTAGGGAGGGAAGGAGGGGAAGGGTAGCAGTACTTTTTCCAAATCTATGTACTATACATTTAAAAAAACATATTTTATTTTTACGGCATGCAAACTAATTTTATAGTAAATATGAGAGTCGACACTTTCACACAGGATAGTACAGGTCCGCACGAGCTCTGTGACAAGTGGTAACTGTTTTTTTTCTTTAATAGGGGGTGGCTTGGACGGCTACAACTGACAACACTGTACCTGCTGGGTAGCATATTTCAGTTTTATTTAAGGATATCTCTCGAGAAAATACTGTTAAATGGCAACCCAGTTCCCTATTCCAAGCACACAGTAACTTCCTGAGTTGAATCTGAGTGTAGGTATGACTTATGAAGATCTGTAAAAATAGCTGCATTCGTTTGGACGTTCGCTAAAATGATACAGTGCTGTGGAATAATTTGGGATGACTTCAGACTTCATTGTGAATTTGACGAACACTATTATTAAAGAATTAAACATGTTTTCTGAATTTAGCTCTTAAAGAATATGTGAAAATGTTAGCAAATAAAAAGGAATGTTAAAAAATTCTATTAACAGCTATATTTTGTAAACAAATAGGACTGATTAGTTTTAATAGTTGGACTTCTTCAAGCCCTAACAGAGGTCTAAAGCCTTCACATTCCATTTCACACTCCTATATAATTTAGTGCTAGATAATGGATATCAAATACATGTATAAACAACTTTAACACCTGATAAATCACGTGTTTATCATCTGGACTCTGGGTTCTTTATCTTAAAATGTTTGTCTACAACTCGTCTGTAGCCAGTTAAATGTCTTCAGTTTAAATAATTTACACTCTGTATAATCTAGATAAACTCTGCTGTTTGTTAGATATTGTTCTAAATCATTTCATCATCAAATCATTTTATAATAATATTAAAGAAAAATGACATATTTTAACTTACTAATTAATTAACAACTTGTCTTAATGAATATTGAGTTTCGATGCCGCATTCGCTCTGAAGATTATGTTAAACTAAACCCATTTTACACTTCTGATTCCACTTCCCCACTATCTATTATCTAATCTACGTCCACATCTTACATTTATAATACCTTTTCCAAATAATTGAAACGTCAAAATTTTGAAAGCAGTTCTACAGGGTGTCCACAAAGTCCTGCTATCAAAACAATCTAACTTAGCTCGTAAACTATTGGCGGTGGAAATTTCGCAGAACAGTAACTGGTGATTTACCAGACTCGGCATACCTACATACACATTGGGCCTTTTCCTGTAGTGTCATTTTCATTTGAATCACAATCTGCAACAAATGTAAACAAAACTTTGAGAGATGTAGAATACGTTGCAAAAACGGCATGTTTTTACACGCTTTATATTAGCTTGACCTGTATCTATCTATCTATGTAACGGAATCTTTACACGCGATTTTCACCCACTTAAAATCATGGGATCGACTTGAAACTTTGTATGCTTGTAGAGGACCCGTGACAATACAATAACTTCATATTTATTTTCTAAAATCCTGGCCATAATCATCAGAAAATCAAAAAAAGTGTTTTTGTATCAATGTAACGGAATCTTTCAACGCGATTTTCACCCACTTAGAAACATTGGATTGACTTGAAACTTTGTATACTTGTAGAGGACCCGTGACAATACAATAATTTCATATTTATTTTCTAAAATCCTGGCCATAATCATCAGAAAATCAAAAAAAGTGTTTTTGTATCAATGTAACGGAATCTTTCAACGCGATTTTCACCCACTTAGAAACATTGGATTGTCTTGAAACTTTGTATACTTGTAGAGGACCCGTGACAATACAATAATTTCATATTTATTTTCTAAAATCCTGGCCATAATCATCAGAAAATCAAAAAAAAGTGTTTTTTTATCTATGTAACAGAATCTTTCAACGCGATTTTCACCAACTTAGAAACATTGGATCGACTTGAAACTTTGTATACTTGTAGAGGACCCGTGACAATACAATAATTTCATATTTATTTTCTAAAATCCTACATACACATTGGGCCTTTTCCTGTAGTGTCATTTTCGTTTGAGTCACAATCTGCAACAAATGTAAACAAAACTTTGAGAGATGCAGAATACGTTGCAAAAACGGCATGTTTTTATAATAAGTGTTCAAACAATAAATATTTTGACGTCAAAAAGAATCCTGCCATGATCGGCCGTGCTGGCCGATCGTTGCTGCTACGATATCAAACATTCAATGAGGCACAGGGTCGACTGTTTGAACACTTATTATAAAAACATGTCTTTTTCAATAAAATTCTACGTGTACAATTGTTTGTATTCAATTCCGACCCTTACGGGTGAACACCTTCATCTGCGCGTAACTCATAAACGACGTATTTGCGACTATATGTTCCTTCATAAAAAATGATCCTCTCTGCATGGCCTATCATCCCTATAATTTTGTCGGTGAGTCCTGTTACACCCTGTATATGATCAAGAGTTTAATATCCTCTTCTGACAGGTCGTGTCTCAGCAAAGGGCCTCATGGTGTGGGACACGTAAAAACACATGCGGAATGAGAGGTTAAGAAAGAAATACAGGATGCAGCATAAGTCAGTTAACTACTGTACATGGATGCAAGGAAAAAAATCAGATTCGTTGAAACTGGGGTTTGAATACGGGACCTTCAGAATGTAATCTCAAAAACTACAGCTTGAGGTAATTCACTAATTAACTCACTGGCACTATCGAACCCACAGGTTCATGGCCGCGTGGATATAAACTATCCATACATCTTTATCCTAAGCAAATGTTTTTCAATCATCCCCTATATAATCTGCTTCCCTCAAGTCATGGATAATGCTATTCTCCCACCTCATTCTTGGTCTACCAACTGGGCGTTTTCCCTCTGGTTTTCCTACAAGAAGCTTCCATGCACCTCATTCATCCCCCATACGTGTCACATGCCCTGCCCATCGCAGTCTACGAGACTTAACTGTTCTCATTATATCTGGCTTCCTATAAAGATCATCCATCCATCCATAGTAATTCTGCCCGAGGGCAGGTCTTTCACTGCAATGATTGCATTTTCATGCTATGCTTGCAGCTTTACTAGGGAATTGTAGGTGTGGTAGCTTCCCGTTCCTTTCCACACCGGTGAAGGATGATGATGATAATGATAAGGATGATGATGGCCATATGATTTCGGGGACAGTTTGGGCCTTAAAGTTTTCCTGACATTTGTCTTACAGGTGAGGAAAAATCCCGATAAAAACCTCACCCAGAAAAACTGCCCCGACCGGGGATCGAACCCGGGCCCCCTGCGTGACGAGGCAGCACGCTACCTCGAGACCACAGCGGTGGGCATAAAGATCATGTAGCTCACTATTATGTAGTTTTCTCCATTCACCTGTCTGTTCATGTCTTTTTGACCCAAAAATTTTCCTAAGAACTTTATTCTCAAATACTCGTAATCTCCTTTCATCCTTTAAAGTAAGAGTCCATATAATATAACTGGTAGAATAATAGTTTTATATATTTTCAGTTTAACGTTTTTTGAAAGAAGTTGGGACATCAAGAGTCTCTGTAATGCATAATAGCATGTATTTCCAGAATAGAGCCTATGTTTAATTAGGGAACAATTTCAGTACCGATAGTTGTTTTTATATAGCCTAGATGTTGTAAGCTACAGAAAATAATGTATTTGCATCTTCGGTTAACTGACTTAACATACTGTACCCTGCATTATTGGAAGTAAGAGTACAATAAATTATCTGTAATATAATGAATTTCTTGCTCTATAATAAGAAAATACCTCGCGCTATAGCCGAGTAGTTAAGGCACGATCCTTTAGCGCAGAGTTACGGTCTCCATGGGGAAGAAATTTTCTCATGAAATTTCGGCCAGTATGGGACCGATGCCCACCCATGTAGGGGGTAGCTACATTAAATCGGCTTCAGGTTGAGAAAGCCAGATATAATGGATGGGGGACCCGATATGCTGACCACGTCTCCCATGCACTAGCTGGATGATTTTCTACCTCTGTGATTAACACACGTGGATGTGAGGCCAGTAGCCGGCTGGTAGGCCAAGGGCCTTCTAGGCCTGTCGCGCCATTATTTTTTTTAAATTTAATAAGTATGGGACTGCAGTTAATTTTATTTTCAGTTTGAATCGGGGGATACATAAAAATATTATTATACTAGCTAATACCCGGCGAGCGCTGCTAAGCCTAAATGAAATATTCTTTCTTGTAAGCCCTTGTTTCCCTCAACGAAATTTAGGCGCTCTCCCCCTACAGGGAAGAAATTGAACCATACTACTTTAGTTACACTTGTTTTCATATAGATGTCATTGGAGTGACCCGTGGTCAGCGTTCCGCCTCATACTAGGAAACCAAGGTAGTACTAGGACGGGAAAATTCGATAAATTTTACTTAGATGCCTTTTTATTCAGGCTTAAGGATCTTTTACGAGCCTGAAAATCTTCGGACTCGGGACCCACGGCTTATAAGTCCCTCCCGGAGGACTTGCTCCTTGGATTTTCCGTCCTAAAAAGTCCATCGACCCGGCCAGGTTTGAACCCGCGACCTCGGGACCAGTGGCAAGAAGCATAACCACTAGTCCACTGCGGCTTAAATTTTTGTTTCAGATAAATTCCTAAACATGTTTTTATAGCAAAATATCAGCTAAACATTCGCCGTACCTGAAACTGTGTATACACAAATTTACACATTGCGACAAACCAAACATGGAGTTTGCTAGCGTCAATTCTTATTTTCGGATTTCAGGTAAATCCACACTTCTATGGTCGGATTTCGCTGAGTTTTGGATAATATCTACCTCGGTTTATTTTAATAGCATATATCGAGTTTCGTTGTGAAACATCGAAAATTGCGCTCACTAGAGCTATTTTAATTTTTTTAGGTGATCTACACCTAGTTGTTTTAGAGCGTAATGGATGGCGGCTAAACACTCGTCATACTTGAAAACATGTATGCACAAACTTTCATGAAGACCGGTTAAGAAGTCGGTAAGACACAAACATACGCAAGCCGAATTTTTATGTGTAAAGATGACGCCAACTGGTCATGAATATTACTTTCTTTTGTGGAATTTGAGTTTTTTTCTTCAAATCGAAAACATTTTATTGTCTACATTATTAAGATTGGTATACTTGTTCTATTTATTTATGTAACAAGATTAGCCTCAAATGAAATATTTAGGATTAGATACCCTATTATTTATGAATTAAGTACAATAAATTCTAATCTTAATAATGTAGACAATAAATGATTTCGATTTGATAAACAATGACTCGCTTTTAAAGAGTCCGTCGCCGTGGCGTAGTCGGTAGAGTCCCTACCTTCCACTCTGGCGACCCAGGTTCGATTCCTGGCGGTGTAGGGAATTTAAATCTCCACCTTGGGTCTGGGTGTGTGTGTGTGTCCTATCCTAGTGTCTAAGTGAGAGTTAAAGAAAGTTAACAAACAGGTAAAACAAGGGGGAAAAAAAGAAAAAGAAAAGGTAAAACAAGAAAGAAAACCGGTATAAACGGAGAAAAAATTTCGATAAGTTGAAAACATATGTCCGTCGCCGTGGCGTTGTCTGTAGAGTCCCTACCTTCCACTCCGGCGATCCGGGTTCGATTACCGGCGGGGTAGGGGGTTTTAAATCTCCACCTTGGGTCTGGGTGTGTGTCCTGTCTTGTGTTTGTATGTGTGTATAAAAAAGGTTAACAAAGGTAAAACAAAAAAGGAAGAACAGCGTAAACGAAAGAAAACGAGAAAGGAAAAAAAGAAAGAAAGATATTAAACACAAAGAGCAGGATGATTTATTGCGAGAAAGAGGAAATTGCAAAGAATTATAAAAGTAACTCAACTGCGTAAGAAAAAAAAACATATTTTATCAGATTATTACATTAAACATTCTGGAATGTTTTGAAGGTCAAATTCTGCATTCTGAACATTATCTTTGTATGAACAAAACAATCGCTCTATGCAAATAAAATAAAAAAAAGGCATAATACAATACTAAGCACTTGTTTCGCTGTTTGCTGTCGAGAAAAACAGCAACTAACTGATTCACTGAAACTACCAAACCAGAAGTTCATACCGCGCTGATATAAGCTCTCCTAACATCCCTATCTTGAGCTAATATTTTACAAAGATTTCCTATGTAATTCATATTGTCATTCTTTTACCATCGACCGAGGATTTTCCCTCTGGCTTTCCTACAAAACGTTTCTATGGTTGTCTGTCATTCCTCATTCGTTCCACATGTTCCGCCCATCACAGTCTACGAGACTTAACTGTTCTTATAACATCTGGTGTGCCATAAACATGATGTAGCTTCAATGCAAAGTAGTTTTTTTTTTTTTTTTCCATTCCACCAGCATAAACAATATATTATTAAATGCTTCTTACTACAGATAGAACAGCAACAACAACTGAAGACTAAAAAAAAAAAAAAATGCACGTTACCATAATTGTATGAATAACTGTAATAATCTGAAATGTACGCACATTCTATTTAAATAAAGAGAAGCCTGGATGCCCTCCCAATATAGAGTCATCCGAAAGCCAAACTTGGCCAAGATCCAGCATGATCGACTATTCCGATTGAGGTGTTTTAAGCGGTTTACCTCTAATCCCCAAAGAGCAAATGCGGGAATATATAACTCCAAATGGTCCGCTTCCGACTTCACTCTGCTATTAAACTTCAGAAATTTTTGAATTCAAAATTTTAAAACCGGGGCTTAATGTATTTTACAGGGACCCGGGGTTCTACCTATTAAGGAGGACCAAAATGAGAGGGTCTCACCCAATCCCCTAAGTGATGGCCGCAGAGCTTTCCATCTATTCTATCTAGTATGAAAAAAGGCATGGGGAAGCAATGGAGGAGCAGACATTTATTTTATAGGCATCTAAGAGAAGAGCAAAAAAATGGGATGGATGAGCCCGAGCCGATTTGGGTTCACAGCGATTCGTGCCATATATGCTATGTGACTGATTGTATTATATTGGTATTTGGCTAGTCATGAAGGCTTAAAAAACCCTATAATCAAATCACAAAATGCACCCACAATTCCGAAAACTGTTATGCCGAGACTAAAAACCGTCAGGAACACATCACGATAATTAGCGGAAAATTAAATTGAGTGTATTGCCTGACAGAAGATAGAAATGATTAAAAAAAATAGATTTAATTTAATATTATAAAACTAAATTTAATGATAAAAGTAGGCGGAAGCGACATTAAATTATAAGGAAACAGAGAAATGGTAAGGAACAGGGAAAATGTTTGGTTTATTTCGTGAGAGGGGAGGTTTTAAAAACAGTAGAGATAACGATGAACTCTATGAAACATACCAATGTTAATGAAGGGTTTCAGCAAGGAAATAGGTTAGCTTATTTTATGAAGAGATAACGATCAACTCTATGAAACATACCAATGTTAATGAAGGGTTCTAGGAACATCTCCAGTTATTGCGAAACACAGACGAGATAAACTCTAATCTGGGGGGAAATATTTTGGAAAAAAAAAACTTAGAAAAATCATATATAAACTGCACGATTCAAAGAGCAGAATCAGCTCGTCGGCAGCGATCGGACAGTGAGTTCCCGGGCTGCGTCCCGGCGACACGTCAGCGCCCTACAAGGCCAATAACGTAAGTAGAGTTTTCAATTCTCTCAGGAATGTTCAATTAAAATTATAACAAAACTTAAGCCCTAAAGATGAATACGTTAAAGGATGACAGTCCTTAGTCTACGGGTAAAATCTGAGTTTATCTTTCTTTCTTGAGCCAATTCAATATTAAATGGTGCTTCCAAGTTCCCTATTATTAATGTCAAGTTCTATCTTATGCGTTTTTCATATGTACAGATATGTTAAATTAGTGGTTAACCTGTTCTCATATACATTTGCATTTCGTGTTGCTACATTTTATTCATACTTATATTAAAGTGGTTTGTAACCAGTGTCATTGACTGTCTTTTATGTTAAAGAATAAGTGTCCTGAATTCTTACTAGAAGTCCTGACTTCACTTCGTGAATTCCTATATATATTTTTACTCCTCAGCCCGCTACCTATCCAAATATATTATGATACCAGAATATCAAGAACGCCCTTCGGAGAGCTTTTGAAACACATTAAAACTGGAAGCACTTTTGTAGCATCTTCCGATTCCGATTGAGGGTCTTTCCACTTTTCAGCGGTTGCCCTTTTACCAGCCGGCTGCTGGCCCTTCACATCCACATGTGTCAATCACAGAGGTAGATGATCAACAGCCAGTGTAGGGGTGACATGTGGTTAGCATGTCGAGTCCCCCAGCCGTTATAGCTGGTTCCTCAACCTGGAGCCGCTACTTATTGTAGCTACCCAATTGCCTCACGATGCTGGGTGGGCACCGGTCCCATACTGGCCGAAATACCATGAGAAAATGTATTTCCCCATGGAGACTCGAACCAGCGCAAGTCCCGTAGCTCTGCGCCAAGGCTTCCTACCTTAACCGCTCGGCTACGGCGCGGGACTGTAGCATCTTCCAAAAAATGAAATACACCTGAAAATGGAGGCATGTGCTGAAATGAGGGAAAAAGGGAATTAAAGCAACGTAATACGGCTGGACCAAACTTATCAAATATAGTAAGTATTTCACACTTCATGCTAAAATAATATCGTAATTCCATTTAAAATACATTGATTCCTGCATTACTCATAATTGATAAAGATAACACTTGAAAAATAAGACTCACACAAGTGGATAAGTTCACATACATAAAAACGCCTGTAGACACACAATTAGACTATACGCATAACAGATGCTCTGGATTAGCCTGATTGCGGCATCATGTTTTTTTAAATAATTGTTTTTTTCATGAACTTTGGATTGTTTGAAGAAACTACAGACTTTTTCCGCTGTAAGAGTCATCTAGATGCCAATGTATGAGCTACTATTTATCAGTACACACATTATTTGCGATCCCCATTTTTGTCAACAATTTTGTCCAAAAATCGGATCAACTTTTAATTCCTCTAACATGATTGCGTCCGCCGCTGTGGTCTCGACGTAGCGTGCTGCCTTGTCACGCAGCGGGCCCGGATTCGATTCCCGGTCGGGACAGGCTGCTGGGTGAGGTTTTTTCGGGGTTTTTCCTCACCTGTAAGACAAATGTCAGGAAGCTTAGGGCCAAAGGTCCCCGAAAATCATCCGGCCATCATCATCCTTATCATCATCATCTTTCACCGGTGTGGAAAGCAACGGGAAGCTACCACACCTATAATTCCCTAGTAAAGCTGCAAAGCATAGCATCAAAATGCTATGATTGCAGTGAAAGACCTGCCCTCGGGCAGAATTACTATGGATGGATATTGAGTTTCATTGTGAAACATGGAAAATTACGACCGCTGGAAAGAATTTTAAATTTTCGTTTGAGGTGAACTCTTACACTCAATTGTCCGATTTTGTTGGTTAACGAACTCGACCTTTTTAAAATTAATTACTACATTCCAACTCTGGTTTAGATTGAGCAAAAATTGCGCCCTCTAGAGTGTTAACGAACACACCCACATATATATATATATATATATATATATATATATATATATATATGATATGAAAAGAAAAAAGAATGCTTGAGTCGGGATTTGAACTCGAGTCTCTAAAGTAGGAGTATATATATATCACCATTCATAGTAATTCTGTCCGAGGGCAGGTCTTTCACTGCAATCATAGCATTTGATGCTATACTTTGCAGCTTCCTGTTGCTCTCCACACCGGTGAAGGATGATAATAATAATGATAAGGATGATGGCCGGATAATTTTCGGGGACCGTTGGGCCCTAAGCTTCCTGACATTTGTCTTACAGTTGAGGAAAAAATCCGAAAAAATCTCACCCAGAAGCCTGTCCCGACCGGGAATCGAACCCGGGCCCGCTGCGTAACAAGGTAGCGAGACCACAGCGGATATATATATATATATATATATATATTTTGATTATGGTCATTTTCGGTATCTGCTAGATAGGATCGGTGAAGATCAGTTTTGAAAAATATTTTCATTAGAACAACCTCAATAGTTTCATTCCATCGGAATTCCCTAAAAAACCCTTGCAGGACCAATCCTGTTCTCGGTTTTAAAAGTAGTATATCTGAGGATAATGAACATGAGAAACACTGTATGTATGGATGTGTACATAGCATATTATTGCACACACGCGTTGTTTTCTCCTTCAGTGACCTTGACCAATCTGTAGAGAGAGACAACAGAATCATTTTTAATTAACAAGTGTTATTCAGTTGCACGTGACGTCATGCTTGTGTGTTCTTATGTATTTTACTTTTATACCGGTTTTCAATTGTTGCAATAAGAACTTTAATATAGCAATTAAAACACGTGAATTTGTGTATTTTCGTGACTTGAAATGGCGAACTTGATTTGTGATATTATCCAGGATTGGCTGGAATGACGCTTGTAACAAGTGCATTTATACTAGGTGACAAGTTTTGCAAGACATAATTTTTCTATTTTCCAGGAAATCCCACACTCCAGTAATTAATATATTCAAGGAAATTATCATAAGTAATGCCACGAGTGATTTCCAAATTATCGATAAATTCACGACTCACGAAGTGAGGAGTGAATTTATCTAGAGAATTTGGAAATCAAGAGTGGCATTTGTTAGGACTATTTAACGAATAAAATTAAGCTGTTTACTCACAAATCATTATTTAACTATAGTTATTTTAAAATATTTATATATTTAATGTAAACGGCGATGTTTGAAAACAAATGAGAAACGATAGGTACGCTTCATCTGCTTCTTTTGTTTATCACTGCAACCAGATCATACTATTTATTGCCAAAGGAACGCAATATTGTAAGAATGCTCTCTAGTGGAGAAAAAATGAAACACATCAAACTGCATATTAATTCATTTCTGATGTCGTATGATGTAAATATGACAATTATATTTTTCTGGATTATTACCTGGGAAAAAATACATTTAAGAAAGTGCAAACAGTGGTTTCTTTTTTTGGTGGTATAATCAATTGCTACAAATGTTTTTATATTAACTCCAGCAAGCGCTATGTGTTGACATTTATTCAATATAGGCCCTATATACACTCTGGCAGCCGTATTTCTTATAGGCTCAGTCACTGCAAAATAATGGTCAGACCTGTTCAGGATATTAAAAAGGAGGAGCTTTCTTTAATATGGTAAATGTAACACTGATAAATATTTCGTGAAACACGACTCTGATTGGTTGTAAAACAGAAATCATTGAAACCTGATTGGTCATTGACTCCCATTTGGGGCATGAGTTAAATAGTCTAACTAACTCACTGGCACTATCGAACCCGTAGGTTCATAACCGCGCGGACATAAGCTCTCCATACATCCCTATACTGAACTAATGTTTTCCAATCGTTCCCTGTATAATCTACTTCCCTCAAATCATAATTAATGTTATTCTCCCACCTCATTCTTGGTCTACCAACTGGGCGTTTTCCTTCTGGTTTTCCTACAAGAAGCTTCCATGCACGTCTTTCATTCCCCATTCGTGTCAAATGTCCTGTACATCGCAGTCTACGAGACTTAACTGTTCTCATTATATCTGGCTTCCTATAAAGACCATGTAGTTCACTGTTATGTAGTATTCCCCATTCACCTGTCTGTTCATCTCTCTTCGGTCCAAAAATTTTCCAAAAATGTATTCTCAAATACTCGTAATCTCCTTTTCTACCTTAAAGTAAGAGCCCATATTTCGCATCCATATAATATAACTGGTAGAATAAGAGTTTTATGTATTTTCAGTTTAAAGTTTTTTGTAAGGAGTTGGGACATCAAGAGTTCCTGTAATGCATAATAGCACGCATTTACAGAATTGAGTCTTATTATTAAAGCAAAATGTAAGCGGCATCAATCTTATCAGAGATTCTATGTTTTACAACAAACGGTTATGAAACCAGATCTTCATAAATGCTAATCTAAATATTGCACATTGTAGCTAAGCGCCAAATGTCCCCGCTTCTAGATTGTTGATGCATAACTGCCAAACAAGTAAAAAAAAAAAAAAAACTTGCAATATCCAGTATTGTTAGTATGGCGCTACAATAAATAATGAAGATTGACTTAAGTTTTAAACGTATTTTTCTCGAAACTTATATAATGGCGCATAGCCGGTTGATGCATAACGCAGTCCAAATAATGAAATTCTTCATTATGAAGTTTCCTCCATCCATCCCTTATAGGGCCAAATATTCGCCTTACAAAGGAACTGACAACCACTGCACGCCGAAACCTAACTAGAAATTTCTTCCAGAGAAGCGTTGTGCCGTACAATATCCGTATCCAAAAAATATCTGCCTTTTTAACTGCAAGGCGCTAAAATCCAGCGCTAAATCTCTCATTCAAATTATAGGAAAGTAATGCAACAGCTGAATTGGTAGATTGGATAACCCTCACTATCTGCCGTCCAAGCCGCGTCCCGTCTCACGTCATTCCGCTCTTACTTATGCAGGGAGACCATCTGCTTCCGTACAACGGGTTGGCATTCCTGGATTCTGGCTTCGATTTCTATCCCTTGCAGTTAAAAAAGGCAGATAATTTATTGGACATGGTCTTGGTACATCATAACGCTTCTCTGGGAGGAATTTCAAGTAGATTTCAGCATGCGATGGTTAATAGTTCCCTTGTTAGATAGACGGAGGTCTGCAGTTCAGCTACAATTTGTTCTCTAAGTTATGGTACATGTTTGTTGTCAGTCTAGATCATCGAGATCAATATGGGGACATCATTGACTTAAATTAAAATAATAATCACTCAATAAATCTATAAATCTATATATAAAACAAAACCTGATCACAAGCATAAATTATAAAGAGTGATTCAGAAATAATAATCACTCAATAAATCTATAAATTTATATATAAAACAAAACCTGATCACAAGCATAAATTATAAAGAGTGATTCAGAAATATGGTTATACGTTTGATCGCATTTTGTGATGAAAATATTATTATTAAAGGAAATATGATGTTATCATTGGAAAGGAAATCCTTCAAATTACGACAATGGAACAAAACAAATCACTTACAACACTAAGCAAGTCACTTTATTGCTTCAAACTGTTCGCCGTTTACATCCAAGCATAATTGGCAACGCTTCGGGAAGTCATTCATTGCGTTATGATAAATGTTTAGAGGAATAGCTCTAATTTCTTCCTCAATCACTAATTTTAGCATGTCGACGGCTGCAATGCTACGTTAAACTCACGTCTTGCGGCCTCACGATCATTAGCATACGTTATTGCCCATGCAGCAATTGTAATTTGCTGTTGCATATTAAACGCCATTTTGACTAATGACGTAAGGTCTACACTGTTTTGTTTTATTCCATTGTTGTAATTTGAATAATTTCCTTTCCAACGGTAATTTCCTGTAATGGTAATATTTTCATCACACAACGCGATCAAACGTACAGCCATATTTATGATACACCCCGTATTTTGAGACATCTGCTAATATGAGATCTCAGTCTAATTTTATTACGAAGTTGCTGATATCTACTGTAAAGTTTTTTATTATCAATTATTATTATTATTATTATTGTTATTATGTCCACCGCTGTGGTCTCGAGGTAGCGTGCTGCCCTGCCACGCAGCGGGCACGGGTTCGATTCCCGGTCGGGACAGGCTCATGGGTGAGGGTTTTTCGGGGTTTTTCCTCACCTGTAAGACAAATGCCAGGAAGCTTAGGGCCCAACGGTCCCCTAAAATCATCCAGCCATCATCTTCATCCTTCACCGGTGTGGAAAGCAACGGGAAACTACCACACCTAATAATTCCCTAGTAAAGCTGCAAAGTATAGCATGAAAATATTATGATTGCAGTGAAAGACCTGCCCTCGGGCAGTTTTACTATGGATGGATGGTTATTATTATTATATTACTGAATCTCCAAATATTTTGAAATCCTACTTCGCCACAAAGGCACGTTGTAGCTTACTATGGCAATATTATATATATTCCACCGCTGTGGTCTTGAGCGTGCTGCCTTGTCACGTAGCGGGCCCGGGTTCGATCCCCGGTCGGGACAGTTTTTCTGGGTGAGGTTTTTATCGGGGTTTTTCCTCACCTGTAAGACAAATGTCAGGAAAACTTTAAGGTCCAAACGGTCCCCGAAATCATATGGCCATCATCATCATCCTTCACCGGTGTGGAAAGCAACGGGAAGCTACCACACCTACAATTCCCTAGTAAAGCTGCAAGCATAGCATGAAAATGCTATGATTGCAGTGAGGACCTGCCTTCGGGCAGAATAACTATGGATGGATATATATATATATACTGACATTTTAAGCAGCCGACACATATTTGAAGAGTTTGGATTGTTTATACGTGTTTCTGTGACGGATTGAGTAAATCAGATTTTTTTTTTAGTTTTCTGCATTGAGTTAATCGCTTGAATATAGCTCTATAAAGGCAAGCAACATTATTTGATTGTACTAGATTTTATTAGAATAAGTAAAATTAATGTATGGTTAATTTAAAACATATTTTATGCTTTATGTGATCTCAGAAAAGTAACATGTAACCAAATAATAATAAACGATAAAATAAATAAATGGCATTTTATATTTTTTTAACTCTAGTATTTGTAGCAAGAGGTCTCATATTTAGCCCTTTCATCCTTCTTCTTGTATCTTGTAAGCCCATGTTTTCCCTTAATAGAGATTTAGGTGCTCTCCCCCTACAGGGAAGAATTTGAACCATACTAATTTAGTTACACTTGTTTTCGTATAGATGTCATTTTGAGTGGTCCGTGGTCAGCGTTCCGCCTCATACTTACATCTAGGAAACCAAGGTAATACTAGGACGGGAAGATTCGGTAAATTCTGCTTAGAGGTCTTTTCATTCAGGCTTAAGGATCTTTTAAGAGCCTGAATATCTTTCAAACTCGGGACCCACGGCTTAAAGCCCCTCCCGGAGAACTTACTCCTTGGATTATTCCATCCTAAAAAAAAATTCCATCGACCTCGGCCGGATTTGAACCCGCGACCATTGGGACCAGAGGCAAGGAGCATAATCACTAGTTCACCGCGGCCGATTCCTAAATATTTTAAAATAGCGATTATAGGCCTAATTGTAAATACATATAGGCTATATGTATAAACTATTATCATAAGTAATGCCACGAGTGATTTCCAAAATTATCGATAAATTCACGACTCACGAAGTGAGGAATTTGGAAATCAAGAGTGGCATTTCTTAGGACAATTTAACGAATACAATTAAGCTGATTACTCACAAATCATTACTTAACTATAGTTATTTTAAAATATTTATATATTTAGGCCTAATGTAAACGGCGATGTTTGAAAACAAATGAGAAACGATTGGTACGCTTGATAAGCATCTTTTGTTCATCACTGCAACCAGATCATAATATTATTTATTGCGAAAAGATCGCAATGTTGTAAGAATGCAGCCTAGTGGAGAAATTTATAACCAACGTTATAGGTATTAATTAATTTCTGATGTCCTATGATATAAATATGTCAATTATATTTTTCTGTAACGTCATTTCCTGGAAAATAATTCGTTTAAGAAAGTGCAAACAGTGGTTTCTTTTTTTGTGGTATAATCAATTGTTACAAATGTTTTTATATTATCTCTCGCATGCGCCTTCTGTTGACATTAATGCACTATATATACAATCTGGTAGCCGTATTTCTTTCGGCGTCAGTCACTGCAAAATAATGCTATGACCTGTTGAGAATGTTAAAAAGGAGGTGCTTTCTTTATTATGATATACTTTAGGCGAATCACAACTGTGATTGGTTCCAAATAAAAAAATCATTGAAATGTGATTGGTCATTGACTCCCATGAGTTAAATAGTCAAAGTAATTTTTACAACGCTACTCTTTGCTGATCAGATTATTATAGGGACGAGAGAAAATGAAGTCCAAGAAGCAGTCCATAAGTTAGTCTCATAAATACAACATGATTAGTTGTACAAATAAAACTAAAGCAGTGGCATTCCAAGGACTACAACTCACAAGAGCTAAAATTGTAGTAAACGGGAAAAAAATCGAACAAATAAATTAATTCAAATATTTGGGATATAATGTAGGGTACAGAAAATATGAAGCCGTCCAAATAGAACTATTCGCTCACAAAGAAGCTGTATTCAATAGCCTAACACACAGATTGGTGAATGTACCCCTGAACCGTGAAAAATATGAAAAAGAAAAAGAATACATAATTAAAGTAGCAATAGAAAATGGTTATGAAGAGAACATGGTACACAAGAAAATAAATAAGTTTAAAAGGCAAAAACTAATTAATGAAAGCACACTTAAAAAACAAACAGAAGAGAACATAAGATTCAAAAAATTCACTTACCATCCTGTAAAACACCACAAGTTCCAGAAAATTTTCAATAAGTTTAACATTCGATTGGCCCCAAAGAATGAATACAGCCTAAACAAGATAATTAAAACCAACAAAAATGAAAAAAATTGGAGAAGAATATAAATCAGGAATATATCAGATCAAATGTCAAGATTGCGACAAAATCTATATAGGAAAAACAAAAAGAAATTTAAAAACTAGATTGAAGGAACACCTTAGAAATGTAAAAAAGGGTGAAGTGGACAAATCAGCAGTAGCAGCCCATGCTTGGTCTGAAAAACATTTAATTGATACAGAAGCTAGCCTAATCAAACAAACAGATA
This sequence comes from Diploptera punctata, assembly GCA_030220185.1. Classification (NCBI taxonomy): domain Eukaryota; kingdom Metazoa; phylum Arthropoda; class Insecta; order Blattodea; family Blaberidae; genus Diploptera; species Diploptera punctata. The sequence goes on along the minus strand of JASPKZ010003448.1, from coordinate 1,766,943 downwards.
AACTAAAGGAACTCACAGTCTGGGAAAAAATCCATATCCAAAAAAACAAAAAAGACAAACTCATGAATTTTGAAACTCCCGCAAATTTTGACCTGATCCAGAGGTTCATCGGTCCACCGATAGAAGTAAGAAGGAAACCGCCAAGAAAACGACATAACACCGGTCGACTAGAGACTACTGACGATGGAGATAAGCTCCGAAACTGCAGTATAGAAGAAAAAGGATATGAGGTGAGGTAATAAAAACATTAATTTAATTATTAAATTAAACCTCATAGTGTTCTTTCCCTGTGAAAGTTAAATAAAGAACTATACAGATTTAGACAGTTTTGTAGAAGTATATAAAACACATTAAAACACAAAGTACAAAAATATACATAATTAAAATTCTATAAAGTAGTTGCATTGTCTTTGCTATTACATGAAAATGAATTCTGAACCTTACCATCAGATCAGTTAAGACAAATCGAATAATCAGAAATTTAATTTGTCCGATTGTACTAGGAGTAAAGACGGCGGTCACGCAGGGCTGACATCTTGTGTCGATCGCCTAGATAGGTAGGAGCCTTAATCTCCTTCTACATAAAGGTCCTCCTACGGCCTGTAGTGGGATCAGTTTACTTTACCTTTATAAGAATAACGTCAACTCAAATATCACTACAATCGATTAAGGAAAAAATTGTATGGCCTGACCGAGAATCGAATTCAGGACCTCACGAACTGTAGTCAGAAACACTGAGCCATGAAGCTGGTCACGTATGAAAATATGGCTTATATTAATAGGTGAAGAAAAAACTTTGTACCCCTTTTTAAGCAGATTGCGCGCACGGAGGAGTGTGATATTTGGCATAATTAAAGTTCATACAGGGAAGGAGTGCAGAAAAATAAAATTTATATATAATATGTGTTACAAATAAATTAAATTCAACAATAGTATATTACGATGCAAGGTTGGGAAGTGGTTTTTACAGAATCGAGGAAAAATGTTTAAAAACCAAGCGATTGCGAGGTTTTCAATTTCCCAGATTATGTAAAACACTTCACAAACGTGCGTTGTACATTATTTTTTGCGCGATGGTGTTTTCAAAATAATAAATAATATCTTTGTTGGAAATATTTGCGTTCATTATAAACAATTGACTAACATTAACAGTGTGGCAATGTTTATTAATTGAAACAACAGGAGGCCTTGGGAACAATTATTGATAACGTAGCCGCAAGTACGTATTTATTGTTTTATATTGTTTCAAATAAAGTTCAGTTCATTTAAAATGCAGTGATTTGTTTCGTACAATGTATATTAACACTACCGTTTGGATATTTTCTGTATATACATTGCACGTAGTATACATAGATTGCAGTGGTTTTACTTCCCGCACGTGGGTGTAAATGTAATATTACAGTACATTTATTTAGGTTGGCAACCCCGAAATTTAGGAAGTTGAACTTTCAATAATGGTCGTCATTGCTGTAAGTACGACAAAACGCACTATTGCGCAAAAAATAAAATAAATTGTCTCTAAGGAATTTATGTGTATTACTCATTAATTTGTTTACGTTCATACTGAAAGTGCATTGTTGCAAAAAGAAAATTGTGCAGCAGAAATGTGAATTGACTTACTCTCGCGTATTTATTATTAGTGATTTAAGAAAAGTGAGTACGTTTTATTGTTTAAATTTAAATTAAACCCAGACTAATCTTGGTTTCAGTAATTTAATTACATTTTTTTATATTTACATATTCGCACCTACTTCCATTATGCGTCGACATAGAACATTGACGGGTCGGAATGAGAGACAAAGAAGGGATATATAGGCCAAATGCAAATTTAAATAGTATAAACAGTATGGAATTGTCAAATGACGCGTTATTGTTTTTTTTAAATATGGCTTAGCCAAGCTATACAACATATTTCCTATCGTTCGTATTTTTAAAATAAATCGAAAATTAATGCATAATGACGTATTTGTGACAAACTTAAAAAAATTATGAATTGTGGTCGAATTTCGACCGCTGGGCGACCACTAATTATTATAAATCTATATCAATTGTAGAATGTCGAGTGTTTTAAGTAGAAGACATAGTGATGTATTACTTCTATACAAGCTCCTTTCATAACGACGAAAACAGTAATTATTGTTACTAAGTTTTTCGTCCATCGTTAATCTACAGCCAAAGGAACCACGGATAAATCTGACGATTGTCATTCTTCTACAGCCGGCATCGGTAATGCATGACGTACTGTAATTAGAGGAGAGTCAAGGGCAGCGAGACCCGGATGAGAAGCGGTTCCCAGAACATACTGTACAGCCTTGAAACCGGGAGTCTGTTCAGCATTGTGTAAATCTATTCGGAATCCATATTCAAACCTCTGTTCAGAGATTTAGGCCAATTAAGCTATTTATAAGGGATGGATCTTCAAAATAAGAAATATAGGCCAATTAAGCTATTTATAAGGGATGGATCTTCAAAATAAGAAATATAAAGACATAACGAAATATGCTGATGCAATAAAACACCTCCCTAGAACAGCAGCAGCTCTCTTCAGATTAGAAACGGTCCATGACTGGATGATCACCTTGATAGAATGGGGATTGTCCCTAGAACTATGGGATGCTCCTTGTGTGGAGAAAATGTTCTCCTAAGCAAGGAATACTTGCTATACTGCTTGCGAATAGACCCCGAGAAAAAGGACAGGGAAGACATCGCAGGAGTTTATTGAGAAGCAAGAGGACTAATGGTGTAAACCAAACTCCAGCCATTTAAAAACAACATTTATAAGGGATGATATTATATATAATCTCGAATATTCTTGTTTCACTACCATCACTACACCAAGAAACCTTTGAGATTGATAAAAAAATTGGAAAGGAAATTCCTCCTTTATGGGAGCAGTACATATACGGGGTGAATCATAAATATGACTATACGTTTGATCGCGTTGTGTGATGACAAAATTACCATTACAGGAAATATGAAATTACCGTTGGAAAGGCAATTATTCAAATTACAAGAATTGAATAAAACAAAATAGTGTAGAACCTTACGTCATTAGTCAAAATGGCGTTGAATATGTAACAGCAAATTACAATTGCTGCATGGGCAATAACGTATGCTAATGATCGTTAGGCCGCAAGACGGGCAAGACGTGAGTTTAACGTACCATTGCAGCGGTCGACTGTGGGGAAGTGGAGAAAAGACTGCTGGAAACGGGAAGGATGCAGAAAATGAAACCTCCTGGAAGGCCTCACATTAGCACGGATGCAGAAAAAACGAAGAGAATTGTGGAGGCGTTCGACGCTAGCCCACAAAAATCAAGCCGCCAAGCTGCACGTGAGCAGTGATTTGTTTTGTTCTATTGTTGTAATTTGAAGGATTCCCTTTCAAAATGACAACATCATATTTCCTTTAACCCATTCACTTCAGGTTTAAATGCTCAATGCATTTCCTCAGAAACCGGATTTAAGTTACCGTAAATTATATTTCTATTTTCAGATATTCAAAACAAACAAAATATAACGGTACTTGAAATTAAAAGGAGGGTCGATGTACAAAATTTATAACAGGCAGAGTTAAAGCGAGTGTACCTCGTCTTCTGAGGCGAATGGGTTAATAATATTTTCGTCACAAAATGCGATCAAACGTATAGCCATATTTCTGAATCACTCTGTACAGCAAAAGTAAGCAAATCTACGGACAGAGTGAAAAATAAATAATATTTTTCCAATATATTCCTTGATGTTTTGTGCCCTTTGGTTAATGGTAATTTGTTTATCGAGAGAGATGATCCAGTAGCATTTGACGGCCAAGGCTTGTTTTTGTATTGTATTTTATCTAAAATTGGGGTAGCTTTTATTTAATACTAGTTAATACCCGGCGTGCGCTGCTACGCCTAAATAAATGAAAATTAATGTGCTTTTCTGTTTGGTTGAATAAGTAAAAGGAAACATTATAAATTTATATTTTTAGATACCCAGTGCTGATTACCCGGGAATCTACTTATCCCGAACTTCTTGACATAAATAAGCTGAAATACGAAAATTAATGTGTTTTTTAAGTTTAGTTAAATATATGAAAGGAAAAATGTATATCGTAATTATTTTTAGATACCCCGTGCTGTTTACCCGGCGTTGTCCGGGAATCTACTCATCCCGATCTTCTTGGCAAAAATGAGCTCAAAGACAAAAATTAATGTACTTCTTATGATTAGTTGAATAAGTAAAATGAAAAATAATTATAAATGTATATTGTAATTATTTTAAGGTTCCCGTGCTGATTACCCGGTGTTGTCCGGAAATCTACTTATCTCGATCTTCTTGGCATATTGCTAGAAGGAGAGTTAAAGAAGGTGGAAGAAGTCAAAAGCTTATATTATTTATTCGGGCTAAAAGACAAAATTAGTTAATTTTGTGTACTTGTTATGGTTTAGGCAGCGTAAGCCATTTTAACGTCCAAAGAGCTACTTTTTTCACGTTTTCCACTACAAAAGGTGATTTTTAAGGGTGTAAGAGTTGCGTATCACAACTCTCTTATAGCCTGTGTTCATCCCGGGAATCTCCTGAACATTTTACAAAAAGCCCCATCACAATCGGATCAACGGTATGGCCGCGCATAAAGTAAGAACAAACAAACATTCATTCATTTTTATATATTAGATATTAAAATGTCTTACTTGCTCTTGTAGTCCAAGTATACAGGGTGATTACAAATGATTGGAGCGATTTCATGATTTTATGGTAGCTGTAGTATTCGACATATTTTCACGAACTTTTACAGATACATAGAGCAACTTCCCAGGTTTTTTTGAGATGTTACAGGTGCTCCATATGCTCCCCCTTGGTGATTCTGCAGATATCAAGTCTGTAATCAAGTTCGTCCCATACTCGACGTAACATGTCCCTATTAATTTGTTCAAAGGCATTGATTATGCGAGCTCGCAGTTCTGGTAAGTCTACTGGTAAAGGAGGCACAAACACTGAATCTTTCACATACCCCCAAACAAAAAAATCGCACGGCGTCAAATCGGGGGAGCGTGGAGGCCATGACAACAATTTCTGATCATTCTCTCCACTGCGACCGATCCATCGTTTTGGCAATCTCATGTTTAAAAATTCACGAACATCGTGATGGAAGTGTGGTGGAGCACCATCCTGCTGGTAGATGAAGGTCTCACTGTCGGTCGTCAGCTGCGGCATGAGCCAATTTTCCAGCATGCCAGGTACACGTGTCCTGTAACGTTCTGCTCGCAGAAGAAAAAAGGGCCATAAACTTTGAACTGAGAAACCGCACAGAACACACTAACTTTTGGGGAGTCGCGAATGTGCTGCACAATAACGCGGGGATTTTCTGTGCCCCAGATTCGCACATGTGTTTGTTCACTTTGCCATTCACAAAGAATGTTGCTTCGTCACTGAAGACAAGTTTCTCACAAAAACCATCCTCATCCATAAACTGCTGCATTTGTGTACAAAATTCAAACCGACTCACTTTGTCCAATGGGCGTAAGGGCTTGTAGAAATTGCAAGTGGTAAGGTTTATGCTTCAATCTTTTCCGCAAGATCTTCCAAACGGTCGGTTGTGGAATGTTCAGCTCTCTGCTCGCTTTTCGTGTTGATTTCTGTGGGCTACGTGTGAAACTCATCCGCACACTCTCAACCTTTTCTTCACTCACTGAAGGACGACCCGTTGATTTCCTTTTACAGAGGCATCCTGTAGCTTTAAATTGCGCATACCATCGCCGAATGGAGTTGGCACTCGGTGCATCTTTCTCGAACTTCGTTCTGAAGTGTCGTTGCACAGTTATCACAGATTGAGTTGAATGAAATTCAAGCACAGCATATGCTTTCTCCTCGCCTGTCGCCATCTTTGATAACTGCTGCGCTCTCTCGGTTTAAATCTGAAACACGGCTGCGAGAGAAAACAAAAATAAACCTTATGAGTTTTTATACATAACTTTAAAGTTCTGTGAAGATATGTCAAATAAGATCGCTACAATAAAATCATGAAATCGCTCCAATCATTTGTAATCACCGTGTACTGTGGGAGTTTTCTAATAAACTTCATTTCGGATGTCATAGGCCTAATAATTTTCAAGGTTTTTACAGCAGACATATCACTTCCACACAGACACTGGCACGACTTTTTTTTATTCCAGCCACCGGTTTATCATTTCGACATTTCTGATATCCTCTCCTGGCATTGGCGTATTGTAACTCACTTCTGAGGTGGGGACATCTTGAAGGCGGGGTTACTCTTCCCTAATGATATAATGGGTGATGATGATGGTAATGATGAGCCAGGAAAGGCCTTTATCCTTCTTCTTCCTTTCATGTGATACACCTAGTGGTCTGTTACGGTCTCAATCCAACGTTTGAAGGATCTGCCCAAAGATCTCTTGCCTGGTGGCTGGTAATTTAAGGTCTGACGTGGTATTCTTGTTCTGCTCATTCTTCTTACGTGAGATTTCCAGTTGTTTCTGTATTTTTATACATATTCCATGACTGATTCTGTTTTAATTCTTTGAGAATCTCAGAATTCCTTTTATGGTCTATTCTTGAATAGCCTGCAGTACGTCTCATAAATTTCATTTCTGCCGCAGTTAGTCTTTGTTCATCTACACCGCGAATTGTCCAGGCTTCACTGCCGTAACATAATATGGGTCTGGCCAGTGTTTTATAAATTCTAGTTCGTGTGTGTTGCTGTACTGTGTTTGGCTTGAAAAATATTATTTATATATACTGTGTTAAATTTTATAATTTTTTGACTAAGCCTTTATCCTTAATTTAATGAAATTAATATGACAATAGTGGCCAGATGATGTTCGGGGATCGTTTGGGCCTTAAAGTTTCCTAACATTTGTCTCACAGGTGAGGAAAAACTCCGAAAAAACCTCATCCAGAAAACGGGCCCGCTGCGTGACAAGGCAACACGCGACATCGAGACCACAGCGGTGGACACATTATAAATATTTATTTATTCTATTATCATTTGCGACTTTTCTAGATTTAAAAAAACAATTTTATAAGTTCTGTTACTAAAAAAAACTTCGACATTTGAGACAAGACATATAAAGTTAAATAAAGAATAAGAACAATGCATGCAATATTTTTAATAAACGTATATAAAAGGAGCTAATAAATATAGATGATGGAAAAGGTTCTATGATGTAAATTTAGACGCAATGAATTGAAAATAAAAGATTGGCGAGAAATTGTATCACTCCTGCACTCAACAGACTTAACAAGCTGGTGGTCACGTGACTGGAGGGTTGTGATGCGGGCCCGATGTCCATTAACCAATTAACTGTCCCATATGCACAAACATCTCACAGTTTCTTGTACTATGAGGGGGAAAGAGGAACTCCGGCTTCTGACAAAATAAAAATTATAATGTAAAGATACAAAGATAATATTTTCTTAGTCATAATATCGCACATGGAAACCCGTTCCGCCATAGTGAGTAGTTTTTTTTTAAGTTTCCAAAATGAAATTCAGAATTTAGACTAAAACTTGTAGCGCTATAATGTACCCGTTCCGCCATAGTGAGTAGTTTTTTTTAAGTTTCCAAAATGAAATTCAGAATTTAGACAAACTTGTAGCGCTATAATGTACCCGTTCCGCCATAGTGAGTAGTTTTTTTTTAAGTTTCCAAAATGAAATTCAGAATTTAGACTAAAACTTGTAGCGCTATAATGTACCAATGAGCTACCCATGGTATTTATTATACAGGTGGCTCTTGGTAAACCATCTGGCGATTCACCAGAATAACTTACCCTTGATTTTCAGTTCATTGTTGTGATGAAAGTTAAAAATTGAATTGTACCTGTTGGTAGGTGCCGTCGTCCCCAACTTTGTTAATATATTGTATATAAAATTAACTGGAGCGCTTTCGGAAGTTACCTTCCATCTTCTGCAGGTTGAGTTTCCGTTACTTGTTGTGTACGGTGATGTATACTCGAACTGTTTGTAGCAGCAACTGACTTGTATTTGACGATCTCGTATAATGGGTTTGACTGGGGTGCGTTCTCATTAAGAAGTGAGGTGTTTGTTCCATTTATAGTTGAGGACGACGACACCTACCAACAGGTACAATTTAATTTTTAACTTTCATCATATGACTTCATCTCAACGGAATTTGATATGAATTTCACTAGTTGTTGTGAATTATAGCTTTTCTTCTGTGTTTACTAATATTTAAAACAATTTTTAAGTAATTATTTAAATACTCAGATCACAACATTATGACAATGTTAGACAATATTGTGATGCTGCTATTATCTCCACAGAGTATATTACTTAGTCTATGGCATTTCTATCGCTGGTTCAAACAATAGGTGTTTTACGACGTCGAAAAGAATCCTGCCACGATCGGCCGATCGTTGTTGCGACGATATCAAACATGCCATGAGGCACATGGTCGACTGTTTGAACACTTACTGTAAAAACATGCCTTTTTCAATAAAATTATACGTGTACAATTGTTTGTATTCAATTCTGACCCTTAAGGGTGAACACCATGTGCGCATAACTCATAAACGACGTACTTGCGACTATATGTTCCTTCACAAAAAATTTATCCTCTCTGCATGGCCTATCATTTTGTCGTTGACGTCCTGTTACACCCTGTATATATACCAACAGGACGTTGACGTTAGTGGCGACATCTACCTGGCAGCGGACGAAACGAGAATTACAGATTTGTATATGTGAAAAGAATTATGTTTGTGTCATGTCTCTGTTAGTTTATGCTGATGATGTAGTACTATTGGCCGATAGCAAGGAGATACTAAAGGCCAACACGCACACACTACTGAGTAACACTAAGAAATTAGGACTGGAAGTAAATATCAATAAAACTAAATATATGGTCACATGTAGAAATACATTATATTATGGAAATGGACAGCTAATGACAAATGAGGGAAATTTTGAGGAAGTGGCTGAATTCAAATACCTAGGAACAATAATCACAAATAGGAATGAGATGCACAAAGAAATTAATCATAGGCTCAATTCTGGAAATGCGTGCTATTATGCATTGCAGAGACTCTTAATGTCCAAACTCCTTTCAAAAAACGTTAAACTGAAAATATATAAAACTATTATTCTACCAGTTATATTATATGGGTGCGAAACATGGACTCTTACTTTAAGGGAGGAAAGAAGATTACAAGTATTTAAGAATAAAGTACTTAGGAAAATTTTTGGACCAAAGAGAGATGAACAGACAGGTGAATGGAGAAGACTACATAACAATGAACTACATGGTCTTTATACGAAGCCAGATATAATAAGAACAGTTAAGTCTCGTAGACTGCGATGGGCAGGACATGTTGCACGTATGGGGAATGAAAGACTTGCATGGAAGCTTCTTGTAGGAAAGCCAGAGGGAAAACGCCCAGTTGGTAGACCAAGAATGAGGTGGGAGAATAACATTAACTATGATTTGAGGGAAGTAGATTATACAGGGAATGATTGGAAAGCATTAGCTCAGGATAGGGATGTATGGATAGCTTATGTCCGCGCGGCCATGAACCTACGGGTTCTATAGTGCCAGTGAGTAAGTAAGCCATTTCTCGAATAGTGTAGTGGTCTTGCACGAGAGGTCCATGGTTCGATTCCTGGTTCAGAATTTTTCTTTTCACAATATCATTATAATAGAAAGTGTTGAATAACGTTTAAATAAGTTACCATAAGAAAGTGAGTTTCTCTAATTTAAGAGAGAAATATATAATCGGACCTTAACTTCGATTAGGCGAGAGATTAGCTTCGTTTAAGCAATTCTGAGCGACGGACTTTTGTAGAACTATTTTTCTTTTGTAACACCGAAAGATAGATTATTGAAATGAGTTTACATTTTAACTTTTATTCCGAAGGAAGGCAAACGCAAACATTTTCGATCTTAAAAATTCATCGCGAACTTCAGATCAACGGGTACGGTTGCACAGACATCCCACGGAGATCGTGGGAATGGAAAGAGAAAATATGTACCTAACATTCATTAGATGGCTTTTTAACTGGGAAAATAACTACCCTTCAAGTTACAGAGGGGAGACATCCCATATGACTAACTTAATATTGAATTACACTGACATGTGCCGCTACTCGTGCGTACTGCAATTAATTACGACAAACTGTTTAATAGTATTTAACATCGCCCGCAGAATTTCATCTCGAGGGGAGGAGGTACTTTACTTACCCTCTTCATTGTTTCTATAAAAATGGCAGATGACGCAGAAACACTTCAGATTTTAACGATGAGAGAAGCTATTAGCTACAATTGTATATTAGGATGAGAGGTTGGGAAGTGGGTTTTACAGAATCGAGAAAAAAGGTTTTTTTGATTTGCGAGATTCTGTAAAGCATTTCACAAACGTGCGTTGTACATTACTTTTTGCGCGATGGTGTTTTCAAAATAATATATTTGTTGGAAATATTTGCGTTCATTATAAACAATTCACTAACGTTAACAGTGTGGGCAATGTTTATTAGTTGAAACAACAGGAGGCCTTGAGAACAATTATTGATAACATGGCCGCAAGTACGTATTTATTGTTTTATATCGTTTCAAATAAAGTTCGGAATTCCTGGGTGGCGGAGTGGGGAGCGTGCTTACGTAGAGAGTTTGAGGTCTTGGGTTCAAATCCCGGTTCAGGTGTTTATTATGTCCGTCGCCGTGGCGTAGTCGGTAGAATCCCTACTTTCCACTCCGGCGAACCGGGTTCGATTCCCGGCGGGGTATGGGATTTTAAATCTCCACCTTGGGTCTGGGTGTGTGTCCTGTCTTGTGTTTGTATGTGTGAATAAGATAAAAAGGTTAACAAAGGTAAAACAAAAAGGAAGAAAAGTGTAAACGAAAGAAAACGAGAAAGAAAGAATCAAAAAAAAAGTTGTTTATTTAAAATGCAGCGATTTGTTTCGTATAATGTATATTAAATTAATACTACCTTTTGGATATTTTCTGTTATACATTGTACGTAGCATACTGGAATTCCCTACCACAAGAAATAAGGGGCTGCCGGACATTGGCATATTTTAAAAGAAATCTAAATTTATATTTGCTCTAACCTCGACTTCATTATTACCCAGTGTAAGGTATATATATTAATTGGTGTTTCTCGTATAATTTATCATATTTATATTATTATTATCATCGTATCATTATTGTTATTACCCTATAAAATGTTGTTTGTACATGAAATTTACTTTACTACATTTATTGTATGGGGGCACGCCGTAGCGTAGTGGATATTTTCTGTTATACATTGTACGTAGCATACTGGAATTCCCTACCACAAGAAATAAGGGGCTGCCGGACATTGGCATATTTTAAAAGAAATCTAAATTTATATTTGCTCTAACCTCGACTTCATTATTACCCAGTGTAAGGTATATATATTAATTGGTGTTTCTCGTATAATTTATCATATTTATATTATTATTATCATCGTATCATTATTGTTATTACCCTATAAAATGTTGTTTGTACATGAAATTTACTTTACTACATTTATTGTATGGGGGCACGCCGTAGCGTAGTGGTTAAGGCACTGAGCTACAAGCCAGAGGGTCGAGGGTTCAAGTCCCGTTGGGGTCAGGATTTTTAAACTGACCCAAACCCTCTGGCGGCACTATGGCCCTGGGGTCGACTCAGCCTCTAACGTAAATGAGTACCAGACGCTTGTTCTTGGGGTAAAGGCGGCCGTCACGCAGGGCTAACATAAAGTGCCGATTGTCTAGAAAAAGTGGGAGCCCTAACCTCCTACTACCCCAAGGGCCTCCGGGTCTGTTGTGGGATCACTTTACATTTATTGTATATATAACTGTTTAAAATTAGTATAGTGTATATCTACATTTGTCAAATATTTATTTGTATTTGTGCTGGTTGAGTGGAAGAGAGGGCCTTATGGCCTTAACTCTTCAGAATAAATAAAGTATTATTATTATTATAGCATACATAGAGGGCAGTGGATTTACTTCCCGCACGTGGGTGTAAATGTAATATTACAGTATAGGATTAAATGTAACAAATACAGTATATAGGATTAAATGTAACAAATGACTCTCCTTTAAGAATTGAACTTGCTACTCTTTCCAGGTCAGAACAATCTAGAGATGGCATTCTGCTAATGCACATAAATAAATCGTTTGAATTGATTTGGTAAACAGTTTTATTATTACATGTTCACTGAAAATTAAACTATGTCCACTATTTACAGTACAGTGAAATAAGATTTCTGTACCAAGCAGGTGGTAGCATTTGTGATTTGTATATAGGACATCCAGATTCAAATCTTGGGGCTGATTAACCTGACCAGATGTTTCCCCCCCCCAAAGTTTTTCTCAATCAAGACAAATTCAGGGTTGGAAATTTATTACAATTAACTATTTATCATTAACAAAACTTTTTAATAAAATTGAAATTGGAGCCGATATCCCAGAAGACTGGAATTTATCGTATATTACTCCTATTTTTAAAAAAGGTGATAAAAACTGTGTTCCAATTATAGAGGTATAAGTGTTTTACCTTCAACAGCTAGGATTTTTAGTAAAATGAGCTCCAAATGTTAGCATATACATTTAAATTAATAGCCAATAGATATAATTGTAAAATATCAATAAATAAGTCAAAAGTAATGGCATTTATTGGTAAATATGGAATTAGATCAAAAATTGTACTGGATAACAAAATAATAGAACAAGTATCACATTTCCAATATTTAGAATGTGATATAACTTATAGAGAAAATAAAGTAAATAAATTTCAGGCTATTTGTGGAACCATAAAAAGAACCTTAGGTTGGAAAACAAGGAAAGATACGAAACTTAAATTATATAAAACAATGGCTGTTCCTTTGTTGTTGTATGGAAGTGAAAATTGGATAATGAAATCAAGGGATAAAAGCAGGATACAGACTGCGGAAATGCTGTTTTTGCGTAATGTGAAAGGATGCACAAGAGCGGATAGAATAAGGAATGAAACTATACGAGAAGAATTAAATATATATAAAATTGAAGATAAAATCAGCGAAAATAATAAGAAATGGACAGAACACTTAATGAGAATGAACAACGAAAGAATACCAAAAAGAACCTTCGTATAATCCCAGAGGAACAAGAGATGTTGGCCGACCACGTAGAAGATGGACTCCACTTTTAACTTCGCTGGAACAGGCTGCATAGCCTAAACCTTGTAGTAGAAGAAGAAGAAGATTATAAATTTTAAACTTAAGGAGATAAAAAATAACCTAAGAGAAGAACAATGTGGATTCCGGAATGGAAGATCATGTATTGTTAATATTTTCTGTATTACACAATTACAAGAGAAAATCCTAGCAAAAAAATAAAGAAATACATATGACCTTTATTGATTTATAGATGGCATATGATAGTGTACCTCAACAATTGTTATGGACGGCAATGAGAAATATGAATATCCGTGATAAATGGATTAATATTGTTAGGAGGATCTATAGTAATACAAAAGCTAAAGTAAAAATACAGAATAATTTAACAAAGGAATTCACAGTGAATAAAGGCCTTAAGCAGGGATGCAGTTTAGCACCAATTCTTTTTAACATTTATTTAGACCAGGCTCTTAACTTGTGGTACAAAAAATGTTCAGAAATGGATATTCCTATAGGAGGAAAAGTACTGCATTCATTGTTGTTTGCAGATGATCAAATAATTTTTGCAGGGGATGAAGATGATATGAAATATATGATAAATAAACTAATGGAAGAATATAAAAAATGGGGACTGAATATACATTTACAGAAAACAGAAATATATGTGTTTGGGAAAGGATGTGGATGACCTCATATTCTAAACAGGGGAAATAAATTTTTTTTTTAAATATCTTGGGTCAATAACTACAAGTTCAGGTACCTGTGAGACAGATGTACAGACTAAAATTACAATGGCAAAAAATGCAACTAAGACATTACATGGATAATTTGGAACAAAAATATTACAAAGGAAACTAAAATGAAAATTTATAACAGCATAATACAGAATATTTTGTCATATGGAAGTGAAACTTCTCTTTGATGGAATTACAAAAGAATAAAATTAGAACAGTTGAATTTGATTAATTTAGAAGAACCCTCCAAAAAACAAGACAGGATAAAATAAGAAATGAATTTCTTTGGAGAGAAATGAATGTCACCACATCTGTTGTTAAGAGGATTGAAAATCAAACGCTTAAATGGTATGGCCACGTACAAAGAATGGAAAATGAAAGATGGCCAAAAAATATGTACCAGTGGTCACCCCCTGGAAGAAATAAACGTGGCAGACCAAGATGGAAATGGAAAACCTACATCACAACCATAATGGATGATAGGAATTTTGGAAGAGGGAGATTGGAATGATAGAGATAAATGGAAACTGAAGACAGCAAACCTATAAGTGGGGGAAAGCCGAAGAAGAACTATTTTTCATTAAATCAAAAAGCTTCTACAGTAAACACATGACACAAATGCAGGAGAATTATAAAATCTGTTGAATATAACCAGTCCTGCACTGTAGCTGAATGATCTAAGACATCACGGCCTTGGTGCAAAGCTACAAGTAATACGGTGGTTTGAGTTCCTATGGGGGAAGAAATTTTCTCATGGAATTTCGGAAAGTATGCAACTGGTTATAGCAGAATTTTAATATTAACTTAAATAAACAAAAACATCTAAATAATACATTGTTAGTTATTGTTGAATAAAAATGTATCAGTACAATTAAAGAAATTGTATTACATAACAGTTTTTGTAAATAATGCTTTTAAAAATTGTTTTAAGTCATTGTCAAAAAATCCTTCCATTATAACTGTAATAAGAACACGTGCCTAACTTCATATTCTTAAATGAAAGTAAACTAAACTCTGATTGGATGTTAAAACAATTAACTTTCTTATTTAACAAATCAAATTAAACCTTATATTTAAAGGACTATTAACCAATAGAATTTAAAATTACCTTCATGTGATGTAATAATGATCTTAAAATTATAAAAGAATTACACTAGTCATTCTGCATACAACTTTCAACAAAGATAGAAGCAAGAAGAGATCTCCTGATAAAGTGTAATATTTAATACAAGAAGAATAATTGATTCAAGAAAAGATAATACATTAATTTTAATTGACGGTGAAGAATAATCCCACCTACATTTACTTAATCTGCTGGGAACTTTAAGAAGTGAATAAATGTGCAATTATTTCTATAAGAAACATTTTTTTAGTAATTTTGAAGTGTTTTCCTATCCAGTGTACCAACTTTCGACCCTAAGAGAATCCGGCTCTACCGAAAACTAAACCCAACCTGAACCAGTAATTCTTTTTGGGACACCAATCATTCTTCAAAATATTACTACAACATTGGGCACAAAGAGAATTACTTCTTCATGGTGCCCATCCAGTACTGTGTGTAGTTCAGATAGCTATAATTAGTAGCATCCTGCACTGTAGTCGAGTGGTTAAGGCAAGATGCCATGGCACAGAACTACAGGACTTGTACTGGTTTGAGTCTCCATAGGGGAAGCAATTTCTCATGGGATTTTAGCCAGCATGGGACTGGTTCCAACCCAGCATCATGAGGAATTTGGGTAGCTACAATGAGTAGCGGCTCCAAATTGAGAAAACCAGCTATAACATCAGGGGGACGTGACATGCTGACTACATAACAGCTCGATGCTGGTTGGTGTGATTAACACATGTGGATGTGAGACCAGCAGCCGGCTGGTATGACAAGGGTCTTCTAGGCCTGTCGTGCCATGGAATTTAGTTTATAATCAGTAGCAGTACTATGCCGTAGTCAAGCAGTTTAAGGCATGATGTCTCTTAAGTGCAGAGCTATGGAACTTACGGTGGTTTGAGTCCCCATGGGAGAAAAAAAATTATCATGGAATTTCAGCTAATATGGGTCCAATAAGCTTTTAGTTTATGCTGATGATGTAGTACTATTGAGCAATAGCAAGGAGATACTAAAGGCCAACATGCACAAACTACTGAGTAACACTAAGAAATTGGGACTGGAAGTAAATATCAATAAAACTAAATATATGGTCACACATAGAAATACATTATATAATGAAAATGCACAGCTAATGACAAATGAGGGAAATTTTGAGGAAGTGGCTGAATTCAAATACCTAGGAACAATAATCACAAATAGGAATGAGATGCACAAAGAAATTAGACATAGGCTATTATGCATTACAGAGACTCTTGACGTCCCCTATCTTTTCATAAAATGTTAAACTGAAAATATATAAAACTATTATTCTACCAGCAGTTATATTATATGGATGCGAAACATGGATTCTTACGTTAAGGGAGGAAACAAGAATATGAGTATTTGATAATAAATTTCTTAGAAAAATTTTTGGACCAAAGAGGGATGAACAGACAGGTGAATGGAGAAGACTACATTAACAGTGAAATACATGGTCGTTATAGCAAGCCAGATATAATGAGAACAGTTAAGTCTTGTAGACTGTGATGGGCAGGACATGTGGCACAAATGAGAAATGAAAGATGTGCATGGAAGCTTCCTGTAGGAAAACCAGAGGGAAAACCCCCAGTTGGTAGACCAAGAATGTGAGAGAATAATATTAACTATGATTTGAGGGAAGTAGATTATACAGAGGATGATTAGAAAACATTGGCACAGGATAGGGATGTATGGACAGCTTATGTCCGCGCGGCCATGAACCTACGGGTTCGATAGTGCCAGAGAGTTAGTTAGTTAAGGGACCAATGTCCATTCAGCATCGTGAGGAATTAAACATTTAAAAATGGAATCAGAGAGGCCATTTTGATAACCTTGTAATGTAACTAACCATACCTCTGAAGTTTGTGTTTGTAATGTCACACAAAGTGCTTGTGAGGGGAACAGACTGTACTCTAAATGAGAGTCAATAAGACATTACAACCCTCTTAGTGCTAGAGTGGCATATATATCAGCAACATAGGTCTATTATTTAAAAATAACTGAATATACGCAATGAATGGAAAATAAGTGAAGAAATATACAGAAATTATTAAATAAAATATTGGATTTACCAAGGGTTATCATAATTTGGAAACTATCTTTTTTTATTATATACAACTTTCCTCATTAGAGGATTGCCTCAAGGACAAAGTAATACAGACAATTTTCGAAATTGATGAAATACATTTAAAAATTTTCAAATTGTTATTGAAGTATACATACTATAAAGTAGATTTTTTTTTTATTATTGATTTCGTACATCTCAATGATGGATAAATCATATTTGAAGAGAAAAATTATACGCTCAGACCGGGACTTGAACCCGGGACCCTTGGTTCTCTAGACCAAGTGCTCTACCAACTGAGCTACCTGAGCAAGTACCGATCTAAATGCAAATCTTTCTCTATATACATTGTAATTCCCGTCCACCAAATGCTGGCTGTAATGTATAATTCCCAAATATGTCTTCTTAATAAAGGAGCCACCATTTGCAAGATAGAAGCATGGCTTCACAGCATTTGGTGGACGGGAATTACAATGTATATAGAGAAAGATTTGCGTTTAGATCGGTACTTGCTCAGGTAGCTCAGTTGGTAGAGCACTTGGTCTAGAGAACCAAGGGTCCCGGGTTCAAGTCCCGGTCTGAGCGTATAATTTTTCTCTTCAAATATGATTTATCCATCATTGAGATGTACGAAATCAATAATAAAAACTTGGAAAAAGCTGTACTGGCTGTAATGTATAATTCCCAAATATGTCTTCTTAATAAAGGAGCCGCCATTTGCAAGATAGAAGAATGGCTTCACAGCATTTGGTGGATGGGAATTACAATGTATATAGAGAAAGATTTGCGTTTAGATCGGTACTTGCTCAGGTAGCTCAGTTGGTAGAGCACTTGGTCTAGAGAACCAAGGGTCCCGGGTGCAAGTCCCGGTCTGAGCGTATAATTTTTCTCTTCAAATATAAAGTAGATATTTTGTAAAGATGGTTTCTTAAAATTGAAATTGATCCTCTAATAACAGCGATGGCAATTTTAGAAAAGATATACTCTGTCCAAATCTAAGAAATTCCAAAATTTAGCTAAGAATCCTGGTATAGTACCTCCTGCCCCGATCAACAATCCTGTGACAGTTATACTATCTAACTGGTATTTATCTTTGTAATAGTCAATTGTTGGCTCATATATGGCTTTCTTTTTAGAGTCAAGTTCCTCAGGTTGGCCACTATGAGATCTAATATCATACCAATTTTAGAAGATGGTCTAAATTATTTAACAACAAGATACAGTGGAAAGAACTTGTAGAAAGAATGGAAAAAAGTAGATTACCAAATAAAATCTTCCATTATTTTCCAAGAGGAAGAAGAGATGTCGGACGTCCTCGGAAGAGATGGTCTTAGATCTATTAGTGAAGATGGAACAGGCAACTCTTGCCTAAACCAGGAAGTGAAGAAGAAGAAGGTCTAAATGCAATAATATCTATTCCTCTAATAATTAAAATATTTTGTCTGTTCATTCTTACCTCTTAGAATTGTTTTTGTCGAACATATGTTTCAGAGCTTCTTAGCCCCATCGTCAGCGATTACAGACTGAATTTCAGTCTGTTTTTGTCAAACATACGTTACAGAGCTTCTTAGCCCCATCAGCGATTACAGACTGAATTTCAGTTTGTAGTCGCTGATGATGGGGCAAAGAAGCTCTGAAACATATGTTCGACAAAAAACAACTCTAAGAGGTAAGAATGAAACAGACAAAATGTTTTAATTATTATACAAACCTCTTAATGTTACTTCCTATTGTATTTTAAAATAAAAATCTATTCGTCTATTACTTCCATTAGTGGCCACACCATGAATTTCCTCATAAACTGTGTATCCATAATCTTGCAAGGCTTCTGTTAACTAAATCTATGTTATTAATCACTATGATGATGACCTTGAGAGGTTGCTGTGACCATGACCATGCATAAAATGCAATATTTGTTTCGGTGAGGTACTGCTATTCTCCACTCTTTATTTAATATTTGTCTGAACCTGCCCAGACCGAAACTAATCTTGGAATGCATAACACTTATGCATTGTTGCATATGGAAGAAGTTTGAGTAATTTGTATGTAACCTAAAAACCAATTTTGATTGTATAAAAATGCCATTTGCAGCAGCTTTAGGAGGCACGAGGGTCTCTTCAGGGTGTTTTTTTAGATTAAGCTTATTTCTGGGTTCTGAAGGACAAGGAATTCGATGATCAGTAACAATGAATTGTGCATTTAATTAAAAACAAGGGTTTATTTTGTTAACCTCTTATGAACAACACAATATTCACAACAAATTAATATTATCTGGTAGACTACTTGAGCAAATCTAGACTTTCCTAGAATATATTTAAATTGATTCACACTTTTAGGTAATAATATGGGAGAAACTGGCTCCTCTGAATACTCATAATATGATAAACTAGTCCAATGATAGAAGCAATGGTTTCAAAAGCATTTGGCAAGAGGGAATTACAACGTATATAAGAGAAAAATTTGCGTCTATATCATAACTCGCCTCGGTAGCTCAGTTGATAGAGCATTTGGCCCGGCAAGCCAAAGGTCCCGGGTTCGAGTCTCGATCTAGGCGAAAATTTTTCTCTTCAAATATAATTTATCTTTCATTGAGAAATGTTAAATTAATAATAAAAACATCATTAGAAGCCTTACTAGCTTTATAAAGTAATGTTAAATTCCCAATAAATGTCTTCTTAACTAAGAAGCAGCCATTTTCAAAGATAGAAGCAATGGTTTCAAAAGCATTTGGCGAGAGGGAATTACAACATATATAAGAGAAAAATTTGCGTCTATATCGTAACTCGCCTCGGTAGCTCAGTTGGTAGAGCATTTGGCCCGGCAAGCCAAAGGTCCTGGGTTCAAGTCTCGGTCTAGGCGAAAATTTTTCTCTTCAAATATAATTTATCTTTCATTGAGAAATGTTAAATCAATAATAAAAACATCATAGTCCACTCTGTTTTCGTAAGGGAGTTACTGGCCCCACTCTGTGATCGTATGAGAGCGACTGGCTCCTCTCTGTATGTACTCGTATGGGAGCTACTGGCCACACTGTTTTTTTATTTTTTGTCTATCACCCGGCGATTAATCTAATGTTCGGGCCACATCATTGGTTGTGCCATTTGCAGCAAACTTTAGTAAAATTGATGAGGTAGTGTAATTTGAAAGAGGGTTATTTGTGTTGTTTCACAAGAAAAATTTACGAGAATAATCTTCATTCAAATATATGGATTATAGATTTTTGTACAATTTCATGTCAGCAAAATTACATGAATCGACAGACATTAAAGCTACAAAATTCATAAAATCTCATGCCAAGTAATGATTAAAGTAGTCACAGATATACATATTCATAAGATAAGAGGCATTTATAAAGGATGGAGCTCATTATGAAGTCAAAATATAAAAACAAAATTTTATAAATATATAACAAAATTTTATAAATATATAGAAAAATACAAGATAAAAAATGTATGGCATATTATCAAAAGACAAAAGCGATGTGAACTATTCTAACAATTATCTTGTCTTCTTTTTTTGAAATTTTAAACAAATATGATAACATGGTTATCTAACATAAGCTTATGATGACTGTTATGTTGATTTATGTCTCTCATCTTTTTCTCTAAATATGCTATAAAGAACAGACATGAGACATGTCATCTGGAAAATCAGAAGTAATAAATCAGCCTGAAGAGAAAGCTAAGAGGCTGCATAGTTTGTCTTATCACAAAAGAAAATAAAGAGTAAGGCCAAGGCAATAATAATAATAATAATAATAATAATAATAATAATCCATGCAAGTATTAGGGCATGTGGCCTGTTATCAAACAGAAATTTTTCATCCAGTGCTTTTCTGGACATCCCAGCAATCTTTTGCCTTGTGGGCAGTAACGAAGCATGGCTTTTGGAATTCTATGAGACAGCATTCGTTGAAGATGGGCTTTCCAGTTGTTCTGGTAGTTTTGTATATGGTGAAGAATGGGTTCTACATCCAACTCTTCCATAATTTCATTTCTTTTATGGTCCCACTTTGTATAGCCAGATGTACACCACATAAATCGCATTATAAAAAACCAAAACATATTAATAATCTTAGATTATAGAGCACTGTATATGTCTTTTTTATGTACCTTGGGTTAATTGTAGTTCTGCTGCTGTTGAAAAGTGAAGTATAGTATGTACGAGCGACTTCGACAGTAACACGCAAAAAAAAAAAAACAGTCCTGTTTTGTCAGAGATAAAATTGTCTCTTAAGCTTGTATACTGAAATTAAAGCATGCAATTTCGGTTTCCGCTCACTAACTACACTTTCTTTCACATCCTTTGATTTCCTTCAAATTTAATTCCACACTACATTTCGTCTTTTAAAACTGTCCAGCCAACATTAAGATGCCTTGAAATCGTTATTCCCTAATGATTTAGCAACAGCTAAAGCTTGACTTCGGAGTATCAGTCCGGAAATTTTGAGATTTTTTCATCATGCACTTGTGAATTTCTTGTTGATTTCTTTATTTACTTCTTTTTTTTTAACTCTCTTCTTCTATTGACCATTTCCTTGCATCCATTCATTCATTCATTCATTCATTATTTGTTCTTTGTGTTTTAAAGTTTCATAAACTGGAGTTTTTTTCACATTTAAATTTAGTCATTATTTCGGACACTGAGTTTTTTTTTATCTTCAATCACTTTTTCGTTTAATGACAATGAAACATACATTTTAGCCATCTTTATTCCGTAAATTCAGAACCCTACCTGTCAAAGATCGGTCTCACAACTTTAATTTAAGATTATACAGTGCAATGGTTATTTGTAAGACAGATACAGTATCTGTATTTTGCAAATTGGGTGTGCAGTGAGGCCGAAAGAAAATTTCAGGTACAGGTAGAATTCACCCGGCGGCAGGTATACAATGAAGTGGAAAACTAATTTATTTCTCTCTGTTTTTGCACTTTATAAAATTTTATTTTCATGAATTGTATAGAAATATTCATCCGTTTCCGCATTGGACAGATTCCGTTTTATACAAAATAAACACACGTAAAATTACTATTATTTCGCCGGGACCAATAAAATTTGTTCACATTGGACAGATTTCCGCATTATTCACGTTCTGGATTAAACAAGTTTTACTGTAATAGCGTAAGCTTCTTAATATTCATTTAATAAATAATACTATAGCTGTGTGGAGTCACATGTTTTCTTGATGTAGAAGCCATTTAGTGCGCATTTATGAATGAAGATTCAATGCATTGGATGTGGGACCAGGAGAATAGGTAAAGGGAGGACATATGTTTGGATGGGAAGGAATCCTGAATTAGTTCATTGGTCAGAGCATCAGCATGTAAAGTGAAGGTTCAAGGTTTGATTTCTGGTTCAGGCAAACAAATTTCTTCATAGTTAAATTAGGGAAATAACATTATGAGGTTCTTCATTCGTAAATTAATGAGTCATTTTTTACAGCTTACCTCATATTTTACGTTTCTTTAAACACAGGAACTAATTTTCAAGAGAACCATCTCTCTCATTTTCAATTGACATTATGACTATCGGATTTTTGTTGGAATCTCCATCAATAACGTTGCCATCTGGTGTTGATTTGATGAACTTCAATGAACGTGACCTCATCTCGAAGTTCATCAAATCAACACCAGATGGCAATGTTATTGATGGAGATTCCAATGAAAATCCGGTAGTCATAATGTCGGTTGAAACATCTTTAAAGAAACATAAAATATGAGGTAAGATGTAAAAAATGACTCATTAATTTATGAAAAAATTTCTCTTTACCATTGATTATTCTATCTTCTTAGTGTATCCAGCTATTTGCTGACATCACAATACATCCATTGCATACTTACATGCTGTAAGTTGCAATGGGGCTGCATTCAAACAATGCAGCTTATGTGGACATTCAAGGTGAGTGTCCACAAGATTAAAGAAAAGACAGAAATGAACCCTTCAGCCTTGAATACTCTAATACCATAAGGGTCGAAGTAAACAAGAGGTCAGGCAAGGGAGACTGGATAGCAAAATAAAAAAGAGGGATCTGGTACTAGAAAAGGAAGAAATACCAGATTGGTTAAAGATAAAAGTAAGGAGCAAAACATAAGTAAGTGGAAGCAATGTTTTGCTCAGCTTGGGCACCTTGTGGTCGCCATCCACATATCCCCTAGATGGGGACCCCTGAGGGCTTACCATTGATTATAAAATAACATATTCTTTAAGGTTGTTGTTGTTTTCAAATGCTGGGCCTTGGCACCGAAGCCATTAGCGTTCTTGCTCTCCAATATTTCTCTATGGTGGATACAACAGGTAATACTTCACAGGTTTGTAGGTGTTCTTCATTCATTTCTTCGTCTTTATTGCATAGAGGACAATTTGGATTCGTGTAGATTCTTATTTTATATAAATGTTTGGCCAAATAGTCACGTTCTGTAAGCAGTCTAAATTTTGCTACTGTAGTTTTACGTGGAATTTCTGGAATAATATCTGGCTTCTTTACTAAAATATTCCATTTTTTGTCTTTGGCTTTATTACATAGGTCTTGGTTTTGTTTGATTTTATATTTGTTTTTAATTATTCTTTTTGTGGATGTGAAAGGTAAGCTTTTAGTAGTATTCTGAATTAAATTGGAGCCTTTTTTGGCAAGAAAATCATCAGTTTACTCTTTAAGGTAGAATTTTTATCACTCACCTCATATTGTTCTTCTTATTTGACTATTAAACTAGTTTCGGAACATAGTTTCTGTTCCATCCTCAGTATCGTCATGACCGTTGTTCTGTCGTGTTGATGCTCCACAGGCAAACTATAGCAGAAAATTGTCATTTCTTACTTTCTAGGTGAGTCCAAATGTTTGAATATTGTGTTGTTACGAATGTAGAAAATATTAAAGTGTTTGAAATTATAAATTCCTGTCTCTTGGAAACCTTGCATGATGGAGAAAAACCGATATTGATATTTGAATTCAGGAGAAAAAATACTATCAGAATCACATATTTTTCGTTCTGAGACAAAAAAAAGTTTCTTTTTTGTTGCTCAGTGTAATTTAAGTAGTTAATTATGACATTTGAGTTGCATTCAGAATGTATTGAGTAAAAAATTTATCAAAATTCATTGATCAATATTTATGCTTTTGAATGAATATCCAATTGTTTCAAAAGTTTTGCATCTCTATTAATTTTATGATGTTCTAATAAACTATGTGCAGCAATGGCGATTTTTCAATTTCACAATTTTTAATATTTCTAAAATGTTCTTTAGTACGTGTTTCCAAATTACTTTTTGTTTTTCCTATATATACTTTGCTGCAATCATTACAATTTATTTGATAAATTCCAGATTTTTTACTGTCTGGAATGTTGATTTTTTTATTCGTACTCAGGACTTTACCCAGACTGAATTTATTTATTGGTGCCAAAGTAACATTGTGTTTATTAAGGTAGAATATTTTTTATCACTCACCTCATATTGTTCTTCTTATTTGATTATAAACTAGTTTCGGAACATAGTTTCTGTTCCATCCTCAGTATCGTCACGACCGTTGTTCTGTCGTCTTGAAGAGCTGTCCTTCTCTTCTTCCATAGGCTGACTGAAAAACCTCGAAACCAGGTCATTCTCACCGGGAAATTCAAAGTTCATTAATTTCTTCTTTTCATAGAAAAACCAAAAGAACTTACTGTTTGGGAAAAGATCTACATTCAAAAGAGCGAAAAGAATAAATTAATGAACTTTGAATTTCCCGGTGAGAATGACCTGGTTTCGAGGTTTTTCAGTCAGCCAATGGAAGAAGAGAAGGACAGCTCTTCAAGACGACAGAACAACGGTCGTGACGAGACTGAGGATGGAACAGAAACTATGTTCCGAAACTAGTTTATAATCAAATAAGAAGAACAATATGAGGTGAGTGATAAAAAATATTCTACCTTAATGAATATACCTCATAGTGAGAATTCCTTCTTCTTCTTCTTCCTTCCAAGTATTAGGCCAAGGCCTGTTACGATCCTATAGAAAATTTTCCCTCCGGGAAATTCTCGTATAAGACTTGAAAGCATAATAATAGTCCCTTCGATTGGTTGCTGGCCAAAGGAAGGCAAGACCAGTGATGGGGCTGCCATCTTATAGCCTCTGGTCAGGCTTTTCTGGAGAAGAAAAGAAAATAAAGGAAAGAAGAAATGGAAGAAAGGAAAGACTCCCTATCCCTCGGATGCCCTAATAGCGTCGGGGTCGAAAAAAACAAGAGTTAACCAAGAGAGGTTAGATAGTAAAGTTAAAAGAGTGCAAAACACAAGTAAGTGGAAGAAATGTTTTGCTCAGCTTGGGCACCTTGTGGTCGCCATCCACATATCCCCTAGATGAGGACCCCTAAAATAAGTAACATTGTGTTTGTTAAACATTTTTTGAAATTTTCTATGTACTTCAGGATGGTAAGTAATTTTCTTGAATTTTTTCTTTTCTTAGCTATCAATTTTTAGGGAACTGTATTCTTTAAGTCTTTTTTCTGTTTGTATTTATTTAATTTGTTTGTTATTAATTTCTTATCAAAACCATTTAATTTTGCTATATTTAAGATATTGTTGCATTCTTTCTTATAATTTTCTTCGTTTAAGGGAATATTTGTTAATCTGTATAATAGGCTATTAAATATTGCATGTTTATGTTCAATAGCATTGAAGTCCAATGATTTAATATAATTATCAGTATGGGTATCTTTCCTGTACATATCAAATTCATAATGTTTACGTCACAACATTAATTTTAATACACTTCTTATCTTACCTCATAGTTTATGTATTTCCCATATTTAACTATGAATACTGATTAATGTTAACTAAAAACAGAAGTTTGTAGTTAAGTCTTTATATAACTAAGTGGAAAAAAAAAAAAATAATAATAATCAAAAGCACTTACACCTGAGAAACATTTGTACTATTTTTCTTAGTCTTTTGCTTTTTTGGAGCATTGAATTTGAAATCGCGAGGAAAATTATGTTGATGAATGCTATGGTCATACCTTTCTTGCGCTGATGAAAATACGGATCCACATTCTTGCAAAAAACATTGATACTGAAAAAAAAAAAGAAGAGAATCATATACACACATTGTTGACAATTCACATTAAAATTCCTATATATGTAAATGTAACACATACAAATTATTCCTTTTATTTTTTATATTAAATTTGGGAATTTTTAACATTATGAGGTTCAATTAATAAGAATTAAATGAATCGTGATTTCTTCTTACCTCATACTTCTATGTTATTTTAAACACAGCACTGGAGTATCGGCGACCCATTGTCGTCATCCTCAGCTGTTTTCACGATTGTCAATTTTTTCTTTTTTTGCTGGTAATTATCTAAACTGCCATCTGGTGTTCTTTTGAAGGAATTACTCTCCAAACTGCCATCTGGTGTTCTTTTGAATGAATCATTTTCTAAACTGCTATCTGTTGTATTTTTGAAGAACTTTGTAATCAAGCTCGGTTCGTCCGGAATCTCGAAGTTCATGGTTCTAGTATGGTTTTTTTGAATATATATTTTTTCCCAAACTGTTAAATCCAAAGGTTTAGATAGATGTTTTAAAAGTTTTGCTTCTTTTTCAATCCTATGATGCTCTAATAAACAATGTGCTGCTATAGCTGATTTCTCAATTTCTCCATTCTTTATGTTTCTGATGTGTTCTTTTTTATGAGTTTCCAAGTTCCTTTTTGTTTTTCCTATATATATCCTGTTGCAATCAATTTGATAAATTCCAGATTTGTTGTTGTCTGGGGTATTACATTTATTATTAGTTAACAGAAAATTAACTGAGCTTGATTACAAAGTTCTTCAAAAATACAACAGATAGCAGTTTAGAAAATGATTCATTCAAAAGAACACCAGATGGCAGTTTGGAGAGTAATTCCTTCAAAAGAACACCAGATGGCAGTTTAGATAATTACCGGCAAAAAAATAAAAAATTGACAGTTGTGAAAATAGCTGACGATGACGACAATGGGTCGCCTGATACTACAGTGCTGTGCTTAAAAACCATAGAAGTATGAGGTAAGAAGAAATCACGATTCATTTAATTCTTATTAAATTATTCCTTCTTCATTATGTGCATCCAGCCACAGCTGATGACACGAATCCATTGCATACTTATGCTATAAGTTGTAATGGGGCTGCATTTGAACATGCAGCTTATGTGGGCATTCAAGATGAGTGTCCACGAGATTAACCCGTCAGCGTGGAGCGACGTGACGTGTACGCAAGTTGAATTCTTCAGCAAATGCGGAACGACGTGACATGTACGCTAGTTACACGCACTGCTTTAAACTGTAATTATGACCTTTGTGTTTACATTAACTATTTACCGTGTATACAAATTTTATGTAGAGACTTCAAAGTTTCTATTAGTGCATATATTAACTGATTACGGCCCTGAGTAACAATTTAAAATAATTTTATATTTGCACTTATTCTTGCGGCCTCTGACATTTTTCTTAAATTTATAACTTGATAAAGGATTTCTTATAAACCTAAATTCGCCTTTTTTTGTAGATTAGCTTGTCTATCAAATTGAATCTATTTTCAAATCTCTTCATTTTTAATAATAATGTCGCAAAATTCAGTATATATAAAGACCCAACAAAGTTATTTCCGATTTACACTACAGTACAGGACCACAACAGTAAATTTCAGATATATATATATATTTCAAATGACGATATCCTTACATTATGGAAAGGTAGTTAGTCTACAATTCAGTCAGTATCTAAAAGGAAAGTGGTCCACTACAGACCTTAGAAGGTTCTTGGGATATTAGGAGGTTAAGGCTCCCACTTTTCTAAACTATCGGTATTTGATGTAAGCCGAGTACTTATTTCTGTCTGACGGCCCATAACAAGCATCTGGTACTCATTTCAGTTAGAGGCTGAGTCAACCCCGGGTTCACAGTGCCGCCTGAAGGTTTGATTCAGTTTAAAAATCCTGATCCACCGGGACTCAAACCCTCGATCTTCCGGCTTGTAGCATGTTAATCTTTTAAGTCCACACCTCCTGTGAAACTATTATAGTCATATTTCATCAACTGGTTTCAGTTTGGAAACCAGAAGAAAGGCACTGAAATTTAGGGTTGATGAAGGTCTTTTAGTACAACAGGTCTGATGTGTAGAAAGACCATTTTTTGAAGGCACATGACCTAAAATAATGTTTCAAAAGTGTTAGAAAGATACATTTGGAGAAGGCTGCCCCCCCCCCTACAAGAAAGAAGGTCAGTGCATAGAAGCAATGTGTTTGTAATAAACATGAACAAAGTAAACACAAGGGGAAAAAATACACTTATTGTTGCCGGAGTGTCAAACAGCTGGTTTACATTTTGAAGATTTATCACACCAATTTTTGAAGTTCATTTTTTTTTAAGACCCTTCTCTTTGTGTAAATATTTTGTTTTGTTGTTAGGTAAAGCCGGTTCTCTGAATTCTTCAAAGAATCCCTAGTGCAATACACTGTGTCACTTATGTGAGAAATTTACAAAAAGGACCTATTTCAACTGTGGCACAACAACCATAAATAAGTCTGCAAAAAATGCAGAGATGTTATGTGAGAACCGTAACAAATTTAATTAATTAAATATTATATTAAGGGTTCACCATAAAGGAATTGCAAAAACATTTAAATTACTGAATATATATCAATTTAAATGCGTTATTGGAATACTGGCACTGAACGGCTGAGTTTAAATACCGGTGAACTTCCTCCCACATCAGAGTATTCCCGGCCATTTAAATCCATCCGCTCTGAAGGGTTAAAAGAAAGAGATATAAGAAAGACAGAAATGAACCCTTCAGCCTCGAATACTCTTAATACCATCAGGGTCAAAGAAAACAAGATGTCAGACAAGGGAGACTGGATAGGAAAGTAAAACGAGGGATCTGGTACTAGAAAAGGAAGAAATACCAGATCGGTTAAAGATAAAAGTAAGGAGCAAAACACAAGTAAGTGGAAGCAATGTTTTGCTCAGCTTGGGCACCTTGTGGTCGCCATCCATATATCCCCTACATGGGGATCCCTGAGGGTTCATACAAATTATAAATTATTATATTACAGAGTACCAGCAAATATATGACAATGAAAATTCAACAAAGAAAAATGCAAAAATATATCGGAACACCATAGGAAAGGATCGTCGCAAGGAAAAATTGGCATACTTTATCTTCGATGTTTTATTATTAATTTCATACATCTCAATGATGGATAAATCATATTTGAAGAGAAAAATTATACACTCAGACATCGAAAAAAGCCATACTGGCATTTATAATGTAATATATAATTCCCAAATATGTCTTCTTAATAAAGGAGCCGCCATTTGCAAAGATAGAAGCGAAGGCTTCATAGCATTTGGTGGGCGGGAATTACAACGTATATAGAGAAAAACTTGCATTTAGATCGGTACTTTCTCAGGTAGCTCAGATGGTAGAGCACTTGGTCTAGAGAACCAAGGGTCCTGGGTTCAAGTCCCAGTCTGAGCATATCATTTTTTTCTTCAAATATGATTTATCCATCATTAAGATGTATGAAATTAATAATAAAACACCGAAAAAAAGCCGTACTGGCATTTATAATGTAATGTTTAATTCCCAAATATGTCTTCTTAATAAAGGAGCTACCATTTGCAAAGATAGAATTGAAGGCTTCATAGCATTTGGTGGGCGGGAATTACAACGTATATAGAGAAAAATTTGCATTTAGATCGGTACTTGTTCAGATAGCTGAGATGGTAGAGCACTTGGACCAGAGAACTAAGGGTCCCGGGTTCAAGTCCCGGTCTGAGCATATAATTTTTTTCTTCAAATATGATACTTTATCTTATATGTCTGGACACAATTATAATTATGTCCTAGAACAGAAAGGAAAGATGTTAGAAAGATGGAGAAATATAGTATTTCCTTGCTCATAATTTCTACTGGAATAAAATTCATAATTCCTTTTCATGTATACTTGTGTTGTGAGCCTAACAACAACATGGAAGAAAACACCTACAGATTTACAAGAAACTTGGTCACACAAAACATCAGCTAAGGGAAACTAGAAGAAAAAAATGTCATTGTCAAATTCTCGAACTTGTATTTTTTATAAAAAGATATTGTAGGAAAGCGGTGATTTTGTAAAACATGGTGTTTCCTATAGTATTACATTTTTATAATCGTTTATTTTTTTAATATGCTACCACATTTATGCTTTTAAAATTTTTAGGATGTTAATGTTTGGATTTAACAATGTTATCTCATAACCATATATGTTACGAATAGAGTTAAGGTTTTTGTAGGACTACTAAAGGACATAATATAAATAACAAAACTTACTCTAAAATGTTATATTGTATCTAATACTATCGGAGTAAAAAAAAAAACAAGAGTTAGTCAAGGGAGACTATATATAGAATAGATAAAAGTAGGAGCAAAACACAAGTAAGTGGAAACAATGTTTTGCTCAGCTTGAGTACCTTGGGGTTGCCATCCACATATCCCCTAGTTGGGGACCCCTGAGGGTTTGGTTGTGATTATACTTCTTAAGATTATGAACTTGTTAAGTTATGAAGGTAGGAAATAACACTATGAGGTTTATTTTAATTTATGTTGTGTTGTTTTTGACTCACCTCATACTTCTTAACTCCCTCGCAGACCTGGGTTTCTTCACTGTATTTGTGACATTCTCAATGCTGTATCACATTCATAACTGATGTCCAACAGCCTCCTCTCCTGCAGACTAACCTCTGCTCCATCTGATGACTGACCGACGAACTTCCAAATCAATCCCCTCTCCTTACCACCAGGTATTTCAAAATTGATGAAGTCTGCAGGAGAGGAGGCCGTTGGACGTCAGTTGTGAATGTGATACAACATTGAGAATGTCACAAATACAGCGAAGAAACCCGGGTCTGCGAGGGAGTTAAGAAGTATGATGTGAGTCAAAAACAACTCAACATAAATTATGAATCATATTTAAAGAGAAAAATTATACGCTCAGACCAGGACTTGAACCCGGGACCCTTGGTTTTCTAGTCCAAGTGCTCTACCATTTGAGCTACCTGAGCAAGTACCGATCTAAACGCAAATCCTTCTCTATATACGTTGAAATTCCCGCCCCAAATGCTTTGAAGCCTTTGCTTCTATCTTTGCAAATGGCGGCTCCTATATTAAGAAGACATATTTGGGAATTATACATTACATTATAAATGCCAGTACGGCTATTTTCGATATTTTTATTATTAATTTCATACATCTCAATGATGGATAAATCATATTTAAAGAGAAAAATTATACGCTCAGACCGGGACTTGAACCCGGGACCCTTGGTTTTCTAGTCCAAGTGCTCTACCATTTGAGCTACCTGAGCAAGTACCGATCTAAACGCAAATCCTTCTCTATATACGTTGAAATTCCCGCCCCAAATGCTTTGAAGCCTTTGCTTCTATCTTTGCAAATGGCGGCGTTTAGATCGGTACTTGCTCAGGTAGCTCAAATGGTAGAGCACTTGGACTAGAAAACCAAGGGTCCCGGGTTCAAGTCCCGGTCTGAGCGTATAATTTTTCTCTTTAAATATGATTTATCCATCATTGAGATGTATGAAATTAATAATAAAAACATCATAAATTATGAACTTGTATTTTTTATAAAAAGATATTGTAGGAAAACTGTGATTTTGTAAAAGACATTTCATTTAACATGGTGTTTCCTATCGTATTACATTTTTATAATCATTTTTTTTATATGCTATCACATTTATGCTTTTACAATTTTTAGGGAGTTAATGTTTGGATTTAACAATGTTATCTCAGAACCATATATGTTATGAATAGAGTTAAGGTTTTTGTAGGACTACCAAAGGACATAATATAAATAACAAAATTTACTCTAAAATGTCATATTGTACTATGAAAATGAACATATTAAGTGTATTAAATTTGGGAATTTTTAACATTATGAGGTTCAATTCATAAGAATTAAATGAATCGTGATTTCTTCTTACCTCATACTTCTATGTTTTTTTAAACACAGCATTGCAGTATCAGTGATCCATTGTCACCACCTGAGCTGTTTTCACGACTGTCAATTTTTTCAAAAAAACCATACTAGAACCACGAACTTTGAGATTCCAGACGAACCGAGCTTGATTACAAAGTTCTTAGAAAATACAACAGATAGCAATTTAGAAAATGATTCATTCAAAAGAACACCAGATGGCAGTTTGGATAATTACCGGCAAAAGAAAAAAATTGAGTCGTAAAAAAAGCTGAGGATGGTGACAATGGGTCGCTGATACTGCAGTGCTGTGTTTAAAAAAACATAGAAGTATGAGGCAAGAAGAATTCACAATTCATTTAATTCTTATATATTAAGTGTAACTCACCATGGGCTTCCTGGTAGCGAGAGCCTTGAAGAATGAATCATGTGTTTCGGACACATGCAGATCCAGCAGATGTGGCGAGTTGAATTGTTTCTTGCACTCGCTGCAGGAATAACGGTGTGATGAGTTGTAATGTTGTTCAAACTGCATCAGTGTGTCAAACTGCTGAGAACTACCACACACATGACACTGGAACTTCTTCACTCTATTTGACAAAATGTACATAAACATAAAAGTGATAAAAAATACAATATTCCCAGAATAATTAAATTAAATTAAAATTAAAAATGTAAAGGAATTATAAAAATAAAAACAAATGTAAATCTTGAATATTCTACAAGCTTTAAAAAAATTCAAATTTTAATAAATTACAATATGAAGTCACATGACCAAACTTATTTAATATTAGTAACATTATCAGGTTGTTCTTAATAAATAAAGTGAATTTAATATGACTGTTTAGCAAATGGTAGCCAAAGACCAATCACATTTCAATGATTTTTGATTTACAACCAATCACAGTCGGGTTTCGCCTAAAATTTACCAACTGAAGTTTATCATAATAAAGAAAGCACCTCCTTTTGAACATTCTGAATAGGTCG
The DNA here is from genome assembly GCA_030220185.1 of Diploptera punctata. Lineage (NCBI taxonomy): Eukaryota > Metazoa > Arthropoda > Insecta > Blattodea > Blaberidae > Diploptera > Diploptera punctata. Next base: position 1,733,921 of record JASPKZ010003448.1, on the reverse strand, counting down.
TAGCATTATTTTGCAGTGACTGACTCTCTAAGAAACACGGCTACCAGATTGTATATATAGTACATGAATGACAGCAGATTGCGCATGCGGGAGATAATATAAACACATTTGTAGAATTGATTATACCACCAAAAAAAGAATCCCACTGTTTTCACTTTCTTAAATGTATTTTTTCCCAGGTAATAACATTCCAGAAAAATATAATTGTCATATTTACATCATAGGACATCAGAAATGAATTAATATACAGTTCGATGTGTTTCATTTTTTCTTCACTGGAATGCATTCTTACAATATTGCGTTCCTTTGGCAATAAATAATATGATCTGGTTGCAGTGATAAACAAAAGAAGCACATGAAGTGTACCAATCATTTCTCATTTGTTTTCAAACATCGCCGTTTACATTAAATATATAAATATTTTAAAATAACCATATTTAAATAATGATTTGTGAGTAAACAGCTTAATTTAATTTGTTAAATAGTCCTAACAAATGTCACTCTTGTTTCCAAATTATCTAGATAAATTCATTCCTCACTTCGTGAGTTGTGAATTTATCGATAATTTTGGAAATCACTCGTGGCATTACTTATGAAATTTTTTTGCCTAGCCCGAGATCGCAACTCGCCTCAGTAGCTCAGTTGGTAGAGCATTTGGCCCGGAAAGCCAAAGGTCCCAGGTTCGAGTATCGGTCTAGGCAAAAATTTTACTCTTTAAATATAATTTATCCTTCAGTGAGAAGTGTTAAATTAATAATAAAAGCATCAATAGAAGCCCTACTGGCTTTATAAAGTAGTGTTAAATTCCCAATAAATGTCTTCTTAACTAAGAGGCCGCCATTTGCAAAGATAGAAACAAAGGTTTCAAAGCATTTGGCACGAGGGAATTACAATGTATATAAGAGAAAAATTTGCGTCTAGATCGCAACTCACCTTGGTAGCTCAGTTGGTAGAGCATTTGGCCCAGAAAGCAAAGGTTCCAGGTTCGAGTCTCGGTCTAGGCGAAAATTTTTCTCTTTAAATATATAAGTAATAATGTTATTTATAATGTGTAGTGAAGTAGCTTGGATTGTATAGAATTGTGTGGTAGAAGAAGAATTGAGATAGATATGGAATAGAAAAAAATGACATGAAGGAGAGAGAGAAAAAGAGAAAGAGAAAAAAGAGAGAGAGAGAGAGAGAGAGAGAGAGAAAAAGAAAGAGAGATAAAAAGAGAGAAGAAAAGAGAGAGAAGAAGAGAGAGAGAAAAAGAGGGTGAGAGAGAAAAGAGAGAAAAAAAGAGAGAGAAAAAGAGAAAGAGAGAGAGAGAGAAAAAGAGAGACATCTAGTATCAAAGTATATAATTTTTTTCCAAGAATGAACTAGTTAAAATGATCGAGAATAATGAACTAATCCAGTTATCGTTCATTCATTATTTAATCATTCATACAATCTTGGTAATTACTGGCATTTCTTATTCTCCTCATGTCTAGAAAAATTGGAATTTATGAATGAAAATAATATTTCGGTAATTGATTTTGAAATAATCATGTAGGCAGATAAGACTCCCAATTGGACACACTCAACTGAAGAAACATCTTCATATAATGTGAGACGATTGATGATCCATAGTATGAGAAATATATGCTAGAAATAGTCAAATAGAACACAATAATTTATGAGGTAAGACAAAACCAGATTCATCTTATTTATTAATATAAATGAAAACTTACAACTGGTGACAAAGGTCTTCATCATCCACCACCACAACACCTTGCCTTCTAGTGGCCGTCACCAAAATATTGCCTTCTGCAAAGAAAATATCAGATGTATGCCTGCGTCCCGCCGCTAACTTCTCCAGAACATTCATCTAAAAAAAAAGTGCAAAAAAAAATACATTAACCTTTTGAACGCCATGCCCGGTGTGCGCTGGTGAAATTGTGTGTACAGCGGTATGCCACGCCCGGCAAGCTCCGGTTTTCAATCTTATTATTTTAAATATTTTTTCCCTGAAGTTTTTACTTCAATAAACTAAAATTATTTTTCGTGCTGTGTTTGTACATCCTTTCTTAGCAATACTTTGCACATCCCTTACAGAATAATGGTACAGGCTAGTTGTAAATGCGTTTTCTAAAGGAGGGTGTACATTCATGTTTCAAGGCCTTTTTTTTTGGCTATGGAATATTGCAATTTCAGGATTTTCTCTTTATTTATTTTATTTTTAGTTCAAGAGATACCTGGCCAAGGGGTAGGTCGTGCTGTGAAACACAGTGATCCATGTCTCGAAGTTGACGAAAATACAATACGTGAGTTTATTGTGTCAGTTTTATCAGAATATGAGAGTGTCAGTAACAGTTCATCAAATGGTTATTCGTTTGACGAACGTAATAGTAGTCCTGTTTGTAAGAGAATATTATTACAATCTAAGCCTGTAAGTGGTAAAGCAAGTGATGTAGACCTAAATGAACATGGTGTGAGTGACAGTGGTGGGTATGTCGCACCAGACGAAACACGTGGCATAAAACAGCTGTTTGACTGGAATGGATTCAAACCCAGGACCATAAAATATGTTCAATAATTTGAATATTATAAGTGTTTAGTGATAATGTCGTCAAAAGTATTCAATAGGATAAATGTTTTAGTGATAGTGATAACAAATTTCAATGAAGACGCCGTGCTGAATTCGAACCTGTGATCTTCACAAGTGGAAGCAACACCGCCTAACCTTCAAATAAATGTATAATAGTGAGTTTAAATTCAATTTAGCTTGGCATGTAGACAGTTAATTATACTTTATATAGGTTTATATTATATAGTATGGTGTAGCACTTTAAATTTAAAAAAACCTGGCACCCATAGCTCAGCTGGCGAAACGGAAACTCGGCGGTCAAAAGGTTAAACACAATCCCTGTAGAAAGCAACTCTAGGATTATGGTCGGTTGGTATCTAATGTCGAGAACTTGATAATGAAATCATTTGCTCTCTTGTACTCCAATATTTAGCAGAAAGGCTGGTCTCTTCTACAAAAGCTGGACAACGGAGGAGATGGTTTCTTTCCTATCTTCATTTAAATTGCAAAAAGGGCATTTAGGTGAATCTGTTATGCCAAGTCTGTGTAGGTGTTTATTCAGGCAGTCATGTCCCATTAGCAGTCTGAATGTTGCTACTGCAGATTTTCTTTGTAATGTAGTAATGTCATAAGCTTGTAGATTTTCCCATTCCTTTCCAGATGTTTTGGTGGTGTATTCTTCTCTAAGTTTATTGATATATTTATTTGAGATAATTCTTTTGATAGAGTGAAAGGAAGGAAATTGGAGTAGAAGTTGGGTTTGAAACAATTTTGCTACCCTTCTTGGCCAGAAAATCGGCTATTTCATTGCCTGTCACTCCACAATGGGCCGGAATCCATTGAAGTACAACATTTTTATGTAGATGGGATAATTGTTTTGATGCTAAAAACTCTAGGATTATTATTATTAACTTACAGAACCTCCATCTTTATAGTTGTAATGATTAGTGTGTCTGATAAACATTCAAGGAATCATCATTATTGGTTCTACAGCCCGTTACAGGCCTTGATCGCCTCCATTCGTCCCTCTTCTCTGCCTTTCCTCTCCATCCTTGTACACCCAGTGTCCTCAGGTCCTGTTTATAGTTGTCAATGTGACTCTACGACATATGTCTGATTCCTCTTCCCTGTAGAGATGTCCCAGCCATCTAATTCTTGCCATATAGTTTATATAATTCAACATTATATGTAATTCGCCAGTTTCCACTATCACATATTGGGCCAAATATTTTCTTTAATATTTTTCTTTCAAATATTCCAATTTTGTTTTCTTGAGTTTTTGTTAAGGCCCAACTTACACAGCCATAGATGGCAACAGGTCTCAATAAAGTTTTATATATTTTTTTTATTTTTGTTTGAAGACTTATATATTGGGAACTGAGTTGTATTTTAAGGGCCACATGCAAATACATTAGTCTCTACTCAAATTACTTCCAATCACTGGTGAGCTGACTCATCGTGAGCAATTGCTGAGATCGAATTAACGGCCGACTTACCAGTCATGCATGAAACTTGACATTTTCGTGATATTGGCAACGAATTACCCAGAATTCTCAGCGATAAAACCACTTCCGTTATTTTTGTCTGCTATAGAGGAACGCATTTACGCTTGCGTCCCGCAAATAATACCATATACAACGACGTCTGCGTCGTGCAATATTATGCCGATTCTCCTGTTCTTCCAGTTGAATTCTTTGGTAGACTCTATCAAATTCCTCTTCTCCGCATATACCGAAAACATGATCGAAGTCTTCAAGGTCCGACATCTTGGATAAAGCTGCAAAGGTTTCAAACTACATTGGTTACCATTGGTTCCCTTCAGGATTTCCACGATAAGTTTCTATCTTGAGCTATGATCTTAAGGTACCTCATCAGGTAGCTTACAATTATTATCGCATGAATAGATTTCTGAGTAAGCAAAATGTATTTGGATAAAACTTTCTCAGCAGAGAACGCCTTTTACTGTCTAATGCGTTCAAACATTTGACCCTAAGTCCAAAATATCCTCTGCTGGTTAACATTAGTCTATTATTGACTTCTATATGAATCATATTTTCTTAATTAAATAAAAATAAAACTTAGTTATATTTGATTTTCATATTTATTAAGATATAATTCAGTGATAGCTGTTTCGGTACACTGCACCTTCTTCAGACGTGTTAAATTATGAATTGTGTTATTATAGTACTTATCAACTGATCTAAGCAACAATACAACAATAATTTGTTTAAATATTTTAATTTAACAAAGGCGATTCATTCAAATCAAGATGAAAATTTAACAGTTTATTACTACTTTTCAATTTATTTATTTCTACAGCCTCCAAAAGGTCCAACTTCTGATAAAGGAACACATGAGAACATATAACAGAAATTTAGAATATTCAAAATATGCTAACCACCTATTCAAATTTAATCATTGTTTCGATCCAAATTTTGAAATTTTACATGTTTGTGATAAGGGTAAGAAGTTGGACCTTTTGGAGGCTGTAGAAATACATAAATTGAAAAGTAGTAATAAACTGTTAAATTCTCAACTTGATTTGAATGAATCGCCTTTGTTAAATTAAAAAATTTAAACAAATTACTGTTGTATTGTTGCTTAGATCAGTTGATATGTACTATAATAACACAATTCATAATTTATTAACATGTCTGAAGAAGGCACAGTGTATCGAAACAGCTGTCACTGAATTATATCTTAATAAATACGAAAATCAAATAAAACTAAGTTTTATTTTTATTTAATTAATTTTATAAGATAATTTTGGTGTGCAAATGACTGCTTGAAAATGAAATGTGGACAATGAAAGAGAAAGATCTGATTTTGGTGAAGTCAACCACCTCAGAAAATGAAGGTAGGAGGGAGACTATGGGTCGAATGTTTGAACGCATTAGACAGTAAAAGGCGTTCTCTGCTGAGAAAGTTTTATCAAAATACATTTTGCTTACTCAGAAATCTATTCATGCGATAATAATTGTAAGCTACCTGACGAGGTACCTTAAGATCATAGCTCAAGATAGAAACTTATTGTGAAAATCCCAAAGGGAACCGATGTAGTTTGAAACCTTTGCAGCTTTATCCAAGATGTCGGACCTTGAAGACTTCGATCATGTTTTCAGTATAAGCGGAGAAGAGGAATTTGATAGAGTCTACCAAAGAATTCAACTGGAAGAACAGGAGAATCGGTGTAATATTGCGCGACGCAGATGTCGTTGTATATGGTATTATTTGCAGGATGCAAGCGTAAATGCGTTCCTCTATAGCAGACGAAAATAACGGAAGTGGTTTTATCGCTGAGAATTCTGGGTAATTCGTTGCCAATATTACAAAAACGTCAACTTTCATGCATGACCGGTAAGTCGGCCGTTAATTCGATCTCAGCAATTGCTCACGATCAGTCAGCTCACCAGTGATTGGAAGTAATTTGAGTAGAGACTAATGTATTTGCATGGGGCCCTACATGTAGATTTTAAGAGAAAATGTTTAAAGGATTATATTGTATCAATAAATATGTTACTAATCATAGATATTGATATATATAATTTCTGAGAGTAATTTTTTACAAAAATGAATGAATGAGAGTTTAAAATTTCTATCTTCATAATAATCTCTTACAATTCTTAAACGGTATACTGGAATTGAAAAATTATTTTATTTGATTTATTTAGCCTGGTGGAGTTAAGGCCATGTGGCCTTCTCTTCCACTCACCAGGGCAAACATATATTACATCAGAATATAACAATTACAATGAACTTCTTCTTCTTCTTCCTTCCAAGTATTAGGCCAAGGCCTGTTACGATCCTATAGAAAATTTTCCCTCCAGCGTTTCATAGGACGGCCCAGTGATCTTCGTCCTCTTGGTAAATAATTATAAACAGCTTTGGGGATCCGATTTGAACTCATTCTTTCAAGATGGTGTTTCCAATTTAGTTGGTACTGTTTAATATATTCCAAAATTGGCGTAGTCTTCAATTCTTTTAAGATATCGGTGTTCCTTTTCTGATCCCAACTGGTGTAACCCGCTGTTCTGCGCATGAATCTCATTTCACAAGCCGTTATTCTGCTTTCATGTTTTTTCTTAGTGTCCATGCTTCACTACCATAGGTCAACACTGGTCTAGCCAAAGTGTTATATAAACGTAATCTGGTGTTTTTTTGTACAAGGGATGGTTTCATAACTTGATTAATAATTCCTAAACTTTTATTATAACTAGTAACTTTTTCAGGGATATCCTTTTCATCCCAGATAGAGAGATAATATCCAAGATATTTAAATTGATTAGATCTCTCTAAAATTTTATTCTGGAGACAGATTTTACTTTGTATGGGGTCCTTCCCATGAAATGCCATAATTTTAGTTTTGTTAATTGATATTTCCATATTAAATTTGGCACCTATTTTTTGTAAATTATAAATTGATCGTTGCAAATCATTTTCGGAAAGTGCCAGAAGAGCTAAATCGTCTGCAAAAAGAATAGCATCGAGTTTGAGGTTCCTATTGATGGGTATATATCCTCGTTGTGTTTTCCTCCATTCATTTATTAATTTATTCATGTATATAATGAAAAGCACCGGTGAAAGTCCACATCCCTGTCTTACTCCAGTGTTGATCTTTTCCCAAGAAGATAATTTGCCATCTTGTTTAACAGAGATTTCATTATCTTTATAGATGTTGAAGATATTACAATGAACTCTAATATTAAATACTAAATAAAAATTTGATCAAAAAGATAATATCTATTATATTACGATCTATAATACAACCAGTTAATGTTAGTTAAAATTAAGACTAAAACTAATAATAAAGTGTATACAAGCAAGACATATTAAATTGTCCCTGTCTAATGTTTATAAAAAACAAAGAAAAATAATGAGATATAGAAAACTAATTTTATGTTTGTACAATATTTAAAACAAAACAAAATATTTGTTAATCTTAATATTATTTTCATAGATGATTAAATTTATTAATTGTTAAAAGAATACTATCAATGAGGTGTATAAGTTAGTTTGTTATTAAATAATTATTTTATTTGTTTTTGAAGGATGTTATAGTTTTGACAGTCTCTGACATAGGGTGGAAGGGAATTCCATGTTTTGGTAAGTGAGACCGTAAAAGATAATGAATAATATACAGTGTGATGAGGAGGGATATAAAGGACAATGTGCTGAAGGGATCAAGTGTCAAGATTATATGTGTCAGATAGTCTGATGAAGCGACGTGATAAATAATTAGGTGATGATATGTGAAGGATTTTATAGAGAAGGGATAGTGAATGGACAGTTCTACGATCTCTTAGATGAAGCCACGATAATTGTTCCAGGGACGGTGTAACATGGTCAAATTTGCGAATACCACAAATAAAACGTGCACAAGAATTATGAACACGTTCAAGTCTTTGAGTGGAAATAATATTTAAGTCTGTAAAAAGAGTGTCACAATAATCAAAATGGGGCATTGCAAGTGTTTCTACTAACATTTTCCTGAGAGCGAATGGCAGACAATTTCTTATGCGATTTAATGAATATATTATTGAGAAGACTGTTTTGCTTGTATGGTTTATTTGTGTATTCCAATTTAAGTTGTTGTCAATAAATACTCTCGGCTGAAGTTTCCATTAGGCGCAGTGAGAAATTTTTCTAAATTCCAAAGCACACACCATGCGCATGCGCCAACAGGGCTTTACTGTCTAGTTATTTCCCACCATTTACAATAAATTTTACAGTTTTTCTAATGATTATTTCAATATATTTTTCTATGATATTTAATATATACATAACATGAAGATGTGGCAGCCATATTGATTTTAACGAATATTCTATACAACAACAAAGCAGCCAACATATAGTATAACTCTAACTAATTCACTGGTACTATTGAACCCGTAGGTTCATGGCGCACTGACGTAAGCTCTCCATATATCCCTATCCTGAGCCAATGTTTTCCAATCAACCCCTGTATAATCTACTTCCCTCAAATCATAGTTAATGTTATTCTCCCACCTCATTTTTGGTCTACCAACTGGGCGTTTCCCCACTGGTTTTCCTACAAGAAGTTTCCATGAACGTCTTTCATTCCCCATTCGTGCTACATGTCGTGTCCATCACAGTCTATGAGACTTATTACCCATCCAAGTGTTTTGTGCAGGCGGAAAATATGTTAACTAACAAACTGTCTTTCTCTTTCTATTCCTTACTATGTTGCCACTTCCTGTCCTTTGTGTTATGTTGTTTGATTGGCAGGTAGAGAGCTGACAAATACTATGCATTTTAATGATCCGTCGTTCTGCGCGGTCAGTGACAGAATGACTAACTTGACAACCCTGTAACTTTTGGGGTTACGTCTAGGAATGAGCTGTCCCTTCCTTGCCCTTCTCATTACATGTTGCCACTTGTGATTTATTGCGAGGCTTGTAACAGAGAGACGACAATTACTGTGATTTTAAATGATCCGACCGCTTGAACGTTCCTTGCTTAAATGACTAATTTGACAACCATGTTAAGAACTTTCACACGTGTTTAGAGATTCTCCCCCAACATTTGAAGTTGAAAATTTTCAATACGTGATCGGATGTACAGTTTTCTCCTACATCGCTTCCACGGATTCAGTAGATCGGCGACACTAGCGCTAAAACTCTTCCCCTCCGCCCGTGAACAGTTAACTTGGATGTGTAATAACTGTTCTCATTATATCTGGCATCATATAAAGACCATATAATTCACTGTTATGCAGTCTTCTCCATTTATCTGTCTGTTCATCTCTCTTTGGTCCAAACATTTTCCTAAGAACTTCATTCTCAAATACTCGTAATCTCCTTTCCTCCCTTAACATAAGAGTCCATGTTTCTCATCCATATAACTGATAGAATAATAGTTTTATATATTTTCAGTTTAATGTTTTTTGAAAGGAGTTGGGAAGTCAAGAATCTCTGTAATGCATAATAACAGCATTTTCAGAATTGAGCCTATGTTTAATTTCCTTGTGCATCTCATTACTGTTTGTGATTATTTATCCTTATTTACTTACTTACTTACTCACTGGCACTATCAAACCCGTAGGTTCAAGGCCACGCAGACATAAGCTCTCCAAACATCCCTATCCTGAGCTAATGCTTTCCAATCATTCCCAGTACAGTCTACTTCCCTCAAATCATATAAAGTCCTAACATTCCATGTTCCTAGGAACATGTCCATGTGTTTGAGCCTTTGGCATGGGTTCCCTGAAGTAGTCCCTGCCCGGAGAACCGAATGGGGGACTCATTTGACCTGTGATTATTGTTCCTAGGTATTTGAATTCAGCCACTTCCTCAAAATTTCCCTCATTTGTCATTATCTGTCCATTTCCATTATGTAATGTATTTTTGTGTGTGACCACATATTTAGTTTTATTGATATTTACTTCCAGTCCCAATTTCTTAGTGTTACTCAGTAGTGTGTGCACGTTGGTGTTTAGTATCTCCTCGCTATGGGTCAATAGTACTACATTTTCAGCACAAACCAACAGCTTATTACTACCATTGAGTCAACATGGAGTATGCACTTCAGAATTTCAGAACTTACTATTTCTTTTTTAGGCATTGCATTCTTTCACAGGTTAGCGAGCTTAAATTGTGATAGATAGCTTTTAGGTTGGTCTTTCACAGGTTAGAGTATTTAAATTGTGTGAGATTAGCTTTTAGGTTCGTTAAATATGTGGGACCGCTGTGGTCTCGAGGTAGCGTGCTGCCTTGTCACGCAGCGGGCTCGGGTTCGATCCTCAGTCGGGGCAGTTTTCTGGATGAGGTTTTTATCAGGGGTTTTCCTCACCTGTAAGACAAATGTCAGGAAAACTTTAAGGCCCAAACGGTCCCCGAAATCATATGGCCATCATCATCCTTATCATTATCATCATCATCATCATCCTTCATCGGTGTGGAAAGCAACGGGAAGCTACCACACCTACACATTCCCTAGTAAAGCTGCTAACATAGCATGAAAATGCTATGATTGCAGTGAAGGACCTGCCTTCGGGCAGAATTACTATGGATGGAAATATGTGGGATAAGGTGTACTTACCGTCGCACATAAATTCTTCTAAGTTCTAGAAAATCCCAGTGCACATGCGCTAGTGCTTCATGTAATCCCAGAAAGATAAATGCAACCTCCAGCAGTTGGCGGTATATGTATGTGAAATCAGTATGACCAACATTGACACAAAATTCCCAGAACTTGTCTAAATATGTATAATTAACACGAAATGAACTAGTGGAAATATGATTTTACGTGGTAACCGTCCGACATTTTGAATTTTTGATAGAATAACAGATATGAAGAGGTCATTTATTTTATGTATCAAATCACATTTAAAAAGCGAGGAACCTAAAAGCAAACCAAACCTAAATCAATTACGGTAACACAAATCAATTACTCTATCGTAGGTGAAATCCAGGGAACGTGGAAGTGATGTTGGCAACATCTGGATTATTTTGGGTTGTTGATGGTGGCAACGTTGGAAGAACATAGGAAGAGGAGGGAAAATAGCCGAAAGTAGCAAGTAAGCAATGTAGCACGATCATGTTTTACGTAAATATATAAATATAAAAAAAAGATTGTTGCAACATTGGAAGATGTTTAAAACGTGTTTAAAAGTGTTGCAAAATGTTTTAAACGTGTTTAAAAGTGTTTGGTGCATCAGTGGCATAAGAAATAAGATTCAAAATTTTGTGCGACGGTTTGTACACCACACACCCAATATGTGTATATGTTGGCTGCATCATGATATTCCATAGGCTTCGCGTTTATTTTGGCGCATGTGCGTGGTGTCTGCCTGGGACTTAGAAAAATTTGTCACTGCATTTGATGGAAACTTTATCCTTTACTCTCTTTTGACTATTCCTCAACCCTTTAAAAAGCAGGTTATCTGGCTCATGTTTAGAATGACTTACCCTTGATTTTTCAGTTTATTGTTGTGAATTATAACTTTTCTTCTGGATTTAGTAACATTTTTAAATATATTTAAAATAATTTTTATAACTTTTAAAATTTTTAAGTATTTCTTCAAATACACATATTGTAATGGTGACTTGCTATTTTCTCCAGAGAGTATATTACATAGTTGGAACCAGTGGGTTATCGATGGTTATGATTATTAAGGAGTGAATTAACCACCCTGCGATGACTATATAATATAAAAGAAAGAATGCACAAGTAACTATATAACCAGCAATAAACCCACGGTTCTGTCGATAACGCAGCATCTCCGCCAATCTGATTTATGTCCAAACTTAACAAACATAAAAAAAAAGGGTGTTTCATGGGAACCACCCTAGGTTAGAGTAAGTGAATTAGGTTAATAGAGGAAAGAGCCTCTCTTCTCTAATTTCTAATAATTCAACTAAAATCGGAAAAACTGCACTTAAACTAGCGTGAAATATTTTTAAAGTCCTATAGAACAACAGTGCGCATGCACCAGAGTTTATAGAGCCAGCGATAACCCACAATCGAACCACATATCGATTACTATCCGTCGCTATTAAATTTAAATTACAAATATTTGCAATAAATCCCCAAATCTATGTTAAAAAATATATTAGTAATATTAAAATTACCAAACGTTTATTAAAAATGGGTGTACACTTACTTATCACTCCCTAATGCTGATTCAACCAGCGATAACCCAAAACAGTGATAGAAAAATCATAGACTAAGTAATGTACTCTGTGGAGAAAATAGCAGTTAGCATTACAATATTGTCTAACAGTGTCATAATATTGTGATTTGCATATTTAAATAAATACTTCAAAATTGTTTAATAAGGTTATAAAAATTGCTTTAAAAAGTTTAAAATATTAAATAATTTAGTAAATACAGAAGAAGAGCTATAGTTTACAATAATTTAACTGAAAAATCAAGCGCTAGTATAAGTGCAGTTGAGCCGACAATTTTGAAGTATTTATTTAAATATGCAATCACAATATTATGACACTATTAGACAATATTGTGATGCTAACTGCTATTTTCTCCACAGAGTATATTACATAATCTATGATTTTTCTATCGCTGTTTTGGGTTATCGCTGGTTGGATCGGCGTTAGGCAGTGATAAGTGTACACCCATTTTTAATAAACGTTTGGTAATTTTAATATTATTGATATATTTTTTAACATAGATTTGGGGATTTATTGCAAATATTGGTCAATTAAATTTCATAGCGATGGATAGTAATCGAGGATGATAATTGATATGTGGTTCAATTGTGGGTTATCGCTGGCTCTATAAACTCTGGCACATGCGCACTGTTGTTCTATAGGACTTTGAAAATATTTCACACCCTTAGTTTAAGGGCAGTTTTTCCTAATTAGGTTTATAGAGGAAACAGCCTCTCTTCTCTAATTTTTAATAATTCAACTAAAATCCTTTTCTTTTAGTTAACTTTCAGGTTTGTGACATTTTAAATGTCTAAACACACAAAACACAAAAAAGGGGCATTTCATGGGTCCACCCTTGGTTAGAGTAATAATAATAAGTAAAAGGTTCGCCCGAGTGGGCATTGATTATATTTAATCTTTGCTATATTCGTTCAGTGTTTTTGTGTTCTTTGGGCACTTCTGTATGTAGTACCGTTCGCATCTGTGACCACACAAAGCACATATACATTTTTCATTTGGGTCAGTAATTGAATTAGGTTAAATGTGAGATAGTTAGCTTTTATATTCATGACAATTTAAATGTGTCTAAATACATATAATGTAAATAATTAATGTGGTTTGATGGTGGGTCTACAAACGCTGGTGCATATGCATTGCTGTTCTATAGGACACTGAAAATATATCAGGTAAGTTAAAGTGGACAATCCCCACTGATTTGTCAACCCTTTCAGTACAGGTATAAGATTTTCCTTTTCTTTTTGTTAAATATTACAGTCATTGAATGACTGAAGAAATTCTTTTTTTAAACTACATCTCCTTCAAATTTTCAAAGAGTGGTGGGAGTAAACAGAAAAGCATTTATGGAATGAAGTTTGTGCCCTAAGGTTCTTCTTATCTCACAGGTATCATTCTCTAGAACTTGTTCGTGAGCGTGGAATACATACAAACCAAGTACACTATATAGACGTGTAAGCATTCTAACTTAATTTTTACGCGGTGTTCGCAAGAAATTTTATTATAACTTCACATAATGAGGCAAAAATTCAAACTAAGGAACTATTCCACTCGAGAACTAAACTCGGGTTATCTACGCAAGAAATTAGGAAGTTTCTAACCTGGATCCACCTGCTTTATTAGCTAAGAAGTCATGCGTAACCATTTTTACGATAATATAAGAATTATTCTCACAGAGATCGCAATACTCTCTTCAAACTTACCGTAATTATATCGAAATATTTTTAAAAAATCAAACACTTGTTCGTAAATTAAATTGATTAAATGTTACCGGAAATGCCCCAACCACAAAATAATTGCGAATAGTTTCATTAGGATACATAAAATACTGCAATCATTTAACAAATTTATATTAATAATTATTGAATTTGAAATAAACACGCTCAAGTATCCAGTATGCGACGCAAGTTTTAAAATACCCACACAAGTTTTATCAAATTGTAGAATTACAGTAGCGACACTTACTACTACTTTAAACGTTTTGTAACGATAATTAAAGCTTAGTTTCTTCAATTCTTAGTAATATAGAGTACCTCCTATTCTGGATCCAGTAATCATAATTGAAAACCATGTTGATAGCAGCTATGGCAGCTATATTGTTATTCAATGCAACCAACATACACACTTGCAAAGTTCTTATTAAAGACTGTAGCTCTTTCAATAAATTCAATTCCAGCGGTCAACATACAGTTTTTATTTTCTGTACTAGTTGTGGTCAAACTTCAATCTGGGACAAATCTAATTTGAGTATATGTAATTTAGTTAGCTTTTTAACTTTGTCTTCAATATCGGGGCCACTTCTCGTGTAGTTGGCAGCTTTGTGTATTCACTTTTATCTTATTCTTCTTCTTAAGCTTTTTTTTTTGCAAATGTCCCAGGTTGTCTTTCGACATTCTTGGTGTTCTCTCCTGGTATGGCGTACTTGTAACCCACTTCTGAGGTAGGGGCGCCTGAAAGGCGGAGTTACGTTTCCCCGATGATATGATGGGTGATGATGATGATGATGATAGTGGTGCGCCAGGAGAGTCCCTAATCCTAATCTTAATCTAAGATGAACATGAATAGTGATGATTGCGATGGCCATATGATTTCAGGGACCATTTGGGCCTTAAAGTTTTCCTGACATTTGTCTTACAGGTGAGGAAAAACCCCGATAAATACCTCACCCAGAAAAACTGTCCCAACCAGGGATCGAACTCGGGCCCGCTGCATGACAAGGCAGCACGCTACCTCGAGACCACAGCGGTGGACTCTTCTAAACATAATTTGTAGGATTTTCATCCTGTTTATTTCCAAAATCACTCCTCGGAGGAAGACGTATTGGATGTGCATTCGCTGTCTATCCATCTCTTAGCTGGTCTTCTCTTGTTCTTCCCGTCCATTGGTCTATCTTCTTTAGCTCTTTTTGCAAGTTGGTTTTCTTCCATTCTTTCTATATGACCCTTCCAATATTTTCGTCTTATCTTAATAAATTTGGTTATGTCTTGATATGACATTTGTTCCTAATTTCTGTGTTGTGTATTCAAAATAATGTTTTCGCCAAAATAGTTCTTAAGATTTTCATTTCACAAGTGCTTATTATTTGTTTAGTTTTTGTTGTATCAGCCCTAGTTTCTGCTCCATATACGATAACTGGTCGAACTATCATTCTGTGTATGCAGGTTTTGCTTTCTATTGATATATGTTTGTTGTGCCAAATTAAATCTTTCATAGATCCTGATATTTGTGCTGCTTTGTCAGCTTGTTTCTTTACTTCTTTTATTAAATTTTTAGTGTTTGTTATTAATACACCTAAATAATTAAATTCTGATACTTGTTCTATAATTTTTCTTTCCACTTCTAATTTGCATCTTACTGGTTCTTTTGATATTGTTAAGCATTTTGTCTTATTCGTGTTAATTTCCATATTGTATTTTCTGGCATTTATATTAAATTGATGTAAAGATCTTTGTAAATTATCTTCAGATTCTGAAAGCAGAACGATGTCATCCGCGTAACGTATTAAGTGAAATCTAGTGTTTCCCATTTTATAATCCAAATGTGATGGTATGTTTTCAATAACTGCTGGCACATTTTCATATTTATAGTTTTTTTACCTCAGATTTAGGAAAAAAAATGGCTCAACTTTAGAATATATAAAATCTATGCACCTATATTGAAAAACCGTTTAAATGCAATTATGGAAAGTATTATTCTAAAAGCCCAAAATGGATTTAGAAAAGACAGATCCTGTTTAGATTGCATTTTTACTATTAATCAAGAACATAGAGAATCTATGGAGAATATATACCAACTTTTATGGCATTTATAGATCTTGAAAAGCCATTTGACAAAGTTAACAGAAAAAAAATTGTGGAATATAATGAAACAGAAAGGCGTGCCTCAGCACTTAATAACTACAATAAAATATCTATATGTAGAAAATAAAATAACAATAGAAACTGGAGTAAAAAATAAAAAGAATATAACAACAATAAATAGTGGTGTAAGACAGGGATGTCCATTTTCATCCTCTTTTAATATTTATATTGATGATATCGTATATAATTGGCAGTTAAATTTGGACTCACATTTCAAAATATGAAATAAGATCTTAGACACATTACTTCTTACAGACGACCAAGTTCTAATATCTAGCTCAGAAGATGGACTAGAGAAATCACCCTTTCAATTAAATCACATTATATAGAACTATAATTTCAAAATATCAATAAATAAAACAAAAATCTTAGCTTTTAAAGGATCAGATACCATAAGAGCTGAAATAATTCTTGAGAGGAAACCCGTTGAGCCATTTTAAATACCTAGATTATGATATCTCCTATTTTAAAAATGAAGATTTTTAACAAACTTAATAAATTTAATTATATGTGTAGCACAATTAAAAAAAAATTAAAAATACAACAAAGGAAACAAACTAAAATTTTATAAAGCAGTGGCGTCCCCTTACTGTTGTATGGTAGTGAATTTTGGGTTTTAACTAGAAGAGAAGATCATAGAAACATGTGAAATGAGATTTCTGAGAAATGTAGCTGGCTACAAACTACTAGATAAAAGAAGAAGCGAAGATATTAGAAATGAGTTAAATATTTTTAACCGTTTAGGTAAAATAAAAGAATATCAAATATAATAAAAAACAATAAAACCAAAACAAAAAAAGAAAAATTATCAGGTGTATATAAATTGAAGTGTGGCACATGTGACAATGTCTATATAGGACAAACTGGTAGACCTTTTATATCTCGGATAAAGGAACACATGAGAGCATATAACAGAAATTTAGAAAATTCAAAATATGCTAACCACCTATTCCAATTTAATCATTGTTTCGATCCAAATTTTGAAATTTTACATATTTGTGATAAGGGTAAGAAGTTAGATCTTTTGGAGGCTGTAGAAATTAATAAGTTTAAAAGTAGTAAAAAACTGTTAAATTCTCAACTTGATTTGAATTAATCCCCTTTGTTAAATTAAAAAATTTAAATAAATATTGTTGTATTGTTGCTTAGATCAGTTGGAACACAATTCATAATTTGTTAACATGTCTGAAGAAGGTACAGTGTACCGAAACAGCTGTCACTGAATTATATAATAAATATGAAAATCAAATAAAACTACGTTTTATTTTTATTTAATTAAAAAATAAAAGAATCTAGAAAAAACTGGTAAAGAACATGTTCAAAGAATGAAAGCTGAACGCATACCAAAAATTATACTTAATTACAAACCAAAATGAGATAGCAATGTTGGCAGACCGAAAAAGAGATGGATTCAACTTTTTGAATGAGAATCTATGAGACCAGAACAAGCCATCCATCCATCCATCCAATGGCTGATTGGCTCAAATTCGAGCTTTGGCCTCACTTAACTTCTGCCTCCAATCATTTCTATTTTGCGCAGCAAGCCTCCAGTTGCGACACTTAAGTTTAACATTTCAAGTGCCAATTCGTAAGTCCATTTTCCTTTGCTTTAGTCGTCGTGGTTGTAGACCATCATTCTGAGGCATGTTGGGTTTCTGAATGTATTTGTTTTTACAGGGTAGGGATGTCAACCCCACGCCCAACCTCCAGCAATCCTGGGAGGTCAATGATTTTCTGTTGGGGTTTTTTCCCTTAGCTGGTATGTCCCAATTTTTAAACATCGGGAACTTACTTTTTCGCTCCTGCACTTCTTAGTTTTAACCAGGACCACGATGAGGATGTGGTACATTGGGCTGGGCAGGAATAAATGGCATTTATTGGGTTTTATCAGTGTGCACCCAACCAGAACAAGCCACATGGGCTTAATCCGTGATTGTTGATGATGATGACTTTAGAATATGACGTTCTATAATTTTCCATGACTTTTTTATGACTACACACTTTTATCATATTTGATAATATTTTTAAAATTTTGCAACTATTCTTAAATAGTATATTATGATGTGAGGTTGGGAAGTGGTTTTTACAGAGTCAAAGAAAATGTTTAAAACCTGAGCGATAGCCAGGTTTTTAATTTCCAAGATTCTGCAAAACACTTCACAAACGTGCGTTGTACATTATTTTTTTGCACGATGGTGTTTTCAAAACAATAGTAAAACAATAACATCTTTGTTGGAAGTATTTGCGTTCGATTACGAGTATTTGAGAATAAAGTTCTTAAGAAAATTTTCGGACCAAAGAGAGACGAACAGACAGGTGAATGGAGAAGACTGAATAACAGTGAAGTACATGGTCTTTATAGGAAGCCAGATATAATAAGAACAGTTAAGTCTCGTAGACTGCGATGGGCAGGACATGTGGGATGAATGGGGAATGAAAGAGGTAAATGGAAGCTTCTTGTAGGAAAACCAGAGGGAAGACGCTCAGTGGGTAGACCAAGAATTGAGGTGGGAGAAAACATTAATTATGATTTGAGGAAAGTTAATTATACAGAGACTGTTTGGAAAACATTAGCTCAGGATAGGGAAGTATGGAGAGCTTACATCCACACAGCCATGAACCTACAGCTTTGATAGTGCCAGTGAGTTAGTTAGTTATAGAAATTAATAATGATATTGGTTAAACTGCTGTAAATATCATTTTCTCGTTTTTTTTTCTGGAGTCTCGTTTAAACATAGCTAGTTTTTTTTTATTGTTCCATATATTACCATTATTTATAGTAAGTGTGTAGTTTTTTCAAGATACTGTGAGTAATGTCCCTGTATAAACTGCCTTTAGTATTAACGTTGGTGCTGTTTTCACGCTACGATTACCCAAGAAAGAAACTGCTTACTAGGCACAAGGTTGTCGAAATTGTTTTCAAATTATGTTATGTAAAATAAATACATTTTCAAAATCCTTTTGTTTTTTTTAAAACATCAATATATCATAAGATGTTAATTATATAACTTTTATCAAGGTTTTTTTTTATGAGCAATGTTGCATCCGTAGACAAACCTCTGTTTAAATCAAATTTAAAAGTCGTATGGCGATTTCAAGGTATGAACCTGAAATCGACTCCAAAAATTGCTATTAGTAATAACAAATGATTATCTCTGATGGGGGGACTTTTTGGAAAAAGTTTGGTGTACAATATGCCTACATAGGAAAAAAACTGGTATATTGATTGAAAATGATCAGATATTAAATTTTGTGATATCAAATTCAAGAGCTTTAGTCACACTGCTAGAACAAGATATTAATCAAGATAAATAATTTGTAAATTATGATATATGTTTGACTAGTTTATTACAATCTATCGATAATTCTATTACTGATCATTATTGATCGCTCTGTCATCTATGTGCCGAGGATGTTTTTACGACACGACGGTCGGTTCAAGCAGGGATTAATCCCTGGGTTCAAGTACTTGATGCCAGACTTAGTTCATTCTTCCAATCGCTTGGAACGCTGGAGTCGCAGTATCATGCATAGAGAAACTTTGTGGTAACATGTTTGTATTCCAATGCTTGTATTCCAGTGACAGAGTAGCCAATAGATTTACTAAATTAAATATTTCTTATTATTTCAAATAAGCCGACTTACTCCTAATTTTAATAAAGCATTATCGTGATATAAACGTTTATTTAAATTCTTGCATGTAATATTAATTTTTATAATTGATGTATAGTTCTTTTGCATTTAATATTACAAACTATATTGGACTTTAATTTCATTATGTTGGCTGCGTATTTTATTATTATTAAACGGAAATGTGCACAAGTTGTGCTGCGTATTTTAAAATATAATTATAAAGATTATAAAGTACGAAGCAACAATTATTGTTTAATTTTAAGACGAAATTTGCTACTATTGGAAGAATATCACCAGGACCGCGAGGAATGAATTTAGAAATATTGAAAACTGGAGAAAAAACTTTAATCAAACTCATAACAAAACTATTTAATCAAATTTTAGGAGAAGAAAGGACAGTAGGACATACCATAACTATATTTAAAAAAGCAGATAGAAGGAATTGTGAAAATTACCGTGGAATATGTGTTATGAATTCCCTGATGAAATGCCTAGGAAAAGTGATAAAAAACAAAATAGAAAAATATTACAATGGAATGGAAGAGCAATGTGGGTTTACACTAGGTCAATCTTGTATAGATAATATATCTGTAATATGACAAATCGTTGAGAAATGTGAAAATAAATAAAAATATATTGGATTGGTTAGGAACAATAATCAGAAACAGGAATGAGATGCACAAAGAAATTAAACATAGGCTCAATTCTGGAAATGCGTGCTATTATACATTACAGAGACTCTTGACTTCCCAACTCCTTTCAGAAAACATTAAACTGAAAATATATCAAACTATTATTCTACCAGTTATATCATATGGATGCAAAACATGGACTCTTACTTCAAGGGAGGAAAGGATATTATGAGTATTTGAGAATAAAGTTCTTAGGAAAATTTTTCGACCAAAGAGAAATGAATAGACAGGTGAATGGAGAAGACTACTAAATAATGAACTACATGGTTTTTATAGGAACAGATATAATGAGTACAGTTAGGTCTCGTAGACTGCGATGGGCAGGACATGTGGCATGTATGGGGAATGAAAGACGTGCATGGAAGCTTCTTGTAGGAAAACCAGAGGGAAAACGCCCAGTTAGTAGAACAAGAATGAGGTGGAAGAATAACATTAACTATGATTTGAGGGAAGTAGATTATACAGGGGATGATTAGAAAACATTGGCTCAGGATAGGGATGTATGGAGAGCTTATGTCCATATGGCCATGAACCTACAGTTCGATAGTGCCAGTGAGTTAGTTAGTTGGATTGATTTTTTATAGATTTACAAAAAGCATATGACAGTGCACAAGAGCAAAATTATGGGAAGCATTACTTATAGCAAACATTGATGAGTCCCTAATTCAAGTAATATAAGAACAATAAATGTCAAATTAAAATGAGGTATCAGTTATCAGAACCTTTTGGAACTAGTAAAGGATTGTTACAAGGATGCCCGATGTCACCAACACTGTTTAAAATATATATAGACATTTGTTTAATAGAATGGTCACGTAAGTGTGAAAAAATGTGACTAGAATTAACAGAAAGAAGATATCTACATCACTTACTTTTTGCCGACGATCAGATAATTATAACCCAGGATGGAGAAGATACAAATTATATGTGTAATCAGTTGTCAACAACATATCAGAAATGGGGTTTGAAAATCAACATAAACCAAACAGAGTATTTAACAAATGACTCCGATGAATTATACATTTATGGGGTAAAGATAAAGAAGAGCGATAGTTTCTGTTATTTGGGATCAATTATAGAGAAAGATGGAGCATCAAATAAAGAAATAAGAAAAAAGGATTAGTAATGAAAGAAAAACCATAAGAATGTTAAACTCTATACTATGGAGTAAAAACATTATTACGCTCGGGGTCAGTTAAGCCCCGCCGTAATGATAGCGTGAAGATCACTATTGTTTAAGTGGTCTTTGGCCTGAGCGGTTGGCCTTGGTTTTGGAGGATGAATTCCACATTTAAACATGTTAAAAACACAGTAAACGAAAAAATACATTATTTATTAAAATAAATCCAAACATAAAGAAATATTAGATCAACATCATATAAAACAATTTATTTAAATCAGCTGAAATCACCATATTGTCAAACGACAAAATACTAAAGTGTTAAAATTCAGAGAGAGAAAATAATCGTTTAAAGGATTCAACTTTGGTCATTATTCTAAGTTATTTGATCCTTAGGTCTTCATGCATTTTCAACAATTATAATTATTCTAAGTTCTTTGGACCATTTGGTCCTTTAATTAAATTTAGGTATGAAAACATGACCATTTAAAAAACTGAACTTTTTAGAATGATAATAAAATAGTTTAAAGCTTCTTACCCATGTAGAGCTGCCTCTTCCCAGGGGGACCGAACCCGTCGGTCCCCTACACCGTTCTGACTTTTGCTACCCAAAAGGCCTGTTTTTATATCATTATCTCTACCTTTCACTATTCTCAAAAACTAATGGAAACCCTATTTTCTTACCCAATCTTTTGTAATATTCCTAGTTCTATCAGGGCCATGTTATATAAGGTGTTTTTAACTTCTTATCCTAATGTGTTTGGGTTATATAAGTTTTCGTAAGAGTTTCCTATTTGGTTGAAACTAACAAAGTGTTTTTGATATTATATAAGCTTTCGTAAGTGTGTCTTCATTGATTGAAAAATATATTGATGTGAAATAGTCATTTTATAATAATTTTTTTCCCTAGTTTTTTATCTATAAAACACTTATGTATATTTTGATTGAGACTTCAATCCGCATTTAAAGGGTGATTATTTATGCCCTATTTTTTGGTATAATACACATGTATATGTGTCTATCCTTTATCGGCTTTTTAGTATTTTATTATTATGGCAGTTAGGCCCTAGTGTAGGCATAACAAACATCATTAACAGAACAAAACAACTAATTTATAAATTCATGCTATTACCCGTTTAAGGAGTTAGTGCAGTTGTTGACGGAGGGCACTGCAGTCGTGTTTATACAGGAATAGAACACGTGACACTGCTATCTATAAGTACAGAGGGGAACGGGACATGGGACGCTGACAGTATACTTACTTACTTACTTACTCACTGACACTATCGAACCCGTAGGTTCATGACCGCGCGGACATAAGCTCTCCATACATCCCTATCCTGAGCTAATGCTTTCCAATCATTCCCTGTATAATCGACTTCCCTCAAATCATAGTTAATGTTGTTCTCCCACCTCATTCTTGGTCTACCAACTGGGCGTTTTCCTTCTGGCTTTCCTACAAGAAGTTTCCAGGCACGTCTTTCATTCCCCATATGCGCAACATGTCCTGCCCATCGCAGTCTACGAGACTTAACTGTTCTTATTATATCTGGCTTCCTATAAAGACCATGTAGTTCATTGTTATGTGGTCTTCTCCATTCACCTGTCTGTTCATCTCTCTTTGGTCCAAAAATTTTCCTAAGTATTTTATTCTCAAATACTTGTAATCTCCTTTCCTCTCTTAAAGTAAGAGTCCATGTTTCGCACCCATATAATATAACTGGTAGAATAATAGTTTTATATATTTTCAGCTTAACGTTTTTTGAAAGAAGTTGGGACATCAAAAGTCTCTGCAATGCATAATAGCATGCATTTCCAGAATTGAGCCTATGTTTAATTTCTTTGTGCATCTCATTCCTATTTGTGATTATTGTTCCTAGGTATTTGAATTCAGCCACTTCCTCAAAATTTCCCTCATTTGTCATTAGCTGTCCATTTCCATTATAGTATACTGAATTTCTACATGTGACCATATATTTAGTTTTACTGATATTTACTTCCAGTCCTAATTTCTTAGTGTTTCTCAATAGTGTGTGCGTGTTGGCCTTTAGTATCTACGCTGACAGTATACACTGCCTTATGTGACGTCACCTGTAGCAACAAACAGAGCTTCGTAATTCTTCCGCCTGCAAAGATATTTTGAATGACTAATAGAAAGTATAATGTTATATGGATTGGCAATTTGGTCAATGACACAACAACATGTCAACAAAATAACTTTAGTCAAAATGGATTTTTGGAGAAGAGCTGCCAGAAAATCTCGACTGGAAAAAAATAGAAATGCAGAAATTAGAAAATGGATGAACGCAGAAAGAAATATAATGAATGAAATTAACACAGAAGGCTAAAATGGTATGGACATGTAAGAAGAATGCAGGATGGAAGACTACCAAAGGCCATCTATGCATGGAAAATTGAAAGAAGGAACAGTAAAGGAAGATCAAGAACAACCTGGAATAACATTCAAAATTCAATGAGAAAATCTGGTGTAACAGATGAAGACACAGAGGACAGAGAACGATGGAGAACTTTAATTAAGGGAAATTTGTGAATGTTTGTTGCAAACTAGTCTATAAGTCCATAGTCATTTATATGAATATGAAAGTTTTCTTGGGTTTTCCGCGTCTTGGATTCAAGTTCGGCCTCTGGCCACTGATTCCAACGTTTCGGCATGATCCCACATGCCATTATCAAGAAATGATAAGTTCGAGTCACAGGTTTAGGCCTTATGTAATAAATACATAGAGTTTTTGCTGTGGTCCGTTTCCGAAGACATACACCCATCCAAGGTTTATGTCTTCGGAAACAGACCACAGCGAAAACTCTATGTATTTTATTATATAAGACCTAAACCTGTGACTCAAACTTATCATTCCTTGATAATGGCATGTGGGATCATGCCGAAACGTCGGAGTCAGTGGCCAGAGGCCGAACTTGAATCCAAGACGCGGAACACCCAAGAAAACTTTCATATTCATACTTATATCCGCAAAAATCTGCAATTTAACATATATATATTTTTTAAATTCATGTTAGTCCCCTCAGGGGTCCTCATCTAGGGGATATGTGGATGGCGACCACAAGGTGCCCAAGCTGTGCAAAACATTTCTTCCACTTACTTGTGTTTTGCACTCTTTTAACTTTACTATCTAACCTCTCTTGGTTAACTCTTGTTTTTTTGACGCCAATGCTATTAGGGCATCCGAGGGCTAGGGAGTCTTTCCTTTCTTCCATTTCTTCTTTCCTTTATTTTCTTTTCTTCTCCAGAAAAGCCTGACCAGAGGCTATAAGATGGCAGCCCCATCACTGGTCTTGCCTTCCTTTGGCCAGCAACCAATCGAAGGGACTATTATTATGCTTTCAAGTCTTATACGAGAATTTCCCGGAAGTAGGAGGGAAAGTTTTCTATAGGATCGTAACAGGCCTTGGCCTAATACTTGGAAGGAAGAAGAAGAAATAGTCCTAACAAATGCCACTCTTGATTTCCAAATTCTCTAGATAAATTGGAAATCACTCGTGGCATTACTTATGAAAATGTTTGTGTGTGTTTGAGTCGGTCTCTGGATGGTTTAGATTCACAATTGGACCCTCTAAAACCATTAGGTTTTGGATTTCACATGAAGAAAATTTAAAAATCGCTCTAGCTGTCACAGGGAGTCTTTCCTTTCTTCCATTTCTTCTTTCCTTTATTTTCTTTTCTTCTCCAGAAAAGCCTGACCAGAGGCTATAAGATGGCAGCCCCATCACTGGTCTTGCCTTCCTTTGGCCAGCAACCAATCGAAGGGACTATTATTATGCTTTCAAGTCTTATACGAGAATTTCCCTGAAACGCTGGAGGGAAAGTTTTCTATAGGATCGTAACAGGCCTTGGCCTAATACTTGGAAGGAAGAAGAAGAAGAAGAAATTCATGTTAGTTACTAAAATTGGTTGGAGAAAATCCTCAATGATGAGGAAAATTCTCAAAATGAATGGAAATCAGATATCTTACCCTGCAAGATGCCAGTAACGTCTTCAGGGGACATCAATATTTATACTTTCAAGTCTCATGGTAGAAAAACCAATTCTAAGATGAGATCGGAACAGACCAGCAGGTCTAATTCTTGATGCTGATGATGATATTGCATTAAAGTACAATATTAAACATTTTTATGCCTCTATCACCATTTTCACCATCAGAAACAATTCCACGGACCTTTCTTAAAAGTTATCTCAAATACAGGTAGTTTATTACCTAATATTTAATTTTAGGAAGTTATATTTTGAGGTTATTTTAATTATATTATTTTTTGTCTGGACATCTTACCTCAATACTAATTGTTACGCGAGCGCGTCTGTTAAGCCCCTGCGTAATGATAGCGTTAAGTTCACTATTGTTCAAGTGGTCTTAGGCCCGAGCGGTTGGCCTTGGTTTAGGAGGAAGAGTTTTACAATTAAACATATTAAAAACACAGTAAACGAAAAATAACATTATTTATTAAAATTAAATACCAAACATAAAGAAAATTAAATCAAACAACTAAAACACTGTTATTAAAATCAGCTGAAATCGCCACATTGTCAAACGTAAAAATATTCAAATATTAAAATGCTAAAATTTAGAGAGAGAGAACAATCCTTCAAAAGAATCAACTTTGGTCATTATTCTAAGTTCTTTGGACCCTTTGGTCCTGTAATTAAATTTATGAATGTAAAATGACCATTTAAGGAATGATAATAAAAGTTGTCTTACCCATGTAGAGCTGCCTTTTCCCAGGGGGAACCGAACCCTTCGGTCCCCCCACACCGTTCTGGATTCGTTAAAAAGATCGCGAATATTTATATGATAAATTTTAAGTTTCTAATCGGGGGAAACTTGGGTGGAAAGTTAGCTTTTTCCCTTCAATACATGTGGGGTTTTTTCCATCGGTTTTCACTTACACTTTCACATGATCTAGTTCAAAACCTTCATCTATGTCAAAATGGAAAACTTTGTTCCACTTTTACTTCTTGCAACTTCATTCACCCCTATCTAATGTGGTCATCTCTGATCTTTCTGACTAAATAATGTTGATATGACTTTACATCCTGGAATCTTGTGACATGGTTTTGATCCAGGATATAAAACATTATAGATTTTTACTAGCTTTTTTATATTTAAAAGATCCTTTGAGAAAAGACTAAATTGTATTTCAATGCGGTTATTTATTTCCTAATTTCTGATATAATAAACAAATATATATGTATATCCTTTATCGGTTTTTTGTAGTATTTATTATTATGGCAGTTAGGCCCTAGTGTAGGCGTAACACTAATGTTGATTTGTTCTTGAACATGTTTCAAAACAATTCTGTTTTATCGTCAGCTTTCCCAGACTAAAAATAATATAATTAGTTTATTACTTAATTGTGCATTCAATGTCCAAGACATAAAGGAGTTTTTTTTTTTGCAAAATTCGAATATGCATATACCACGTTTGGGTTATAAAATGGGAAACACTAGATTTCACTTAATATGTTACGCAGATGATGTCATTCTCCTTTCAGAATCTGAAGATAATTTACAAAGATCTTTACATCAATTTAATATAAATGCCAGAAAATACAATATGGAAATTAACACGAATAAGACATAATGCTTAATAATATCAAGAGAACCAGTAAGATGCAAATTAGAAGTGCAAAGAAAAATTATAGAACAAGTGTCAGAATTTAATTATTTAGGTGTATTAATAACTGAGGAGGATAATTTACAGACAGCAGAAATTCTAGTCGCAGAACCAAGTACATTAGAGGTTGAAATGGCATTGAAAAATTGAGGATGTATAAAGCATCAGGTTCAGATGAGATCCCAGCAGAACTGATAAAATCAGGGGGAGAAAAATTGATGGACAAGATACGCTGGGTGCTTAGTATGATTTGGGAAAAAGAAGCTCTTCCAGATGAATGGAAGGAATCAATTATCGTACCAATTTATAAGAAAGGAGATAAAACTGATTGCAACAACTATAGGGGCATCTCATTACTTTCAACTTCGTACAAAATTCTAAAAAATATATTAGTAAGCAGACTTGCTCCCTATATTGATGACATTCTAGGAGATCATCAATGTGCATTTAGAAGAAACAGGTCTACAACAGATCAGATTTTTAGTATAAGACAGATTTTAGAAAAGAAATGGGAATATAATGGTACTGTACATCAACTATATGTAGACTTCAAAAAAGCATATGATTCAATTAAGAGGGAGAAGTTATATAGTATCCTGCTGGAGTTCGGAATTCCCAAAAAGTTAGTTAGACTTATACGAATGTGTCTAAATGGCTCAACGAGTAGGGTGCGTGTAGGCAAACAGTTTTCAGACACTTTTGAAATCCAGAATGGGTTGAAGCAAGGAGATGCACTATCTCCTCTACTATTTAATTTTGTACTAGAGCATGCCATTAAATCTTTAGAGAATAAGGAAGGCTTACAACTGAATGGTATTAATAAGCTGTTAGTTTATGCTGATGATGTGGTACTACTGGCCGATAGCGAGGAGATACTAAAGGCCAACACGCACACACTATTGAGTAACACTAAGAAATTAGGACTGGAAGTAAATATCAGTAAAACTAAATATATGGTCACACGTAGAAATACATTATATAATGGAAATGGACAGCTAATGACAAATGAGGGAAATTTTGAGGAAAAAGTGGCTGAATTCAAATACCTAGGAACAATAATCACAAATAGGAATGAGATGCACAAAGAAATTAAACATAGGCTCAATTCTGGAAATGCGTGCTATTATGCATTGCAGAGACTTTTGATGTCCCAACTCCTTTCAAAAAACGTTAAGCTGAAAATATATAAAACTATTATTCTACCAGTTATATTATATGGGTGCGAAACATGGACTCTTACTTTAAGGGAGGAAAGGAGATTACGAGTATTTGAGAATAAAGTTCTTAGGAAAATTTTTGGACCAAAGAGAGATGAACAGACAGGTGAATGGAGAAGACTACATAACAATGAACTACATGGTCTTTATAGGAAGCCAGATATAATAAGAACAGTTAAGTCTCATAGACTGCGATGGGCAGGACATGTTGCACGTATGGGGAATGAAAGACATGCATGGAAACTTCTTGTAGGAAAGCCAGAGGGAAAACACCCAGTTGGTAGACCAAGAATGAGGTGGGAGAATAACATTAACTGTGATTTGAGGGAAGTAGATTATACAGGGAATGATTGGAAAACATTAGCTCAGGATAGGGATGTATGGAGAGCTTATGTCCGCGCGGCCATGAACCTATGGGTTCGATAGTGCCAGTGAGTAAGTAAGTAAGTAAGTAAGGTGTATTAATAACAAACACTAAAAATTTAATAAAGAAGAGTAAAGAAACAAGCTGAGATAAAGCATATTACAAATATCAGGGTGGCTTGCAAAAAGAGCTAAAGAAGATAGACCAATGGATGGGAGAAGAACAAGAGGAAGACCAGCCAAGAGATGGATAGACAGTGAATGCACATCCAATATGTCTTTCTCCGAGGAGTGATTTTGGAAATAAACAGGATGAAAATCCTACAAATTAAATAATAATAAGAAGAAATATGCATATCCTCTATTTTTTTTTACCTTAATAACTCAAATAACAAATATTATTGTGATTGGATCATGACAACCCATGCCGACTTCATGCCAAACATAAGACATAAAAATTTGTACTGGGTTTGTACAGAATAAAGTGACCAGATGTCCTGATTTTGGCAGGACAGTCCTGATTTTTAACAATTTGTCCCGTGTCCCATGGCGTTTTAAAAAGTTATGATTTTTTTAAAGAATGCATGACAAGCTAGGGAACGGCGGGAGAATGGAAAGGGAATATATGGTTTTTGGCAGCCATATGGCTATTTTGCCAGGATATGTATTTTATATTATTATTGTTAATTTTATAATGTTAAACTTTAATAATAACAAAAAATTGTTGAGAACTGATTATCGAGAACTGCCTATCAAAGTTTGCATTGTTGATCAGTTGTTTGAATCCGACCACCATTGTTTGGACTTAATGAACAATGGCATTGTTTGGCATTGGTAATGACGTAGAACATTTTGTAACTGTCCCTCAGACGATACATTTCATGACATTTTAAACGACAACAATGTACTATAAAAAATTTACTCAAATGAGAAATATGCTAAAGAATAAATTAATACCAGTACTTTACATAATGTTTTAGGGCCGTATGCAAATACATTAATCTCTACTCAAATTACTTCCAATCACTGGTGAGCTGATTCACCGTGAGCAATTGCTGAGATCAAATTAACGGCCGACTTACCGGTCATGCATGAAAGTCAACGTTTTCGTAATATTGGCAACGAATTACCCAGAATTCTCAGCGATAAAACCACTTCCGTTATTTTCGTCTGCTATAGAGGAACGCATTTACGCTTGCGTCCCGCAAATAATACCGTATACAACGACGTCTGCATCATGCAATATTACGCCGATTCTCCTGTTCTTCCAGTTGAATTCTTTGGTAGACTCTATCAAATTCCTCTTCTCCGCGTATACCGAAAACATGATCGAAGTCTTCAAGGTCTGACATCTTTGATAAAGCTGCAAAGGTTCCAAACTACATCGGTTACCATCGATTCCCTTCGGGATTTTCACGATAAGTTTCTATCTTGAGCTATGATCTTAAGATACCTCGTCAGGTAGCTTACAATTATTATCGCATGAATAGATTTCTGAGTAAGCAAAATGTATTTGGATAAAACTTTCTCAGCAGAGAATGCCTTTTACTGTCTAATGCATTCAAACATTCGACCCTTAATGTATTACAGTTGTAAATTGCACTTATGTTGAAATTAAAGTAAATATATTACAATACTCATAGTTAAATATGGCAAATAACATTATGAGGTTCTTAATTCGTAAATTAATATTTTTAACATCTTATCTCATATTTTATGTTTCTTCAAACACGGGAACTAGTTTTCGAGAAAAGGATCTCTCTCATTTTCAACCGACATTATGACTACCGGATTTTCGTTGGAATCTCCATCAATAATGTTGCCATCTGGTGTTGATTTGATGAACTTTGAGATGAGGTCACGTTCATCAGGAATCTCAAAATTCATGGATCTAAATTTGTTCTTCTGAATATATATCTTCTCAAAAATTATCAATTCTAAAGGTTTTTCCAAATGTTTTAAAAGTAGGGCTTCTTTTTCAGTTTTATGATTCTCCAATAAACTATGTGCTGCAATAGCTGATTTTTCAATTTCACCATTTTTAATATTTCTGAAGTGTTCCTTAGTGCGAGTGTCCAAATTTCTTTTTGTTTTTCCTACGTATACTTTATTGCAGTCCTTACAATTAATTTGATAAATTCCAGATTTTTGGTATCTGGGGTGTTCAATTTCTCATTAGTTATTAATAGATTACCAAGACTAAATTTATTTATCGGTGCCAATGTAATATTGAATTTCTTGAAAATTTTTTTGAAATTTGTTATATATTTCAGGATGATACGTAATTTTCTTACTGTTTTCCTTTCTTTGAATCAGATTGCAGGGTAGTGTATTCTTTTAATCTCTTTTGTTGTCTGAATTTCTTTGGAATTTATTAAATTAATTGTAAGGACTGCAATAAAGTATACATAGGAAAAACAAAAAGAAATTTGGACACTCGCACTAAGAAGCACTTCAGAAATATTAAAAATGGTGAAATTGAAAAATCAGCTATTGCAGCACATAGTTTATTAGAGAATCATAAAATTGAAAAAAGAATCCCTACTTTTAAAACATTTGGAAAAACCTTTAGAATTGACAATTTGGGAGAAGATATATATTCAGAAGAACAAATTTAGATCCATGAATTTCGAGATTCCTGATGAACGTGACCTCATCTCAAAGTTCATCAAATCAACACCAGATGGCAACGTTATTGATGGAGATTCCAACGAAAATCCGGTAGTCATAATGTCGGTTGAAAAAGAGAGAGATCCTTCTCTTGAAAACTAGTTCCCGTGTTTGAAGAAACATAAAATATAAGGTAAGATGTTAAAAAAATGATTAATTAATTTACGAATTAAGAACCTCATAATGTTATTTCCCAACTTTGAATGTTCTTAATAGCCAATAAATTATGAGATGAGATGTCAATTTCCAATTCTTTATTGATTAGGCCTACTATCTATTCATTTTTCCATAAATACATTTTTTTAAGGGGGAAAATTCGGAAATGATCTCATCTAAAGCTTAAAAACCAATTGTCTACTATGATTCAACTTATTAAAAAGAAAAAAGAAATTATTGCACAAACTTACAGTTAAGAATGAGTGATTTTCATTATATTGTAGTTGGAAGTCATTTTAATCAGTACTGACAATTGACAAAATTAAATACAAATTGTATTGTAACTATTAAAAATGCATTTTGTAAAATTGAATAATTCATTTTTATTTATCCTTCTAATGAAATAAGTAATGATGATATGAACTTATTATTTTTATTTCCATTTAATTTCTATTGTTTGCCCTTGCTTGTTTACTTGTAAAATTATCAAGTGTTACCACAGTTTATGCATATTTTGGCAATATTCCCTTATTTGGGAATGTTGCAGCACTGTAATGTTCCAATTTTTGGTATTTTTGTAAAATCATGAAGTAGACAAGACTATTTTCTCACATATTCATACTAAATGTGGCAAATATGATTGCCAAATGGTGTTCGGGGTATGTTTGGCCTTAAAGTTTCCTGACATTTGTCTTACAGGTAAGGGAAAACCCCGGAAAAAACCTAACCCAGGAAACTTGTACGATTACAGGTAGTTGGCTTGGTAGTAAAAACAATGACGACACCTTCTCTAGCCAATGGGAATCAGTTTATGCAGTGATGTGTTGTATTTAGACCTATAATTAGTATTTTCTTTGCTTTATAAAACACTTTGCTGGTGTAATAGCTTCATTCATTCAGAATTTGTTAAAATCAAAGCTTCAGCATAAAATTTGGAGTAAACAAGCATGAGAAATTAATGGTTTATAAAGTACATAATTGATTTTTAGAAATACACATGTTTGGTATATAACTTTTTACACTAAACTTAACAGTGTTGCCAGAATGAAACTGCAGGATATTGGGTAGAACTTTGCACTCTTAAAAAAATATCAACATCGCAAAAATACTTTGTCTCTCTCATGTACGAAGAATTTAGAAGGAACAGGTCAGCGAGTAGTGGAGTTACAGTTCTATTTGTTTTGTTAATTTCAGTCCAAGATTCACTCAAAACTCACAGATGAATATTGACAAGTTAGAAAAATGTTCAGAAAGTAAATTTAATATGACAAGTAATTTCAACGATTTAAATGTTCACTACATATAGTGTTATTTTCTCAGTTGCTCAGTATTAAACTTTGACTTCAATCTGGTCTCTTTGCAATCAGTTCTTCAGTCACAGGTGTGTTGTCAGCGGCTCATAATTGTGATCTTCCAGACAAGAAACCAACATTTAAACACTGGAATAAAGTCAGAACAAATTTCAGAAAATAAAGCATCGTGGAATCATATGAAGTTATTTTTGTTAATATTACAATGGAAGTAACATTAAAAAGTTCATTTTAATTAGTAATAAATAGATTTTTACAATTCTGGTTGTGTCCCCATGGGAGGAAGAATTTTTTTCATGGAATTTCAGCCAATATGGGGACTGAAGCTCACCCAACATCATAAGGGATTTGGGTAACAACAATAATCAGTTCCAGTTAAAATGCAGAAGATGAAACATTGTTTTCGAAAGGCCTCCATATTAGAATAACTTGAAATTTAATAACTTAGTGAAGGACGACTGACTTACCAGGTAAAAAAATTATATAATTAACATCTTATAACAATAAGCAATGCTCCAGGTTGAGAAAATCAGCAATAACAACTGAGAGATCTGACATGCCGACCATATGTCACTCCTATACTGAATATATGATTATCCACTTTTGTGGATGTGAGGACAGCACCCGGCTGGTAGGCAGAGTCTTTTTTTTAAGACAGAAATTTGGAAAAAGTAAGTGCCAATTACAATTTTAAAATTTCAAAGAATAAAACTAAAATATTAGCATTTAAAGGACACGATGCCTTAAGAGCAAAAATAGTAATTGATTATAAAATTTTAGAGCAAGTGAACAGTTTTAAATATCTAGGTTTCAATTTATCATATGTTAAAACTAAAGATATGACAAAATAAATAAATGTAATCTAATGTGCGGCACTATTAAAAGAATCCTTAAAAACACAAGAAAAGAAACAAAAACTAAATTTTATAAAGTAATGGCAGTTCCTGTATTGATGTATGGATCAGAATGTTGGACGATCACTAAAAGACAAGAATAAAGATTGGAAGCAGCTGAGATGAGATTTTTAAGAAATATAGCAGGATATACTCACCCTCCATGGTATCTTTACCTTGTCGTGGTGGAGTGGCTTGTGTGCTTAAATGATCCTGAGAGCTATGCCGGCGGTAGCATTGCTGCCGATAGGGTTACCCATGCCGGACTGGTCGAAGGTGATAAGCCAGACGAAATAAGTACCTTGGTCGAAAGAGTGACGATCTTTCACCGTAAAAATACAACCGTCAAGAAATGCGGACATGGGTTCTACTGGGGTAAAATTTTCCGGAGGTCAAATAGTCCCCCATTCGGTTCTCCGGGCGGGGACTACTTCAGGGAACCCATGCCAAAGGCTCAAACACAGGGACATGTTCCTAGGAACATGGAATGTTAGGACTTTATACAATAGCGGGGCACTAGAGATATTAACGCGGGAATTGGATAAATCGCCCTTGGATATAGTCGCTTTACAGGAAGTTAGGTGGCCAGGAGAAGGTAGTCAGGAATCAGGAAGCTTTGCATTATACTATGGGGGTGCAGAAAGACCTGCATTTGGAACGGGTTTTTTAGTCAGAAGGAGGATCCTATCCGCTATCCGAGATATTAAGTTTGTTAGTGATAGGATATCATACATAATTCTAAAGGGTAAACGACATGATTTTATAATTGTAAATGTACATGCCCCCACAGAAGATAAAGATGACAAGATCAAGGATGAGTTCTATGAAGAATTAGAATGCTTATTTGATAGCCTTTCACGATATCATATGAAAATTGTCTTAGGAGATTTTAATGCAAAAGTGGGGCGGGAAGATATATTCAAACCAACAATAGGCAAATTCAGTCTTCATGAAGATAGTAACGACAACGGGGTTAGATTAGTCACATTTGCCACATCAAAGAATCTCATTGTTAAGAGCACAACATTTCAGCATAAGGATATTCATAAATACACCTGGACGTCCCCAGATGGAGAAACTCGGAACCAGATAGATCATGTATTAGTGGATAAACGCTGGCACAGTAGCATCATTGATGTTAGATCAGTTAGAGGGACAGACTGCAATTCGGATCATCATCTGGTCAGAGTGAAAATCAGACAACGGCTATCGCTTATGAGAGGAACAAACGCTAAAGATGATTCTGTAAAATATGAATTAAAAAACTTGAAAAATGATGAAATGCGGCAAGAATACCAAATCAAAATTGCTAATAGATTTGAAGTACTGGAATCTTCAGATGACAATGTGGCAAACGAAGAAGAAACTGATATAAATAAAGAATGGGAGGCTATAAGAGATACTATTAAATTGTCAGCATCAGAAAGCATTGGTTGTTTAAAAAAGAGGCAAAACAAGAAATGGTTTGATGAGGAATGTGCCGACATTGTAAAGAAAAGAAAGCTAGCAAAAATGAAATGGTTACACGAGCCAAATGAGGTAAATTTAGAGCAATTGGGTAGTGTTAGACGGGAAACCACCAAGTTACTAAAGAGTAAAAGAGGGAATATTTGAGAGAGAAGATTAATGATCTTGAAATGAACGCAAAAAATAGGAACATTAGAGAATTATATCAGGGAATTAGTATAGAGAAGAAAGGGTTTCAGGCTAGAACAAACATAATTCGGAATGAAAATGGGGATATGATTGCAGATTCCAAGAGTATATTAAATAGATGGAAAAGTTACTTTAATCAGCTATTAAATGTACATACAGAACAGGACATTGAGGAGGATAAGTTACAGACAGCAGAAATGCTAGTCGCAGAGCCAAGTGCATTAGAGGTTGAAATGGCAATTGAAAAATTGAAGATGTATAAAGCATCAGGTTCAGATGAGATCCCAGCAGAACTGATAAAATCAGGGGGAGAAAAATTGATGGACAAGATACGCTGGTTGCTTAGTATGATTTGGGAAAAAGAAGCTCTTCCAGATGAATGGAAGGAATCAATTATCGTACCAATTTATAAGAAAGGAGATAAAACTGATTGCAACAACTATAGGGGCATCTCATTACTTTCAACTTCGTACAAAATTCTAACAAATATATTAGTAAGCAGACTTACTCCCTATATTGATGACATTCTAGGAGATCATCAATGTGCATTTAGAAGAAACAGGTCTACAACAGATCAGATTTTTAGTATAAGACAGATTTTAGAAAAGAAATGGGAATATAATGGTACTGTACATCAACTATATGTAGACTTCAAAAAAGCATATGATTCAATTAAGAGGGAGAAGTTATATAGTATCCTGCTGGAGTTCGGAATTCCTAAAAAGTTAGTTAGACTTATACGAATGTGTCTAAATGGCTCAAAGAGTAGGGTGCGTGTAGGCAAACAGTTTTCAGACACTTTTGAAATCCAGAATGGGTTGAAGCAAGGAGATGCACTATCTCCTCTACTATTTAATTTTGTACTAGAGCATGCCATTAAATCTTTAGAGAATGAGGAAGGCTTACAACTCAATGGTATTAATAAGCTGTTAGTTTATGCTGATGATGTAGTACTACTGGCCGATAGCGAGGAGATACTAAAGGCCAACACGCACACACTATTGAGTAACACTAAGAAATTAGGACTGGAAGTAAATATCAGTAAAACTAAATATATGGTCACACGTAGAAATACATTATATAATGGAAATGGACAGCTAATGACAAATGAGGGAAATTTTGAGGAAGTGGCTGAATTCAAATACCTAGGAACAATAATCACAAATAGGAATGAGATGCACAAAGAAATTAAACATAGGCTCAATTCTGGAAATGCATGCTATTATGCATTGCAGAGACTTTTGATGTCCCAACTCCTTTCAAAAAACGTTAAGCTGAAAATATATAAAACTATTATTCTACCAGTTATATTATATGGGTGCGAAACATGGACTCTTACTTTAAGGGAGGAAAGGAGATTACGAGTATTTGAGAATAAAGTTCTTAGGAAAATTTTTGGACCAAAGAGAGATGAACAGACAGGTGAATGGAGAAGACTACATAACAATGAACTACATGGTCTTTATAGGAAGCCAGATATAATAAGAACAGTTAAGTCTCGTAGACTGCGATGGGCAGGACATGTTGCGCGTATGGGGAATGAAAGACGTGCATGGAAACTTCTTGTAGGAAAGCCAGAAGGAAAACGCCCAGTTGGTAGACCAAGAATGAGGTGGGAGAACAACATTAACTATGATTTGAGGGAAGTAGATTATACAGGGAATGATTGGAAAGCATTAGCTCAGGATAGGGATGTATGGAGAGCTTATGTCCGCGCGGCCATGAACCTACGGGTTCGATAGTGCCAGTGAGTAAGTAAGTAAGTAAACAATTTTAACAATTCTAGCTTTCATGGAACTGGAAAAAGCCAACAGGCTTAATCCCTGGATCATGATGATAAAGAGAATCAATTATTCTCACCTCATATACAAACTCTCTCTCTTGATCTGGTTTTGAATGTATCTCCTTCATCCTCAGCCAAAAATCAGGTGTTTAATTTTCATTGGAAGCTCTGGACATCATCTCCAGCTTGTAGGGCTGCTTTCCTTTGGAAAATCCATTTTAAATATGGTATCCTGTCTTCTTTTCTCCTTGTTAATAAATAGAAATCTTCAACAATTTATTCACAGTATTAGAATATATTAGACTCTCTGAAAATAAAACACTGTTATAAAAACTGAACATTTCTTTCAATACTTACACATTATTTAATGCTGAAAGGAAAAAAAAAGGATTATCCTGTAAGAAAATTATTATTTTTATGGCCTGGAAATAAAATATTAGCATTTATAAAAAGAATAGAATATACCTCTTACCATGAATATTGTAATAATATTTTATGATAAAAAAATTAGAATAACCTGTGAATAAAATAAATTTGTTAAATAACAGTTGATGGAGTTAGCTGTGAATCTCATTTCTTCAAACATTTCCACATGTGGTTTTTCATTATTTTTATTTTATTGGGACAGAATGTTCACAACCTGAAACACATTTGAGAAAAGGGCAACATTATCCTTATAATTTCTGCCAAATAAATAAAGCAATTATTAATAAAATTAACAGAATACAAAATTATGTTTCATACAATTCAGTAACAATGTAACACAATAAACTTAATAACAAGAATAACAAAAATGACATACGTAAGAAAATGTTGTAAATATCAAAATACAAAGAAATAACAAACATATTACATCAAATTGAAGTAAGAGCAACAAATTACAATCACTGGTACCAGTAATTAATACAGTTAGCAATAAATTAAGACATGAAAATAAATTAGGATAAAAATATTATTCTATAAAATTTTAAGAGAATATTAAAGTTAAAATTATTCAACCTTTAAATATGTTGTTGTTGTTGTTGTTGTTTTCAAATGCTGGGCCTTGGCACCGAAGCCATTAGCGTTCTTGCTCTCCAATATTTCTCTATTGTGGATCCAACAGGTAATACTTCACAGGTTTGTAGGTGTTCTTCATTCATTTCTTCGTCTTTATTGCATAGAGGACAATTTGGATTCGTGTAGATTCCTATTTTATATAAATGTTTGGCTAAATAGTCATGTTCTGTAAGCAGTCTAAATGTTGCTACTGTAGTTTTACGTGGAAATTCTGGAATAATATCTGGCTTCTTTACTAAAATATTCCATTTTTTGTCTTTGGCTTTATTACATAGGTCTTGGTTTTGTTTGATTTTATATTTAAATATATTTAAATATTAATAAAATAAACAAGGTAATACATTAAAAAAAAGACACACGACATATTATATTAGCATAAGCATATAAGTGATACAAAATTAAGAAAAAATCAATATAATTTAGGCCTTTATAAATAATTGTAATCACATAATAGAAAAAAATATTAAAATCCTGTAACAAAAAAGACATTTGTTAAAATTATATTAAAATCCTG
This sequence comes from Diploptera punctata, assembly GCA_030220185.1. Classification (NCBI taxonomy): domain Eukaryota; kingdom Metazoa; phylum Arthropoda; class Insecta; order Blattodea; family Blaberidae; genus Diploptera; species Diploptera punctata. Next base: position 1,695,158 of record JASPKZ010003448.1, on the reverse strand, counting down.
CAACAAAAGACATATTTCAAAATTATATAGAAGCCCTGTATGAAAAAATTGTCCCATTGGACTAGAAGTTACCATCTTCACCTCTGGTACCAAGGTTCAAACCTGGCTTTGGACAATGAATTTTTTGAGCTGTAAAAATTCCAAGTATGGCTTTTTTCATTAAGCTCTCACGTCGTAGAATTACTGCATGTAAAAGAACCTTAAAAAACCAGATCTCGGACGAAAATTTATCAACTCATTCATGGCCAGCTACGAATTGTGATGCTACTGGCCTGAAGTGTTAAGTTTTATAATTCCTTCTGTAACAAAAAGACAATGCATTAGTATGTGGGGTAATGTATATTACAGTGAAATTAAAACACCTGGTATACTTAACTTGATATCTGATGGTTTTTAAGGTTATCTTCATGTTCTTTGCAACCAGGAATAACTGTAACAAGTGCTCATGTTAACAGATCTGAAACAACACAAAACTCACTTAGCTATGGACACTCCAACATTCATTTTTGCACGATAGTGCATTTTGTCGAACTTACAGCAATGACAACCATAAATGCAAGTTCAACTTCCTACATTTTGGGGTTGCCAACCTAAATAACTATACTGTAATAAAATAACTATACTGTAATATTACATATTACAAACACGTGTGCAGGAAGTAAAACCACTGCCCTCTATGTATACTACATACAATGTATGTACAAAATATATCTAAAAGGTAGTGTTAATATGCATTATACAAAACAAGTCACTGCATTTTAAATTAACTCAACTTTATTTGAAACAATATAAAACAATAAATATGTACTTGTTGCCCTTTTTCCAATAAATGGACTCATGACCTCCTGTTATTTTATCACTAATTGGTGTCATGACCTCCTGTTGTTTCAACTAATAAACATTGCCCACACTGTTAATGTTAATCAGTTGTTTATAACGAATGCAAATATTTCCAACAAAGATGTTATTATTTTACTGTTATTTATTATTTTGAAAACACTATCATGCAAAAAATAATGTAAAACACACATTTGTAAAGTGTTTTACAGAATCTGAGAAATTAAAAACCTAGCTATTGTTTGGTTTCTAAACATTTTCCTCAATTCTGTAAAAATCGCTTCCGAATCTTGCATTGTAATATATTATTCAAAAAGGTAAGGTATGATAATGAAGGAGATTCCTTTGCTGAACTGTTTCTCAATTTCCAAGTCAAGTTCAGTAAACTAGAACAATTATTTTTGTACTAGTTGTATTTATCTTTTATTCTCCCTTCTCAATCTTTCAATCGCATATTCTTCTCTACCGCTACATTCAATGGGGACGCGCCATAGTGTAGTGGTTAAGGCACTGCGCTACAAGCCGGAAGGTCGAGGGTTTGAGCCCCGTGGGGTCAGGATTTTTAAATTGACCCAAACCCTCTGGCGGCACTATGGTCCTGGGGTCGACTCAGCCTCTAACAGAATTGAGTACCAGATGCTTGTTCTGGGGGTAAAGCGGCCGTCACTCAGGGCTGACAACCCGGCTGACATCAAGTGTCGATTGTCTAGAAAAGGTGGGAGTCTTAAGCTCCTACTACCCCAAGGGCCTCCTGAGGCTTGTCGTGGGATCACTTTACTTTACTTACCGCTACATTCAATGACATCTAATTTTTACCCTGCATTCATACTCTTACTAAACTTCTTATTGTAGCTACCCAAATGCATCATGATGCCCAGTGGGCACCAGTCCCATATTAGCTGAAATTCCATGACAAAATTTCTTCCCCCATGGAGACCCGAACCAGTGCTAGTTCCATACCTCTGTGCCAAGGAATCTTGCCTTAACTGCTCGGCTGTGATGCCAGACTTCCCTTTCAGTTTTAGCTGCAATATATTGTATCATGACCAACCTCATGGGCTAGTGGTCAGCATTTCTGACTACAGTTCATGAGGTACCGGGTTCGAATCCTGGTCAAACCATAGGAGTTTTTCCTCAAAGGGAATTATTCCTGTGGTTGCCCATGGTCTGGAATTTAGGTTAAGTTTAGGTTAAGTACTCTCCTGGTGCTTCATTATCATTTATCACCCATCATATCAACGGGGGTCCACCGCTGTGGTCTCGAGGTAGCGTGCTGCCTTGTCACGCAGCGGGCCCGGGTTCGATCCCCGGTCAGGACAGTTTTTTCTGAGTGAGGTTTTTATTGGGTTTTTTCTCAGCTGTAAGACAAATGTCAGGAAAACTTTAAGGCCCAAACAGTCCCCAAAATCATATGGCCATCGTCATCCTTATCATTATCATCATCATTATCATCCTTCACCGGTGTGGAAAGCAACAGGAAGCTACCACACCTACAATTCCCTAGTAAAGCTGCAAAGCATAGCATGAAAATGCTATGATTGCAGTGAAAGACCTGCCCTCGGGCAGAATTACTATGTATGGATGGATATCATTGGGGTAACGTAACTCCAACCTGTAGGCACCCCAACTTCAGAAGTGGGTTACAATTAAGCCAATGCCAGGAGAGAATACCAAAAATGTTGAAACGATAACCTGGTGCATTGGAAAATATATATATATATATATATATATATATATATATACAGGATGTAACAGGACCTCACCAACAAAATGAAAGGGATGATAGGCCATGCAGAGAGGATAATTTTTTGTGAAGGAACATATAGTTGCAAACACGTCGTTTATGTGTTATGTGCAGATGAAGGTGTTCACCCGTAAGGGTCGGAATTGAATACAAACAATTGAACACATATAATTTTATAGAAAAATACATGTTTTTACAATAAGTGTTCAAACAGTCGACCCTGTGCCTCATTGCATAATTGATATCGTCGCAGCTACGATTGGCCAGCACGGCCAATCATGGCAGGATTCTTTTTGACGTCGTCAGAACACTTATTGTTTGAACATGTATTGTAAAAACATGTCTTTTTCAATAAAATGATAAGTGTACAATTGTTTGTATTCAATTCTGACCCTTACGGGTGAACACCTTCATCTGTACATAACTCATAAATTATGTGTTTGCGACTATGTGTTCCTTCACAAAAAATGATCCTCTCTGCATGGCCTATCATCCCTATCATTTTGTCGGTGAGGTCCTGCTACACTCTGTATATACTGTATAATTCATTAGAAAGAATTGAGTCTTAAAGCTAGAAAACCTAGGACAGTATTCAGCAAAGGAATTTCCCTAATTACCAATCTACGTACTTCATCTTGGAAGAAAGTTCTGCTGGATCTACTGGAAGATTCTGCAGTTAACAGCAGTATCATGGCTAAGGCCCTCCTGTAAACTGCTGCAAAGCTTCTCTCTCATACTCCTTCCTGGCCTCATAGCTCCTTCCTCCGGCAATTTCTTGTTCTTACCAAGCAACAATAAGTTTAATCAAGTGTCAAGCTAACACATCTGAAATAAGACAACAGAAATGGCTCAGCTATGGATACTCACTGATACCACAACATTTTTAAACACAATCTATTTAAGGCACTCACCTCGAAATAAAGTTTTGTTGTATCCATGCAAAGATTCTGCAGTTAACAATAGCATCATGTTTTTGTTCCTTCTTCCCTTGTGAAGTCATCCTTTGTGTCTTCATGGATCCTGGCAACTACTTCCTGGCCTCATGGATATCTGAAACAAGACAACAGAAATGGCTCAGCTGTGGATACTCACCAATACCACAATATTTTTAAACACAATTTATTTAAGGCACTCACCTTGAAATAAAGTTGTGTTGCATCCATGGGAAGATTCTGCAGTTAACAATAACATCATGTTTTGTTCCTTCTTCCCTCATGAAGTCATCCTTTGTGTCTTCATGGATCCTGGTCTCATGGATATCTGAAACAAGACAACAGAAATGGCTCAGCTGTGGATACTCACTGACACCACAACATTTTTAAACACAATCTATTTAAGGCACTCACCTCGGAATAAAGTTGTGTTGCATCCATGGGAAGATTCTGCAGTTAACAATACCATCATGTTTTGTTCCTTCTTCCCTCATGAAGTCATCCTTTGTATCTTCATGGATCCTGGTCTCATGGATATCTGAAACAAGACAACAGAAAAGGCTCAGCTGTGGATACTCACTGACACCACAACATTTTTAAACACAATCTATTTAAGGCACTCACCTCGGAATAAAGTTTTGTTGCATCCATGGGAAGATTCTGCAGTTAACAATAACATCATGTTTTTGTTCCTTCTTCCCTTGTGCAGTCATCCTTTGTGTCTTCATGGATCCTGGCCTCACGGATATCTGAAACAAGACAACAGAAAAGGCTCAGCTGTGGATACTCACTGACTTCACAACATTTTTAAACACAATCTATTTAAGGCACTCACCTCAGAATAAAGTTTTGTTGCATCCATGGAAAGATTCTGCAGTTAACAATAGCATCATGTTTTTGTTCCTTCTTCCCTTGTGCAGTCATCCTTTGTGTCTTCATGGATCCTGGCCTCACGGATATCTGAAACAAGACAACAGAAAAGGCTCAGCTGTGGATACTCACTGACATCACAATATTTTTAAACACAATCTATTTAGGTACTCACCTTGAAATAAAGTTGTGTTGCATCCATGGGAAAAATTCTGCAGTTAACAATAGCATCATGTTTTTGTTCCTTCTTCCCTTGTGCAGTCATCCTTTGTGTCTTCATGTATCCTGGTCTCATGGATATCTGAAACAAGACAACAGAAAAGGCTCAGCTGTGGATACTCACTGACTTCACAACATTTTTAAACACAATCTATTTAAGGCACTCACCTCAGAATAAAGTTTTGTTGCATCCATGGGAAGATTCTGCAGTTAACAATAACATCATGTTTTTGTTCCTTCTTCCCTTGTGCAGTCATCCTTTGTGTCTTCATGTATCCTGGTCTCATGGATATCTGAAACAAGACAACAGAAATGGCTCAGCTGTGGATACTCACCAATACCACAATATTTTTAAACACAATTTATTTAAGGCACTCACCTTGAAATAAAGTTGTGTTGCATCCATGGGAAGATTCTGCAGTTAACAATAGCATCATGTTTTTGTTCCTTCTTCCCTTGTGCAGTCATCCTTTGTGTCTTCATGGATCCTGGCCTCACGGATATCTGAAACAAGACAACAGAAAAGGCTCAGCTGTGGATACTCACTGACTTCACAACATTTTTAAACACAATCTATTTAAGGCACTCACCTCAGAATAAAGTTTTTGTTGCATCCATGGGAAGATTCTGCAGTTAACAATAACATCATGTTTTTGTTCCTTCTTCCCTTGTGCAGTCATCCTTTGTGTCTTCATGTATCCTGGTCTCATGGATATCTGAAACAAGACAACAGAAATGGCTCAGCTGTGGATACTCACCAATACCACAATATTTTTAAACACAATTTATTTAAGGCACTCACCTTGAAATAAAGTTGTGTTGCATCCATGGGAAGATTCTGCAGTTAACAATAACATCATGTTTTGTTCCTTCTTCCCTTGTGCAGTCATCCTTTGTGTCTTCATGGATCCTGGCCTCACGGATATCTGAAACAAGACAACAGAAAAGGCTCAGCTGTGGATACTCACTGACTTCACAACATTTTTAAACACAATCTATTTAAGGCACTCACCTCAGAATAAAGTTTTGTTGCATCCATGGGAAGATTCTGCAGTTAACAATAGCATCATGTTTTTGTTCCTTCTTCCCTTGTGCAGTCATCCTTTGTGTCTTCATGTATCCTGGTCTCATGGATATCTGAAACAAGACAACAGAAAAGGCTCAGCTGTGGATACTCACTGACTTCACAACATTTTTAAACACAATCTATTTAAGGCACTCACCTCAGAATAAAGTTTTGTTGCATCCATGGGAAGATTCTGCAGTTAACAATAGCATCATGTTTTTGTTCCTTCTTCCCTTGTGCAGTCATCCTTTGTGTCTTCATGGATCCTGGCCTCACGGATATCTGAAACAAGACAACAGAAAAGGCTCAGCTGTGGATACTCACTGACATCACAATATTTTTAAACACAATCTATTTAGGTACTCACCTTGAAATAAAGTTGTGTTGCATCCATGGGAAAAATTCTGCAGTTAACAATAGCATCATGTTTTTGTTCCTTCTTCCCTTGTGAAGTCATCCTTTGTGTCTTCATGGATCCTGGCCTCACGGATATCTGAAACAAGACAACAGAAAAGGCTCAGCTGTGGATACTCACTGACATCACAATATTTTTAAACACAATCTATTTAGGTACTCACCTTGAAATAAAGTTGTGTTGCATCCATGGGAAAAATTCTGCAGTTAACAATAGCATCATGTTTTTGTTCCTTCTTCCCTTGTGCAGTCATCCTTTGTGTCTTCATGTATCCTGGTCTCATGGATATCTGAAACAAGACAACAGAAATGGCTCAGCTGTGGATACTCACTGACTTCACAACATTTTTAAACACAATCTATTTAAGGCACTCACCTCAGAATAAAGTTTTGTTGCATCCATGGGAAAATTCTGCAGTTAACAATAACATCATGTTTTTGTTCCTTCTTCCCTTGTGCAGTCATCCTTTGTGTCTTCATGTATCCTGGTCTCATGGATATCTGAAACAAGACAACAGAAATGGCTCAGCTGTGGATACTCACCAATACCACAATATTTTTAAACACAATTTATTTAAGGCACTCACCTTGAAATAAAGTTGTGTTGCATCCATGGGAAGATTCTGCAGTTAACAATAGCATCATGTTTTTGTTCCTTCTTCCCTTGTGCAGTCATCCTTTGTGTCTTCATGTATCCTGGCCTCACGGATATCTGAAACAAGACAACAGAAAAGGCTCAGCTGTGGATACTCACTGACTTCACAACATTTTTAAACACAATCTATTTAAGGCACTCACCTCAGAATAAAGTTTTGTTGCATCCATGGGAAGATTCTGCAGTTAACAATAACATCATGTTTTTGTTCCTTCTTCCCTTGTGCAGTCATCCTTTGTGTCTTCATGTATCCTGGTCTCATGGATATCTGAAACAAGACAACAGAAAAGGCTCAGCTGTGGATACTCACTGACTTCACAACATTTTTAAACACAATCTATTTAAGGCACTCACCTCAGAATAAAGTTTTGTTGCATCCATGGGAAGATTCTGCAGTTAACAATAACATCATGTTTTTGTTCCTTCTTCCCTTGTGAAGTCATCCTTTGTGTCTTCATGGATCCTGGCCTCACGGATATCTGAAACAAGACAACAGAAAAGGCTCAGCTGTGGATACTCACTGACTTCACAACATTTTTAAACACAATCTATTTAAGGCACTCACCTCAGAATAAAGTTTTGTTGCATCCATGGGAAGATTCTGCAGTTAACAATAACATCATGTTTTTGTTCCTTCTTCCCTTGTGCAGTCATCCTTTGTGTCTTCATGGATCCTGGTCTCATGGATATCTGAAACAAGACAACAGAAAAGGCTCAGCTGTGGATACTCACTGACTTCACAACATTTTTAAACACAATCTATTTAAGGCACTCACCTCAGAATAAAGTTTTGTTGCATCCATGGGAAGATTCTGCAGTTAACAATAGCATCATGTTTTTGTTCCTTCTTCCCTTGTGCAGTCATCCTTGGTGTCTTCATGGATCCTGGTCTCATGGATATCTGAAACAAGACAACAGAAAAGGCTCAGCTGTGGATACTCACTGACTTCACAACATTTTTAAACACAATCTATTTAAGGCACTCACCTCAGAATAAAGTTTTGTTGCATCCATGGGAAGATTCTGCAGTTAACAATAACATCATGTTTTTGTTCCTTCTTCCCTTGTGCAGTCATCCTTTGTGTCTTCATGGATCCTGGCCTCACGGATATCTGAAACAAGACAACAGAAATGGCTCAGCTGTGGATACTCACTGACACCACAACATTTTTAAACACAATCTATTTAAGGCACTCACCTCGGAATAAAGTTTTGTTGCATCCATGGGAAAATTCTGCAGTTAACAATACCATCATGTTTTGTTCCTTCTTCCCTTGTGCAGTCATCCTTTGTGTCTTCATGGATCCTGGCCTCACGGATATCTGAAACAAGACAACAGAAATGGCTCAGCTGTGGATACTCACTGACACCACAACATTTTTAAACACAATCTATTTAAGGCACTCACCTCGGAATAAAGTTTTGTTGCATCCATGGGAAAAATCTGCAGTTAACAATACCATCATGTTTTGTTCCTTCTTCCCTCATGAAGTCATCCTTTGTGTCTTCATGGATCCTGGCCTCACGGATATCTGAAACAAGACAACAGAAATGGCTCAGCTGTGGATACTCACTGACACCACAACATTTTTAAACACAATCTATTTAAGGCACTCACCTCGGAATAAAGTTTTGTTGCATCCATGGGAAAATTCTGCAGTTAACAATACCATCATGTTTTGTTCCTTCTTCCCTCATGAAGTCATCCTTTGTGTCTTCATGGATCCTGGCCTCACGGATATCTGAAACAAGACAACAGAAATGGCTCAGCTGTGGATACTCACTGACACCACAACATTTTTAAACACAATCTATTTAAGGCACTCACCTCGGAATAAAGTTTTGTTGCATCCATGGGAAAATTCTGCAGTTAACAATACCATCATGTTTTGTTCCTTCTTCCCTCATGAAGTCATCCTTGTGTCTTCATGGATCCTGGCCTCACGGATATCTGAAACAAGACAACAGAAATGGCTCAGCTGTGGATACTCACTGACACCACAACATTTTTAAACACAATCTATTTAAGGCACTCACCTCGGAATAAAGTTTTGTTGCATCCATGGGAAAATTCTGCAGTTAACAATACCATCATGTTTTGTTCCTTCTTCCCTCATGAAGTCATCCTTTGTGTCTTCATGGATCCTGGCCTCACGGATATCTGAAACAAGACAACAGAAATGGCTCAGGCTGTGGATACTCACTGACACCACAACATTTTTAAACACAATCTATTTAAGGCACTCACCTCGGAATAAAGTTTTGTTGCATCCATGGGAAAATTCTGCAGTTAACAATACCATCATGTTTTGTTCCTTCTTCCCTCATGAAGTCATCCTTTGTGTCTTCATGGATCCTGGTCTCATGGATATCTGAAACAAGACAACAGAAATGGCTCAGCTGTGGATACTCACTGACTTCACAACATTTTTAAACACAATCTATTTAAGGCACTCACCTCGGAATAAAGTTTTTTTGCATCCATGGGAAGATTCTGCAGTTAACAATAGCATCATGTTTTTGTTCCTTCTTCCCTTGTGCAGTCATCCTTTGTGTCTTCATGGATCCTGGCCTCACGGATATCTGAAACAAGACAACAGAAATGGCTCAGCTGTGGATACTCACTGACTTCACAACATTTTTAAACACAATCTATTTAAGGCACTCACCTCGGAATAAAGTTTTGTTGCATCCATGGGAAAATTCTGCAGTTAACAATACCATCATGTTTTGTTCCTTCTTCCCTCATGAAGTCATCCTTTGTGTCTTCATGGATCCTGGTCTCATGGATATCTGAAACAAGACAACAGAAATGGCTCAGCTGTGGATACTCACTGACTTCACAACATTTTTAAACACAATCTATTTAAGGCACTCACCTCGGAATAAAGTTTTGTTGCATCCATGGGAAGATTCTGCAGTTAACAATAGCATCATGTTTTTGTTCCTTCTTCCCTTGTGCAGTCATCCTTTGTGTCTTCATGGATCCTGGCCTCACGGATATCTGAAACAAGACAACAGAAAAGGCTCAGCTGTGGATACTCACTGACACCACAACATTTTTAAACACAATCTATTTAAGGCACTCACCTCGGAATAAAGTTTTGTTGCATCCATGGGAAAATTCTGCAGTTAACAATAACATCATGTTTTTGTTCCTTCTTCCCTTGTGCAGTCATCCTTTGTGTCTTCATGGATCCTGGTCTCATGGATATCTGAAACAAGACAACAGAAAAGGCTCAGCTGTGGATACTCACTGACTTCACAACATTTTTAAACACAATCTATTTAAGGCACTCACCTCAGAATAAAGTTTTGTTGCATCCATGGGAAGATTCTGCAGTTAACAATAACATCATGTTTTTGTTCCTTCTTCCCTTGTGCAGTCATCCTTTGTGTCTTCATGGATCCTGGTCTCATGGATATCTGAAACAAGACAACAGAAAAGGCTCAGCTGTGGATACTCACTGACTTCACAACATTTTTAAAACACAATCTATTTAAGGCACTCACCTCAGAATAAAGTTTTGTTGCATCCATGGGAAGATTCTGCAGTTAACAATAACATCATGTTTTTGTTCCTTCTTCCCTTGTGCAGTCATCCTTTGTGTCTTCATGGATCCTGGTCTCATGGATATCTGAAACAAGACAACAGAAAAGGCTCAGCTGTGGATACTCACTGACTTCACAACATTTTTAAACACAATCTATTTAAGGCACTCACCTCAGAATAAAGTTTTGTTGCATCCATGGGAAGATTCTGCAGTTAACAATAACATCATGTTTTTGTTCCTTCTTCCCTTGTGCAGTCATCCTTTGTGTCTTCATGGATCCTGGTCTCATGGATATCTGAAACAAGACAACAGAAAAGGCTCAGCTGTGGAATACTCACTGACTTCACAACATTTTTAAACACAATCTATTTAAGGCACTCACCTCAGAATAAAGTTTTGTTGCATCCATGGGAAGATTCTGCAGTTAACAATAACATCATGTTTTTGTTCCTTCTTCCCTTGTGCAGTCATCCTTTGTGTCTTCATGTATCCTGGTCTCATGGATATCTGAAACAAGACAACAGAAAAGGCTCAGCTGTGGATACTCACTGACTTCACAACATTTTTAAACACAATCTATTTAAGGCACTCACCTCAGAATAAAGTTTTGTTGCATCCATGGGAAGATTCTGCAGTTAACAATAACATCATGTTTTTGTTCCTTCTTCCCTTGTGCAGTCATCCTTTGTGTCTTCATGGATCCTGGTCTCATGGATATCTGAAACAAGACAACAGAAAAGGCTCAGCTGTGGATACTCACTGACTTCACAACATTTTTAAACACAATCTATTTAAGGCACTCACCTCAGAATAAAGTTTTGTTGCATCCATGGGAAGATTCTGCAGTTAACAATAACATCATGTTTTTGTTCCTTCTTCCCTTGTGCAGTCATCCTTTGTGTCTTCATGGATCCTGGTCTCATGGATATCTGAAACAAGACAACAGAAAAGGCTCAGCTGTGGATACTCACTGACTTCACAACATTTTTAAACACAATCTATTTAAGGCACTCACCTCAGAATAAAGTTTTGTTGCATCCATGGGAAGATTCTGCAGTTAACAATAGCATCATGTTTTTGTTCCTTCTTCCCTTGTGCAGTCATCCTTTGTGTCTTCATGGATCCTGGCCTCACGGATATCTGAAACAAGACAACAGAAAAGGCTCAGCTGTGGATACTCACTGACATCACAATATTTTTAAACACAATCTATTTAGGTACTCACCTTGAAATAAAGTTGTGTTGCATCCATGGGAAAAATTCTGCAGTTAACAATAGCATCATGTTTTTCTTCCTTCCTCTCTTATGAAGTCATCCTTTGTATCTTCATGGATCCTGGCAACTACTTCTCGGCCTCATGGATCCAGCTGTCTACTGTCAAGGCATCTACTTGTTCTTTCCAAGCACCAATAAGTTATAAAACTGAACAAATCTGAAAAAAGGACATTAAAAATCACTCAGTAATGAATAGGAAACACCTTCCATCATTAGTAGAGTCTGGATGTTTAGGCACTTAAAACATTCAAAATAGGCAGGCAAAAAGGCACTAAAAATCATTAATATAGGCACTAAAAATTCAAAATAGGCTCGTACAAAAAATGGATTACGAGATAACTTTTTACAGTCTTACGTTAAGAATATAAATATATGCTATCAATGTCATTTGAAGATATCAGAGATGCTATTGGAATTTGTTTTGCCTTTTTACAAAGAGCAGAATCCTCTTTGTCACTCAGCAATGTTTGTATTGAAAATAAGCAAAAGAACTTTTCTTCAAGCCATAGAGCCGGAGCATAATACAATGGGACATAGCATAGGACTATTTTGCTTAACGGGAATGCACGAGGTGGAAAAATACAATATTTACCTAACGGGAGTGCATTTAGAGGGAACCATCTACCTGCTAGGTTACTGGGTTATTGCCACCCTTATCCTAAAATATTCTAAGGGAATTTATAAAAAGAACACTTGAAAACTTCTATGAAATGATTTGTGCCATGAAGTTAGTCCATTTCAATTGATTTTATCGTAATACTGAGTTAATTTCGAGAAAAAATTGCAAAAAGGCATTTGTAGGCATTATAAGCTGAAATAGGCATTTATAGGCAAAATGAACTTCATGGAAAACAACTCTAGGGTCGTTGGTATGAACTTATATGAAGTCACTTTTACAATATCTATAATAAATAACTGTAAGCATTAGTAATAATAATTAAACATTTTAAACACAAAAATCATGGCACTCACATGGGAAGAAATGTTTGCTGCATCAGCAGGAAGACTCTGCATTTAACAGCGTCATGACCTCGCCTTTCCTGGAAGACTCTTCATTCATGGAGTCCATGCTACTGGCATAATGGGTTTTGCTTTTTCCTTCCTGGCATCTTTCTTAGTCATCACGAGTTCTGGCTTCTGCATTCCAAACACTTTTCTTCCTGGGATCATGGATTATAATGTATTTTTTTCCTGGGTCTTGATGTTTTTTCTCATAGCATATTTCTGACTAAAATAATGCATTTTGGCATTTTTCCCTCTTGTTCTCACAGTTCCTGCCTTCTTCCCTCTTTCCAATTACATTCAATTCTTGTTGTATTCCCTCTTGCTGTCCATTGCTTCTTGACCTCTTCATTCTAGGAGTATTCCTTCTTGTCATCCTTCCAGCTGCTTGGAGGCTTCATTCTAGGAGAATTCCCTCTTGCTATCTTCCTGTTTCTTGGGCTCTGCTGTCTTCATTCCTGCCTCTTTTATTCTGGCATCAGCTGTACTTCTAGTGTCCTTTTTCTGGTGTCTTCACTCCTGCTAAAGTTAACAACGGGTAATCTGATGTCTATTATAAGCCACAATTTGAATTCTGTAAAAATAAAGCAAAAGATCATTATTGAAACAAATGTCAGGAGACATGTTTTGAAGCAATAGAATTGATCTTCTTCCCTTCTTGTAGATTTGCAGATGCTTATGACCTGAAACAAAAAGCAAACGACATATTAGTATATGAATGTATTTTGAGGAAGATGGAAAATGCATCATCCTCTTTTTAAGCAAGACACAGCTTGCAAGAACCACAGATGACCCTGCACATAAGCACAGCTAGGGGTGATAGAGCCAGCATCATCATCGACTTTTAAAACTAAACCCTACCTACACCTAGACACTGGCCGACCAATGATGCTTTCAGTATCGTAACTAGAGTGATCTAGCAGCAGACCAGCATAGAGGTAGCTCAGGTGGGGACTTGCCTGGAGGACTACATCTATGTTGTTCTGTGCATAGATCGTGATGCTTACAATATCGTTTACAATAAGATCGTAGCAGCAGGTGCGCAGAGATGTAGTTCAGGGGGGGACTTGCCTGGACTTCATCAGTGCTGTTTAGTGTACAGATCTCGATGATTGCAACATCACATGTACGAAGATCCTAGCATCAGACTCGCAGAGACATAGCGACAGGGGGGATCACCCTTTACTATGTCAGTACTTATTTGGTGCACGGATCTTTTTCCTAAGTGTCAGCGAGGCCTGCAAATACCAGACCAGCCAAATTAGATCCAGAAAACAGAATTATTTCATTCTGATTCTGGATTTGGTTTAGCTCTGTTTTAACCTGGGCATTAGCAGCATTAAACCAGAAGCACTGACACTCGTACGCGCTATGTACTGCTGTGGATGGTCATCTGTGGTTTTTTGTTTTGTTTTTTTCCCTACTTTTTGATGTGGATCTCCCACGATGTTTGTTGTTTTCCAGCGATGGAAGGCTGCTACGTGGCCCCGGTCAGAGCCAAGACCGTTTTCACCCCCTTAAAAGGGGCCCTAACTATACGTAAAAGACTAGCTATCTAACACCGCACCTGAAATCAAAGAAATGCACACATTACAACAAGATAACCATTATAGACTCTGGACTGTAACATCCTTTTATTCCTGATGAAGAAATATATAAAATTTAGATTTAATTTTCTCTGCTTATAATTAAGATATGAGTATGTCAAAAACTGTCACAAATTAAGCAACCCTTCTTTAAATATAATTATACCAGTAGACATATTTATTTATTGGTAACCAGCTAATACCCGGCATGTGCTGCTACACATGAATAAATTAAAATTAATGTGCTTTTATGTTTAGTTGAATAAATGAAAAGGAAAAATTTATATCGTAATTATTTTTAGATACCCCGTGCTGTTTACCCAGCATTGTCCGGGAATCTACTCATCCCAATTTTCTTGGCATAAATGAGCTGAAAGACAAAAAATTAATGTACTTTTTTATGATTAGTTGAATAAGTAAAATAAAAAATTATTATAAATGTATATTGTAATTATTTTAAGATTCCCCATGCTGATTACCAGGTGTTGCCCGGGAATCTACTTATCTCGATCTTCTTGGCATAAATGAGCTAAAAAACAAAATTCGTTATTGTGAGTTATCCGTAAAAGAATACCCGCCATGTGCTATTATGCTTGCACAGGAATCTACGTACTTGTCTTGATCTTCTTGGCATCAATGAAAGACAAAAATGGTTATTGTGAGTTATCCATAAGAAATAAACATATGCTGTCGAGGACTTTTTTGTAGAACATGAACCCCGGGTTTTATAGTGCGAGTGAATTAGTTTGGAATCCACTCCAAACTCCTATCTGAAGAGGATGAATTAGATAATGATAATTAGGTATGACCGCACATAAAGTACGAACAAACATTACTTTTTTACAGACTTTTCTTAGGAACTTCTTGAGGTATGACCCCATGGCTTACCAGCTGCCTGATGGCATTATATCCACATATCATTTATACAGGTTGTTGATTATCCAGTGGTTATAGCTGGTTTTCTCAATCTGGAGTCACTCTTATTGTGGCTACACAAATTCTACATGATGCTGGGTGGGCACTGGTCCCATACTTCCGAAATTCCATGAGAAAATTTCTTCCCCCATGGGGACTCAAAAAATTATATATATATATATATATATATATATATATATATATAAACCTTGGATGGGTGTACATCTTCGGAAATGGACCACAGCGAAAACTCTATATACCTGTGACTCGAACTTATCATTCCTTGATAATGACATGTGGGATCATGCCGAAACGTTGGAATTAGTGGCCAGAGGCCGAACTTGAACCCAAGACGCGGAAAACCCAAGAAAACTTTCATATATATACAGATTACTGAAGAAAATCATTGCGGAAGACCATATTAGAAAAAAAAAAATTGTAAACATTGAAATTAGGAATTATGAAAGCTGAAAGAAATGTGTTACAGACATGTCAAGAGGATGACATCTGATAGAATCAGTAAAGTAAAGTAATCCCACTACAGGCCTCGGGAGGCCCTTGAGATAGTAGGAGGTTAAGGCTCCCACTTTTTCTAGACAATAGGCACTTGATGTCAGTCGGGTTGTCAGCCCTGCGTGACGGCTGCCTTTACCCCCAGAACAAGCGTCTGGTACTCATTTCCATTAGAGGCTGAATCCTTAGGATGTTGGAATGGAGAATAGATGGAAAAAGAAGGGTAAGACCTAAGAGGATTGGATGGATGGAGTGGGAAGAAGTAGGCCTGTGTGAACTGGAACTAACAGATGGAAATGTTGAGGGCTGTTACAAATAAAACTCCTGGCACGACAGGCCTAGAAGGCCCTTAACCTACCAGCCGGCTGCTGGCCTCACATCCACATGTGTCAATCACAGAGGTAGATGAACATCAGCCAGTGTAGGAGTGACATCTGGTCAGCATGTCGGGCCCCCCAGCCGTTATAGCTGGTTTTCTCAACCTGGAGCCACTACTTATTGTAGCTACCCAAATGCCTCACGATGCTGGGGAGCACCGGTCCCATACTGGCCGAAATACCATGAGAAAAATTTTTCCCCCATGGAGACTCGAACCAGCGCAAGTCCCGTAGCTCTGCGCCAAGGCTTCTTGCCTTAACCATTCGGCTACAGCGAGAAGGCAAAATTTTTGTGAAGGTTATCAAAAATCATTGTATTGTGGATAAATTCTGAAAAAAAAAGTCTAAGTATATATATATATAAAATGAGAGGCCGCTTACTATCAAATGGTGAATTTGGTGAAATTGTCTCATCGATTAAGTTTTTAATCCAGCATTTGGTTAATAATTGAGGAAAACCAAGAAAAAAAAAAGATCACAGTGAAATCGGTTGGGGCTGGAACCCGGATCCTCCCGAATTCCAGTTTCTTCACAATTGAGGGAAAACATAAAAAAAACCATTAGGTTAATCGGAACCGAGGTTTGAACCCGGGACTTCCGAATACGACGGATGCAATAATGATTGTTTTAAACTCAAATAAGAAATAAGCCCGGTAGGTCACCCAGGTAGGTAAATATCAAATATTTACCTTGAGTTCAGCTGCTATGCACCCTGCTATTGTGCATTCCACTTGCCTTCAAAATATCAAATCATCAACTTATAAATAATCGCGCATTTCAAATTCGTCAAAAAGCAAAAAGGCGGTCATTTTGAAATCACTTCTAAAGAATTGAGTAAAGAGCGCTTCTTTTGAAACCTGTTCTCCCATTGGCTGATAACTAAAGAGAGGTCATTTTAAAATCTCTTCTCTGATTGGCTGCTAACAAAAGAGCGGCCATTTCGAATTATCCCCGATTGGCTGGATGGTTCAGGGCATAAGAAAACCAAGTCAGGTTTGGAGAAAACAAGGCATTGAAAGCAGAGTTTAAAAAAAACCCAGCCTATATAGGTTATTTTGGGGTTTTTAATAAAATCCAAAAAAAGAAAACGGGTTTTTTTAAAAAAAAAAAAGGGTTTAATGCCACAGATCCCAAATGCTACACGCTGGAATTCCCAGCTTGACTGTTTAAAGTTATCCTAAATATATAGAAATACACCAAGAGAAACATTCTGAAATCCCAGAAAATATTACCCGAATTTTGGAAAATGTACTTACTCGTATTTACAAAAAAATGTTTTGCAGATTTTTTAAAAAAGTGGAGTTACACTACTTTGGCTTTAAAAGGCTCAAATACAAAGATGTCAACTAACGCTACTATAATAATTCCGCATGTTAATAATTGTCAAGCATTGTCGCGGCACCCGCTTTTATATAAACGGACGACCATCATAGTGAGGCGATAATATTGCCATTAATAAACCTCAGATGTTTAGGCTCTAAAACTATTAAAACCTATAAAACAGGCTAAAATATTACTATTTTAGGGTTTATAAAATGCTTGATATTTGACGTAAAATGGATGTAAGAATTATTTTAGGATTTTAAAAAAGCATAACATATTTCAATCCCTGCCCTACCATTCTGCAAAAAAATATAATTAAAAGAAACTTCCAGAAAGAACTGATGGAGCACTTCAAATCACAAAGTAATGAGAAACCATGGGCAGCTATCTCGCAGAATAAAAACTTAATACGTGAACAACCAAGACATGAAGCTGTAGCAACATTCAGGCTGTTAACAGGCCATGACTACCTGGCAGCACACCTCCATAAAATTGGAATCTTCAACTCTCCAAATTGTATCCTGTGCCAAGACAATAACACTACCATGAACAAAGATCATCTAGCTAGCTGTGAGGCTCTGAAGATGTCACCTACAAGAACTCTGGCAGGACTCTATTGGGAAGCAAGAAAGCAAATGGAACACATCCAAGCTAATGGGCATTAGACTACTACTACTACTACTATATTTCCTCAGCAACTCAACTTAATGGTCCGAATTTTCTAATTAACTGATTATATATTTCCTTCTTCTTCTTCTTCTTTTTCGGCGTTCCCCCACTTATAGGTTTGCCGTCTTCAGTTTCCATTTATCTCTATCATTCCAATCTCCCTCTTCCAAATTCCGATCATCCATTATAGTTCTGACGTAGGTTTTCCATTTCGATCTTGGTCTGCCACGTTTATTTCTTCCAGGGGTGACCATTGGTATATATTTTTTGGTCATCTTTCAGTTTCCATTCTTTGTACATGGCCATACCATTTAAGTGTTTGGTTTTCAATCCTCTTAACAACAGATGTGGTGACATTCATTTCACTCCAAAGGAATTCATTTCTTATTTTATCCTGTCTTGTTTTTTGGAGCCTTCTTCTAAAATAATCAAATTCAACTGTTCTAATTTTGTTCTTTTGTAATTCCGTCAAAGACCAAGTTTCACTTCCATATGACAAAATATTCTGTATTATGCTCTTATAAATTTTCATTTTAGTTTCCTTTGTAATATTTTTATTCCAAATTATTCTTTAGCAGCTCTGCCAGCAAGTCCTAATCCTACGTTCTCGTCGTGCTCCCTGACTGCAGTCGTAATAGACTGTAGCTCAGGGATAATCCCTGCTGTAGCTAACAGGATGGGACGAAAGGCGAGTTCTCAGCGTCTTAAAACTGAGACCTGTCGGCTAAGGGAGCAAACCCCCCCCCCAAAAAAACCAGGTCCTCCGTGTCTGGGGGTTAGGCGTCAGACTGGCAACCTGGCCCTGGAAAAAAGTATATCGCTACGTACTTCAGTAAAATATATTTCCTTAGTTACTTAAATTGTGCGGCATGTAGTTACATGGCAGCTGCCTGTGGAATTTGTTAAATTTCGGGCTTCAAGTAAACCGCCACTTCAAAATAGTCGAATTTCGCTGATTGTTAGGACATATTAGAGTTATATTGATGGCAGGCTATATACCGAGTTTAGTTACGAAAGACAGAAAATTGCAGCTGCTAAAGCTATTTTAAATTTTCGTTTCAGATAAACTTCTACTTTCTTGAACGTAAAATTACAATTTTTAAATTAAACTTAACAAAATTCGTGCCAATATAGTTGCCAAGACTCCAGAAATCTTCGAAATTTTATCAGAGCAACGAAAAAATGTAAAACAAAGCGATAATTTTTTACTTTGTGGTCAATAAATATATTTAATACTTTTACTTGACTTAGTTAATTTTATCACCAATCGAATAGACTCAAGCGGTAGCGTTTGAGAATCGTATTAGGGAGGTCCCGAGTTCGAATCCCGGAGTTTACAATCTGATCGAGGTTTTCTGGTTTTCCTCAGTCAAGACAAAGCCTGGGTTAGAATTTCATTATTTCATATTCGCCATTTCAGAATACCATTCAAATAAATTCCCTCCATGGTATCTTTACCTTGTCGTGGTGGAGTGGCTTGCGTGCTTAAATGATCCCGAGAGCTATGCCGGCGGTAGCATTGCTGCCGATAGGGTTACCCATGCCGGACTGCTCGAAGGTGATAAGCCAGACGAAAAAGGTACCTTGGTCGAAAGAGAGACGATCTTTCATCGTAAAAATACAACCGTCAAGAAATGCGGACATGGGTTCAACTGGGGTAAAATTTTCCGGAGGTCAAATAGTCCCCCATTCGGTTCTCCGGGCGGGGACTACTTCAGGGAACCCATGCCAAAGGGTGAATGGAGAAGACTGAATAACAGTGAATTACATGGTATCTATAGGAAGCCAGATATAATGAGAACAGTTAAGTCTCGTAGACTGCGATGAGCAGGACATGTTACGCATATGGGAAATAAAAGACGTGCATGGAAGTTTCTTGTAGGAAAGCCAGAGGGAAAACGCCCAGCTGGTAGACCAAGAATGAGGTGGGAGAATAGCATTAACTATGATTTGAGGGAAGTAGATTATACAGGGGATGATTGGAAAACATTGGCTCAGGATAGGTATGTATGGAGAGCTTATGTCCGCGCGGCCATGAACCTACGGGTTTGATAGTGCCAGTGAGTTGATTAGTTACTAAATTTAATTAAAAAAAAAGAATTAAATGGATGCTATATGATATTGGTGTTGAAAGTAAGAAAATTATATTTTATTAACTTCATAATTCTTAGATCCATTTTGCAGTAAAATATTAAGTTATGCTTTTTTAAAATCCTAAAATAATTCTTACACCCATTTTACTGTTAAAAATCAAGCATTTTATAAACCCTAAAATAGTAGTCTTTTAGCCTGTTTTATAGTTTTTAATAGTTTTAGAGCCTAAAAATCTGAGGTTTACTAATGGCAGTGTTTTCGCCTCACTATGATGGTTGTCCGTTTATATAAAAGCGGGTGCCGCGACAATGCTTGACAATTATTAACATGCGGAATTATTATAGCAGCGTTAGTTGGCATCTTTGTATTTGAGCCTTTTAAAGCCAAAATAGTGTAACTCCACTTTTAAAAAAAATCTGCATTAGTGCTAGAAATGAATTCTGGATATGTAAAACTATCTGCAGGAATAGTCGTGTAATTCCTAGATCCCCAAACTGCTCCACAAAATATGACATCAGAAGTTCATGCAGTCAGCAGTGCTATCTATCTGTTTATAGCAAAAGTGGTGTAACTCTAGGTTACTCTTTTTTGTTCTAGTGTCATGATTACGACTTGCTACTAATTGTACGTATATTCCACAAACACACAAAATGTAGAGCACCAAAGCAAATCACATTGTATTATAAAACGATACATACACAGGACGAAACTGGAACTGAAAAATGGTATTAAATCTATTGAGCCTAGGTTTGAATGAAGGGAACAAATTTGAAACCACTGATCAAAAGTTTATGATCAGTGGTCATTCCAATCTTCCGAACGACTCAAACTTTGGCTCAATTGAATCGTGCAATAAGACTCTATAGACATTTGCCCTTCTGACTGAAATCAAGGAAAAAGAATCCTCTCCATCTTACTGTGATGTCTGGGGAAGAGTTTTAGCTAAGAAAATATTTGAAGAACCATTACTAAGAGAAAGTTTGATGAAGAAAACCATCCAGTTTCATGGCTAAGGATGCACTGGGTTAGGTATCAGAAATCCAATCCATTTACAATCTTTTACAAGAACATGTCTGATCAGCTTCCATTTTTCAAGCTAAACCTAATGAATAGGTTAATGATGATAATGATGGCAGATGATGTTCGGGGACAGTTTGGGCCTTAAAGTTTTCTGACATTTGTTTTATAGGTGAGGAAGAACCCCGAAAAAAGAAAACATCACCCAGGAAGCTTGTTTCGACCGGGGATCGAATCCGGGACCACTGCATAACAAGACAGCACACTACCTCGAGACAACAACGTTGGATCTTTTATATAAAATAAACATATTATTTTTGTTGATTATGCAAGTTCATTCTTGAAATATACCCTCAATCTGTGTAAGGCCAAGTGGTGTAAGTTACGTAAGTGCTTATAAATTACTTATAAAGTGGGGATAAGGGCAAAAAAGAACATACATGAGCTGAAACAATCAATTTTGAACACATTTGGTGGGGAAATTATTGTTTGGTAGTATTCTCGAATTTTTAAACTACTATCCTACTATAAATCTTTATATCTCAAAACAATGTTTAATGGAGTTACACCACTTTAACTTTAAAAGGCTCATTCAATCATATATAACAGCTGCGGGGAAACAAAGCGAGCCGCTGGACAGCCATCATAGTGAGGCTATAATAACGAGGATTTTTTTATGTGCGACGTGCACATACGCTTAACAACAATGGCGTCAATACACCAATGAACGGGCTACGAAAAAACCAATATATTGAAGCCGAACACAATAAAAAGCTTAAAGTAATATTAGAATCACTGCAAACGATTTTAAAATACAAAGCTATAATATATTTTTAAAATAATTATCATCGAGAAAGAGGGATATGCTTGAAGATTATTATTTATATTTTGTATATTGATATTACAAGGGCAATAATGATAGTTCAGCCATATTGGCCCAAACTCATTCCGTGACATTGGGACAAGTGACTTATCGAAGACTTCAACCTACCTTATTTACCAGAAATTTACAATAAAGATAGTAAATATGAATGACCCAATATGAAAATACCTCAACTCCATTTTTTTAAGTTATTGTTTTAAACTATAGTTAAGTCGTACATCTACTTCTCGTCGGAAATAGTCCAATTGCAACTGTAACTTTGTTAAATTCCACACAGAAAACCGATCCAATGCTGCCGAAAAAAAAACCGTAGAATACATTTTTTCTGGAGTTAGGACTTTTTGACGCTGGGTGATTCATATTTGAATCTACTTAACTGTAAAATCACTGTAAGACAAATTTTATTATCATGTTGCACCAAATTATAGCTAAATCATGTTTAGGAAATGTCAGAATATGCAAAAACTTGTATTAAAATACTCACAAATAAATTAGCTGCGTCTTTAATCCATCCCACCGTGGTAGCGCCCGCGAAAAACCTTTTTCGCACCCCGCACTGTACATGACACCTGCTGCACCGGCGACCTCCAGAAGTAGAAAGAGGGAGAATGGAGGGAAGACGATTTACATCCGGTTTCAAGATCTGCCCCAAGGAATATTGGGTAATAAAAAATATATAAAAATCGATTATCGATAAGAGCGATAAACAGATCTTAATATGTGTAATTGCAGTCTGTATTAGCGATATTTTAAACAAACCGCCATTGCTGCCATCTATAATCCACAAGGCAATTTATGTCCCGCGCCGAGCCGAGTGGTTAAGGCAAGATGCGTTGGCGTAGAGCTACGGGACTTGCGCTGGTTCGAGTCTCCATTGGGAAGAAATTCTCTCATGGAATCTCGGCCAGTATGGAATCGGTGCCCACCCAGCATCGTGAGGCATTTGGGTAGCTACAATAAGTAGCGACTCCAGGTTGAGAAAACCAGCTATAACGGCTGGGGGACCCGACATATTGACCATATGTCACCACTATACTGACAGTATGATCGTCTACCTTTATACAATTATCTCATAAGAATAACTTTGAAACCCTTAAAATATGGAACATATTTAAAATAAAACACTCATAGTCCGAGATCCGGCTGCAAGATTACTACGTTAATCGAGCGGATAAACAAAATACTTTTTTTTCATAAAATTGTGAATTACTGAATACATTTTTGCCGAGTTGCCTATTAAAATTCGGCCGCAGTATGTTTAATTAAAATATAATTAATTTATTTATTCGAAATAATTTGGTTCACTTGTTATTAAAATAAATTATAATCCAGTTAGCAGAAATTGATGTATAGAGCTTGAAAAGGTTTTGGTTGCCATTGCACACTTGGCCGTAAACCTTCTCGCGGCTACAGCAGGCCGTGAGACCAATTTAGTGATAAAATGGCGGTAAGTACGTATTTATTGATTTATATTGTTCCCTCGCAGCGGGAAGTAAAACCACTGCCCTTTTATGTATACTACGTACAATGTAGGCCTATATACAAAAAATATATCCAAAAGGTAGTGTTAATATACATTATACGAAACAAATGACAGCATTTTAAATAAACTGAACTTTATTTGAAACAATATAAAACAATAAATACGTACTTACCGCCATTTTATAACTAAATTAGCTGTCACAGCCTGCTGTAGCCGCGAGGAGGTTTACAGCCAAGTGTGCAATGGCAACCAAAACTTTTCAAGCTCTATACATCGATTTCTGCGAACTGGATTATAATTTATTTTAACAACAAGTGAATCAAATTATTCCGAATAAATTAACTAATTACATTTTAAATAAACATACTGGCGGCCGAATTTTAATAGGCAACTCGGCAAAAATGTATTCAGTAATTCACAATTTTATGAAAAAAATTGATTTTGTTCATCCACTCGATGAACGTAGTAATCTTGCAGCCGGATCTAGGACTATCAATTATGTAATATGTGATACTTACTTACTGACACTATCGAACCCGTAGGTTCATGGCCGCGCGGACATAAGCTCTCCATACATCCCTATTCTGAGCTAATGATTTCCAATCATTCCCTGTATAATCTACTTCCCTCAAATCATAATTAATGTTATTCTCCCACCTCATTCTTGGTCTACCAACTGGGCGTTTTCCCTCTGGTTTTCCAACAAGAAGCTTCTATGCACGTCTTTCATTCCCCATATGTGCCACATGTCGTGCCCATCGCAGTCCACGAGACTTAACTGTTATTGTTATATCTGGCTTCCTATAACGACCATGTAGTTCATTGTTATGTAGTCTTCTCCATTCACCTGTCTGTTCATTTCTCTTTGGTCCAAAAATTTTCCTAAGGACTTTATTCTCTAACATTCGTAATCTCCTTTCCTCCCTTAAAATAAGAGTCCATGTTTCGCACCCATATAATATAACTGGTAGAATAATAGTTTTATATATTTTCAGTTTAACGTTTTTTGAAAAGATTTGGGAAGTCGACAGTCTCCATAATGCACAATGCAATATTGTAAGAATGCACCCTAGTGGAGAAATTTATAACCAACATTATAGGTATTAATTAATTTCTGATGTCCTATTGTGTAAATATGTCAATTATATTTTTCTCGTCATTTCCTGGAAAATAATTCATTTAAGAAAGTGCAAACAGTGGTTTCTTTTTTTGTGGTATAATCAATTGTTACAAATGTTTTTATATTATCTCTCGTATGCACTACGTGTTGACATTAATGCACTATATATACAATCTATTAGCTGTATTTCCTAGAGACCTAGTCACTGCAAAATAATGCTATGACCTATTCAGAATGTTAAAAAGGAGGTGTTTTCTTTATTATGACAAACTTTAGTTGGTAAATTCTAGGCGAAACACGACTGTGATAGGTTATAAATAATAAAACATTGAAATGTGATTGGTCATTGACTCCCATTTGGGGCATGAATTAAATAGTCATTATTAATACTTACTTACTTATTCACTGGCACTATTGAACCCATAGGTTCATGGCCACGCGGACACAAGCTCTCCATACATCCCTATCCTGAGATAATGCTTTCCAATCATTCCCTGTATAATCTACTTCCCTCAAATCATAGTTAGTTATTCTCCCACCTCATTCTTGGTCTACCAACTGGGCGTTTTCCCTCTGGCTTTCCTACAAGAAGCTTCCATGCAAGTCTTTCATTCCCAAAATGTGCAACATGTCCTGCCCATCGCAGTCTACGAGACTTAACTGTTCTTATTGTATCTGGCTTCCTATAAAGACCATATAGTTCACTGTTATGTAGTCTTCTCCATTCACGGGTCTGTTCATCTCTCTTTGGTCCAAAAATTTTCCTAAGAACTTTATTCTCAAATACTTGTAATCTCCTTTCCTCCCTTAAAGTAAGAGTCCATGTTTCGCACCCATATAGGGGCCTAATATAACTGGTAGAATAATAGTTTTGTATATTTTTAGTTTAACATTTTTTGAAAGGAGTTGGGACATCAAGAGTCTCTGCAATGCATAATAGCACGCATTTCCAGAATTGAGCCTATGTTTAATTTCTTTGTGCATCTCATTCCTGTTTGTGATTATTATTCCTAGGTATTTGAATTCAGCCACTTCCTCCAAAATTTCCCTCATTTGTCATTAGCTGTCCATTTCCATTACATAATGTATTTCTACATGTGACCATATATTTAGTTTTGTTGATATTTACTTCCAGTCCTTATTTCTTAGTGTTACTCAATACTGTGTGCGTGTGTGTTGGCCTTTAGTATTTCCTCGCTATCGCCCAATAGTACTACATCATCATAAGTAATGCCACGAGTGATTTCCAATTTATCTAGAGAATTTGGAAATCAAGAGTGGCATTTGTTAGAACTATTTAACGAATAAAATTAAGCTGTTTACTCACAAATCATTATTTAACTATAGTTATTTTAAAATATTTATATATTTAATGTAAACGGTGATGTTTGGAAACAAATGAGAAACGATTGGTACGCTTCATCTGCTTCTTTTGTTTATCACTGCAACCAGATCATACTATTTATTGCCAAAGGAACGCAATATTGTAAGAATGCTCTCTAGTGGAGAAAAAATGAAACACATCAAACTGTATAATAATTCATTTCTGATGTCGTATGATGTAAATATGACAATTATATTTTTCTGGATTATTACCTGGGGAAAAATGCATTTAAGAAAGTGTAAACAGTGGTTTCTTTTTTTGGTGGTATAATAAATTGCTACAAATGTTTTTATATTAACTCCTGCAAGCGCTATGTGTTGACATCTATGCACTATATATACAGTCTGGTAGCCGTATTTCTTATAGGCTCAGTCACTGCAAAATAATGGTCAGACCTGTTCAGAATATTAAAAAGGAGGAGCTTCCTTTAATATGGTAAATTTAACACTGATAAATATTTCGTGAAACACGACTCTGATTGGTTGTAAAACAGAAATCATTGAAACGTGATTGTTCATTGACTCCCATTTGGGGCATTAGTTAAATAGTCAGCATAAACTAACAGCTTATTAATACCATTGAGTTGTGAGCCTTCCTCATTCTCTAAAGATTTAATGCCATGCTCTAGTACAAAATTAAATACTATATTTGGATATTGTAACTATGGACGAGAAGATGGTTATGGGAAAAATGGTCAAATGTACACTTCCAATCTGCTAAGAGAACAATAAAGTAAATAGAACCAGCTGAGTTTTTATTAGAATCTCACATTACAATAATCTCTCTGTACATAGCAACCTCATGAGGATCTGCTTCATAAACACAGTGAATGTTAAGTAACACTCACACGAGAATGATTTGAAAATGAATTCAAGAAGAAAGAAAAGGGATACCAATTAATAAGTATTTACCAGCAAACTCACATTATTATCTCTTCATACAGGTGAATATCATAGTAATGCAAGTAACAATTTAAAAAACAACACTTTAATTTTTTAGTCTTCCATTAGTAGGATACTATTTTTTCTTCAAAACATTTATATATCTACATCAGTTAGGAAAAAACCGGGTAAGTCAACTTTTGGTCGAAAATGAGTTATTAACATCTCCCGATAGCTTTTGGTCCAATGCACGTTCGGTAAAAACGGGTAAGTTGTCAAGCGAATAGTGATGGTGTTATTAAGCATTGAATTTTCGATGTATGCACTCTTTCATGTAAGTCATTGAACTAATTTTTGCTCTCCTGTAAAAAAATCACTTTGAAGACTTACCTGGTTTTTCCTAACTGATGTAGATATAATTCACGTAGACTTTCACGGCCAGAGTTGCTATGATGATCTTGAAGATGATTTTTGGGCTGTAGGCCATGGTCGTGAGGCTTGTAGATCCCTGACGTTTCGCCAGAGACTGCGTCTGGCATCCTCAAGGGTTGCCTTGTGGTCGTGAGGCTTGTAGATCCATGACTTTTTGCCAGAGACTGCGTCTGGCATCCTCAAGGCAACCCTTGAGAATGCCACATGCAGTCTCTGGCAAAACATCGGGGATCTACAAGCCTCACGACCATGGCCTACAGCCCGAAAATCTTCTTCAAGATCATTTATATACATGTTTCAATTTTTTTAACAGAAAATATGGAATTTCTATCTTTAATAATTGTAGTTAAGGGGGGTGATGGGTGAAAAAATTGACCATTTGAGATCAAAATTTACATCTTTTGTTTTTTGTACTAAAAAATAGCCTGTACTCTAATGTATATGTTGGCAAAGTTTCAGAGGCCTATGGCGCTTCTAAATGCCCTAAATTATGTCAGAGTTAAAAGGTTGTGCCATTTAAATGCAACCTGCATGCAAATCTTTAAACTTGTTTTTCCACACTTTTATTTTCACTGCATTTTTGTACATTCAAAATTGAATGTAATTTAGAAATTTTGTCCTACAAGGTTCAAATTTTTACTGCATGTCCTAAATACAATGGGTAACAAAGTATGCATGGGTTTCATGATTGAAGTAGTATTTTAAGAAATAAGAAATAAAATGTATGCAATTATTTCTTTTTGTAATTCCACGCATGAGGTATGTCATTTTTTTTCTCCCTTTGTATTCACATTATAAGAATTCTAATGCATGATATTTTTCTAAATATTTTAGAGATCTTGTAAAAAAACAGACATTTTACTAAAAAATTGTGGAACCCATTTAATTATAGTATATGCAAATTTTTAAAAATATAATATTTAATAACTTGTAAAATAAATATCTCATGATAATGAAACAAACACATCATTATGTATCATGCAGTGAATGTGTGTACAAAAAAAAAAAGTCTCTAACTAAAAAAAATGTAGAAAATAGAAATTTCACCCATCATCCCCTTTGTATAGGCAATTGATGTAATAAAGAATGAAATCATGTTTTACAGAGTGAGAGAAAAATAATAATCCCTGTGAAGTTTTCAATTTTATTTCAACAAGTAACTGACAAAGTTTCTGCATTCTGAAAAACAAAAACAGAATTATGAATTTTGAAATACCGACGGAGCATGACCTTGTTTGGAGGTTCTTTGACCAACCACAGGATGGAGCTGACATCGACATCCAGGGTGTGCAACATAAATCTAACCAGTCTGGGCAAGATGCTGATGATGATTATGATTAAATCGAAACATGTTCAAGAACAAATCGACATTAATATTGAGGTAAGATGATCAGACTAAAAATAATCTAATTAGAAATTGTATCCCACCAATTCATTATGGTCTGAACTCGACAATTTTAATATTCAAATTTATACTTAACTGGGTATCAAACTTGGTTGTGTTGGACAGGAGGCACAAGTGCTACTCTCTGATACAGTATTGTTTAATTAAATTAAAATTCACATACAAAACTTATATTTTCAAAATATTTAGACATTTTTTAAAAAATTCATCTTTTAGGCTAAAGGTGCATCATCATGCTTGGCTTGATTTAAATGTTTTCAGTACCAAGTGTAATGCAAATTTTATAATTTGAAGAAGATTTTCGGGCTGTAGGCCGTGGTCGTGAGGCTTGTAGATCCCCGACGTTTCGCCAGAGACTGCGTCTGGCATCCTCAAGGGTTGTCTTGAGACTGGCAATTCTGTCCACTGTCTGTCCTATTTGTATGTTCACCGCGATGTGTTTGTAAGTTATATCTGCCTTCTGATTGGTCCGCATTAGGGCAGCAATCGTATTGGAGCAATGGAAGTCCCTAATGCGGACCAATCAGAAGGCATATATAACTTACGAACACATCGCGGTGAATGTACAAATAGGACAGACAATGGACAGAATTGCCAGTCTCAAGACAACCCTTGAGGATGCCAGACGCAGTCTCTGGCAAAACGTCGGGGAACTACAAGCCTCACGACCACGGCCTACAGCCCAAAAATCTTCTTCAAGATCATCATAGCAACTCCGGCCGTGAAAGTCTATGTGAATACAATGCAAATTTTATTCACCTGGATACCCATTTTCTTCATTTTTTGCTGGTAGAAATGCGATACTTCAGTATATTTTAAGAGAGACATCTTCTCATGTTATGTAGAAGGATACAGGTTATAAGAAAACACTACAGATTACAAATTGAATTTTTAACATAACTGTGTTCACAAAGCAGATCCCCTTGCATCTCTGCACCCTGTATTTACAAATAGAATTAAATAAATCACACAGTTTATTAAGAAGATTCTTAGAAAGTAAATATATCTAGAAAAATCTCACCGATTCTAATCATCATTTAAATACTTCATTTTTTTCTGCCTTAAAACTTACTAAAAGACGAAGCATCAAACAAAAACAATAACATTGTTATCAACACTTTTCTTCCTGCCTGATTAGATAAATGAATACCAAAGAAAATTCAGTTTTATATAAAATAAAAGTTGTTTGCTTAAGCTGCAACATTTTATCTATTACTTAGTATATTCTATGTCGGGTTAAGGACTAATATGGTATGGGAAGTAAACTAAAATTCTTGGTGCACCTTCACTAGGGTCTGACTGATATTACTCTATCTAGGTCTTGAAGAAAAGATTTATGTCTGAGTTGACAAACCATGTATTATCAAATACCCTCCGTAAACATTCTTATGTTTGAGTTGACATACCATGTATTATCAAATATCCTCCATAAACATTCTTATGTTTGAGTTGACATACCATGTATTATCAAATACCCTCCATAAACATTGTAAGTTCATGTAAAATTGTAGACTTTCACGGCAGGTATCTTCATTCATATCTGCAGCCGACAGTTTAAGGGCCGCATGCAAATACATTAGTCTCTGGTGAGTTGAGTTTTCCGTGAGAACATGCAAAGTTTGAATTAGCGAGTTGCCGACTGGTCATGCATGAACGTAGTTTTTTTCATAATATTCGCAAGAAATTACCCAGAGTTCTCAGCGATAAAACCACTTCCGTTATTTTTGTCTGCTAGAGGAATGCATTTATGCTTGCATCCTGCAAATAATATCGTATACGACGTCTGCATCACGTGATATTATGCTGATTCTCCTGTTCTTCCAGTTGAATTCTTTGGTAGACTCTATGAAAGCCCTCTTCTCCGCGTATACCGAAAACATGATCGAAGTCTTCAAGGACCGACATCTTGGATAAAGCAGCAAGGTTTCAAAGTACATCGGTTACCATTGGGTTGCTCATGATTCGTTCTCTGCAAAAGTCACCTCGCAAGGTAGCTTAGGAATTTCGACAATTATTATCGCATGAACAGACTTTTGAGTATGCAAAAAGTCTTTGGATGCAACTTTCTCAGCAGAGAATTCACCCCCTGCTCCTAATCCCTTCAAATATTTGCGTGGGAAGATTCTCTTAATTGAGCAAACGGACTATAGTAGCTGGAGATTTGAGTCCAACTGATGTAGAGTGAATAAAAAAAAGAATCACAAACAAGCACAGTGATTCAAGTAAGAGATTTTAAACTCATTGTTTAAATGCAGCACTTTCCAAGGTGCCCTCAATGTATACATATTACAAGGGATGATGTACATACATCCCTGATGAATATTTTGAGGTACACTATTAAACAGGAAGAAGGTAAAACTGTGAATAAAAACTAAAGTTTGGCAAGTGTTGGTAACATTGTAATTGCAACAAGATAAAGAAGATGGTGCCTTCTTCACTCTCATGTTTTGCTAATACTGCAGTTAACAAGATAAGAAATATCAGCACAGCTGACAATATATGCACTACACACAGCCCACACTACTCTCAACATTAAAATAATAAAATAAATGCTTTTCATCATTTATCATAAATTTCAATTCAATGTATCATATAAAATAATTAATATTGTAGGAAATTATGACATTTCAAGGTATAGATCCTGTCAGAAGTAAAATTGTACTTGACAATAACATTTTGGAGCAGGTGAATAATTTTACATATCTAGGATGCAATATCTCATATGAAGAAAAAAAGGATGTAAATGCAAAAATATCTAAATTTTTAAGAATTTTAGGGTTAATAAATTCTATCTTCAAGCCACAGTTAGTCCAAAAACATTCAAGACTAAAGGTAAAAGTGTATAAAACACTGGCTCTTCCAACTCTTTTGTATGGTAGCGAAGTATGGACGTTGAAACAGAAGGATATACAGAGACTTAGGTCTGCTGAAATGAGATACCTTCGGAGGACTGCAGGATACACACTACTACATCACACAAAAAAAAAAGACATCTTAGAAGAATTACACATGGAATCTTTAGAAAATAAAATTTCTGATTATAAGTCAAGATGGATGCAACATGTTCATCGAATGGAAGATCACAGGATACCCAAACAAATGTTAAGATATCAACCTGCAGGAAGAAGAAGACCAGGATGTCCACTCAAAAGACTTCTGGGTGGTGTTTCTCTTGAGGATGAAACAGGTCAACAAATGGCCTAAATTTGTGAATGTGTATTATGATGATGATGAATATTGTAGGACTAAATTTGGCCATTCCCCCAAAGGTACTTCTACTTTGTTATAGATGTGGGGCTTGCAAGGTTAAATGATCCTGAGAAATATGCCAGTGGCATCATAGCTACTGATAGAAGGGCAAGCTGGTATCTTGACTAAAAGGTATATCCTGGTCCTCCAGGTTGGGGATGAAAATTCACCTTGTAAAACTATTACATTTTGAAATTTTGAGGCAGGCAGATTCTCCAAAAACTATAGTGCCTTGTGGTAAGTAGTAAATGCAACCAACCAGCAGAAGAGATACAGATAAAGAAATTCATCCATTAGTCTGACAGTTGCATGGACAAAACAAACAATATGCCAGCAATCAGAGGTATATAACAAATGCAAAATTTGATCAAGTATATTAACTTTTCTGCAATGCACTACTTTTTCTTGCATCTACAATGTCAACTAATTTTTAGTGACCTCTTAAGACAGGATGGTACACAAATGCAGTTAATTCTTTCTGCTACATCAGCATACTTGATAAGAATAAATGTAAATTAAAAAAAAAAATGTTGAATTGGCAGTTGCTGGTCCTGTAGGTTGATTTCTGCTCCTTCTGTTGGCTGACTGGTGAACTTAAAAATAAAAATTTTCCCCAGGAATTAAAAAATTAATCACCTTAATTTTTTTTTGTGGATGTAAATTTTTTCCCAAATCGCAAGTTCCTTATATTTATCTAACTGTTTCAATAATTTGGCCTTTGTTTCAATTCTGTGTTTTTCTGACCGTATCAAAACCTTGATCTTCGAGAAATCTACAAATATCAGGCGAGTCATAAATATTCTAACTCCTATTATTTAAAATAAACCTCATAGTGTCTTTTTACTTTTTCTTTTCATGGCGTGACAGGCTAGAAGGCCCTTAGCCTACCAGACGGCTGCTGGCCTCACATTCACATGTGTCAATCACAGAGGTAGATGATCAGCCAGTGTAGGGGTGACGTGGTTAGCATATCGGGTCCACCAGCCGTTATAGCTCGTTTTCTCAACCTGGAACCGGTTACTGTAGCTACTCAAATGCCTCACGATGCTAGGTGGGCACCGGTCCCATACTGGCCGAAATATCATGAGAAAATTTCTTCCCCCATGGAGACTCGAACCAGCGCAAGTCCCGTGGCTCTGCGCCAAGGCTTCCTGCCTTAACCACTCGGCTACGGCATGGGACCCTCATAGTGTCACTTCCTTTAAATATTAAATAAAGACCAAACTAGAAAGAACATTTTGCCAGGATGCTCTCTAAGTACTTTAAAAAAAGTTAAACAGGTTGAAGAAGCTTGGGAAGACTTAAAAAAAGCAATGACCAAATCTATACCAACCATCGAGTTTAATATAAAATTTTTGGTAATGAGATGAAGGAAAATAAAATGTAATGAAGTTTCATACAAAAAAAAAATCGTTATCTATTTTTTTAATAACAACCTAGTTTTGTACATTGAAATATGGAGTAAAAATCCAAACTGTGTTCACTATAACACAAACTTATTAGTGTTAAGAGTAGTGTCGAATACTACAATATTAAAATGGACACACAAAAACACAATATATATGTATGTATGTGGTAGCAGACACATCTAGTTGAGGAAACAAAATAATCACAGATACAACAACATCAAAAGGTGCCCTGCATTAGAATAAACTACGGATACAAAGGCTCCTAGAATATCCAGCAAAGCACAACTGCATCAAAACTATTCATTTTAAATTATATAAGAGGTTCAAATACCCTGTTAACATTTTCAGACCTATATTTTTATTTTCCTTCATAAACACAAAAATATCTACTGCTCGGGACCCAGGTCCGTGTGTCTGAAAGGAATTTGCTGTCTCAGCTGTTAGTACTATGAGAAGCATAGAAGTATACATCCTCCCACTCCCCACACTTCCCCCCGCAAACACACAGAGCTTGGACTTGAGCTGTACTCTCAACATATAAAAATTCAGAATATATTTGACATTTTTTACAATTTCAAAATTTTGAAACTTTTTTTCGTATTCTGCCCAAGGGTCATCTGCCCATGAATGAAATCCAAACACTAACTAACTCACTAGCATTATTGAACCATAGGTTCATGATCATGTGTACATAAGCTCTCCATACATCCCCATTCTGAGCTAATGTTTTCCCCCATGTAATTTACTTCCCTCAAATTATGGTTAATGTTATTCTCCCACCACATTCTTGGTCTACCAAATGGGCGTTTTCCCTCAAAATTCTGTTAAGAATTCTTGTAGTGGAACAATTATTTTCAATAAAAAACAAGGAAATTTCCCCCAATTTCCTTAAAACTTGATGATATCGTTTTTAAGACCTGAAAACCAAGATTTATAACACATATTATTTTCCTGATCTGTAATTTTTCTAGGAGCCTTGGGATTATTTAATTTTACAATAATTACAAGCAGCATTACAAAGCATGTAGCTGGAACAACATTATATGCGAGTCTTTGTAAGTCTTCAATTTTGTAATATTAAAAAGACTCAATATCTGATTTATTCGATGTTCTTATTTTTCGTTTAATACATCTCAATGGAGGATAAATTATATTTGAAGAGAAAAATACACGCTCAGACTAAGCTTAGTCAGCATTTGCATAGAAAGCGAAAGATCGTGGGTTCAAACTCCAGTCTGAGCATATATTTTTCTTTTCAAATATATTCTAATTTATTATTCACATAAATTTGAAGAGAAAAATTTTCGCCTAGACCGGGACTCGAACCCGGGACCCTTGGCTTTCCGGGCCAAGTGCTCTACCAACTGAGCTACCGAGGCGAGTTACGATCTAGACGCAAATTTTTCTCTTATATACGTTGTAATTCCCTATCGCCAAATGCTTTTGAAACCATTGTTTCTATCTTTGCAAATGGCGGCTTCTTAGTTAAGAAGACATTTATTGGAAATTTAACATTACTTTAAAAGCCAGTAAGGCCTCTAATGATGTTTTTTTTTATTTTTTTTTATTTTTTTTTTTATTATTAATTTAACATTTCTCAATGAAAGATAAATTAAATTTGAAGAGAAAAATTTTCGCCTAGACCGGGACTCGAACCCGGGACCCTTGGCTTTCCGGGCCAAGTGCTCTACCAACTGAGCTACCGAGGCGAGTTACGATCTAGACGCAAATTTTTCTCTTATATACGTTGTAATTCCCTATCGCCAAATGCTTTTGAAACCATTGTTTCTATCTTTGCAAATGGCGGCTTCTTAGTTAAGAAGACATTTATTGGAAATTTAACATTACTTTAAAAGCCAGTAAGGCCTCTAATGATGTTTTTTTTATTATTAATTTAACATTTCTCAATGAAAGATAAATTAAATTTGAAGAGAAAAATTTTCGCCTAGACCGGGACTCGAACCCGGGACCCTTGGCTTTCCGGGCCAAGTGCTCTACCAACTGAGCTAAAAAAAAAAAAAAAAAAAAAAACATTATTATTCACATATTGGGACCAATGAATTGTTATGAAATATTTCATACCTAAAGCAGTATTTTTCAACCTATGGGCCCTGATCCACTCATGAATCCTGAGGGAGGGTTCAGTGGATTGTGAAATCCCCTGATGTGATAAAAGGTCCACAAAAATGTTGTACTTCTTCACTTCAAGGTTTAGATGATTTCAATGTTTTTATTATTAATTTCATACATCTCAATTATGGACAAATCATATTTGAAGAGAAAAATAAAATAAAATTTAGATGATTTGCCTGTTCCGAATTCACAATAATTCCTTCCATCTCTTCCTAGGTCTTCCTGCATCCCTTAATCCTTTTGGTTTATAATGATATGCTATCTTGGGCAATCTTGTTTCTTCCATTCTCTGAACATGCTATTAGATATTTAAATATTTAAAAAATGCAAGAACATTTAAAAATGGCCATAAAATAAGTATATTTATTTTTGATGTTATATTTTAAATTAACATGTTCCAGAATTAGATATAGTTTTATTTTAGAAAGAAATTAATGTTTAAATTCTCAATAAAAAAATACTTAAAAAAGAAGTCGTCAGATGACACTGTTGATAGCGGTGGCTATCGGCCTTCGGATGAAAGGGGAATTAATTGTGTAAGTAGAAAGAAATTTGACATTCCTATCGGAAGTTTGAATGGTGTAATGGTTACTGCACTGACGTACAGAGTCAGAGGTCCGGGGTTCGACTCACGGTTCAGACGTAATTTTTCTTTCTAAAATAAAACTATTTATTTTCTTTCATTGTTAATGAGTTCATTTATGAATAAAAAATTTTCCCATCCTGAACATAATTTGTTTTAATAAATACATAATAATAATATTTAGGCTAACAATGTAAAATTGAGGTGGAATTTATATCTCTCAAAAATTGTAAGCCAAAACTGGTATTATAAATTTATAAATTAAAATATGCCATATTGTCATATTTTTATAATACCATATTTTTAATTCTGTTTATTTTCATTAAATTCTTGAACAATTAAGTATCCAATCATATTTAATTATATTTTAATAAAAAAGTGTGAAGCTATTGTAAATTTGTGTTTCTCTATTCTTGATGGTTCTGAAATGTTTCTTGGTCTTGCGGCTATATTTGTTTATAAACTATTGTGGTCTTCACTCCAGAAGACGTGTTCAGTCCCAAAATGACAAATGGAAATTTTCAGGTGAAGAAAATTAGAGGATGCAGTTTCCTTTGAAGGGTAATTTAAAAACCATCATTCCCATGTCACTAAGAAACATGATATAGTAAAAAATTCTTGGATAGAAAACAAACATCTCTAGCTAAATTCCCAAGAGTATGATAGAAACTCACCACCGGCAATACGATTATCCACATTACACACTTTAAATAAGTAGATAAAACAAAATCACTGCTGACTCCCTCAAATAGTTATATGTTAAACTATCAGACACCACATATAATAAAACATTTTTATAGAATTTTCTTTAGTAATATATCATAACGGTGACTGCAATAGTTCGTATGTCACCAAAAATCAGAATTGTATTTTATTACATTATCATAACCAGCATTCACCTTTGCACAAGCTGCAAATGGTCCTATGTCATCCAGGAATAATATATAATATTAGAAGTCCCAGCCATGCGTTGCTGTGGCTAAGGTATACGTTAAAAATTTAAATTAAGTTGCTGTCTTTCAGACAGGTTACTTAAAACTAATACTTACACACAAAATTAATAATATTGAAAATAAAATAAACACTGAATACACTTACATTATGAAATAATCAATATTTGTAATTCAATTGAAATTCGCGGTTGCAAGAAAAAGCACAGCCATCTGGATCTCTCTTTGTTAAATAATAAACCAATTACCTTACCAAATTATAGCTCGGGACCCAGCTCCGTGTGTCTGAAAAGAATTTGCTGACTCAGCTATTAGTACTATGCGAAGCAGAGAAGTGTACCTCCTCCACTCCCAACACTTCCCCCCACAAACACACAGAGCTTGGACCCGAGCTGTACCTTACACCACCATCTGTTAGAATCGTATGGGACTCTTTGTTAAATAATAAACAAATAATTTGCAATAAAAAAATAATGCAACTATAAATTTAGTTATAAACTACCCTATGTCTCAAGTTGGATCAAACTGCACACAGTGTGCAAAATTTTATTAAAATCGGTTCAGTAGTTTAGGATTCCATCGCGGACAAACAACGTGACACGAAATTTTTATATATTAAGATTATAATATAATTTTAGTAATCACCTTAAATATATTATTAATTTTTTTTAGCATACTGAAATTAAAAAAAAATGACATACAACCTTTTGCAGTCACCATGATGATATACGAATCCCTTATAATGTAGTAGTAGTAGTCTAATGCCCATTAGCTTGGATGTGTTCCATTTGCTTTCTTGCTTCCCAATAGAGTCCTGCCAGAGTTCTTGTAGGTGACATCTTCAGAGCCTCACAGCTAGCTAGATGATCTTTGTTCATGGCAGTGTTATTGTCTTGGCACAGGATACAATTTGGAGAGTTAAAGATTCCAATTTTATGGAGGTGTGCTGCCAGGTAGTCATGGCCTGTTAACAGTCTGAATGTTGCTACTGCTTCATGTCTTGGTTGTTCAGGTATTAAGTTTTTATTCTGCGAGATAGCTGCCCATGGTTTCTCATTACTTTGTGATTTGAAGTGCTCCATCAGTTCTTTCTGGAAGTTTCTTTTAATTATAATTTTTGCAGAATGGTAGGGCAGGGATTGATTTGTTTTCTGTAAAATTTTGGTGCCCTTTTTTGCCAAAAGATCTGCCATTTCATTTCCATGTACCCCGCAATGAGAGGGGATCCATTGGAGCTGGATAATTTTATTTTGTTTGGTCAATAATCTTATGATCTTTTTTATTTCCAATATTTTTCTGGGGATTGGAGAGTTATATGTTGTTATAGCTTCCCTTATAATGTTGTTTCAGCCACAATTACAACTTAACTAGCAAATGAGATCACTCGAATTAGCGGTAAACACAGCAAACTCTTTACAACTATTAATATTTATAGCAACTCAAGTTTCACAAAATGTTATTTTATTTCCCACGCAAGTTGGACCATTCTTAAATGACTAGGCCTTAAGTACTCAGATCTAGCATAGGAATTCAAAAAATGTATAATTCACTTTCATGCATTCACAATCAGATAGGAAGCAACGTAATAACTAGAGCCAAAATTCTTAGAACTGTATTGAGTGTATGAGTCTCAGGTACAAAACATCTGCTGAATTACCCAATGCATCCTTGAGTACAGTAAAACCTCCTTATTCGCAGGTTAAAAAATTGTGACACAGATCCTGTATTAGCAACTGAAAATTTATTTATTTGCAAATCCAGTCGGTATACTAGAAATATTAGTATCTTTTATTAACACATTGGCAACTTTTTTACTGCAGGCATGTGCCAAGGCGACTTTTACAAATGGATAAATAAATATCAAAGAAAAACAAACCTTATTGTTAAGTATTAAATGAATCATGAATTCTTCTTACCTCATACTTCTATGTTTTTTTAAACACAGCACTGCAGTATCAGCGACCATCATCACCATCCTCAGCTGTTTTCATGACTGAGGATGGTGACAATGGTCGCTGATACTGCAGTGCTGTGTTTAAAAAAAACATAGAAGTATGAGGTAAGAAGAATTCATGATTCATTTAATTCTTATTAATAAAACCTCATAATATTTAAATTAATATTGGGAAGTAAACATTATGAGGTTATATCATTAATAGTGAGTGGAAAACATATTTTTATCAACTCACCTCATATATTTTTTTTATATGAGGTCAGTCGATAAAAATATGTTTTCCATTTACTATTAAACCTCATAATGTTAAAAATTCCCAAATTTATTTTATAAACCTTATTGTCACTAAGCCAAAAGTTTGTTGTTAAAAAGCCAACGCCATCGTATTTCAGGTGCTGCTATGTCCACTGTAAATTCCGCCCTTGCCACGATTGGTGTTTCATTGTTTCAAATTGTCATTCGTTGCAATAATTTTTATTGAATAACACGTGTCTCTTCTGCTTTGTTGCCAATTTATAATGTTGAGTAAAAGGAATGAAAATTAGTTCTGAAGCGGAAAAAAATTGTGTTGCCACTTACAAGTAAAGAC
Source organism: Diploptera punctata (assembly GCA_030220185.1). Taxonomy (NCBI): domain Eukaryota; kingdom Metazoa; phylum Arthropoda; class Insecta; order Blattodea; family Blaberidae; genus Diploptera; species Diploptera punctata. Next base: position 1,655,641 of record JASPKZ010003448.1, on the reverse strand, counting down.
AGAAATGCTTGAACGTTTATGCATTGGCGAGTCATTTGCATCTATTTCATTTCTACTGTACTTATAGCATCATTACTAGCATAATTAAGGCGTTTTATTTTCATTCCAGGACTACTCATTCAACTCTTTCCACACTAAACAATTGAGAACTTGTAAACATTCTGCAATTCTAAGAATTGTGGCTCTAATAATTACAAAACAACATTAAAAAATAATACTGAATAAAAGAGATTACTTATGAGACAATATAGTGTAATCTGAAATAAATTTTAAGCCAATTTGCAATAAAATAGGTCATTTGATAATTGAAGACTTAAGTACAGTGAACATTTTTAAAATTACATTTTTACTGAGTTGCATGCCCTTCTTCTATCAGAAAACATTTCCAGTTTTAACAATTAGTTTATCTTTCTTGTATCTTGTAAGCCCATGTTTCCCTTAACAGAGATTTAGGCGCTCTACCCCTACATGGAAAAATTTGAACAATACTAATTTAGTCACACTTGTTTTTCTATAGATGTCATTTGAGTGGTCCGTGATCAGCGTTCTGCCTCATCCTGACATCTAGGAAACCAAGGTAGTACTTACTTACTCACTGGCGCTATCAAACCCATAGGTTCATGGTCGCGCAGACATAAGCTCTCCATACACCCCTATCCTGAGCTAATGCCTTCCAATCATTCCCTGTATAATCTACTTCCCTCAAATCATAGTTAATGTTATTCTCCCACCTCATTCTTGGTCTACCAATTGGGCATTTTCCCTCTGGCTTTCCTACAAGAAGCTTCCATGCAAGTCTTTCATTCCCCATACGTGCAATATGTCCTGCCCATCGCAGTCTACGAGACTTAACTGTTCTTATTATATCTGGCTTCCTATAAAGACCAAGTAGTTCATTGTTATGTAAGTCTTCTCCATTCACCTTAGTACTAGGATGGCAAAATACTATTTCAAATTAAAGTTGGGAAGTAAATATGAGTCGGAGTCGTGACTAAAGATGAATGGGATCCCGTTTGAAACCACAGTATAATGAAATACACAAAATTTGTGAGGTGCGTTATTAAAATATACTCTGACAATTGTTTAAAAAAAATGTTTATAATAAAATCTGGAGCTGGAAGTAAATATAAATAAAATTAAATATATTGTCACATGTGGAAATATATTATTAAATTGGAATCGGCACTTATAACAAATAAAATAAATTTTATAAATGTGACAAATCAAATATTAGAAATGATAACAAACAGGAATGGGATGCATGAATAAATTGAAGATATGGCGAAATTAAATGTTTCTTACCTCTCCTCATGTGGTCCCGAAATCGGGATCAGCTTAGAAGATTATATGAGGAGAGGTAAGAAACATTTAATTTCACCATAAATTAAACCTCATAGTGATTAATTCCTATAAAAGTTAGATTAAAGATAGATTGAATTTGGAAATGTATGCCATTTTACTTTACAAGGTCTCTTGTTATTCCAAATTCTCTAAAAATGTAAAAACTATGATTCTTGCAGTTTTTATTATATTATATTATTTGTTAAAATGTGAACACATTAGTAAAAATAAATTCATAAATTATTTTTGATTAATCTGAAAAAAAAATTATGGGCATATTTTAATTGTTGAAATGTAAACATTTGTTAATTTAAATGCATGTTGTATAATGATATTTAAGATAAAAATACCACTGATGTTAAATTTTATTCAAATTTAATCTTTAACAAGCATTTTAGTGCAAGAAATATATATATATACATAATTTTTTTCTGTATTGCCTTTTCTCTTTCTTTTGTTTTATGTACATGGAAGCTCAGCTGGAAGACATCTAATAAATCAAGATATCATATTGTGTCAAATTCAAGATCTTTCTAAGCAGTGTAATTACAATATATCAATTACATTATTATTATTTATATTAAGGTTTCATTATATATCATCATCAATAATAATAGAGCATTGTACATTTTCTCTAAAGTGTATTATTTATTAAAATTATTAATGCTACATAGGAAAAACTAAGAGAAGTTTGAAAACAAGAATGAAAGAATATCTCAGGAATGTCAAGAAAGGGGAAGTAGAAAAATCTGCAGTGGCTGCCCATGCATGGTCTGAAAAACATCTTATCGAGAAAGAAGCTAAATTATTAAAACAAAGAGAAAACCAAAAGAACTTACTGTTTGGGAAAAGATCTACATTCAAATGAGCGAAAAGAAGAAATTGATGAACTTTGAAATTCCTGGGGAGAACGACCTGGTTTCGAGGTTTTTCAGTCAGCCAATGGAAGGAGCGAAGGACGGCTGTTCAAGACGACAGAACAACGGTCGTGACGATACTGAGGATGGAACAGAAACTATGTTCCGAAACTAGTTTATAGTCAAATAAGAAGAACAATATGAGGTGAGTGATAAAAAATTCCTCCTAAAATTATTAATGATAATTGTCTTACCTTGTATTTCTGCATTTTTATATTGTTATAAATGTGCTACAGCTCAAAACCTGTATAATGGTGCATATTTAGGTCTACTTTTATATTATATAAAAATAAGAAACTTTTAAGAACAAAGATTCTTTTTTATAATTTTTGGAACTCTCACTTTTATTATAGAAACCTTTGACTTCTGTGGTATATATATATATTTTTTTAACTTTTTCCAAGTTGTCCAGATATTATATATATATATATATAATATTATTTTTAGTCTGATCATCTTACCTCAATATTAATGTTGGTTTGTTCTTGGATATGTTTCAAAACAATTCTGTTTTATCATCAGCTTGTCCAGACCGGTTTGGTTTGTTGCACACCCTGGATGTCCATCCAGGATGGAGCTGACATCGACATCCAGGGTGTGCAACATAATGCACCATAAGTCAAACCAGTCTGGACAAGCTGACAATAAAACAGAATTGTTTTGAAACATGTCCAAGAACAAATCAACATTAATATTGACGTAAGATGATCAGACTAAAAATAATATAATTAAAATAATCTCAAAATATCACTTCCTAAAATTATATATATATATTTTACATTTCTGCCATCATGTTGTGGCTTTCTTTATAACTGGTATAGAACTGGGATATTGGTACAGAATCCATCGATTATATGGACTCCCATTGATCAGCTAATCAGAGACAAGTGCATTTGAAGCAAAAGATACATAACTGAAGAATTCCATACCAACATCTCAGTTCCAAACTAGCTCTGAAGAAGTACACAACAAGATGATAGAAACATCAGCAAAAACAATATGAACACCTGGACAAACCAGAAAGTTTGATTTTTATTATTAACTAGTTCTTCCACTTAAATCTCCAATTATCATTATGTTAATTTATTTGTTATAATATACAGTACATGATGCAAGATGGCTGCTGTGTGACTTGGATATAAAAGTGACAAGTGTTATTTGTTCCCTGTTTTTAAAACAGAGATATAAGCTATATTATAAACTTATTTGTTTATATTTCATACTTCCATCCTTGTATCACTTCTCACATTCCCTACAATATGTGAAGAGTTTGCTGTGTTTGGTGGTTTTTCCTAACAGAAGGCACCTACAACAATCTTATATTGTCACAGCCATTACAGCACTTTGCACCATGACCTTTAGATGTCCTTGCCATCAGGTCCTGGCATGCGTACTCTCGTGTCTACGAATCGACTGCCGAGGCCCAGATCTCCAGAACAAATCACACTCTCGCTCTGAAACATACATGACACATTAGTTTCAATCTTAATTCCATAACTTTAACCTAGATCTTACAACTTCATGGTTATCATAGGGATTTAAGTATAAAGAATATAGCATACAATCCCCCCCCCAACCACTTTTAATATAAAATAATCAATTTGATATAGATAGTAAAACATTTTTACAGCTAATGACAAATGAGGGAAATTTTGAGGAAGTGACTGAATTCAAATACATAGGAACAACAATCACAGATAGGAATGAGATGCATAAAGAAATTAAACATAGGCTCAATTCTGGAAATGTGTGCTATTATGCATTACAGAGACTTTTAATGTTTCAACCCCATTAAAAAAACGTTAAACTGAAAAAAAATATAAAACTGTTATTCTACCAGTTAAATGGATGCGAAACATGGACTCTTACTTTTAGGGAGGAAAGGAGATTACAGGTATTTGAGAATAAAGTTCTTAGCCAAGCGGTTAAGGTAGGAAGCCTTGGCGCAGAGCTACGGAACTTGCGCTGGTTCGAGTCTCCATGGGGGAAGAAAATTTCTCATGGTATTTCAGCCAGTACGGGACCGGTGCCCACCCAGCATTGTGAGGCAATTGGGTAGCTACAATAAGTAGCAGCTCCAGGTTGAGGAACCAGCTATAACGACTGGGGGACTCGACATGCTAACCACATGTCACCCCTACACTGGCTGTTGATCATCTACCTCTGTGATTGACACATGTGGATGTGAAGGGCCAGCAGCCGGCTGGTAAAAGGGCAACCGCTGAAAAGTGAAAAGACCCTCAATCGGAAGGAAAATTTTTTGGATCAATGAGAAATGAACAGACAGGTGAATGGAGAAGACTACTTAACAATGAACTACATGATGTTAAAAGTTTTAAGAAAATAAAAATACACATGTGTTATTTTTGTTCTTTCAGTTGAATAAAAATGTTTGACAGAAATTAAAAACATGTTAAATTTGTCTGGTTTGATGTGAAATGATTCAATTGTAAATTAACTTGTAATAAAAAAGCATATGAACAAAAATTAAAAATACCTTAAATAATACTTGTTGATATATGTAAGTCAATATTCATATGAGAAATTAATGCTTCTAGACTAGCTGCCTATTGGCTGTAGTTCACATAATTACAGAGAAACTGAACTAGGATTTGAAACCAAGATCTCTGGCTTATATATTGATGCTCTACCATTGAGTTACTTAGGCACACCTCCCAAAGCAAGCACAAATTATTTATTACTTGTAAAATGATAATATAAAGATTGAAAGTGTAAATAATAATTGTAAGCATAGGAAATGCTAAAACTTAAAAACTAAACAGTTAAATGTTGGATAATGATGGTATAGTGTAGAAATATACTTAACACTCACTACATGAAATTGTGGGCCTCAACACTGAGCTGACTGCGTACGTCTGCATCCTCCTGTGTACAACAGAAACATGCAGACAATCAGTATCAAGTGTCAACTTGTACCTTAGCTGGGATTCATACACTCTTAGATGATGATGGTAATGATAAGGAAGATGATGATGGCCATATGATTTTGGGGACTGTTTGGGCCTTAAAGTTTTCCTGACATTTGTCTTACAGGTGAGGAAAAACCCCGATAAAAACCTCACCCAAAAACTGCCCCGACTGGGGATCGAACCCGGGCCCGCTACCTCGAGACCACAGCGGTGGACTTGACTATCATATATGATATTTTTTATATAAAATATATTAAAAAATTCAAGAAAACCAAAACATTTATACATTAAAGTATATTTATCTGTATGTATTGTAAGCCCATGTTTTCCCTTTACAGAGATTTAGGCGCTCTCCCCCTACAGGGAAGAATTTGAACCACACTAATTTAGTTACACTTGTTTTCGTATAGATGTCATTTTGAGTGGTTCGTGGTCAGCATTCTGCCTCATACTGACATCTAGGAAACCAAGGTAGTACTAGGACGGAAAAATTTGGTAAATTTTGCTTAGAGGCCTTTTCATTCAGGCTTAAGGATTTTTTATGAGCCTGAAAATCTTCAGACTCGGGACCCATGACTTAAAGTCCCTCCTGGAGGACTTGCTCCTTGGATTTTTTCGTCCTAAAAAATCCATCGACCCCGGCCGGATCTGAACCCACGACCCTCGGAACCAGAGGCAAGGAGCATAACCACTAGTCCACCGTGGCCGAGAAAGTATATTTATATTTATCAAAATAATGTGCACTATGTAAGTCCTTTTGCGTAGAGAAAACAAGGTATATTTTCTGTTGCTTATGGTGGTTAATATTGTTTTGGCATCACCGATGTACATTTATCAATGATGCCAACCAATTTTGTTACTTAATAAGTTCAAGAACATTCTTACCCATTGTGGAGGGAATCTCATTATTATATTTGAAGAGAAAAATTATACGCTCAGACTGGGCTTGAACCCAGGACCTATCACCTAGAGTGCGAAAGGTCCTCTGGATTCAAGCTCCAGTCTGAGTGTATAATTTTTCTCTTCAAATACAATTTATCCATCATTGAGATGTATAAAATGAATAATGAAAAAAATTTCATTATTCACTGCATCCATTGAACCAGTTTCTTGTTACGCAATTATGTATAGAAAACGACTTGTAAAATGAGCTGAACTTTTATTACTCTATAAATTAATTATTTGTAATTCAATAGTAGAGTCCCAGCATGTAAAATTAAATGTTAGAGTCAAATCCTAGCTCAGGTACAAATTAAATAAATAAATAAATATATATATCAATTATAGTATACAGATGTTTTTTTTTTAAATCATATTATAGCCATGTTAACTCAAGAGTGTAAAAAATTGTGTTCTGTAAAAAATTATAAGAAAATAAAATGTTATATGCACAGCCTGGTTACACATGAATGAAAAAAAGCACAGATAAAAAAACAAAGAACCTTGGTACCATAATTATATTTAATTAATGTTGGGAAGTAAACATTATGAGGTATAATCATTAAAATTCATCGGAGAACATATTGTTTAAACAACTCACTTCATAGGATCCATGCTTCCATGATATCGCGATTTCAAACATAGTCATGTTCATCGTCAGCCATAACTCCGACTGACGAAATTCTTCGGCCGTCAACTATTCTATTGTCGCCATCTTCAGTGCTGCCATCTATGGTTGAATTTATGAACTTCGAAATCAATGTAATTTCGTTAGGGATATCAAAATTCATTGATCTATTTTTTTTTCTTCTGAATGTATATTTTTTCCCAAACTGTCAATTCCAAAGGTTTCTCTACTTGTTTTAAAAGTTTAGCTTCTCTTCCAATTTTATGATGTTCTAATAAACTATGTGCAGCAATTGCAGATTTTTCAATTTCACAATTTTTAATATTTCTGAAATGTTCTTTTGTCCGAATTTCCAAATTCCTTTTTGCAATAAAGTTTATATAGGAAGAACAAAAAGGAATTTGGAAATTCGGACAAAAGAACATTTCAGAAATATTAAAAATTGTGAAATTGAAAAATCTGCAATTGCTGCACATAGTTTATTAGAACATCATAAAATTGGAAGAGAAGCTAAACTTTTAAAACAAGTAGAGAAACCCTTGGAATTGACAGTTTGGGAAAAAAATATACATTCAGAAAAACAAAAATAGATCAATGAATTTTGATATCCCTAACGAAATTACATTGATTTCGAAGTTCATAAATTCAACCATAGATGGCAGCACTGAAGATGGCGACAATAGAATAGTTGACGGCCGAAGAATTTCGTCAGTCGGAGTTATGGCTGACGATGAACATGACTATGTTTGAAATCGCGATATCATGGAAGCATGAATCCTATGAGGTGAGTTGTTTAAACAATATGTTCTCCGATGAATTTTAACCTTGGTTCCACTCAGAAACATAACATTCATTATATTTATATTAATATTGGGAAGTAAACATTATGAGGTTACATCATTAATACTGAGTGGAGAACATATTTTAATCGACTCACCTCATACATTTTCAAACTTCTTTGATACCGACGGTTTCAGTGAACGCCATGACTGATGAAGGACATGATATTGTCTGAAACTGTCGGTATCAAAGAAGTTTGAAAATGTATGAGGTGAGTCGATTAAAATATGTTCTCCACTCACTATTAATAACATTCATTGTCTCAGATTAATATTGGACCACTTTGAATATAAATATGTTGTTGCTAGTGGCTTCCGAGATTGTTGACTCAAGCCATTTTTTCCTTAGCTTCCCAATAAATGTAGCGAATTAATAAAATTAATATTTAATTTTAGGAAGTTATATTTTGAGGTTATTTTAATTATATTATTTTTGGTCTGGACATCTTACCTCAACATTAATATTGAGGTAAGATGTCCAGACCAAAAATAATATAATTAATAAAATTAAAATGAGATGTGCATCACCTCAGCCCATACACTCCATGTTTTTCCACAGCAAAGGGCTGCGATTACAGCCATTTTTTTTTTTTAATTTTTGCCTTCACCATTGTCTTATAAACTCCCATCTACTGTTGATTTGATGAACTTTCTGATTCATGAAATTCAATTTCACCTGAGCACTGCATCGTGGTGACATAATTTTACTGCCGTGACATTTCCCTTCCCACTTTACTCCCTCTTAATGTCCCTTTCCTGATGTCATCGATGTGCGATGACTGATGTCCGCGACCAGAAGCCTGTTCCAGTTAACAGTCGAAATTAACATTTCATTCCATCAAGTTCGACAGGGATCGAAGAAGCGATCACTTGCCAAGGACTGTTCATTTGTATTTACTAGAAGAAAAGCTGTTAAGAAGAAGATTGTTTATTTCTGCGTGATTGAGAACTCTAGTATGAATGTATGTATTATCATTGTTATTTAAAGCCGACGGCTGTTCTTGTTATTTTCATTATGTATTATGTTTATCATCATCTGCATTCATGGATTAGGTCTGTTAACCCGTTCCGACTTCAGCCCATCTCTTTCTAGGTCTGCCCATATCTCGGGTACCTTTAGGTTTGTATTTTGTTATTTGTTTTGGATATCTATCTTCATTCATTCTGTCTATGTGTTGCTTCCATTTTTGTCTATATGTATCTATTTTATCAGTTATTGCAAATATTTCAAGTTCCTGTCTTATTTCTATGTTCTTGATTCTGCCTTCCTTAGTGCACCCTTTAACAGATCTCAAAAATTTCATTTCTGCCGCTGTTATCCTACTTAGATCCTGTTTTTATGTATCCAGGCTTCTGAACCATAGAGCAATACCGGTACTGCCAATGTTTTATAAAATTTCAATTGGGTCTCTCTTGTTGTTTTGTTATTTAGTGATCATTTTATCGTACCACATATTCCCTGGAATTTTGCTATTTTATTAGTTATATCATTATCATAATCAAATGAAATGTCACATCCTAGATAATTGAGATGATTCACCTGTTCTATGATTTTGTTTCCTATTACTATTTTGGATCTGATTTGATTTTTCCCTTGGAATGCCATTACCTTAGTTTTTTCTATGGATATTTTGAGATTATATTGTTCACATATATTATGTAATTTAAAAATATTCCTTTGAAGCTCGTCTTCCGTATTTGCTATTATTACCAGGTCATCAGCGTATAATGTTTTCAAGTAGTGTGTTTTATCTAATTTTATTCCTTTGTTTGTTTCTTTGTTCCATTTTTTTATTATATCATTGATTGTTATATTTCATTTATTATTTCAAACAACTAATTGTAAACTTTACTTTTTTGACATCATTAATTATGGTAAAATGAAGTTTCCTACCACATATAACATTTTATTTTACCATAAATTAAACCTCATAGTGAATAATTCCCGTAAAAGTTAAATCATTAATTATATTTATTTTAGTTAAGTTTTCGTGTATTTTTTTCTGGTAGCTTGCTTAACTGTGTCATTCTAAACTTGAACCTAAGTTTGTGCTCCTTAAAGCAATTCCCATTCCTCTCATGTGTGGCAGGGGTACTTCCTAGAATTAAAATTTATTTGGGACCACACAATAAGCTGTTATCATACAGTGGTTAATGGTAACTCAAAGGCTGGCAGGTACATGTACCTAGCGAAGCGAAACTAATGTTTTTTTTATAAAAGTGTAAATTTGATTGATGGGTTGAATATGGTCAGATTTCGAATACAATAAATTTTGTTAAAAGGAATACTTGAGCCAATTGTAAATCTTCCTTGGGAAATAATTATAAAAGGCCAAGAAATGTTATTGTTAACACAGTGTGGCCAGTAGCTCCCATACGAGTACATACAGAGAGGAGCCAGTAGCTCCCTTACGAAAACAGAGTGGGCTAGTTTATCATATTACGAGTATTCAGAGGAGCCTGTTGCTCCCATATTATTACTTAAAGTGTGAATCAATTTATCATACGAAAATATACTAGGGAAGTCTAGATTTGCTCAAGTAGTTTACAAGATATAGTCCTGCGCCGTAGCCGAGCGGTTAAGGTAGGAAGCCTTGACGCAGAGCTACGGGACTTGCGCTGGTTCGAGTCTCCATGGGGGAAGAAATTTTCTCATGGTATTTTGGCCAGTATGGGACCGGTGCCCACCCAGCATCGTGAGGCAATTGGGTAGCTACAATAAGTAGCGGCTCCAGGTTGAGGAACCAGCTATAACGGCTGGGGGACTCGACATGCTAACCACATGTCACCCCTACACTGGCTGTTGATTATCTACCTCTGTGATTGACACATGTAGATATGAAGGGCCAGCAGCCGGCTGGTAAAAGGGCAACCGCTGAAAAGTGGAAAGACCCTCAATCGGAGTTTACAAGATATTATTAATTTGTTGTGTATTGTATTGTTCATAAGAGGTTAACAAAATAAACCCTTTTTAATTAATTACACAACTCATTGTTACTGATCATCAAATTCCTTGTCCTTCACACCGGTAGAACCCAGAAATAAGATTAATCTAAAACACACCCTGAAGAGACCCTCGTGCCTACTAAAACTTGCTGCACATGATAAATGTAAATTATATAAATAGTATAATCAAATATGATTAGCATTCTCTTGAGATATCTATGTTGAATAATACACTTGAGGTCGTTTACAAGAAAGATGAATTTAGTCTGTATTTTGGGCTCAGCTGCAGAATCTGCTTGATGACTTGTATGATACAAATTAGTTTGAAAATTGAAGATAGGTTCTGTAAGAAGAGAGAGCATCCACACACCTTATATTGACGGTGCAGCACCGATAAATAATTTGTAAATTAATGAGTCATATTTTTACATCTTACCTCATATCTCATGTTTCTTTAAACATGGGAACTAGTTTTCAAGAGAAGGATCTCTCTCATTTTCACCGACATTATGTCTCATAATGTTATTTCCCATATTTAACTATGAACCGATAAATAAATTTAGTCTGAGTAATTTTCTAAAAACTAACTTAATATTCCAGATAGTAAAAAAATATGGGATTTATCAAATTAGTTTGCAAAATAATGGCTTCTGAAATGAGATTCATACGCAGAACAGCGGGTTACACCAGATGGGATCGGAAAAGGAACACCGATATCTTAAAAGAATTGAAGACTATGCCAATTTTGGAATATATTAAACAGTACCAACTAAATTGGAAACACCATCTTGAAAGAATGAGTTCAAATCAGATCCCCAAAGCCGTTTATAATTATATACCAAGAGGACGAAGATCACTGGGCCGTCCTATGAAACGCTGGAGGGAAAATTTTCTATAGGATCGTAACAGGCCTTGGCCTAATACTTGGAAGGAAGAAAAACAAGAATACCTTTGAAATGTTAAAAATGGTGAAATAGAGAAATCAGCAATTGCAGCTCATAGTTTGTTAGAAAACCATGAAATTGAAAAATAAACAAAATTTTAAAACATTTGGTGATGGCCTTGGAATTAACAATTTGGGAAAAGATATACATTCAGAAGAACAATTTTAGATCCATGAATTTTGAAATTCCCAGCAAACAAGATTTCATCTCAAAGTTCATTAAATCCACACTAGATGGCAGTTTAGAAGACAACAGTGAAGGCAAAAATTCAACAGTCGAAAAAATGGCTGAAGATAGGAACAATTGTTCTTGAAACTGTGCGTTACAATGGGGGAAAAAAAATCTACATTAAAAAAGAGGGGGAAAGGAGAAATTAATTAATTAACGTATAACTGTAGGCTTTCACGGCCGGCGTCTTGATCCCTATTAGGTTCGTCTTCCGGGCATATAGGCCGTGGTCCAGTCGTTCTTCTACTCGACGTTTCGTCTACTGCTGCGGTAGACATCTTCAGGAGATACTGCGTGCTCTCTGTGAACTCCTCAACAGTCGGCTGCAGACTGGCTGGTCATTGGAAACTCCCTCCCTATTTATAGGCACGCCCCTGGTGGAGAGGCGGTTTTCTGCGCGGTCCGTGTTGCGTGCTGTTTTGTCCAGGCTGTCGCTAGCAGAAGTCATAGGCTTCGTTGTCGTATTGTGCAATGCCGGGATCCAGATTTTGTTTATCTTCATGTGTTCTTTCTTCTTTTTTTGTTAAAGGAATTTTTGTGTTTATATATTTCAATGGCTTCTCTGTACAGTCTGGTGTAATAATGTGATGTTTGGGACAATACCTATGTTTCTTCGAATCTTATTATATGTTCTTGGTTGTTCATCCAGTGTTCCGCTACGGCTGATTTTTCCTTTTGTTTTAGTCTGCAATGCCTCTTGTGTTCTTGCAATCTTGTGGTTACCATTCTTTTTGTTGTGCCGATATAAACCTGTCCACAACTGCAAGGGATGCGATATATACCGGCAGTACTTAACGGATCTCTTGTATCTTTGGCTGGGCGCAGTATATTGCTGATTTTTTGTGTTGGCTTGTAGGTTGTAGATATGTTATATTTATTTAATATTCGACCAATTCTCTCCGTTATTGTCTTGATATATGGTAGGTACACCTTACCCTTAGCCTCCTCCTCTGTTCCCGTTTTCGGATTTGTATTTATTGGGATTTATGGCTCGGCGAAAATCTGTTTTGCTGTATCCATTGGATTGAAACGCTGCTTGGAGATGGTTAATTTCTTCTTGTAGATACTGTGGTTCCGAAATCCTTTTGGCTCGTTCCACCAGGGTTTTTAATTATTCCGCGTTTTTGTCTGGGATGATGGTTGGACTGCTTATGTAGGTATCTGTCTGTGTGAGTCTTTTTCCTGTATACCTTGTGTCCAAGTGTCATGTCTTGGTTTCGAATTACTAAAACATCCAAAAACGGTAGACTGTTGTTCTCTTCTCTTTCCAGGGTGAATTGGATGCTGGGACAAATACCATTTAAATGTTGCCTGAAGTTATCAAGTTCTTCTTCACCATGCTCCCAAATGACGAATGTGTCGTCCACATATCTCCAGCCAAACTAAAGGTCTTAATGTAGCATTCTCCAAGGCCTGTTTTCCAAATTGTTCCATGTAAAAATTGGCTATTACGGGGCTTAATGGACTTCCCATGGCCACGCCATCTATTTGCTCGTAGAATATTCCTCCCCATTGGAAATACGTTTCTGTGAGGCATATGTTATACAGCGCTACTATGTCTGGGGGAAAGAGTTCTTGCAAGTATGTCATAGTGTCTGGGATAGGTATCTTAGTAAATAAAGAAACCACATCGAAGCTTATTATTTTATCGTTTGGCTTGAGTTTCAGAGTGTCTATTTTTTCTATGAAGTGCGTGGAGTTTTTTACAAACGTGTCAGTTTTTCCAATATACGGTTTCAATAGTGAGGCGAGAAACTTGGCGAGTTCATATGTAGGTGATCCAATGGCCGAAAATATTGGAAAAACTGACACGTTTGTAAAAAACTCCACGCACTTCATAGAAAAAATAGACACTCTGAAACTCAAGCCAAACGATAAAATAATAAGCTTCGATGTGGTTTCTTTATTTACTAAGATACCTATCCCAGACACTATGACATACTTGCAAGAACTCTTTCCCCCAGATATAGTAGCGCTGTATAACATATGCCTCACAGAAACGTATTTCCAATGGGGAGGAATATTCTACGAGCAAATAGATGGCGTAGCCATGGGAAGTCCATTAAGCCCCGTAATAGCCAATTTTTACATGGAACAATTTGAAAAACAGGCCTTGGAGAATGCTACATTAAGACCTTCAGTTTGGCTGAGATATGTGGACGACACATTCGTCATTTGGGAGCATGGTGAAGAAGAACTTGATAACTTCAGGCAACATTTAAATGGTATTTGTCCCAGCATCCAATTCACCCTGGAAAGAGAAGAGAACAACAGTCTACCGTTTTTGGATGTTTTAGTAATTCGAAACCAAGACATGACACTTGGACACAAGGTATACAGGAAAAAGACTCACACAGACAGATACCTACATAAGCAGTCCAACCATCATCCCAGACAAAAACGCGGAATAATTAAAACCCTGGTGGAACGAGCCAAAAGGATTTCGGAACCACAGTTTCTACAAGAAGAAATTAATCATCTCCAAGCAGCGTTTCAATCCAATGGATACAGCAAAACAGATTTTCGCCGAGCCATAATCCCAATAAATACAAATCCGAAAACGGGAACAAGGAGGAGGCTAAGGGTAAGGTGTACCTACCATATATCAAGACAATAACGGAGAGAATTGGTCGAATATTAAATAAATATAACATATCTACAACCTACAAGCCAACACAAAAAATCAGCAATATACTGCGCCCAGCCAAAGATACAAGAGATCCGTTAAGTACTGCGGTATATATCGCATCCCTTGCAGTTGTGGAGAAGTTTATATCGGCACAACAAAAGAATGGTTACCACGAGATTGCAAGAACACAAGAGGCATTGCAGACTAAAACAAAAGGAAAAATCAGCCGTAGCGGAACACTGGATGAACAACCAAGAACATATAATAAGATTCGAAGAAACACAGGTATTGTCCCAAACATCACATTATTACACCAGACTGTACAGAGAAGCCATTGAAATATATAAACACAAAAATTCCTTTAACAAAAAAGAAGAAACCATGAAGATAAACAAAATCTGGATCCCGGCATTGCACAATACGACAACGAAGCCTATGACTTCTGCTAGCGACAGCCTGGACAAAACAGCACGCAACACGGACCGCGCAGAAAACCGCCTCTCCACCAGGGGCGTGCCTATAAATAGGGAGGGAGTTTCCAATGACCAGCCAGTCTGCAGCCGACTGTTGAGGAGTTCACAGAGAGCACGCAGTATCTCCTGAAGATGTCTACCGCAGCAGTAGACGAAACGTCGAGTAGAAGAACGACTGGACCACGGCCTATATGCCCGGAAGACGAACCTAATAGGGATTAATTAATTAACGTTGAAATTTCCAGGGAAAATTATTTGATTTTGAGGTTCTTCAGTCTACTAACAGAGGGAACAAGAGGCGGCTCTTCAAGACGACATAACAGTCATGAAAATGCTGAGGATGAAACCGAAGAAGGTCGCAAAACTAGTCTAAGAACAAGAATATGAGGTGAAGTGATACTATTTTATTTAAGTAAATAATACCTCATAGTGTTAATTCCTAAAAAGTTCATAATTTTTATATGTTTAAATATCTTTGGTCATATCCTGTTCTAGTATGTGTAAATCAATTGTGTGTATTCATGAATCTGATGCTAATGCAATTAATATTAAATTTAATTAATTATGAAATGATGATTAATAATGAATTGGTTCGTAGTAATGGAATTCAAACCCAGTATTTCCCCCTTACGATTAAAAAAAAAACTCAAGCTTCTCAGTACCAGGATCTGAACTCAGTGTCATCCTGAATACAAGTCTCAAATAGACAATGAGTTGACAATGCTGTTTTACAGGTTGATGCATCTCAGCAACAATAAAAAATGTGACAATCACAATTATAGTGCAATAAAAAATGAAACAAGTAATTGACCCAATTAATATTTGAGTATGTAGACACCAAAGACTTACGGATGACATTTGATGAACATGTAGTATAATCCTGGAGGCCTAATTTTAGTCCCTGAAGACCAACATTGAAATTTTTCCACAATTAACTAATTTAACATACATATTCAATAGTTTTCTAGCTATTAGGTTGAATTTGTTGTTGGCAATATGAACTAGTCTATTAACCCGTCAGCGCCGACATCCATATGTGATATAAACCCTCTCTTCTTCACTTATTGCCGACATCTATACGTGGTATAGACCTATGCAGGCATGTTTTCTTTTTGTTCTGGATCGTACATTTTTGAAGCTACAAATATGTAATTTATTTGTGTTTAACGTAGAAATTATGAGCTTTCACGACATATGAATAAAAATATTATTTGTTTAAAATTTAATTTCATATTATTTTTTTAAAAAATCAGATGAGATTGAAGTAATCATAATTTTCTCTAAATGCGCGCGACCTTTTCATTTGTTTTTTTACTGCTGTATATTCTTATACTTGCATATGAACAATATAGTTTTGAAGCCTAAGATCTTAGCTTTCTTTCTAAGTGTATGAATCAGCTGTGATCACATTTTGTGCATGTGGCATTGAGGTTGAAGTAGTTTCTTACTTCAACACTCAATGGCACACAGACCTAGCTTTGTGCTGCTTTCTGCAGGGCTTCTAATAAACTTATACACAATCTAATTTTTCAGGTCAAAAAAATGATATACAAGCTATCGATTGATATATAAATCGACCTGTTTAGGGGAATACCTGATTTATTTTGCCTCTTTCAAATAGATGTTACTTACAAGGAATCAGTCTGAGGCGCGGTGTCGTGCGTTATATACGTAATTATGGCCAGTCGTAACCTAAAAGACACTTCATCAGAAAAATTACCCCTAAAAGTGATAAATTGAAACCTCAAAGGAGGTGTGTTGTTTGTACTAAACATGGGAGAAGAAATCATCTGTTTATTGTTGCCAGGAATGTGATGTAGGTCGAGCTGTATCACACCAAGCTCAACTACTAAGGTGATGTGATTTTTATTTCTAAAATTAATAGTACTAAAATAAGAGAAAATTATTTTTATGGTCTGTGTAGTTGTAAATAACTGCTGTAGAATTTTTGTACGAATCCAAGCAATAATTCAGATTCTAAGTATAAACATTGTTATCACTTTGACACAAGATTGAGCTTGAGTTCACTCTTCTAAATATTCATTCTGATTTTGGTTATGTCAGCTGCTTTTGTATATACAAGTTACAGATGAATCAGCACTATGCCACACAATATATTTAGTGTCTCACAGAAAGAAACAGGGGTGTCCAAAGTGAGCAAATCAAATTATTTAGTAAAAATGTGTATCATGAGAGAGAAACTCAGATTTCAAATTTTTTTTAATAGTTTATAAAGGCTACTGAACTCCATACGGTATGTATTAAATTTCTCATTTATTTCTGAGCTAACAAGTAAAAAGTTCGTTCAAATCCATCAATATTTAAAAAAGTTATGATTGTTTATACAAATCAGTGTTCTAGGAATACTAAAATGTTAAAATGGCCTCCGTCCATGCAGTAGGAAAGCAAGTAAAAGGGTGCGTCACTGACGGGTTAAAGTAAGTATCCACTACAGGCCTCAGGAGGCCCTTGGGGCAGTGGGAGGTTAAGGCTCCCACTATTTCTAGACAATCGGCACTTGATGTCAGCCGGGTTGTCAGACTTGCATGACGGCCGCCTTTACCCGAGAACAAGCACCTGGTACTCATTTCCATTAGATGCTGAGTTGATCCCAGGGCCGTAGTGCCGCCAGAAGGTTTGGGTCAGTTTTAAAAATCCTCACACCACTGGGACTTGAACCATCGACCTTCCGGCTTGTAGTGCAGTGCCTTAACCACTACGCTACGGCATGCCCCGAACTAGTCTATTAAAAACATTATTTTGATAATATTAGTTGGTAGTAACTCTTCAATTTTATCAATATTAGCTACTAGAATTTCAACAAATTATCATACTGGTATCTTAAAAAAATTATAAGCATTTCTTGGGATTATGTTTGGTGTTTTACATAAATAATTTAGATTATTGAACTATTATTAATATTACATATTATAAATTAATGAGTCATTTTAACATCTTACCTCATATTTCATGTTTTTCAAACACGGTAACTATAGTTTTCAAATGATCTTGTCATTCATTTTCAACCGCCATTATGACTACCGGATATTCGTTGGAATCTCCCTCTATAACGTTGCCATCTGGTGTTGATTTGACGAACTTCGAGATATCGTTGCCATCTGGTGTTGATTCGATGAACTTCGAGATGAGGCCACGTTCATCCGGAATGTCGAAATTCATAGATTTAAATTTGTTCTTCTGTATAAATATTTTCTCCCAAACTGTCAAATCCAAAGGTTTTTCCAAATGTTTTAGAAGTTTAGCTTCTTTTTCAATTCTATGACCTTCCAACAAACTATGTGCTGCAATAGCTGATTCTTCAATTTCACCATTTCTAATATTTCTAAAGTGTTCCTTTGTGCGAGTGTCCAAATTTCTTTTTGTTTTTCCTATGTATACTTTATTGCAATCTCGACAATCAATTTGATAAATTCCAGATTTTTTACTATCTGGGGTGTTCATTTTCTTATTGGTTATTAATAAGTTACCAAGGCTAAATTTATTTATCGGTGCCAATGTAATATTGAATTTCTTGAAAATTTTTTGAAATTTGTTATGTATTCCAGGATGATAAGTGATTTTCTTAAATTGTTTTCCTTTCTTTGAATCAGATTGCAGGGTATGTGTATTCTTTTAATCTTTTTTGTTGTCTGAATTTCTTCAATTTAGTTATAATTATTTCCTTTCCAAAACCATTTAAATTAGCTATGTCCAAAATGTGATTGTATTCTTTCTTAAAATCCTCTTCATTTAGTGGAACATTCAATAATCTATATATCAAACTGTTGAAAATTGCATGCTTATGCGCAATATGATTGAAACCTGAAGACTTTATGTAATTGTCAATATGAGTATCTTTTCTGTATATATTGAATTCAATTCTTTGTTGTTGTTCATTCCTTCTTATGTAGAGGTCCAAAAATGGGATTTGGTTATTATTTTCTAATTCCATAGTAAATTTCACAGATTCATCCTGGAGGTTGAGTAATTTTAATGCATCTTCAATATATTTAGAATTTATCACAGAGAAAATATCATCCACATATCTATACCAACATTTGAACATCCAGGGATAAGCATTGGTGATATGTTAAAATGACTCATTAATTTATTAATTAAGAACCTCATAATGTGTTTCCCAATTTTAACTTTGAATTACATATTATATTCAGTGTGTGTCTCTTGATTTGATATTACAGTTGTAATCATGTGAAAAGATAGTATGAGAACAATGCAGTTGTAAATACTTTTTGCCATTTTAAAATACAATAGGAAGTAACATGGGTGAAAACAAAACATTTTTTTCTCTTCAAATTTAGATTAGGAGGTTTGTTTAATAAATAGGACATTTTGTCTGTTCATTCTTACCTCTTATAGTTGTTTCAGTCGAACATATATGTTACAAGGCTTCTAAGCCCCATCGTCAGCGATTACAGACTCAGCCTGTAATTGCTGACGATGGGGCTCAGAAGCCTTTAAACATATGTTTGACAAAACCAATTATAAGAGGTAAGAATGAACAGACAAAAGTCTTCATATCTGAAGAGAAAAATCTCAGACTGGGACTAGAACCCGGGACCCTTGGTTCTCTAGACCAAGTGCTCTACCACTTTAAGACAAAATGTCTTAATTACTTTTTGCCATCTTTGAAATCTCAGGACCAAGAAAACTTTATAATTAAAAATAAGAGAAAACAAGAGGCAGATGAATGGAACAAGTTAGGATGTCGAAAGAAAATAAAAGATGTGGGAGGAAAAAATGGAGAGAGAAAGAGATATTAGGAAGGAATATGATTGTTAGAGAAAAAGAAACCTGATTCTAGAAAGACGATATGAGCTAAAGCTTGGCAGTAAACAGTATGTAATCATGCTGTAAGGGTCGAATGTTTGAACGCATTAGACAGTAAAAGGCATTCTCTGCTGATAAAGTTTTATTCAAACACATTTTTCTTACTCAGAAATCTATTCACGCTGTAATAATTGTAAAGCTACCTGACAAGCTACCTTAAGATCGTAGCTCAAGATATCAACTTATGTGAAAATCCCGAAGGGAACCGATGTAGTTTGAAACTTATCCAAGATGTCGGACCTTGAAGACTTCGATCATGTTTTCGGTATACGTGGAGAAGAGGAATTTGATAGAGTCTACCAAAGAATTCAACTGGAAGAACAGGAGAATCGGCGTAGTATTGCGCATCGCAGACGTGATTGTATACGGTATTATTTGCGGGATGCAAGCATAAATGCATTCCTCTATAGCAGACGAAAATAACGGAAGTGGTTTTATCGCTGAGAATTCTGGGGAATTCGTTGCCAATATTACGAAATCGTCAACATTCATGCATGACCGGTTAAGGTGGCCGTTAATTCGATCTCAGCTCACCAGTGATTGGAAGTAATTTGAGTAGAGAGTAATGTATTTGCATACGACCCTAAAAGTACTAGGATTAAATGACAATGTTTCCCTACTAGTTGGATTGAGTGGGTTTAGTGTTAATGAAATTTCACCTCACCTCATACCGGTTTCAGAGAAATTATTCCATGGTAATAAAAGATTCCGGGCTATGTGGCCGTGGTCTATAACTGGCATTCCTTCCAGACGTTTCTCCCTCAACTGCGGAGGGCATCTTCAGTGGCGAGCGCTTCCAGCTGTTGTTTCTCTGTCATAGACTCGACTGCGAATGAACAGCAGAAAGCTGGACGCTCTTTTTTATACTAGTGCTGATGTCACGTGAGTCGCAGCTGTTTGTATCGACGTCATCATACTGGCTTCTGATTGGTTCAGAACTCTCTCCTTGTTATTGGTAGGTTTTAACCGTCTATTGTCTAATGTGTGATACCAGGCTTTGGCTAGTTTTATTCCTTCATCTTTTCTATTGAAATTGTCCTTGTATTTATAAATTTCTATGGCCTCTCTGTATAATCTTGGGAAATAATACGGCCGTAGCAGAACACGTTATTACTGAAAACGGACATCACATTCTCTACGATGAAACACAAGTTCTAGATACAACACCGTATTATTTCCCAAGATTATACAGAGAGGCCATAGAAATTTATAAATACAAGGACAATTTCAATAGAAAAGATGAAGGAATAAAACTAGCCAAAGCCTGGTATCACACATTAGACAATAGACGGTTAAAACCTACCAATAACAAGGAGAGAGTTCTGAACCAATCAGAAGCCAGTATGATGACGTCGATACAAACAGCTGCGACTCACATGACGTCAGCACTAGTATAAAAAAGAGCGTCCAGCTTTCTGCTGTTCATTCGCAGTCGAGTCTACGACAGAGAAACAACAGCTGGAAGCGCTCGCCACTGAAGATGCCCTCCGCAGTTGAGGGAGAAACGTCTGGAAGAAACGCCAGTTATAGACCACGGCCACATAGCCCAGAATCTTTTATTACCATGATTACCGGCCGTGAAAGCCTGCATTCCACAAAATTATTCCATCTTCAGTATTTTCTTTATTATATTTGAAAAGAAAAATATACGCCTAGACTGGGGTTTGAACCCAGGACCTTTGACTCTCTATGTCATTGCTCTTCCAAGTGAGCTACCTAGGACTCCAATCTAAACGCGTATTTTTCTCTTATACGTAGTTAATTCCCTAACCCCAAATGCTACGAGCCGTTACTACGATTTTTGCAATTTGGGGTTAGGGAATTAACTATGTATAAGAGAAAAATATACGTTTAGATTGGAGGCCCTAGGTAGCTCACTTGGAAGAGCACTGACATAGAGAGTCAAAGGTCCTGGGTTCAAACCCCAGTCTAGGCATATATTTTTCTTTTCAAACATAATTTGTCCATCATTAAGATGTTTAAAAACGAATAATATGAACATTTTGTAACTATATTTGAAGTGAAAAATTTTCACCTAGACCGAGACTCGAACCCGGGACCCTTGGCTTTCTGGGGCCAAGTGCTCTACCAACTGAGCTACCGAGGCAAGTTGCGATCTAGACGCAAATTTTCCTCTTATATACGTTGTAATTCTCTCGTGCCAAATGCTTGAAACCGTAGCTTCTATCTTTGCAAATGGCAGCTTCTTGGTTAAGAAGATATTTATTGGGAATTTAACACTACTTTATAAAGCCGGTAGGGCTTCTATTGACGATTTTATTATTAATTTAACACTTCTCATTGAAGGATAAATTATATTTGAAGAGAAAATTTTTCTCTTCAAATATAATTTATCCTTCAGTGAGAAGTGTTAAATTAATAATAAAATCGTCAATTTTTGTAACTGTTTTGTCACAACAAAACAATAGTTATGAAGGTACTGAAGATGGAGTAATTGCTCTGGAGCCGGTCTAAAAAAACAAAATATGACGTGAAGTGAAATTTCATTACCATAAAATCATTAATATCTCATAGTGTTACTTCCTATTAAGTTTAGATTGAGTGGGGTTTCCCCGTGATCATGTGATTTAGTTGTAACCTTGAAAGGGACTCAATTACATCAGCATTCAATGAATGAATGAGTCACTTCTTATCTTACAGTTTATGTTTAAAAACATGGGAACTGCAGTTTTCAAGAGCAGTCCCTCTTATCTTCAGCTAACATTATGACTCTTATTTCTCATATTTAACTATGAATACATCAGCATTGTTGTTATTGGTTAATATGTAACAACGTTTTGTTGGCAGTACCAATACCAGTGCAAGCAGTTCGGGCTTCGACAGCAATTGGTTGAAAAAGAGCAGAAAAGGAGAATACTGGTTTGAGTAGCGAGAGATGTACAGTCAAGGCAAGAATGTATTAGCACTAATAATTAAATGAATTGTGATTTTTTTCTTACCTCATACATCTATGTTTCTTTAAACACAGCACTGCAGTATCAGCGACACTTTGTCGTCATCGTCAGCTGTTTTCACGACTGTCAATTTTTTCTCCTTTTTGCTGGTAATTATCTAGACTGCCATCTGGTGTTCTTTTGAAGGAATTCCTCTTCAAACTGCCATCTGGTGTTATTTTGAATGAATCATTTCCTAAACTGCTATCTGTTGTATTTTTGAAGAACTTTGTAATCAAGCTTGGTTCTTCCGGAATCTCAAAGTTCATAGTTCTAGTATGGTTTTTTTGAATATATATTTTTTCCCAAACTGTTAAATCCAAAGGTTTAGATAGATGTTTTAAAAGTTTTGCTTCTTTTTCAATCCTATGATGCTCTAATAAACTATGTGTACATATTCAAAGTTAAAATTGGGAAACACATTATGAGGTTCTTTATGTGTACATAGTTTATTAGAGCATCATAGGATTGAAAAAGAAGCAAAACTTTTAAAAACATCTATCAAAACCTTTGGATTTAACAGTTTGGGAAAAAATATATATTCAAAAAAACCATACTAGAACTATGAACTTTGAGATTCCGGAAGAACCAAGCTTGATTACAAAGTTCTTCAAAAATACAACAGATAGCAGTTTAGGAAATGATTCATTCAAAATAACACCAGATGGCAGTTTGAAGAGTAATTCCTTCAAAAGAACACCAGATGGCAGTCTAGATAATTACCGGCAAAAAGGAGAAAAAATTGACAGTCGTGAAAACAGCTGACGATGACGACAAAGTGTCACCGATACTGCAGTGCTGTGTTTAAAGAAACATAGATGTATGAGGTAAGAAAAAAATCACGATTCATTTAATTATTATTAATTGAACCTCATAATGTTAAAAATTCCCAAATTTAATATATAAATGTATTAGCACTGCATTTTATTTGCTGCCAAGCTATAAAAAATAAATATTTATATTTACTGGGATCGGTGATTACTAGCTTTTATGAAAGAGGCTGTAGAATGCTAAAGATATGATGAGGAAATCAGACTTACCCTGTGTATAGATGTTCTCTGTTGTTCTCCATAACTCAATTCATTCTCATCAATACACAGATCTGAGTCAGAATCCAGTCTGGAGCGGGATCTATTCTCCTGTAATATAAATTGTAAGTTTCAACATTCTTCTGCTTAACCTGTGAATTACTTTTCTTATAAGAATCAAATGAATCGTGAATTCTTTTTACCTCATACTTCTATGTTTTTTAAACACAGTACCTCAGGGTATCAGCGACCATTGTCACAATCATCAGCTGTTTTCACGACTGTCAATTTTTTTCTTTTGCAGGTAATTATTCAAACTGCCATCTGGTGTTCTTTTGAAGGAGTCATTTTCTACACTGCCATCTGTTGTATTTTTGAAGAACTTTGTAATCAAACTTGGTTCGTCCGGAATCTCGAAGTTCATCGTTCTAGTATGGTTTTTTTGAATATATATCTTTTCCCAAACAGTTATAATTGCAATAGTTAATCATAAACAGATAGATGATGCATTAAAATTATTGAACATTCAAAGTCAAACTATAAAGTTCACTATGGAAAAGGAAATCAATGGAGAAATACCATTTTTAGATCTCAACTTAAAAAGGAATGAAGAAAATAAGATAGAATTTGGAATTTACAGAAAGAAGACACATATAGATAACTACATAAAAGCTTTAGGTTTCAATCACATAGCTCACAAAGAAGCAGTTTTCAATAGTTTGACACATAGATTAGTGAACATACCAATGAACAAAGAAAATTACGAAAAAGAAAACATAATCAACATAGCCACGAAAAATGGTTTTGCAATAAAAATGATACTCAAAAAAATAAACAAGTTCAAAAGACAAAAATTTATTAATCAAAGCACTCTTCTAAAAGTTAAAGAAGATAATGTAAAATTTAGAAAATTCACATATCATCCATTAAAACACCACAAGTTTCAAATTTTTTTTAAAGATTTCAACATAAGGTTAGCACCCAAAAATGACTACAGCATCAGTAGACTGATTAGACCTAATAAGAATGAGAAAATTAAAGAAGAAAACAAATCAGGGATTTATCAAATTAAATGTGAAGAATGTGAGAAATTCTACATAGGAAAAACTAAAAGAAATTTGAAACTAGAGTGAAAGAACATCTCAGGAATGTCAAGAAAGGGGAAGTAGAAAAATCTGCAGTGGCTGCCCATGCATGGTCTGAAAAACATCTTATCGAGAAAGAAGCTAAATTATTAAAACAAATAGAAAAACCTAAAGAACTTACTGTTTGGGAAAAGATCTACATTCAAAAGGGCGAAAAGAAGAAATTAATGAACTTTGAAATTCCCGGTGAGAATGACCTGGTTTCGAGGTTTTTCAGTCAGCCA
Organism: Diploptera punctata; assembly: GCA_030220185.1. Lineage (NCBI taxonomy): Eukaryota > Metazoa > Arthropoda > Insecta > Blattodea > Blaberidae > Diploptera > Diploptera punctata. The sequence continues at coordinate 1,630,628 of JASPKZ010003448.1, read as the reverse complement.
ATGGAAGGAGAGAAGGACAGCTCTTCAAGACGACAGAACAACGGTCGTGACGATACTGAGGATGGAACAGAAACTATGTTCCGAAACTAGTTTATAATCAAATAAGAAGAACAATATGAGGTGAGTGATAAAAATATTCTACCTTAATAGTTAAATCCAAATTTGTTTGGATAGATGTTTCAAAAGTTTTGCTTCTTTTTCAATCCAATGATTCTCTAATAAACTATGTACTGCTATAATTGAAAAATCATCGGTCAGCCATCAGAGAGCACAGAAAACAATCTGCAAGAAAGAAAACTGCTGGACGGCAGTTGTAACCATGATGCCACATTGAGAATGTCACAGATGCAGTGAAGAAACTCGAGTCTGCTAAGGAGTCAAGAAATATGAAATGAGTCAAAATACAACTCAAAATAAATTAAAATAAACCTCATAGTGTTATTTCCTACCTACATAACTTAATCTATCTAAACCCTTGGAATTAACAGTTTGGGAAAAGATATACATTCAACAAACCATACTAGAACCATGAACTTTGAGGTTCCAGACAAACCAAGTTTGATAACAAAGTTCTTCAAAAGTACACCAGATGGCAGTTTAGAAAATTACTTCTTCAAAAGTACACCAGATGGCAGTTTTAGGAAATTACCAGCAAAAGAAAAAAATTGACAGTTGTGAAAACATCTGAAGATGGAAAAGATGTTTTTTTTCCGATATTGCAGTTCTGTGTTAAAAAAATAGATGTATGAGGTAAGAAGAATTCATGATTCATTTGATTCTTATTAAGAAAACCTCATAATGTAAAAATTCCCAAATTTATCATATTAAATTGAAAGACTTTAAAAATTCAAGAAATTATTGTAAAAACCTGTTTTATTAAAAAAATTATAATTTTATTTTTATTTACCATTCAGGGTTCTAAGGACCAAATTTAGGTTAAACGGACTATACCTGTGTCATCTGCTCGGTGGTGGTGAGAACACGTGCCAACGGGTTACAGCACACAGGAAGAGTCTCCAGTAATGTGGGCCGTGCATGTGTCAGGAACGGTTTCATGTACTTGACATCAAAGTCGGCCCAGATGCGAGCCAGCCATGCTTTGTCATTAACTTTACCCCCAGTAGTGCCATCTTCCCTCGGAGTTTCTGCCAGATCCTGCATCACATATAAATATTATAAAGAGTATGTCAAAATACAGTATACATAATGTAAGAATTTGTCAAGGATATAGAGTATTCTGTACTTACATTACGAACTCCTGTGTAAGGTAACATTTCTACTTCCTCCTCGACACCCACCCTGAAACAATATAGAGCATTTCCAATTTTTTTAGTCTCTAGCAAACTTAGTTTGTGTATTCATAGTTAAATATGGGAAATAACTTAAGGTAGAATTTTTTATCACTCACCTCATATTGTTCTTATTTGACTATAAACTAGTTTCGGAACATAGTTTCTGTTTCATCCTCAGTATCGTCACAACCATTGTTCTGTCATCTTGAAGAGCTGTCCTTCTCTCCTTCCATTGGCTGACTGAAAAACCTCGAAACCAGGTCATTCTCATCGGGAATTTCAAAGAATGACCTGGTTTCGAGGTTTTTCAGTCAGCCAATGGAAGGAGAGAAGGACAGAACAACGGTTGTGACGATACTGAGGATGGAACAGAAACTATGTTCCGAAACTAGTTTATAGTCAAATAAGAAGAACAATATGAGGTGAGTGATAAAAAATTCTACCTTAATGAATATACCTCATAGTGAGAATTCCTAAAAGAAGTAATGGGAAATAGCATTATGAGGTTCTTAATTCGTAAATTAACGAGTCATTTTTTTCACATCTTACCTCATATTTTATGTTTCTTTAAACACGGGAACAAGTTTTCAAGAGAAGGATCTCTCTCATTTTCAACTGACATTATGACTACCAGATTTTCGTTGGAAATGTTGGAATCTCCATCAATAACATTGCCATCTGGTGTTGATTTGATGAACTTTGAGATGAGGTCATGATAATCAGGAATCTCGAAATTCATGGATCTAAATTTGTTCTTCTGAATATATATCTTCTCCCAAATTGTCAATTCTAAAGGTTTTTCCAAATGTTTTAAAAGTTGGGCTTCTTTTTCAATGTTATGATTCTCCAATAAACTATGTGCTGCAATAGCTGATTTTTCAATTTCATCATTTTTAATATTTCTAAAGTGTTTCTTAGTGCGAGTGTCCAAATTCCTTTTTGTTTTTCCTATGTATACTTTATTGCAGTCCTTACAATTAATTTGATAAATTCCAGAGTTTTTTGCTATCTGGGGTGTTCAATTTCTTATTAGTTATTAATAGATTACCAAGACTAAATTTATTTATCGGTGCCAATGTAATATTGAATTTCTTGAAAATTTTTTGAAATTTGTTATGTATTTAAGGATGATACGTAATTTTCATTAATTTACGAATAATTTAATATTAATAAATTAATGAGTCATTTTAACATCTTACCTCATATTTCATGTTTTTCAAACACGGTAACTATAGTTTTCAAATGATCTTTAAATTTAATATTACTTATTTTAGGAATTCACACTGTGAGGTATACTAATTTACCTATATTAATTTATTGTTATATTATTTTTGGTCATTTTTAAAAATGGAGAAATTGAAAAATCTGCAGTTGCTGCTCATGTTTGGTCTGAAAAACATAATATAAATTCAGACACTAAATTATTAAAACAGTTAGAAAATACAAAAGAGCTGACTATTTGGGAAAAAATTTATATTCAGAAGAACAGAAAACAGAGTTATGAATTTTGATATTCCGATGGAGGGTGACCTTGTTTGGAGGTTCTTTGGCCAACCACAGGATGGAGCTGACATCGACATCCAGGTGGTGCAACATAAATAAAACCAGTCTGGGAAAGCTGACGATAAAACAGAATTGTTTTGAAACATGTCCAAGAACAAATCAACATTAATATTGAGGTAAGATGTCCAGACCAAAAATAATATAATTAAAATAACCTCAAAATATAACTTCCTAAAATTAAATATTAATTTAATGTTATTAAACCTTTTGCTTGGAATAAAATTTTATGCATGTCTACTGTATCTGTATTTAAAAGTCAGTGGTTCAGACTGTAATCGCTGATGATGGGGCTAAGAAGCTCTGAAACATGTTCGACAAAAACAACACTAAGAGCTAAGAATAAACAGACAAAATGTTTTAATTATTAAACAAACCTCTTAATGTTACTTCCTATTGTATTTTAAAGTATATTTTTCTCTTTATATATAATTAAATATAACGTTTAGGTAAAATTTGATCACTCACCTCATATTATTCTTCTTATATTATTTTTAGTCTGATCATCTTACCTCAATATTAATTTTGATTTGTTCTTGAACATGTTTCAAAACAATTCTGTTTTATCGTCAGCTTGTCCAGACTCTGAATTGTTTTGAAACGTGTTCAAGAACAAATCAACATTAATATTGAGGTAAGATGATCAGACTAAAAATAATATAATTAAAATAACCTCAAAATATCACTTCCTAATATTAAATATTTATTCTTCTTAATTTACTATAAACTAGTTTCGGAACTTAGTTTCCGTCCCATCCTCATAATAATATGAGAGTGATCAAATTTTACGTAAATGAATATACCTCATAGTGTGAATTCCTAAAATAAGTAAATGTAAATGTTTATTCATGAGACATTACTTACGGTATTTTGAACCACGTAAGGAGTTGCATGGTGGCTCCCCCCTGAACTATCACAGTTATGATGACTATTAGTGATGTTGTAGTAAGCATCGCTTGGCGAGCATCTGATACTGTGTTCCGAATAGCAAGTGCAAATGACATTGCACCACGTAATCCTGCAAAACACAAATTAATTTAAATTTTTTAAGAATTAACATTATATAATACTAATAAAAATTTATTTATAAGCTGCTAATAAATACAGGGTGAATTTTAATTACACAGACAAACTGCAGGGACCATTTCCTGAATGGAAGTGGAGGAAAAAATGTCCTATGAATAAGTGTCCATAACTGCATCGTTGCCACTGTAGATGGCACTAAAGAATGGCATTATTCTCTCCCTGTTGCATGACCTGCTAGATCACCGGACTTAAACCCCCTGGACATTTACCTCTGGGGGCATCTGAAAAGCATTGTTTATGCTGAACCAGTTCCTGATGTGCATACCCTTCAACGTGTCCATGTCGCTTGTGACACTATTTGGAGAGAGGCTAAAACATGCGAAAGAGTGAGGCAATCAATGATAAAATGTGTGAATGCATGCATTGCATCCCATGGATGTCACTTTGAACATCTGTTGTGATGTGGATGTGATAATGCTACGTACTGTGTGCCAGGACAATTTGTTGTCATTGCACGAACATTGTTCATTTCCGGACACATATTTATAGGACCTTTTTTCCTTCATTTCCAGTCAGGAATCAGTCCCTGAAGTTTGTCGGTGTAATTACCGTTCTCCCTGTAATTACATTTCTCTACATGATGGAATTTTAAACAGTAAACTTACCAGCGAAGAAAAGCATATGTTGAAAATTGAGCGGTATTTTTGGTTTACGTCCTAAATTCAATAAAAATGACAGTGGATAAATATTTACTGCACGTCCCAGCATTGCACAGAACTGATATCTTGTTAAAGAAATATATTTGTTTCATTTCCAACTACATTAAAATAATTATATAAAAGCTACAGGATTTAACCATTTTTCACACAAACAGGCAGTATTTAATAGTTTAACACACAGACTTGTGAACGTTCCCATGAGCAAAGAAAATTACAATAAAGAGAAAAAACACATCATAAAAATTGCAAAGGATAATGGATTTCAAGAAAAGATGATACACAAGAAAGTAAATAAATTTAAGGAACAAAAAATTATTAATGAAAAAACTCTTCACACAGAGATAAAGATATTGGTAAAAAATTCAAGAAGTTCATATACCACCCTTTAGTATTTGACAAGTTTAAAAAAATCTTCAACAAATTCAACATTAAATTAGTACCGAAAAATGATTACAGTTTAGGTAATTTAATAAAAACCAACAAAAATGAAAAGATTGAAGACTGCAAAAAATCGGGAATTTATCAAATTAATTGTAAAAATTGTGAAAGGATATACATAGAAAAAACAAAAAGGAATCTAAATACAAGGTTAAAGGAACACCTCAGAAATGTTAAAAATGGAGAAACAGAAAAATCTGCAATAGCTGCACATGTCTGGTCAGAAAAACATAGAATAGAAACCAAAACAAAATTACTTAAACAATTGGAAAAACTGAAGAAACTCACAATTTGGGGAAAAAATTTACATATGCAAGAATAAAATCACAACTTTGAATTTTGAAATACCCTGTGATAAGGAGAGGGGATTGATTTGTAAGTTCATCGGTCAGCCATCAGATGGCGCGGAGGTCAGTCTGCAGGAGAGGAGACCATTGGACGTCAGTTGTGAACGTGAAAAGCATTGAGAATGTCACAAATACAGTGACGAAATCTAGATCTGCGAGGGAATTAAGAAGTAAGAGGTAAGTCAAGAAACAACTAAACAAAATTACATTAAAATAGCCAGGTTTTACTTTAATTTTATTCAGATATTATTTTTCGATGATGTGTTTGAAAGGCAAAGAAAGGAACCTTGTTAATAGGCTATGAGGCCCCACAGGGATGTGGATACAAGGAACCATGATTCATAGCTATGAGTGCCTGGCCAACTTTACCTTTAAATTTCTTATTCATTTTATAGGAGGCTAAGTGAACCTCAGAACCATTCTGGACACAAAAGAATGAAGAAAATCTCAACCCTCCACTACACAGGATCAAACCTGTGCAGATGTGTGTGTGTTCTAATGCTATCCTCTGTACTTTACATGCTTTGGGTTCCATGCTTGGCAGATAGATGGGGTTACATCACATTTACATCACATCAGCAGACCATTTTGCATAAATGATGTACAGCAAACTCCTGATTATCCGTATTAATTTGGACTAAGATATGCATGGAAAATAAAAAAAACACAGATAATCCAATTAAGTTATTCGGTGCCGTAGAAGTTGATCAGAAATTTATTTACCCACTTTAACAGTACCTAAATGCAACAAATATTTGTATCGAAATCAAGTTTTCGATACATGGATTACGTCATGCAGCGCGACTATACGTCATCACATCTCCACTTCTTCTGTGATCTTAGTGAACAGTGCCAAATTCTCTCCTACGTACCCCTTCCTTTCCTTTATGTGCCGTGTGCTATCGTGCATACTCCTCTCTCCTAGTGAACTCTCAAATAGAGCTGTGCTTACTAACATCGGATGATCATCTGTTGTCAACCAAAGGAGTCAGGTCGATATAGCTCGGAGGGGCATGTTTGGTTTATTACTCCCTTAAGCCAGGGTGGGACCACAAGTAATGTGTACCCTAGCCCTTGGTGGGACTAGTGTGAATATAATAGTGTACGTATGTTTTATTATTATTGTTTGTTAGATGATCAATGAGATTGTTGTTTTCTTTTGTCAAGTTAATTTCAATGTTAAGATAACTATCTTTTATTTATTTCAATGTTATATCTGACTGTTTTTTGACTCTCATTAAACTTTAGTTATCTTCTTTTTAAATAACTTCTGCCTATTGATTTAGTAGCTAGTCAATATCAGATATGAGTGTAAACTACCACAGCTTTTCTCAAGCGTATGTGATTTCCTCTTTCCTAACAACTTCCACGATTATCATCTGTATACCTTACAACATATTACATGTTTAACAATTCATTAACTCATTCGCTTCAGGTTTAAATGCTGAATGCATTTTCTCAGAAACCGGATTTAAGTTACAGTAAATTATATTGTCAATTTTCAGACATTCAAAACAAACAAAAGATAACGGCACTTGATATCGCAATAAGGGTGAAGGTAAAAGCACATTCCTCTGCTATTCATAAATGTTAACAAAATATTACCCTGCCAAGGGATGTGCAAAATATTACAAAATATATAACAGCACAGTTAAGCGAGTGTACCTCGTCTTCTGAGTTGAAGGCCATTAAACAGCCGGCGAGTTTACCTCGTCTTTTGAGGCGAATGGGTTAAGGAAAGTTGAATAAATTCTTTGTCTTTTATTGACCCGGGCAAAGATATGTTAATTTGAGCAATCTATGTTTTCAACTCAAGGTATTTATCAACAACATTGGTATGATCCAGCATCTATACGGTGCATATTCATAAAATTTTATATTAAATATATTTAGGTGAGAGTCGTAATTATCATTATTTCATTTTACTCGTAAATAAGAAAGAAAAGTGGGATTATTTCCTGTCATGACCAGTCTGGTTACAACAGTTATTCAAAATGGCTGTCATAACCAGTGACAACTACACTAGTAACCACGGATATCCACACTTATAACCGGCGATGACAAATAATCAGCGATAACCACCGATGGGTTATCACTGGACCACACTACTAACCAGCAATAAACCCACTGCCACAGCATATCTGTGGTCTCGATCTGTAACAACAAACGGGTTATCACTGCAACAAACTTTCAGTGACTCACTCAATGCAAATTTCCGAAATTGTATTGTATTCTCAGAATGTTGGTTGGTACCGTTAAACTTGTCAGGGGAGGGGGTTGTGAGTGAAGGTTACTCTATTGTGCTAGTTTCTAAGTGCAGTTCACAGTAGCACGTTTAAAAATAAACAATGTTTTCATAACAATACAAAATATAGTACAGTATTTATCTTCATTTTTAAAAAAATTCAGTAAAAAGAGTCATGCTCGGATAATCCACAAACTGGATAATACGCACACGGATAATCGGGAGTTTGCTGTAGGTATATTTTTGTAGTATATACAAAGAGGAGTGTAGGATGAGTGAATCTTTATGTTTGTGTACAGAGTGATTCAGAAATATGGCTATACGTTTGATCGCATTTTGTGATGAAAATATTATTATTAAAGGAAATATGATGTTATCATTGAAAAGGGAATCCTTCAAATTACAACAATAGAACAAAACAAAACAAATCACTGCTCACATGCAGCTTGGCAGGTTGATTTTTGTGGGCTAGCATCGAACGCCTCCACAATTCTCTTCGTTGTTTCTGCAAATGCGAGGCCTTCCAGGAGGTTTGATTTTCTGCATCCTTCCCATTTCCAGCAATCGTTTTCTCCACTTTCCCACAGTCGACGGCTGCAATGCTACGTTAAACTCACGTCTTGACCATCTTGCGGCCTCATGAATCATTAGCATACGCTATTGCCCATGCAGCAATTGTAATTTGCTGTTGCATATTCAACACCATTTTGACTAATGACGTAAGTTCTACACTGTATTGTTTTATTCCATTGTTGTAATTTGAATAATTACCTTTCCAATGGTAATTTCATATTTCCTGTAATGGTAATATTTTCATCACACAATGCGATCAAACGTATAGCCACATTTATGATTCAACCCGTAGTATTAAGTGTGTTGTATGAAGCATGATGATGAAGAGAAGGAAGAAATTGAAACCCAGTGCCAGCACATAGCCTACTCCTATCGAAAAGCACAAAGGGGGCCGACAGACTTAACATCCCCATCCAACGGACATCGCTATCAACAGTATCATATGCCATCTCAACACATTATGTACTGCGGAGAGATTTGCAATTTAATGCAGGAATCTAGCGATTGAAAATTGTACACCACCACTTCTCCCGGCCCCAGCATTGAACATTTTGCAATTAAATTAATTTAAAGGATTTATTAATAGTGAGTGTAGAACATATTTTTAACGACTCACCTCATATAATTTCAAATTTCTTTGATACCGGCGGTTTCAGACAATATCTTGTCTCTCTTCAGTCATGGCTTCCACTGATGAAATTCTGTGGTTGTTGATTTCTCTAAGGAATCACCTTTTGTGCTGCCATCTTTCATTGGGATTATGAACTTTGTAATTAAATTTAAATTATTGATCTATGAACTTCGATATTCCGGTGGATAAAAATTTAATTACAAAGACATTTCTTCCACTTACTTGTGTTTTGCGCTCTTTTAACTTTACTGTCTAACCTCTCTTGGTTAACTCTTGTTTTTTCGACCCCGAAGCTATTAGGGCATCCGAGGGCTAGGGAGTCCTTCCTTTCTTCCATTTCTCCTTTCCTTTATTTTCTTTTCTTCTCCAGAAAAGCCTGACCAGAGGCTATAAGATGGCAGCCCCATCACTGGTCTTGCCTTCCTTTGGCCAGCAACCAATCGAAGGGACTATTATTATGCTTTCAAGTCTTATACGAGAATTTCCCATAAGGAAAATTTTCTATAGGATCGTAACAGGCCTTGGCCTAATACTTGGAAGGAAGAAGAAGAAGAAGTTTATAATCCCAACGAAAAATGGCAGCACAAAAGGTGATGTCCTTAGAGAAATCAACAACCACAGAATTTCATCAGTGGAAGCCATGACTGAAGAGAGACAAGATATTGTCTGAAACCGCCGGTATCAAAGAAATTTGAAATTATATGAGGTGAGTCGTTAAAAATATGTTCTGCACTCATTATTAATGATATAACCTCATAATGTTTACTTCCCAATATTAATTTAAATATAAAGGATTTATGCTTGGATGGGAGGGAAGCCTGAATTAGCTCAATGGTTAAGAGCATCAGCATGGAAAGCTGAAGGTTTGGGGGTTCGATTCCTGGTTCAGGCAAACATTTTTCTCTTTACCATTTGATTACCAAAAAAAAAAATGTTAATTGGTGATTTGTAAAGGATACAAATCCAGCGAATATAAATCCTGGATCAAAATGGTGTTTGGGAAAAGTGAACATAGAGACACCGATATATGAAAAAATGAAATTTTCAGCCAGGAAGTTGAGAAGCTCAAATAACTTCTTGGTTCTTGATCTGGAGTCTGCTGACAGATTGTTGTATGTATAGTGAGCCTGACAGATCCCACAGAACAGTACTGCCACCACACCTGCAACATTCAAAGTAATTTACAGTCAATTACTGTACCATTCATACATCTATCCATAATTACAATGCTTGTACAACTTCATCAATTTTATGTATTTTATTTAGTTGTATTAAAATTTTGATTAAGACTTTCTTTGGCAAGAAAATCAAGCATCTGACTAAAGACTTCACTGAAACCTTTTGAGAAGAATATATATATTTTTTTTACCTGTGAGTTCTGAAGCCTCTGCAATGAGAAACGTGCTGTATGACATGAGTACAAACAGCGCTGACTCCAGAAGAGGGAAATCACGTACGTGAGTGAACTTGGTCAAGTGAATCTGTTAAGGAAGATTTTACTTCACAAAGAATTAACAAAAAAAAAATATCAAAGGAATGGCATTTTGGGGAAATGAACATATCTTCTTCCTTCTTATACACCCATGTTTCCCTTAAGAGAGATTTAGGTGCTCTCTCCCTACAGGCAAGAATTTGAACCATATAGATGTCATTTGAGTGGTCCATGGCCAGCCTTGCACCTCATACTGACATCTAAGAAACCAAGGTAGTACTAGGATGGGAAAATTCGGTAAATTTTGCTTAGAGACCTTTTCATTTAGGCTTAAGGATCTTTTACGAGCCTGAAAATCTTCAGACTCGGGACCCATTGCTTAAAGTCCTTCCCGGAGGACTTGCTCCTTGGAATTTTCCATCCTCCGTGTATTCTAAAGCACAGGACCACAGTTTCAGGAACAGTTTTTCCTATCTTCAGCCTTCTTTATGACTAAATCATATTTGAAAAGAAAAATTATACGCTCAGACTGGGACTCGAACCCAGGACCTTTGGCTTTCTAGGCCAATGCTCTACTGACTGAGCCATCTGGGCGAGTTACAACCTAAATGCAAATTTTTCTCTTATATACATTGTCAATTCCCATGCATCAAATGCTATGTAACCTTTGCTTTCATCTTTGCAAATGGCGGCTTCTTTATTAAGAAGACATTTATTTGGGAATTTTACATTACATTATAAAGCCAGTATGACTTTATGATTGCTGAATTTTTGTCTTCATCTTCATCTTGGATAGGAACAACCGTTTCTGAAACTGTGGCCCTGTGCTTTGGAAAACACACAGTTTATGAGATGAGATATTCATGATTCATTTTTTTATTAACTTGAAAGCCTCATAATGTTATTTCCCATAATTAGTTTTATAAAACAATAAACCTTGTTCAATAGCAGGAATCTGTACAAACTTACCCAATTTGTTATGTGTATTACAACAATTCCCATGTCTTTACTAACCAATGGTATTCGAGGAATCCACCTGCACGTAAATTCAATACCCCCCCCCCCCGTTCTGCACTAGACCATCATCCCCATGCAGGAATACAGTAGGTCCCTGAACTATCATCTGCTAGTCAATGATAGCTACTATTTGTGTCAGCTTTGGCTCTTCTGAACTGTTATGCCTTGGATTTATTATTTTTTTTCTTCTACTGCAATACTAGTGGTATGGGGGAGGGTGGTGGAATTTGTGCATGCTGTATATAGAAATGTTTTGACCCACAATTTAAAACATATATCTACAACATGTCATATTGAAGTTGCTTGTAAAGGATATAATAGCAGTGATGCAGCCCATTAGCGCACCAATCAGCAGCGACAATGTGAAAATTCCAAAGAAGTTGCCAAGTGCCCGGAAGAAAGCTTGAGTTTCAAATCCGCCAGTTCCAGATTGATACCTCTCTGCATAGTTCTGGATAGACCTAAATTAAACATTACAATTTTGGATTAATGAATATTTATGCAAAGTGATTCAAAATTCTTATTACACACTTCTGGTCACCAATGGAAGAAACCTGTTAAATAAAGTTCTGATAATTAACCGGTATCCAGCAAACTGTTTCAGTGCTAAAATGACATGATGGTCAATTTCAAATCTCACCCTTCATGATAGGCAACACAAACTTAAGATTTAAATTAAAATTGTTTATACCTCACCTCATATCCAGTCTTCTAATTATACCGGTTTCAAAACCTAGGTAGTTTCATCTTCAGTAATATCTCAACCAATGTTATGTTGTTCTGGAGAACAGCTTCTTACTCCATCTGTTGGTACATCGATGAACCTCTGAATCAAATCAAATTCCCCAGAATTTCAAAATTCATAAGTTTTCCTTTCTTGTTTTTTTTAATGTGGATTTTTTCCCAAACCATGAGCTCTTTTGGTTTCTCTATTTGTTTAATTTAAACTACGTATTATATCAATTAGATGTTTTTCAGACCAAGAATGAGCAGCTACTGCTGACTTTTATACTTCGCAATTTTTGACAATTCTAAGATGTTCTTTCACCCATGCTCATGTCTGGTCCAAAAAACATCTAACTGAATCAAAAGCTAGTCTAATTAAACAAATAGAAGAACAAAGGAACTCACTGTTTGGGGAAAAATCTACATTCAGAAAAACAAGAAAGAAAAACTTACGAACTTTGAAATTTCCGCGGATTCTGACTTGATCTGGAGTTTTATCAGTCCACCAATAGAGGGAAGAAGAAATGGTTCTTCCGATCGACATAACATGAGTTGTCAAGATGGTACTGAAGATGGGGCTGCAATGGCCTTGAAATCGCAATCTACTTAGAAGATTGGTTATGAGGAGATGTATTTGTAATTTATCTTAAATTAAACCTCATAGTGATTTATTCCTATAAAAGTTCAACTATGAGGTTTTTTAATTAATAGAAAATAGAGTTATTTTAATTAATAAAAAATAGAGTTAGATTTTTTATGACTCACCTCATAATTGTAGTGATTATGAGGTGAGTCATAAAAATCTAACTCTATTTATTAATTATTCTTTCTACGAATCAATGTTAATTTTTTCCGAGTCACATAAGATGCAGAAACAACAATGTTAATAAATTCAGATTTACACAACTGGAGAGATAAAATTTTTACAACATAGTGTACTGAAAGAAAGAAAAAAGGGCAAATTAAAAGATAAAATTATTGGAGATAGATTAAAAATAAGTACTTTAAAGATAAAAATGGAAACGGATCAACTAAGAGCCCAGAAAAGCACTGGAAAATAAAGACATAGGGAAGAAAATATTAAGTAAACCATGTATAAAATGGAGTGACCACAAGAACAGATAAACAAGAAAAAGGCTATGATTGGAACAGAAAAGAATAATTACGAAAATGGAAGAAACTTTTTGCCTACTGATAGATGACCTATAGCATTGGTAAAGTGTTTTGATAATGGAAGATATCTGCGATTTCTTATGAGAGAGGACACTTAACTGGAGTTTATATAAATTTATTTAATATTTGTAGGAAATGACACTGAGGTTTCTTTTAATTATTATGAGTCAAAATAAGTAAATCAACATCATCATCCGGTATCATGGCAGCTGCTGCCGTCTTCTGGAAACCAAATGCCATTCCTCTCTGTCCATCCATCATTCCTCTCTGTCCATCCATTGATCTTCCTCCATTCCTCTGATATTCATAGCTGCTTGTACCCCTTCTATCCAAGTTTTCTTCGGTCTTCCTCTCTTCCTCCATTCCATTGGGATCCATTCCATAACAATTTTAGGCAATCTTTGTTCTGGCATTCTTTTCACATGGCCATACCACTGTAATCTTTTCTTTTCTATAATGTTTATGATGTCCAGCTCCTCTTGTACACCCATTATTTCCCTTATTTTTTATTTCGTATTCTATCCATTCTAGATTTTCCAGCTGATCATCTTAAAACAACCATTTCTGTACTTAAAATTCTTTTCATTTCCCTGGTAGGAATTTGCCAGACTTCAGCACCATATGTTAAAATGCTCTGAATTATGGTTTGACATATTTGTAATTTTCTATTTTTTGTAATAATTTTGCTCCACCAAACAGAGTTTAAAGCATTTATTGCTTGTTTTGTTTGTGTGATTCTATTTCATAATAATTAATTTATATCAATTGTTCTAGACATTAAGTGATGAAATTTAAATATTGATAAAATGGCTGATAAATGCAATAACACACAGCACTTTGCCAGAAAACAATAAGATAAGATAAAAGCAGGCTTACAGTAAATGTGAAATAATAATAAATAATAATTGACAAGTATAGTTTATAATCGGTATTGATACCTCTTACATATATATTAAATTACTAATGTTTTCTCAACAAATTTTTTAATGAAATTGACACATATGAATGCTGGTAATAATTAAGAAAAAAAAGTACTTTTATTGAATAAGATCTGCAATATGAATGTATTAAGGACCTATCAAGGAAAATCATTATTTGACATGGTGCATAAAATATAAATTAGAAAGATAGTTAAATATTTAACGAGATATATTTAAATTATTATTGGGAAGTAAACATTATGAGGTTATATCATTAATAGTGAGTGGAGAACATATTTTAATCGACTCACCTCATACATTTTCGAACTTCTTTGATACCGACGGTTTCAGACAATATCATGTCCTTCTTCAGTCATGGCGTCCACTGATGAAATTCCGTGATTGTTGATTTCTTTAGTGACATCACCTCTTGTGCTGCCATCTTTCGTTGGGATTATAAACTTTGTAATTAAATTTTTATCCACCGGAATATCGAAATTCATAGATCGATATTTATTCTTCTGAATGAATATCATTTCCCAAATTGTCAATTCCAACAGTTTATCCAATTGTTTCAAAAGATTTTCGCTTCTTTTTTTATAAAACAAAGAAAAACTTATGAACTTCGAAATTCTCGCGAATTCTGACGTGATCTAGAGGTTTATCGGTCCACCAACAGAGGGAAGAAGAAGAAGTGGTTCTTCCATTCGACATGACATCAGCAGACAAAATGGTACTGAGGATGGGTTTGCCATCAACCCGAAATCACGATCTACTTAGAAGTTTAATTATGGGGAGAGGTATGAAACATTTGATTTTATCTTAATTTAAACCTCATAGTGATTTATTCCTATAAAAGTTCAACATTAAGTTAACTTAACCCTTAATGGTTAAAACCTAAAGTTACTCTAGTTATGGCTTAAAAGTTACACAATGAGTAGGCCTAGTTGCAGCGAAATCAAATGCATTTCTAACGATGTTACATAGTTGTAAATCAGGAATTTACAGCAAATACCAGCTGTAATGGCTGGGGGATCCGACATGCTGACCACATGTCAGTAAGTAATATAAACACCAGGTTCTAGCAGTCCGCCACTCATACACAGCTGAACTTCCAACCAGGGAACATCACCTAGAAGAACTCACTACTGAAGATGCCCTCTGTAGCTGAGGAAATACTAGTTATGGACCAAGGCCTTTTAGCCCAGAATATTCAAGTACTATGACGAGCCTGCATTCTACGCCTCGAATCTATGAACACATTAGACCGTAAAAGTCATTCTCTGCCTGTACTCTGCTGAGAAAGTTGCATCCAAATATGTTTTTGCGTACTCAAAAATCTGTTCATGCGATAATAATTGTTGAAATTTCTAAGTTACCTGGCGAGGTGACTTAGCAGAGAAACGAATCGTGAGCAACCCGATGGGAACCGATGTAATTTGAAACCTTGTCGTGTACCTTGCTGCTTTATTCAAGATGTCGGACCTTCAAGACTTCGATCATGTTTTCGGTATACGCAGAGAAGAGGAATTTGATAGAGTCTACCAAAGAATTCAACTGGAAGAACAG
This sequence comes from Diploptera punctata, assembly GCA_030220185.1. NCBI lineage: Eukaryota > Metazoa > Arthropoda > Insecta > Blattodea > Blaberidae > Diploptera > Diploptera punctata. The sequence goes on along the minus strand of JASPKZ010003448.1, from coordinate 1,614,960 downwards.
GAGAATCGGCGTAATATTGCACGATGCAGACATCATCGTATACGGTATTATTTGCGGGATGCAAGCATAAATGCATTCCTCTAGCAGACGAAAATAACAGAAGTGGTTTTATCGCTGAGAATTCTGGGTAATTTCTTGCCAATATTACAAAAACGACGACTTTCATGCATGACCAGTTAGTTGGTAGCTAATTCGATCTTTGTACTTGCTCACGGAAAGTCAGCTCACCAGTGATTGGAAGTAATTTGAGTAGAGACTAATGTATTTGGATGTGGCCCTACAGGTCCGATAAGCTCCTTGGTCAACAATAATTGACAAAGTAGTAGAAACATACACAATATAACCACAAAAATTATTTTATTTAAGTTGTACACTTACCCGCTTAAGACAATTGATACAGCATCATTGAGAACACTTTCTCCAAACACCAGAGCATATAGATTGACGTCCACATGAAGATCGTGAAATATTGCTAGAATAGTCAGAGGATCTGTAGATGAAATTAGTGCTCCGAAGTACAGGGTGTCCAGGAAAGTGAAACTGCTCTTCAAGTATGGCATGGTCTGTATGAAACCATACATCAGAGCTCTGTAAACAATACACAAGGACAGTACATACAAAGTTTTTAGTACAACTATAATTTTTATATTTAGTAACTTGAAGCGTGTACTTACCCCACAAACAAATGATGATATTGTTGTACCAATGAGAGCATATGTCAAGATGGCTCCAAGATTGCGGAAGAAATATTTCTGTAATAAACAATAAAACATAATTTGTTAACATGTCTGAAATTACAGTGTACCGAAACAGCTGTAACTGAATTATATCTTAATAAATATGAGAATCAAATAAAATTGTAAGTTTTATTTTTATTTAATTAACAATAAGACAATTAAAACTCAGCAATTTAGACGGTATGGACATGTCTGGCAAACGGAAGAGGATTGGCTACCAAAATGTGATTTGGAATGGAAACCTGAGGGAAGATGAGGCAGAGAAGATCTAAAACCTCCTGGAGTCAAGGAATATATTTATTTATTTATTTATTTATTTAGCCTGGTGGAGTTAAGGCCATGTGGCCTTCTCTTCCACTCACCAGAACAAGCATATGTTACATATGAATACAAAAAAAAAATACAATAATAGTCATATAGAACAGGACAAACATATGTTACACATGAATACAAAAAAATTACAATAGTAGTCATATTAGACAGGACAAACATGTTACATATGAATACAAAAAAAAGTTACAATAATAGTTATTGAACAATTCATTATCTGTCATATTGAATAATAATGAAATTAATGTCTAATAATAGAATGAAACTAAATACAATTAAAATTAAATTAATGATACAATGAATAAAAAAGGAAATAACAGCTCGAATCTACTATGCATAAAAAGAAGAGAAAAAAACACTACAATGAATTAATCTACGCTTTTTATACAAGGCATTAGGTAAATATATTAACAAATCCTAAGTCTATTTTTATTAAATAATGCAAAAACGCATTATTAATTCTTAAAAAGTAGTATTAGTGAGTTGTTTCTGTTAGTGATTTTATTTTCAATTTATTTCTGAAAGATGGTAAAGTTTGGCAGTCTCTGACATAGGGTGGAAGTGAATTCCATGTTCTAGCAAGAGAAACTGTAAAAGATTTCGAATAATAGGTAGTATGATGAGGAGGGATATAAAGGACACTGTGCTCAAGGGATCGGGTATCTAAGTTATGTGTATCAGAGAGTTTAGTGAAGCGGTGTGTGATAAATAATAAGGTAAAGATGTGTGTAATATGTTATAGAGTAGGCATAGGGAATGGATGGTTCTACGATCTTGAAGACGAAGCCATGACAATTGTTCCAGGGATGGTGTAACGTGATCAAATCTACGTATACCACAAATAAAACGTATGCAAGAATTGTGAACACGTTGAAGTCTTTGGGTAAGAACAGTATTTAGGTCAGTAAAAAGAGTATCACAATAATCAAAATGGGGCATTGCGAGTGTTTCTACTAGCATTTTTCTTAGAGAAAACGGTAAACAATTTCTTATACGATTTAATGAGTGTATTATTGAGAAGATAGTTTTGCAAATGTTATTTATTTGTTTATTCCAAATTAAATGTTTATCCATAAACACTCCTAGATTTTTTACTGTCTCACTATAAGGGATCTGAACCCCATTAAGTGACACATGTAATACTGCATTTGTGTTAATTGAGGATAATAGTCTCTGATGGCCCATAATGATTGCTTGTGTCTTTCTAGGATTTAATTCAAGTCCATATTTCTCTGTCCACGCTGTTAACGAGTCAAGGTCCTCGTTAATTTTGGTTACCGCGTCATTTAAAGAATATTTGTCTGAGTGAAGGTAGATCTGCATGTCGTCCGCAAATAAATGATGTTTGCAATGTTTTAGGGAGTCAGATATGTCGTTTATATAGATTGAAAAAAGCAATGGGCCGAGCACCGAGCCCTGTGGAACTCCAGCTTTACGGTAGGTCCAAGAAGAGCATAATGTAGAATTTCCTACAACATATTGCTGGCGCTCACGAAGGTAGGAGTTGAACCATTGCGTGACACTGTCAGAAAGTGAGAGGTTTTTTAGTTTAAGCAACAATAAGTCCAAGTCTACCGTGTCAAATGCTTTACTAAAGTCAAGTAGTGTAAGAATAGTAAGTTTTTCGATTATCAGATGCTTCGCGTATGTCTTCACATATATTTAGTAGAGCAGTATTTGTATTGTGTCCTGTCCTAAAGCCTGATTGGTATTGATCTAAAAGGTCGTGTTCAGTTAGGTAGTCAGTCAGTTGTTTGTGGACTAATCGTTCCAAAGCTTTTGAAAGGGTAGGTAAAATACTAATGGGTCGAAAATCGTTAGGAGTTAAGGGAGTTTTTACTTTCGGGAGTGGGCGTACAATTGCTTGCTTCCATAATGTGGGATATATAGAGGTTTGTAGTGAGGAGTTGAAAACATGAGTTATGGTAGGTAGTATAACGTCGATTATTTTGTTAAGTAGAGTGATATTTATATACGGTCAGTACCTTCTGCTTTTGTTTTTATTCGTTTGAGAGCTTTCTTTATGTCATTTTCTGTAAGATATGAAAAATGGAAATGTTCTCTGTCTGGTGGATTTGTCAATAGTAGTTCACTTGTTGTATGTGTTTTGTCTTTAGGAGTAAAGAATGTGCTTGTAAAATGGTTATTAAGTGTGTTCAGAGAAACAGGTAGTTTTTCTACCTGTGTGTCTTTCCTTCCTACACCCATTTTATTCAGATTTTTCCAAATATCTGGGTTATTGTTATTAGGTTCAGTAAGGCTGTATAGATGTCTAAGTTTGGCGTTTCTGATAGTTTGTGTAGTCTTGTTTCGTAACCGTTTATAGTGATTAAGATTTATATCAGTTTTGTCGACTCTATATTTCCGATATGCTGCGTCTCTTTCAGTCATCAAGTCACGAATGTTAGCAGACATCCAGGGAGCAGGGTGTCGTTTCACTAGTTTAGTTTTCAGTGGAGCGTGTCTGTCATATAGTTGTAATATAAGGTTATTTAATGCCTCAACTTTTTCGTCAACAGAATGCAACGTCCATATAGTATGCCAGGGTAATTTTATAGCGTCTTCAAGTAGAGCTGCATTGTTTATATGTTTTAGGTCTCTATATGTGATAGTCTTACGAGCTAGTTTAGGGCACTGCAGTGAATATGCTAAGAATATAATATCATGTGCTGATATTCCGGGAGCTGACAGTTGCCCGTGGGTTAGTACTCTGTCTGGATTATTAGTAGCAATTAAGTCAAGTAAAGTCGCAGAATGATTGGTGTGATGTGTAGGCTGTAAGGGAAGGATAGTCATATCACAAACTTGGAACGCGGACATGAAGGAGAAACATCTACAATCAGGAAATTGGATGGACCGACAAAACTGGCTATTAGGAATCAGACGATGTCAAAGACATTAATCAACCAATGATCTATCTATCTAACAATAAAAATTATAATAATAGTGATAGTGATAATACTAAAAACTGGTTTTCTTTTTACTGAGATAAGATTGCAACAAGAATAAGGCTAAATAATATGACGAATGAGTCAATTCTTATCTTCCTTCATATTTCATGTTCTTTTAAAACATAGGAACTACATAAGAACCTCATAATGTTATTTCCCATATTTAACTATGAATAAATAATATGAGTTAGAAAATACAAACTCACCTCGTATTTGTAGTTTCTAGAAGACCCAGGGTTTCGACACTCTATGTGTTGTTGTTAATTCTTTCTAACTGTCGAATCGGCAGTTAGTGATTTTTGCTCCTTCTGTTGGCTGACCGATGAACTTCCAAATCAATTTTTTTTTCTTTTTCCTCGGGAATTTCAAAATTCATTATTTTCTTTCTATTTTTGTGGATGCAAAAATGTTAAATGTGTTGTTGTTGTTTTCAAATGCTGGGCCTTGGCAACGAAGTCATTAGCGTTCTTGCTCTTCAATATTTCTCTATGGTGGATCCAACAGGTAATATTTCACAGTTTGTAGGTGTTCTTCATTCATTTCTTCGTCTTTGTTGCATAGAGGGCAATTTGGATTCGTGTAGATTCCTATTTTATATAAATGTTTGGCCAAATAGTCATGTTCTGTAAGCAGTCTAAATTTTGCTACTGTAGTTTTACGTGGAATAATATCTGGCTTCTTTACTAAAATATTTCATTTATTGTCTTTGGCTTTATTACATAGGTCTTGGTTTTGTTTGATTTTATATTTGTTTTTAATTATTCTTTTTATGGATGTGAAAGGTAAGCTTTTAGTAGTATTCTGAATTAAATTGGAGCCTTTTTTGGCAAGAAAATCAGCAGTGTAATTTCCAGCAATTCCACAATGTGCAGGTATCCATTGCAATTGAATTCTTTTCTGTAGTTTTTGGAGTTGTTGAATCATTTTGTAGCACTCTTTAATTTGTATTGACTTCATTTTGTGTGAATTTATTGCATATATTGCTGCCTTAGAATCAGAGAGTATGACAGCATTTTGAAATTTATTTATTCTGTATAGTAATTGTTGGAGTGAAATATGAATAGCCGTTACTTCCGCATCAAAATTTGTTGTGTAGTATCCTGCTGGTTGATAAAATGGAAATAATGCACATGTAATTCCTGATCCTGAGTTGTTATCAATAGTAGATCCATCTGTGTAGACATGTAACCATTCTTCTGGTGGATATCTCTTATTCACAGCTTCTAATGCTAGAGCTTTTAGTACAGGTGTGGGAGTTTCAGATTTTGTAACTGGTTCTTCTAGATTTAGCTGAATGTTAATTGGTTCAAAAGCAGGAGGGTTTTCTCTGATCGAAATATTGTCTTTTGATTTAGGAAGATTCAAATCTGTTTTTATTTCCGTTATTTTGCACAAGAAGTTTGTTTGTGTTTTCAACTTGGTTCGTTGTAACTGTCTTTTTTCCCATTTTGATGTTGTTAACCGTAACATTTTTTCATGTTGTGTTATTGCCTGTTCCTCTAAAGTTAGACATATTGGAGGGTTCTGAGTTAGTGCTTGCATTGCTGTGATTGGGGTTGATTTAACTGCGCCAGTTATAAGCCATAAAGCCTGATTTTGGCATATTTCTAAGTGATATAGGTTTGAGTTAGTGCTTGCATTGCTGTGATTGGGGTTGATTTAACTGCGCCAGTTATAAGCCGTAAAGCCTGATTTTGGCATATTTCTAGGTGATATAGGTTTGAGTTATTTGCTGTGATTATTACCTCCCCATTGTATAGAAGCATTGGCTTTTATATATTAAATTTGGGAATTTTTAACATTATGAGGTTCAATTAATAATAATTAAATGAATCGTGATTTTTTCTTACCTCATACATCTATGTTTCTTTAAACACAGCACTGCAGTATCGGCGACACTTTGTCGTCATCGTCAGCTGTTTTCACGACTGTCAATTTTTTCTCCTTTTTGCCAGTAATTATCTAGACTGCCATCTGGTGTTCTTTTGAAGGAATTCCTCTTCAAACTGCCATCTGGTGTTATTTTGAATGAATCATTTCCTAAACTGCTATCTGTTGTATTTTTGAAGAACTTTGTAATCAAGCTTGGTTCTTCCGGAATCTCAAAGTTCATAGTTCTAGTATGGTTTTTTTGAATATATATTTTTTCCCAAACTGTTAAATCCAAAGGTTTTGATAGATGTTTTAAAAGTTTTGCTTAAGAAACATAGATGTATGAGGTAAGAAAAAATCACGATTCATTTAATTATTAAGCATTGGCTTGATGAATGTTTTATACGTGGTGTTCAGAGTCTGGCGATTACTACCCCACTTTGGAGAAATAGAAAAATCTGCAATAGCTGCATATGCATGGTCAGAAAAACACAGAATTGAAACAAAAGACAAATTATTGAGATAAATCTAAGGAACTCACAATTTGGGAGAAAATTTACATCCACAAAAATAGAAAGAAAATAATGAATTTTGAAATTGTCGGAGCAAAAGAAAAAAAAAAAAAGAAAAGATTTTGAACTTCATCAGTCAGCCAACAGAGAGAACAGAAATCAACCTACAATATCGCCAATTGCCGATTCAACAGTTAGAAAGAATTGACAATGACACATAGTGTGTCAAAACCCTGGGTCTTCAAGAAACTACAAATATGAGGTGAGTCGTGATTTTATAACTCATATTATTTAAAATAAACCTCATAGTGTCACTTCCTTTAAATATTAACCAATCAGGCTATCACAGGGTGAAGCCAGATTTTGATGTTTTTTTTATTGCGGATGAGCCCATGTAGGACTGCACAAAGTACTTAGAGGCGTTTCCTTTGAGCCCAAATTTCTTTCATTCTTTTGCTATGAGCTTGTTTTCTATCATCTGTCCAAGTTGTTCCAGTTTTTTCTTCGGTTTGTCCTCTTGGTCAATTTGCCACTTATTCACCTTAATTCTAAATATATCTCTGTTTGGGATATTTTCTTTAGTAATTCCTGCCAATTTTAGGTCCTTTTTGACTTCATCAATCTACTTCATAGTATCCACTGGAGCTTTACTTCTGTTTTCGTAGAATTCCATTATCTGTTTTGTAAGCCTGTTTGAGTTCATTCGTTTAATATGGCCATAAAATTTTAACCTTCGTTTTCTAATATCACTATGAATGTCTGTATATATTTTTATTTCCTTTTTACTTCTGAGTCTAAATGCTTTACCTATGACTTGAGGACATAAAACTTTTCTTATAATTTTGCATTCTTTTTTCACTATATTTTCGATATCTTTTTTCTGTTCAAAATTAATGTTTCTGCTCCATAGAGGCACTCTGGTTTAATTACAGTGTTATATTGTCATACTTTTGTATGTAAAAATATCCATTTTTTATTATAAGTGTTGTGAGTAAGTTTGATGTTTTTATTATTCATTTCATACTCAATGATGGGTAAATTATATTTGAAGAGAAAAATTATATGCTCAGACTGGGGTTTGAACCCAGGACCTTTGGCTCAAATCATGGATAATGTTATTCTTTCACCTCATTCTTGGTCTATTAACTGGGTTTTTCCCTTTGGTTTTCCTACAAGAAGCTTCCATGCACTTCTTTCATTCCCCATTCGTGGCACATGTCCTGCAGTCAATGAGTCAACGAACTGTTATCATATCTGGTTTCCTATACATAGCATGTAGCTATGTAGTTTTCTCCATTCATCTGTCCATCTCTTTTTGGCCCAAAAATTTTCCTAAGAAAATTATTCTCAAATATTCATAATCTTCTTTCTTCCCTTAAAGTAAGAGACCACGTTTCATATCCATATAACTGGTAGAATAACAGTTTTATATGTCCACCGCTGTGGTCTCGAGGTAGCATGCTAACTTGTCACACAGCGGGCCCGGGTTCGATCCCCAGTCAGGACAGTTTTTCTGGGTGAGGTTTTTATCGGGGTTTTTCTTCACCTATAAGACAAATGTCAGGAAAACTTTAAGACCCAAATGGTCCTTGAAATCATATGGCCATCGCAATCATCATCATTCATATTCATCTTAGATTGAGCTTAGGATTAGGGACTCTCCTGGTGCACCACTATCATCATCATCATCACATCATCAGGGCAACGTAATCCTGCCTTCCAGGCTCCCCAACCTCAGAAGTGGGTTACAAATACGCCATGCCAGGAGAGAACACCAAGAATATCGAAAGACAACCTAGGGCATTTGCAAAAAAAAAATATTTTCAGTACGCTGGAGGGAAAATTTTTCTATAGGATCGTAAAAGGCCTTGGCCTAATACTTGGAAGGAAGAAGATATATTTTCAGTTTATCATTTTTTTGAAAGGAGTTGGGATCTGATGGCGTTCTTTTACTACACACAAATACTTAAACATACAATAATTCTATCAATACACCTCTTTATACAGAACATTGACGAAATCTGATCAGCAAATTAAAACAGATCGTGTTAATGCCATCTATTGGCCTAATGCAGAATCCACAGCTCAAAAGTGCAATGGGTGCACACACGTAACTAAAGCCAGATTTTGGCATGCATACATACCCTCTTCAAACTGTATCCTGCATGAAATATGATTGGAGGCAGAATAATGTTGAAGAATATTTCTGGATCAAATGTTGCTTTGAGGTCCATTTCGTTGTCTTCAACGTCTACTATCTCTTCGCGAAATGCATATGCATATGTTTTGTTTGGTACATTTGAAGAACCAGCTTTGTTAGGGAATCGAAGCCAAAGTGTGTCTGGGCGAACTGAGAGGTTGTATCTGTTATCCTTCTCCGGTATTACTGTCATGTGCAGTACTGGACTTTTGTTCCCAGCATAACGGATCAATGCTCCTACTATCAGACCTGGAAAGTAACATGGATTGGTAAGCTTTCATTGTTTATTCTTAAACAAATTTTATCTAATATATAAAAATGAATGTATGTTTGTTTGTTTGTTCGTACTTTATGCGCGGCCATACCACTGATCCGATTGTGATGGAGCTTTTTCCAAATGTTCAGGAGATTCCCGGGATGAACATAGGCTATAAGAAAGTTGTGATACTCAACTCCTACACCCTTAAAAATAGCCCTTTGTAGAGGAAAATGTGAAAAAAGTAGCTTTTTGGACGCTGAAATGGCTTACGCTGCCTAAACCATAACAAATACACCAAATTAATGTACACAGAATTGAATATCTCAAAAAGCTCTACAAAAAGTCTGCGACAGCATATGTTTATCTCTTACGGATAACTCACAATAATCATTTTTGTCTTTCATTGATACCAAGAAGATCGAGACAAGTACGTAGATTCCTGTGCAAGCATAAGCAGCACATGGGGGTATTATTTTACGGATAACTCACAACAACAAATTTTGTCTTTTTAGTTCATTTATGCCAAGAATATCGAGATAAGTAGATTCTTGGACAACATCGGGTAATCAATATGGGGAATCTTAAAATAATAACGAAATACATTTATAATTATTTTTCATTTTACTTATTCAACTAATCATATGAAGTACATTAATTTTTGTCTTTCAGCTCATTTATGCCAAGATCAGGATGAGTAGATTCCCGGACAACACCGGGGAATCTTAAAATAATTACGATGTACATTTATAATTATTTTTCATTTTACTTATTCAACTAATCATATGAAGTACATTAATTTTTGTCTTTCAGCTCATTTATGCCAAGATCAGGATGAGTAGATTCCCGGACAACGCCGGGTAAACAGCACGGGGTATCTAGAAATAATTACGATATAAATTTTCCATCTCACTTATTTAACTAAACATAAAACACATTAATTTTCGTATTTGAGCTCATTTATGTCAAGAAGATTGAGGTAAGTAGATTCCCGGACAACAACGGGTAATCTTAGAATAATTACGATACACATTTGTAATTATATTTCCTTTTACGAGCAATATTTTTTTAGACAATCATAATATTTATTTTAGACAAACCAAGCACACCATGTTAATCTACAGACCTTTGTGCTACTTTTCAACATAGTCTCCATTTCTTTGCACACATTTTGTCCAGCATTCTACAAGCTTGAAAATTCCCTTATGATAAAAGTCCGTTCCAGCTGCTGGAAGACACTGACGCACTGCTTTCCGAATATCCTCCAGCGTCTCGTAGCGTTGGCCTCTCATCTGCCCCTTCACAGAACCGAAAAGATTGTAGTCGGAGGGTGCCAAATCGGGACTATAGGGAGGATGTGAAAGAGTTTCCCACCCAAATGTCCTGATCTTCTCCACAGTGGAACGAGCAGTGTGAGGACGCGCGTTATCGTGTTGCAGAATGATCTTCCTTCCAGGGTGTTTGTCGTGCAATGCACGACAGAGCTTCACAAATGTCTTGATATAGCGGGCAGCATTTATGGTTTGTCCAGGTTCAAGAAATTCAACCAGAATGCAACCTTGCGCATCCCAGAAGATGCTGCCCATAACTTTCCCAACAGATTGCACTGTCTTCGCTTTTTTCTTTGATGGCGAATTCAAGTGTTGCCATTCCATACTCTGGCATTTTGTTTCAGGCTCGTAGCGATGAAACCAGCTTTCGTCACCTGTCACAATACTCGTCAAAAAATCATCACCTTCATTTCGAAATCTCTGAAGAAGGTTATGGAATCACCCATAACCTTCCTGAAGTTTGTGGCCTTCACTCAATAAACGTGGAACCCAACGGGCACTAACTTTTCGGTAACCTAAGCTGTGAATCATTTCCTGCACTGCACTGTGTCCTACTGCAAGTTTTGTAGTGATTTCATTCAGTGATATGCCTGTCGTCTCTAATGAGCACATCAACCCTTTCCTTGTTGCAATCCGTGGAGGCAGAGCGTGGGCGACCGCTACGAGGCTCATCTTTGATACTCGTGTTCCCATCTTTAAAATGTTTCACCCATCTCCTAACACTGCTGGCACCCATGCAGGCATCTCCGTAAGCACATTGAAGTCTTTGGTGAATATCAACAGCAGATTGTTCCTCTTTAACAAGGAATTCAATGACAGCGCACTGTCGAAACAAAACATTGATGTCTGCCATTTTGGAAAAACTGCGTGTGGTCACATGATAGAAACTATGACGCCACAAAACGGCAATGATGTGGTATAAAGTCTGTAGATTACGATCCTGCAGTTGTTTTTGTTACATTGTTGAAATTTGAATTTTAACAATGGGTTGCTCACGACTTTCAGTATGACCCTCGTACTTATTGCACTAAACAAAAAAGCACATTAATTTTCATTTATTTAGGCGTAGCAGTGCATGCCAGGTATTAGCTAGTCAGTTTATAAATAAGTTGGATAAAATGTAAAATTCATCGGAGAACATTTTGTTTAAACAACTCACCTCATAGGATTCATGCTTCCATGATAGTGCAGTTTCAAACACAGTCGTGTTCATCTTCAGCCATAACTCTGACTGACGAAATTCTTCGGCCGTCAACTGTTCTATTGTCGCCATCTTCAATGCCATAACTCCGACTGATAAAATTCTTCGGCCATCAACTGTTCTACTGTCGCCATCTTCAGTGCTATAACTCTGACTGACAAAATTCTTCGGCCGTCAACTGTTCTATTGTTGCCATCTTCAGTGCAGCACTGAAGATGGCGACAATAGAACAGTTGACAGCCGAAGAATTTCGTCAGTCGGAGTTATGGCTGAAGATGAACATGACTGTGTTTGAAACCCGGTATCATGGAAGCATGAATCCTATGAGGTGAGTTGTTTAAACAATATGTTCTCCGATGAATTTGAATGATTATACCTCATAATGTTTACTTCCCTACATTAATTTAATATATGGATAAAATGTTTTTATATCTCACCTCAAAGTTCCATGTTTTCACGATACCTGTTTCAAAGATCATTTTGCCTGCATCCCAGTCAAACCCAAACTGCCATCTGATACCAATTTTATGTCCTTGATGCAAAGATGAAGGTAATATGGTCTTTGAAACCGGTATCATGAAAACATGCAACTTTATGAGGTGAGATATAAAACATTTTATCCAACTCATTTATAAATTGAAAATTACCTCACAGTGTTACTTCCCACTATAATTTTGATTAAATTTTATCAGATCATAAAGTGATGTGCTGAGATCAGTACCAGTATTTTTTGAGTAGATGTATAAAGAGAAATATCTCCAAAATTATGAAAAATTTTGCTCCAATATCTCACACTGTGAAAAGTGACAAATATGTTTCACAGTATATTGCACCACAACTCACAATTTTAAGATTTTTGATGTGTAAAGAGACATATTCATTCGAATTTAAGAATTTGAGATAAACATATTTATGCATTACTATTCATTACTCTGCAACGGAAATAGATTTTATACGAAGGGCAGCAAGAATTTCAAGAAGAGAAAAAAATTAGGAACTCACTTATAAGGGAGAATGAAGATTGAAGACACTATTTTAGATTATATTAAAACTCAGCAATTGAGGTCCCGCGCCGTAGCCGAGCGGTTAAGGTAGGAAGCCTTGGCGCAGAGCTACGGGACTTGCGCTGGTTCGAGTCTCCATGGGGGAAGAAATTTTCTCATGGTATTTCGGCCAGTATGGGACCGGTGCCCACCCAGCATCGTGAGGCAATTGGATAGCTACAATAAGTAGCGGCTCCAGGTTGAGGAACCAGCTATAATGGCTGGGGGACTCGACATGCTAACCACATGTCACCCCTACACTGGCTGTTGATCATCTACCTCTGTGATTGACACATGTGGATGTGAAGGGCCAGCTGGTAAAAGGGCAACCGCTGAAAAGTGGAAAGACCCTCAATCGGAATCGGAGCAATTGAGATAGTATGGTCATGTCCAGCGAATGGAAGAGGATCGACCACCAAAATCTGTTTTGGAATGGAAACCTGAGGGAAGACGAGGCAGAGGAAGACCTAAAACCTCCTGGAGTCAGGGAATATGTTCATATATGAAGGAGAAACCATCTAAAACCAGGAGATTCATGGACCGACAAAATTGGCTATTAGGAATCGGATGATGTCAAAGACATTAATCAACCAATGATCTATCTATCTATTCATTATACCGGGCTTCCAATATAAACCCGGACCGGCCTCATGGGGTTTCACCTGTCAGGCAGTGCTCTCTCCTCGTCCGCATTTCACTCTGCCAGCCGCTCGTCCTTGAACTAGTCAGTTTACTATCGCTCGACAAGATGAGACGTCAGCTGATATTAGAGCAGCGCATTTATGTGTGTAAATGTTATTATAAATATGAATCAGCTCATCGCGTTTGCGAGGAATTTATTCGGAACTTTCCTGGACAATTACCTCCTTCCAGATCGACAATCCACGATCTTGTGACTAAATTTGAGACCACTGGTTCAGTACAAAATAAGAAACACACGCGAAGGCGTACTACAGCGTGTCAATCTAAATGTGTTTACTCGGTATAATGCCTGTTTAACTGCGGGAGGACAACATTTCCAGCATTTTCTATAAGGTAAGAAACAGTTCAAGGACGGGTGGCAGGCAGGGTGAATTGCGGGAGGAAGAGGCAGCACTGCGTGCCGGGTGAAACTCCGTGAGGCCGGTCCGGTTTTATATTGGAAGCCCGTTATAAAGAGGGATATTAATTGAGTTAATTTTTTCACTTGAATTGAACTTTGCATTTAAATTACTATGAGGTTTAATTTAAGATTTAAATTAAAATTCTTTATACCTCACCTCACATCCAGTCTTCTAATTATACCGGTTTCAAAACCTAGGTGGTTTCATTTTGTGTAATATCTCAACCAATGTTATGTAATTCAAGAGAACTCCCTCTGAGAGAGTAAGAAACAGTTCTCCTGAACAACATAACATCATTCGAGATATTACTAAATATGAAACCACCTAGGTTTTTGAAACCGGTATAATTAGAAGAGTGGATACGAGGCGAGGTATAAAGAATTTTAATTTAAATCTCAACATTTTTCACTATAATATCCTTCTATATTACACTTTAACACGACTCCTCAGCAACAATTTGTGATATATCCAAACAAACTTGTCAATAATATTATAATGATATTGTGAAAAGAAAAATTAATGTCTAAACCAGGAATCAAACCGTTCGATTCCTGGTTCAGACATTAAATATTCTTTTCACAATATCATTACAATATTATAATATGATCCATTATTGGAACTGTGTTAAAATAACAGTATTGGAAAATGTTAAACTTCTTCTACTACAAGGTTTAGGCTATGCAGCCTGTTCCGGTGAAGTTAAAAGTGGAGTCCATCTTCTACGTGGTCGGCCAACATCTCTTGTTCCTCTGGGATTATAGAGGAAGGTTCTTTTTGGTATTCTTTCGTTGTTCATTCTCATTAAGTGTTCTGTCCATTTCTTATTATTTTCGCTGATTTTATCTTCAAGTTATTATTATTGATTTCGTACATCTCAATGATGGATAAATCATATTTAAAGAGAAAAATTATACGCTCAGACCGGGACTTGAACCCGGGACCCTTGGTTCTCTAGACCAAGTGCTCTACCAACTGAGCTACCTGAGCAAGTACCGATCTAAACACAAAATTATGATTTATCCATCATTGAGATGTACGAAATCAATAATAATAACATGGAAAAAGCCGTACTGGCTGTAATGTATAATTCCCAAATATGTCTTCTTAATAAAGGAGCCGCCATTTGCAAGATAGAAGCACGGCTTCATAGCATTTGGTGGACGGGAATTACAATGTATATAGAGAGGGATTTGCGTTTAGATCGGTACTTGCTCAGGTAGCTCAGTTGGTAGAGCACTTGGTCTAGAGAACCAAGGGTCCCGGGTTCAAGTCCCGGTCTGAGCGTATAATTTTTCTCTTTAAATATGATTTATCTTCAATTTTATATATATTTAATGCTTCTCGTATAGTTTCATTCCTTATTCTATCCGCTCTTGTGCATCCTTTTACATTACGTAAGCATTTCCGCAGTATGTATCCTGCTTTTATCCCTTGATTTCATTATCCAATTTTCACTTCCATACAACAACAAAGGAACAGCCATTGTTTTATATAATTTAAGTTTCGTATCTTTCCTTGTTTTCCGACTTAAGGTTCTTTTTATGGTTCCACAAATAGCCTGAAATTTATTTACTTTATTTTCTATATCTTTATTTTCTCTATAAGTTATATCACATCCTAAATATTGGAAATGTGATACTTGTTCTATTATTTTGTTATCCAGTACAATTTTTGATATAATTCCATAAATGTTAAACTTGTCAATGTTTTTGAAATTCATCGGAGAACATTTTTTGACAACTCACTTCACAAATTTCATGTTTTTCACAATATTGCAGTTTCAGACGATATCACGTCCATCTTCAGCCATAACTCCAATTGATGATTTTTTTTCATCAGTTGGAGTTATGACTGAAGATGGACGTGATATCATCTCAAACTGCAGTATCGTAAAAAACATGAAATTTATGAGGTGAGTTGGTAAAAAAATGTTCTCCGATGAATTTCAATTATACCTCATAATGTTTACTTCACAACATTAATTTAATATATTGTCAATGTTTGTCTATATTAGATATAGGCATATACATAATTAGATAAACATACTGGAAACAAGGGTCAACAAGTACGGACCTAAGCCATTCTGCTGATGACAGGACTAGTCCCGAAAGGCCTACAGAGTTTTAAAACAATTTAAGTTGAGGAGATGGACCTACAAGGTGACTATTTTATAGTTTTTATTCATATATTTGGATGTGGTAGGTTTTATGTCTCTCACAATTCTACACTTACACTCTTATGCCAATGATGCACTAAACACTTGTAAACACGTTTTGTACTGTTTTAAACATTTTCCAATGATCTTCAAACTTTCTTTACAATATTTTATATTTATATATTTATGTAAAACATGATCGTGGATAAATTACTTGCTTGCTACTTTCCCATGTTGTTCCAAAGTTGCCACCATTTGAAAATAATTTCAAACCATATTTAGTGTTAGTGTACGTAAAATTAGTTTATAGTTCATTAAATAGTATGCATGTAAATTGCTTTGTTACGTTAGGAAATTGGGAAGTTGGTTTACCTCAATTTTTTTAAGCATTTGGGAATAAATAATATGCATGTAAATTGTTTTCTTTAGTTAGAAAATGGCAAGTTAGTTAACGTCCATTTTTTTTTTTTGCATTTGGAAATTTATTCCCAAAGTTGGTAATGCCGACTGCAGAGCCATATATCAGAGGCTATATTAACCATTATGGCAATTTCCGCAACTCGCACATGCGCACTGCGATTCTGTAGAACTTAGAAAAATTCGTCTGAGACATATAACCGACTTTTTCCATATATTTTATTACTGTAAATTAATACCTGAATGGAAACTTACCATGAATTTTACTAGTATCAATTAACTGTTTTAAATTACTCATCATCATCATCATCATGAACAAATTCGTTTTAGGCCATGTGGCCTGTACGGTAAACCTAGCGAAGATGGTCTTGATCTTTCCACCGATGTTTTGGTCTTCCTTGGTCCCTATGTCCAGTTGGGGTATATTGGAATGCCAATTTTGGAAGTCTATTTCTTGCCATTCTTCTCAGATGATTTTTCCATTCTTGTTGGTATTTTTGGATATCTTCATTTAAACTTGCTACTCCAAGTTTTCCTCTGATAGTAGTGTTCCTTTGGTGATCCAGTCTATTAACTCCTAACAATGATCGTAAGAAGCGCATTTGGCTTACTTGAAGTTTATGAGAGTTTCTTGTATTTAAAATCCAAATTTCACTTCCGTATTTTAGAGCAGCTTTTGATGTGACGTTATGTAATCTTAGTTTTGTCTCTGTCCTCATCTGTTTACCAAAATGTCTTCGTATTACCCCATTCATTTTATTATATTTTTGTAATTTTGAATCAATGTCACTCTTATACTCTGCAAATACACTTCCTAAGTAAGAGAAATCTGACACTTGTTCTATAATTTTTCCATCAATCTCAATTTTCACCCGTTGTATGTTTTTTCCACACATTGCCATTGTTTTGGATTTTGATGTGGAAATTTTCATATTATATTTGCTGGCAATTTTGAATAATTGATATGCTGCTATTTGTAAGCTATCTTCGGAATCTGATAATATTATTTGATCATCAGCATATTTTTAAATTACTGTAACCTACTAAAGTAATAAATAGAAGGGCATTTAGACAATATCAAATTACAGGTATGTAAACAAATTATACTATATGTGTAAGAAACTAAAAGCTAACCTAACCTAACCTAACCTAACCTAACCTACTAAAGTAATAAATAGAAGGGCATTTAGACAATATCAAATTACAGGTATGTAAACAAATTATACTATATGTGTAAGAAACTAAAAGCTAACCTAACCTAACCTAACCTAACCTACTAAAGTAATAAATAGAAGGGCATTTAGACAATATCAAATTACAGGTATGTAAACAAATTATACTATATGTGTAAGAAACTAAAAGCTAACCTAACCTAACCTAACCTAATTACATATAAGAAACTATTACTCTAACCTAGTTTCTTTGGTGATGGGCCGCAGATTTTCTTGTGTGTTCATCTTTGGTGATCCTAAGCTTCATTTTAATACCAAATTTATATCGAAAAGGGTATTTAAAGTAAACAAGTGAAATGTGTATTTTGTAGTGCTTATAAAATGTTATTTTACTGCTTTGTTTCTGCATGGTCTGCAATTTTTTTTTTTTGTGTTTTCATGTTTAGCGGTCCTAAGCTTAATTTTAAAACCAAAATTATCTCGAAATTCGGATGTCCACTTTTTGTGCCATAACCCATAGTTAATGTTATTCTTCCACCTCATTCCTGGTCTACCAAATGGGCATTTTCTCTCTGGTTTTCCTACAAGAAGCTTCCATGCATGCCTTTCATTCCCCAGTCGTGCCACGTGTCCTGCCCATTGCAGTATATGAGACTTAATTGTTCTTATTAAATCTGACTTCCTATAAAGACCATGTAGTTCACTGTTGTGTAGTTTTCTCCACTCACCTGTCTGTTCATCTCTCTTTGGTTTGGTCCAAAAAATTTTCTAAGAACTTTATTTTTACTTGTAAGACAAATGTCAAGAAGCTTAGGGCCCAACAGTCCCAGAAAATCATCCATCCATCATCATCAACCTTCACTGGTGTGGAAAGCAGCGAGAAGCTACCACACCTATAATTTCCTGGTAAAGCTGTAAAGCATAGTGTGAAAATGCTACGATTGCAGTGAAAGACCTTGGGCACAATTACTATGGATGGATATAATAAACTAGTTCGCCGCCATATTAAAATTATGTGGCCAACAATAGTTTATTTTATGAATATTAAGCATCGTTAACTAGTTCAAATAAACAGATTCTTATATTGTTCATATGTTTCTTGGTAATAACTTGGATTAAAATATTTTATTAAACTTCAAAAATACCCAATGATTTAAAGTAAGATTTCGGAAAACCTTGTTTTAAAATAAATCCTTCTTAGTTAAAGATTATTATTATTATAAAGATAGAGATCTCAGGTATGCGTTTTATTATTTTAACGATTTACATAGTGATCTCAACGGTGTTTCGTAATGAATTTAAATGCATTTACTCATGATACAAAATTTAAAAAATAACATAGTTGATAAATAAATAACAGGAAAAAAAATGCTTTAAAATAATGACTTTAGAAGGACGAACAAAATGAAATGTCACCACAAAAACATAACCTTGCACAGTCAAATATTACGAACTGAAACTCTCAAACATTGGATTAGCTTGCCTAGAATATTACCTTATATAAAATTGAGAATAAATACAAACCATAAATGACAGCGAGGCCTGTTTCGTGAAGAAATCTGAATCGCCGATGCTTGAATAACCATATTGTCAACACAGTAAGGATTAGCAAAAATGTGTACAAAAGCAAGTTCAAACTGTCGATACGATGTGTGAGTTGTGCTTTAACATCAAGTTGAATATCCGTAGCAGCACAATTTACAGAATTTAGCCAAATAAAAGATACGGAGAGGAATAAATACATATGCACTACACCCACTTTCGCCATGTTTACATTATGCAACCTATCATAAGACTGACTGACAACTTTGATTTTTGCGCAAGTCTTCTGATAGAAAAGGATAGAAACAACTGTAAATCGATGGAACTTTTAGTTTTAGTTATCTGTATACGGATATCTTAATGCAGCATAAATCAGTTTAAACGTTCTTTGGTATTTTTCCCCTCATACATGATTACTCCATATATTATATAGGCCTAGATTCCAATAATTATTTAATTTATACAATCTAATAAGGTGACCTTAAAATACAAATAGGCAAAAGCAAAAATATTACTTAAATACCACTAGGGCGGGACATTATATAATTAAAACTGACTTAAAAAATACTAAAATGCAGAACATAGACAAGAGCAATGAAGAATTATAATAATAACTGGAAAGCGCACTAACGTGCAAAGGATGAGTAGTGAAGAATTACTAAATCGGTTCTCTATGATGGGTGAAGGGGTTTTCAGTGGGTTATCTCTGGGGTTCTCATCATAGAGAACGCTTCAGATGGCGTTGTAAGTCAACTCAAAATCATAGAGGAATTGCTTCCTCTAATTTTCTTATTGGTCAATTAATATAAATTTGAAATTTCTCATTGGATGATTGAATTTTGAATTAATATTTATAATAGTAGGAAGAGAGAAATGAGGTGGGAGAATAACATTAACTATGATTTGAGGGAAGTAGATTATACAGGGAATGATTGGAAAGCATTAGCTTAGGATAGGGATGTATGGAGAGCTTATGTCCGCGCGGCCATGAACCTACGGGTTCGATAGTGCCAGTGAGTAAGTAAGTAAGTAGGAAGAGCGCACAAGTGTGAGAGTAGAGTAGAGTAAAGTAGGTACGGGAATCAGTGTTCTGTGCTGAGTTCCACCACAGTTTTTGTGTCCTTACGTTTCAAAACGTGATATCTGTCACACTTTAGTCCATAGAGAGCGAATGCTTCTCAATGTTAAAATTTTACAATGCAGCATTGCCATCTAACTTTGACCCACGCGAAATTCGAACCGGTCACAGTGATACAGTCGCATGAAAAGTATCCTATCTATTCCCATTCATTTAAAAATAAGGCTGGGTGGGAGATGACAAGCTTTTTATCTACCCACTTTAAGAGTACCTAATTACAAGAAATATTAATAAAACACTACCAAAAATAAAATTGAAAGCTCAACTCAAGCAATGCTATTTTATGAATGTCTTTAACTATAAATGATTTTTTTTTAAATCATTGAAAAAAATTGACAAATAATTTACACTATTTCCTAAGTGTTTATTAAAAAAAAACTAGATAAACATAGTAAATCAACTATTTATTAGGAAGTCACTGAAAAAGTTGTACAACAAACATGTGGCAACATTCTTACATTTTTGTTGTAATTATTTTTCTAAGTAAAGTATTCCCACCACAGGCCTCAGGAGGCTCTTGGGGTAGTGGGAGGTTAAGGCTCTCACTATTTCTAGACAATCGGCACTTGATGTCAGCCGGGTTGTCAGCCCTGCGTGACGGCCGCCTTTACCCCAGAACAAGCGTCTGGTACTCATTTCCGTTAGAGGCTGAGTCGACCCCAGGGCCATAGTGCCGCCAGAAGATTTGGCTCAGTTTAAAAATCCTGACCCCACCGGGACTTGAACCCTCGACCTTCCGGCTTGTAGCGCAGTGCCTTAACCACTACGCTATGGCGTGCCCCAATTATTTTTCTAAAGAAGTAACAATTAAAAATGCAAGAATGTTTACAAAGTAACATTTATTGTGTCATTTCTATTAGGAAGTATCGAATAGGATCTCGATAATGTACCATTGAACCGAGCCTGGTGTAATGAGAAGTAATATGCTATTTGTGTTTTAAGAAATCAAAGTACTTTAGGAACAAATTATATTTGAAGAGAAACAATATATGCTCAGACTGGGATTTGAACCCAAGAGTTCTGGCGTTCTACGTCAATGATAAACCCCCGCCTCAGCATATATTTTTCCTTTCTAATATAATTTGTCCTTCAGTGAAAAGTATTAAGTCAATAATAAAAACATCAAATTTAAGTACAAATTTTTTAAATGCTCTTAAACATAGTGAAAATTTAAAAATACAAGTTTAGAAGATTACAGCAAAAACAAATCCAAACCAAAACTTATAAATCATTCAAATATGAACGGTTTTATCATGTTTATATGAGAATGTGCACACATCAACTCTTAACCAGATTTAAATTAATTGGTTGTCCAGTACTGCTCCAAAATACTAACAAAAGATAAATACAATAACAATAATTACGCTCATAAATGTCTCAGTCATGTAGCGACGAAAGAAAAGTCACACTTTACAGCTGCAACTGTTACTTAAATGAACTTAATTCCAGTCACGGGCTAGGCAGTCTGCCGGCGAAGCGAGCGAGGAACGACGCAGGGCTAGGCAGCCTGCCGGCAGGCCTCAAAGAGAGACGGGCGAATGAAGCGCGCGATTCACATTGAACTATTTATGGACATACGAAAAAAAAATCGCATTTCCACATTCTGTTAGTGGAATTAAGAAGAGTATGGGACCTTTTACATTGGACGGTTTTGGACAAACGGCAAAAAAATCGTACGTCTTTATTCTTGCAGTAAAATGAAGAACACAGGACCTTTCACATTAGATGATAACGGTTCGGAGCAGTTTCTGAGGCGTGTTACAGCCATCCAATGGCGTAGAATCAATGACAGTCTAATGTATCTTTGAATTGATGGCGTACGTGAATAAATGCACGCTTTTCTGTGTAATAGCTGAAGTTGGCGCTGAAGTTTTCACAAAAAAACTCTTAATATAGCCCTTCTACAGCTTCTACAGAATCTTCAGATATTGAAAATACTAACTTTGGAAACAGTAGGCCTACTTAAGTTTTACCTGCCAGTCGCAAGTATCTTATTTTATTTTATAATTTAATAAATACAAACTTAAATATTCTATTATAAAATGTGTTACAGAAGGAAAATTTGAAGAAGAGACTTAGTTCAAATACCTAAGAACAATAATAACAAAGAATGAGATGCACAAAGAAATTAAACATAGGCTCAAATCTAAAATGCATGCTATTATGCATTACAGAGACTCTAGTAGTCTCAATCTCTAAAAAAAAAGTTAAACTGAAAATATAGCCTATAAAATTGTTATATTCCAGTTATATGGATACGAAACATAGATTGTTACTTCAAGGGAGGAGAAAAGATTACGAGTATTTGAGAATAAAGTTCGTAGGAAATTTTTTTCCCTATCAAAGAGAGATGAACAGACAGGTGAATGGAGAAGACTATGCAACAGGAGCCACACAATCTCTATAGAAAACAAGAAATAATACGGTAAGAAAAGTTACGTCTCGTAGACTGCGATGAGCAGGACAAGTGGCACAATTGGGGAATGAAAGAAGAGCATGGAAACTCCTTGTCGGAAAACCAGAGGGAAATCGTCAAGAACTAAGGCCCAGAATGAGATGGGAGAATAACATTAACTATGATTTGAGGAAGTAGATTATACAGGGGATGATTGGAAAACAGCTCAAGATAGGGATGTTTGGAGAGCTTATGTCCGTGTGCCATGAATCTACGGGTTCGATAGTGCCAGTGAGTTAGTTACTTATACATTTTCAGTTTAACTTTTTTGAGAGGAGTTGGGATGACAAGAGTATGTTTAATTTGTTTCCGCATCTCATCCCTGTTTGTAATTATTGTTCTAGTTATTCTTGGTAGATAGATAGATCATCGGTTGATTAATGTCTTTGACATCGTCCGATTCCTAATAGCCAATTTTGTCGGTCCATCCAATCTCCTGGTTGTAGATGTTTCTCCTTCATATATAAACATATTCCCTGACTCCAGGAGGTTTTAGGTCTTCCTCTGCCTCGTCTTCCCTCAGGTTTCCATTCCAAAACAGATTTTGGTAGTAGATCCTCTTCCATTCGCTGGACATGTCCGTACCATCTTAATTGCTGAGTTTTAATATAATCTAAAATAGTGTCTTCAATCTGCATTTTCTCCCTTGTAACTAAGTTCCTAATTTTTTCTCTTCTTGAAATTCTTGCTGCCCTTCGTATAAAATCCACTTCCGTTGCCAAAAGATACTTATTTGATTTGGTTGTTAATGGCCAAAGTTCTACTCCATAAGTAATGATGCTTTTAACAATTGTATGCTATATATATATATATTCATTTTATTTTTATTACCTTGTTATTGTTAGTCAGCCAGTTATTAATTTCCCTCATTTGTCATTTCAATTACACAGGGTGTTTCAGGAT
This sequence comes from Diploptera punctata, assembly GCA_030220185.1. Classification (NCBI taxonomy): domain Eukaryota; kingdom Metazoa; phylum Arthropoda; class Insecta; order Blattodea; family Blaberidae; genus Diploptera; species Diploptera punctata. The sequence goes on along the minus strand of JASPKZ010003448.1, from coordinate 1,591,642 downwards.
AAGTATTGTAGACTTCTAGGGGTTGTAGAGGGAATAAATAAAGTATAGATAAGGAACCCATATTCGGAACAGTTATTATGTAAAATAGGTTTGAAGATCGAAACACAATGGGCTGATATCGTGTGTCTTGTGTTTCAGAAAAAGTATTACAAACTTTTAAGGGTGTACTCGTACTACAAGTGTGGTTCCACGTGGCGACCCTGTTGTTCGTTGTACAAAGTATACCTGCGACGTATGTTTTCATACACACACGCCCCACAAGACCTAGTGTCTTCTTCTCTTCTTCTTAAACATAATTTGTAGGATTTTCATCCTGTTCATTTCCAAAATCACTCCTCGGAGGAAGACATATTGGATATACATTTACTGTCTATACGTCGCTTGGCTAGTCTTCCTCTTGTTCTTCTCCCGTCCATTGGTCTATCTTCTTTAGCTCTTTTTGCAAGCCGGTTTTCTTCCATTCTTTCTATATGACCCTTCCAATATTTTCGTCTATCTACAATAAATTTGGTTGTCTTGAATATGACATTTGTCCCTAATTTTTGTGTTGTGTATTTTATCAAATAATGTTTTCCCCGGAATATTTCTTAAGATTTTCATTTCATTTCACATGTGCTTATTATTTGTTTAGTTTTTGTTGTATCAGCCCTAGTTTCTGCTCCATAAATGATAACTGGCCGAACTATCGTTTTGTATATGTGGATTTTGCTTTCTATTGACATAACTTATGTTTGTTGCGCCAAATTAAATATTTAATATATCCTGATATTTGTGCTGCTTTATCAGCTTGTTTCTTTACATCTTTTATTAAATTTCTAGTGTAACGGAAGACCTTGTGTGTGCTTAGTAATTTCTGTTGCTGCAAGAATTCGTGCAAGATCTTCCTGCAACTTGAAAGGTATAATACGACCCCTAGAAGTTTGTAATACTTATTCTGCATTTCTATGTGTTTCTTATATAATTTTATTGAAATTTACTACCAACCCCATTTTCTGAGTGTTACTCAATAGAATGTCCGTCTAACCTCGCGATATATATGGTCGTCATCATCTTCATCATCATCACTCCAGGGATTAGGCAATTGCCCGTTCCGACTTCATAATGCATCAGCCCAACGTCTTCTAGGTCTTCCAACATCACGTCTTCCTCTTGCTTGATAATTTCTTGCTAACAATGGGTATCTCTCCTTACTCATTCCATCCATATGATCAATCCATTTCTGTCTGTAATTTGTGACCTTATCCAATAAAGGCTGTACTTTCAATTCTTCTCTTATATCCTCATTTCTTATTCTATCAAGTCTTGTACATCCTTTTATATATGGTGCGCTGTATAATGGGCTTAAGTCGAAAAGTCAGACATTTCAGGACAATCAAACTAAACTTTCAGATGATCTCTAAAAAAGTATGTTCGTCCAGATATTCTGTGCTTTGCTTGTCTTGAAAAGTTTGTTCTTTTTTTTTTTTTTACTTAAGCCCATTATAACGCGTGCCTTATAATTTTTTAAGGTTATTTTTGCTTTCTAGCAAATAGGATTAATGAAGGTATGAAAGAAAAAAATCGTAACATCGTTTCATGTGTACAACCTCTACAACTACTGTCATTCTATGTTCACTAAAAGCCTGTGTGGAAAACTACTGGATATAAGCTACATGTTGCTAATCGGAAGTTTAAACAGAATACATTTCTATATGAGCGAATGTGAAATAAGTTAGATGAGAGTTTGATGACGTGGGTGTGGACATTTGTTTTCTTAAATCACTACAATCATTTATTAAAGTCGCTAAATCACCACCAGATTAAAGACTTGACTTGGTCACTTTATAAACGCCAAATAGCTCCGCTTTAATCACATTCAATTGTTAACAAAACAAGGTAAGACAGTCACACATTGTTACATGGAAATAGACACTCAACAAATGAGAGAAATTTTTAAGAGTCAGAATTAAAATAACAATAATAATTTGAGCTAAGATTTTTATGTGCAAAAAGGTAAGATTGCAACGTAGTATAATGAGAAGTTAGACTTATGACTGCTTTCTGTTTTGATTTCATAAACAGTTGAATAGTATTATGAGAAATAAGACTTCTGTCTTTTATCTTGTTTCACACACAAACAGTCGAATAATATATACTAACTGTATTGCAATCTTATCTTTCATTACATATAAATCCTAGCCCTTAATAATAGCAATAATTAATTCGTTATCCTAGTCAAATATTCAATTTATTCAATAATAACACTGACCAACAAAATTTGAACTTTTTTATGTTACAAGGGAGAAAATGTGTGTTTCTAACTTACTTTTTTGTGCTGATTTCAAATATTTTTACGGAAATTTCCATCACCCAGGGTTTTCGAGTAATCACATGAAAAACATTTTTCGTGTCTATACATTACAATTTATTATATCTTAGCTGAAATTATATTTGCTCACCCAAAATGTATGTGAATTGGATTTTCGGTTGTACTTCGCTTTAGGAATATCCCTCTTCAGTGTCCAGCAGTAGTCTGCTAACATATTTGGACACCATTTACCCTGATAGCGCCTTTCCATTTCCGCGATGTCCTGGTGGAAGCGCTCCCCGTGTTCGTTGCTCACAGCCCCTAGATTTTCAGGGAAGAAATCAAGATGGGAGTGCAGAAAGTGAATTTTCAGACATATTACATCCCATTATCTTGCAGTTCTCAATCATCTCATTGACAAGTTCTCTGTAGTTATCAGACCTGAAGTTCCCCAGAAAATTTGAGACAACATTTTTGAAAGATTGCCATGCAACTGCTTCTTGCATATTTAACTGCGTATCTTTCATCAGTTCCTTTATTTGAGGGCCAACAAATATCCCTTCTTTCAATTTGCTTCACTGATCCTTGGAAATTTATTTTTGAGGAAGAGAAATGCACTGCCATCACAATCCATTGCTTTCACAAAATTTTTAATCAAGCCTAGTTTAATATGTAGTGGAGGCAATAAGATTTTTTCAGAACGTACAAGTGGTTGGTGAAGAACATTTTATAATCATCATGTTATATACCAAAAATGCTAATAAATAGGAAAATAATTATTTTCAAAATTACAAAAAAAAAAAATGGTGGGTGATGGAAAATTTCTGACTTCATTTTTGGAATCAGCAGATGAAAATACATAAGAATCACACAAAATCTTTTATGTAACAAAATCACTGTTGACCAGTGTAATTTGTTGACGTTTAAGATATTCTTATGTTAGATAATTTTCAAGACTTTGGCATTTCCAGTTATCCAAAATGGAAATATCAAATGTCTTGAAAATGATCTCACACAACGAGATTAACTACTCTCAGAGAATAATATAAAGACATATTCAGGATTCAAATAATAAGAACTATAACAATAACTAATCTGAACGAGGTCCAGAAATAAATTAAACATGCCAAACTAAAAATGTATAAATTTATACTTATAAGTATGGCAGAAAAAAAAAGTATTACTTATAGGCTAGGTTGCATCGTACTTAGACTGCTATGTTTATAAAGCGCACGTTGATACGCGCTACTCGGGAGACATCTATAGAGAAAGTCAAAATAATGGACCCGAGTTCATACATTTATTCTGTGAAATCTACTGAACGTATCATAATGTGAGATATATGTCCTGAAAGGCAAACTCAAAGTTTAGTCTCCCTCTCGCGTGGTTTCATTTTCTACAGCTACGCTGCGCAGGAAGCAGGTAAAGAAAATGGCGGTGGAAGGAAGAGGATGGGTTCTCCGAAAGGGTAATTTTCAGTGATGAAGCGACGTTTCACCTTTCTGGGAAAGTGAATAGACACAATGTAAGAATTTGGGGAACTGCTAATCCCAATGCAATTGTGGAACACCAACCCAATTCACCCAAAGTGAATGTGTTTTGTAACATTTTTCATCAAAATATTTATGGGCCCTTCTTTCTTGAACCTACTGTGACAAACATGTTTTTTCTGGATATGCTGCAACAATGGCTCCTTCCACAGCTCGAAGAGGATAGTGCAGATTTCATTCTCCAACAGGATGGTGCCCCTCCGCATTACCATGACAGTGTTCGGGACCAACTCAATGAAGCATTGGAACAACGCTGGATAGGCCGTGTATCTCAGGATGATCAACCTCTCATTCGTTGGCCACTTTGTTCCCCCGACTTGACCCTGTGGGGTTTCGTAAAGGATCTTGTTTACGTACCACCACTTTCAGCAACATTGGGTGACCTTCGTACCCGCACTGGAGCCATTGCAGAGATTGACCGCAACACACTACACAAGTTTTGGCAGGAGATGGACTATCGGCTTGATGTGTGTCGTGTTACACGAGGTGATCACATAGAACACTTGTGATATGACTGAAAACACTTTGAGATTTTGCCTTTCTGAGCATATATCTCACATTATGATACGTTCGGTAGATTTCACAGAAGAAATTTATGAAATCGGGTCCATCATTTTGACTTGCCCTGTAGTACAGTCCGCTTTGTGTAGGAATGGACTCATCGTTGCACAATTTTTGTTTCGGCATTCTGATACAACCACACGTCACGTAAACAGGTCTATTACTGAGGAGAGCCGAACATACACACTCTCCGCTCCGAGCAGGCAGTGGAGACGCTCGGAAAAGACACGCATTTTGTAAACAATGTGTATATAAATTAGTTACTATCCTGATACCGCTACTTTTTTTCAGCCCTACTTATAAATTACAACATAGATGCGAAATATCGTCCTTTGCTTTAAGAGGTCAGAAAATATTAGGGTCTACGTGAATTTAATCATAAAACGCTTAGAAACATTTTCAACTAAAGAAAGACGGAAAGGTAGAAAATACGATGTTTTATGGAAAATTTAAGCCTCATAGACTGTGGGTTTAGGACATGTACATAAAATGAGGAATGAAACAGATACACGTAAATCTTTTAGGAAAACCAGAGGGAAAGTGCACAGTAAAATTAGGCGGGAGATTGACCACCCATGAATTGAGGGTGGTGAATTATACACGGGATATTGGAAAATATCTCAGGATAGCGATGTATGGAGAGCTTACATCTGTACGACCTCCGTAGTAGTGTTCTGATTTTTTAAATTTTTTCAGGAGAGTGATTTAAAATTTAGAACTAGATATAGGATAAAGTATGTATGTTGAAGTAATGATTCACCTGCAAAATTAATCAGAGATCCTAAACATTATGGACAAAACGTGAATATCTAATATATAAAAATGAATGTTTGTTTGTTTGTACTTTAAGTTTGTACTTTGTAGTGGAAAACGTGAAAAAAGTAGCTCTTTGGACGCTTAAATGGCTTACGCTGCATAAACCATAATAAATACACAAAATTAATGTACACAGAATTCAATATTTCAAAAAGCTCTACAAAAAGTCCGCGACAGCATATGTTTATCTCTTACGGATAACTCACAATAACCATTTTTGTATTTCATTGATGCCAAGAAGATGGAGGCAAGTACGTTGAATCCTGTGCAAGCATAGCAGCACATGGCGGGTATTCTTTTACGGATAACTCACAATATCGAATTTTTCTTTTACTCATTTATGCCAAGAAAGTCGAGATAAGTAGATTCCCGGGCAACACCGGGTAATCAGCACGAGTAATCTTCAAATAATTACGATATACATTTATAATTATTTTTCATTTTACTTATTCAACTAATCATAAGAAGCACATTAACTTTTGTCGTTCAGCTCATTTATGTCAAGAAGATCGGGATAAGTAGATTCCCGGGCAACGCCGGGTAATCAGCATGGGGTATCTAAAAACTATAAATTTATAATTATTTTTCTCTTTAATTATTCAACTAAATATAAAAACACATTATTTTTCATTTATTTAGGCGTAGCAGCGCACGCCGGGTATTAGCTATAGCTAGTTCTCTATATAATTTACCTCCCTCGAATCAAGATTAATATTTTTCTCTCGCCTCATTTTTCCCTGCCTACTGGACATTTTGCCTCTGGTTTTCATACACGAAGTTACTATGTCCCTCTACCATTTTTCATGAATGCCACATGTCCTGCCCATCGCAATTTATGAAACTTATTTTTTTTGTAAATTACTCAAATCACGGTTCAGGTTATTCTTTCAGCTTATTCTTGGCCTACCTACTGGACATTTTTCCTCGGTTTTGTATAAAAAATAATTTCCCCTTTTTTATTTCCCACTCGTACCATATGTCTTCTCCAACGCAATATATGAGATTTAATTGTTCTTTCTTTTGTAAATTTTCTTCTTCTTCTTCTTCTTCTTCTTCTTCTTCTTCACGGTTTAGGCTTATTTTCTAGCCTGTTCCGGCTCCAAATTGCTGCTCTTCCCATCTTTTCCTTGGTCTTCCCAAACTTCTTCTTCCTCGTGGTGAATAGTTGTATGCTGCTTTTGGTATTCTTCTTTTGTAAATGAAAATAAAATATTTCCCACAGAGATATCTGGTCTCATGGATACCAACATGAAGCTGCTGAACATAACAGGGATGGTTCCGAGCAAGAGCGTGACAAGTAGCGTGTGGAAACTTGTGTTATACCGCATGCGCCACGTGGTCTGCTTCGTACTGTTCATGCTAGCGACGACCGCACAGCTTATCGCTATGTATCTGCACTGGGGAGATATCGACCTCACCACAGACAACATCAGTATCATCTGTTTCTTCCAACTGGGCTACTTACCAGCACTTTACCAGATGCTCAGCGCTGCCAAACTGACTCAATTAGTCCGAAACATTGAAACCGACCCCTTCTTCACGCATTCAAGCACCGTCGATAATGCGAGAAAGCTGGCTTACCGACTGACCTGCGTGACACTCTGCTCAACAATTGTGACCAGTTTCTTCTGGACCGCGTATCCTTTGCTAGCGCGATATCTAGAGCACTATGATTCCAACGATCAATTCAAGTATCTAGTGTTTGTAATGTGGCTGCCTTGTGACATTTCTGATCCACTCTGCTATGCAGTAATCTATGTATTCCAGCTAGTAGTCTTCCTCACTAACATGGGTTATTGCACTTCGATTTTATCTCTCGTTGTAACCCTCCTTATTTATGTGGAAGCCCGATTTAGAATCGTCGTAGAATCGATAAAACGTGATGATGTCACTGCACACTGCATACAAATGCACCAATCAGCCATTCGGTAAGTACAGCATGTACGTAAATACTTTTTTTTGGTCGATGTGACTAATTTCTAATACTTACCAATATTGTCGTTACTGGAAGTAAGTCAATGTTCCCACATCTAACCTGGTTGCTATGCAGACGAAAGAAATCGCAATGCTGATATGGACTCAAAAAGCACACGTTCGGTAAGTAAAATAAAACATTTGTTGAATGTTTTGTACACTAACTCGTACCTTTTTAAACTCCGCCATTGCCGGTCCCAAGCCCGGATGAGAAAGGAGGAGGGGGAGGAGTAACACCTCGTATAAAAAACCTTGGTTCAGCTGGCGAGGCTGATAGTACCATGTGAGGGCCCCTTACCAGGGAACGGTGAAGACCTCAACGGCATTGAAGGCGGAGAGGGATACCCTTAATACGGCAGATTTGGCGGAAGAGGCACCCTACCCTCGCTCAGGGAAAGAGAGAGGAACCGCTGCCTTGCGGAGAATAAGAAACTTCAAAGGCTAAGGGACCATCCCCTACAGAAAAGCATGCCTGTCCAAGAGGCATTGAGGTGGCAACCCCACCACTGGACTTACTCGACTATAGGCTGGTAACCTATAATGGGGACAACTTTAAAATACTCGAAAGACTACAAGAAATAACCAGGCGGATAATAAGACCCTTCAACCGATGGAAAGATCAGTTTTTGTAGTCGCAGAACGGGCATCATCACCCAATACTGCATACGGAAGAAGAAGAAGAAGAAGAAGAAGAAGAAGAACTCGTACCTTTCTTTAGACTTTTCCGGAATTAATGCAGAACATCCCACTCTCCAGGCTTCTTCAATTACTCTATCATCTACCATGACTCCTTCCATAATAAAATTATCAAACAGTTTCTAATCACGGTACTACATATAAAAACGTCTCCACATCCAACAATCCTTGCTTATAATAAAAACAAATGAAAAGCTACATAGTAACGATTACCAAATGTTTCTTTCTCATAGAAGTCATTTACATCCAACCAATATTTAATTCATTTATCACTACATTTAATGAAAATTAGTCACATTGGCAAAAAAATACACATGAGGTAAGCACGTAACAGATCTCGAAAATTGAAAAAAAAAAAAAAAAAAAAAAAAAAAAAAACTTGGCGCAAGCGCCTCTTTTTTTCAAACTTTTTCTCGATCAGTAACAAGTGCTTACCTCTCTTGTATCGCAATATACTACTGTGTTAATTTATTTAATTACGCTCTGTAACAGATCAGCCCTTCATAATCACGCTAATATTCGCTTTGTTCAATATGAATGTAAGGCCTATGTGAATGCGTGTCTTGTCTTGAACGTTCGTGTTGTCACGAAGATAATCCCGGTATTAAGCTGATCACTCATCCGGAGGACCAGGAAAGTTTCTGTTTGGGATTTCTTCCCATAGCCTTTGAAGATCTCTCTTCACCGCAAGGCAGCGTTTCTCTATTTCCCTTAGAGATGGTTGTCTCTTCCGTCAGATCCGCTGTCTTGAAGGATTTCTTCTGCGCCGATTCTGCCGTTGAGGTCTTCACCGTAACCCTGGCTAGAGACCCTTACAGAATACTATCAGTCGGAGTCAACTGCAGCCTGGTTTCTTAATGAGGTTATTACTCCTCCCCTTCTTCCTTTCTCATCCGGGCTTGGGACCGGCCATGGAGGAGTTATGAAAGAGAACATGAATATATAAAACTCAATTTTAGAATTTATCCAAGAAAAGCAACTAAAATGGTATGGGCATATTAGGCGAATGGAGGATGAAAGATTACCCAAGAAAATAATGGAATGGACACCATCAGGATCGAGAGGGAAAGGACGACCAAATCTCACGCGGATCCAAGGGATTTGAGAACATTCGAAGGACTGGGAAACAGAGGAAGAAATGTGTTATAATAGAGACGAATGGAGGAAAAGTATAAAGCGAAATTGAAGACAAATCATTGGTGCCGGAAAAATGTATAACATTGTTAAAACCGGAATATATTATTATTATTATTATTATTATTGGTGAATGGAGAAGACTACATAACAATGAACTACATGGTCTTTATAGGAAGCCAGATATAATAAGAACAGTTAAGTCTCGTAGACTGCGATGGGCAGGACATGTTGCACGTATGGGGAATGAAAGACGTGCCTGGAAACTTCTTGTAGGAAAGCCAGAAGGAAAACGCCCAGTTGGTAGACCAAGAATGAGGTGGGAGAACAACATTAACTATGATTTGAGGGAAGTAGATTATACAGGGAATGATTGGAAAGCATTAGCTCAGGATAGGGATGTATGGAGAGCTTATGTCCGCGCGGCCATGAACCTACGGGTTCGATAGTGCCAGTGAGTAAGTAAGTAAGTAAGTATTATTATTATTATTATTATTATTATTATTATTATTATTATTACAGTAAAACATGTCTATGAAGGAACACCACGATTCCTTAAATACATTTCCGTCTTGACAGTTTTCCTTCTTATAAAGGGTTCCCACATTACAAGCTTGAATTTTCTCACGCAGTGTAAAGGTTTTACATGCACGCTTTAAAGAGATAAGTATTGAACTGAAATACAGACAAAATAGTGTATGTAACACAGCACAGTGCTGTGCACGGCAATACAAAACAAGTTTATTACACAAAAACGAGAATGAACTCAACTACAGGTGGACTGAAGAGTTTCCCAACTCCCTCGCAGTTTATATAAGCAGGCAAGGAAAAGCGAGGGATTCCCCGCAGTCACACATAAGCAAGGGCATCCCCGCAATACAATAGCAACACAAGAAGGTAAAACGATATAATGCAGTAGCGTCATATGCAGAATTTTCACGTGTGGTCATTAATACTGTAATTAGAACGTGCTTAAGAATAATTTTCCGTCTTACTGAGGTAAAAATTAACTATTGGTACTTTAAAAACCAATCCGTTTCCGCGTTGTGAAGGTTTCCGGCTTATACAGGATAATTTTACATATGAAATCGTACCGTTCTGAAAATTTCTTTCCGTCTCTACAGGTTTCCTTCTTATAAAGGCTCCGGCTAAGACAGGTTTCACTGTATTATTATTATTATTATTATTATTATTATTATTATTATTATTATTATTATTATTATTATTAATGTAATGTGTAATAATTAACACAGTGGAAATTAAAAATAGAATCACACAAATAAAACAAACAATAAATGCTTTAAACTCTGTTTGGTGGAACAAAAATATTACAAAAAAATAGAAAATTACAAAATATATCAAACCATAATTCAGAGCATTTTAACATATGGTGCTGAAGTCTGGCAAATTCCTACCAGGGAAATGAATAGAATTTTAAGTATAGAAATGGATGTTTTAAGAAGAACAGCTGGAAAATCTAGAATGGATAGAATACGAAATTAAGAAATAATGGAAATTATGGGTGTACATGAGGAGCCGGACATCATAGACATTATAGAAAAGAAAATATTGCAGTGGTATGGTCATGTCAAAAGAATGCCAGAGCAAAGATTGCCAAACATTGTTATGTAATGGATCCCAATAGAAAGGAGGAAGAGAGGAAGACCGAAGAAAACTTGGATAGAAGGAGTACAAACAGCTATGGATATCAGAGGAATGGAGGGAGATTAATGGATGGACACAGAGGAATGGCGTTTGGTTTCCGGAAGACGGCGGCAGCTGCCATGATACCGGATGATGATTATTATTAATGTTATTATTATTATTATTATTATTATTATTATTATTATTATTATTATTATTATTATTATTATTAAGTTTCAGTAAGGACGCGTCGGCGGTGATACGTCCAGTTTACATCTGTATTATGTTCGACATGATCACCATTATCACGCACACGTATCAGCTTTCCCAGGTGCGTGCTCAAGTAACAATTTATTTATCAATAACGATAGCAAGTAAACACTGTGAGGCAGTGTCATATAGCTCATGTTATATGTACATGTTACAGGGTGTAACAGCCAAGTTTTTCAGCGCGTTCCTCGCTTCTATCACTCAACACTTCCTGATCAACTGGTTCGGACAGCGGGTCATGGATCAGGTAATTCTAATGTATTTTCTGTTCTTGTAGCTAGAAAGAAGACGAACGATGGTCGTTCGGATTGACTCGTTAGTTTCCGCCATAATTCGTGTTTTTGCGCTGGTTTTTTTAACGAACTACTACAGTGCGATCAGTATAGCACTGGACAGCAGACGCGGGGATTTCACTATACACTGCTGACGCACTCGTGGCGGGGAACGGACAGCGTAGGATTGCGGTGATACAACCCCACATATTTTCGTAACTATTTTACAAATTGTCGTACTTACCAATTTTATTGAAGCAGGCACTGGAACTGTGCACCTTCGTTGTCCATACATTTTTGACACCTCTTTATAAAATTTGTTGTACAGATTATGGACTGTTGAACGTGGGGGAATTTTTACTCCCGGAAATTGTGTTTCAAAAAGTCTTCGTACTTAGCTGGCAGACTGAGTTAACAAATATTGTTCATAAATGAATACACGTTGTTCAGTAGAAAAATTATTAGAATTATACAGTTTACACTTTACACTTATACACACGCCATTCTGTACACAAGAAAAAGCGAGCGAGCACCTTATCCGCTCGAAGCAAACGATCCGACTGCGACTGTGAACTGACTGACTGACTGATAGGTGGCAATGACCAGCATTGCCCAGTGTGCCGCTTCTTGGGAACCAGTTGAGGTCCCTTGGCGGCCAAACACCATTGTGTCTCTTCAATAAGGGTTTAGTTTCTTAGCCCTTGCGTGTCTCGCGGCTTATGTGTTCACCCAGAGTAACCGTTGCAGGTATGGATGATATGAGGATGGTCCTTCACCAGAGCAGGTTTTGGTTTAATGGCGGACAGCTGCTAACAGCCTTCAACAGCGCTCCTGGCTTTTTCGATTTTTCGCAGGTGTAAACAACAGTTGGGTCAGTGAAACAAATCTATAAGTTTTTTTTAAGTGTTGGTTAATAGTTTAGTGAAATTTATTTCGTGTTTTCAATAGTATATGATAATGGGTGGAAGAAGTAATAAATCTACTTGCTCAATTGAAGACACGGTAAAACGCGTCTTGTCCGACTCGCTCCAAGACAAGCAGTTGCTGCAGGTGTTGGCAACAATGATTAAGAACGAAGTTGTGGCGGAGCTTCAAAAAACTATAGAAAACAACACTATAGTGATTGAAAACCTTAAAAAAACAATCGAAGATAAAGATAGTGTGATAAGAAATTTACAGACAAAAGTGGATGACTTGGAGCAATATCAGAGACGACAGTGTTTACGTGTTTTCGGGGTTGAAGAAGTGGCCGGGGAGGACACTGACATTAAGTCAATGGAAATAGCCCAGAAAATCGGTGTTGATCTCAATATTACTGACATTGACAGGAGCCATCGTGTTGGTGTACGAAGAGAAGATAGGCCGCGCCCTATTATTATAAAATTTACTAGTTACCGCAAAAGAAGAGAGATGTTCATAAATAAGAAACAACTCAAGGGATCGGGTATAACAATCCGAGAAGACTTGACAAGAATGCGCCACCAACTATTGAAAGACACTATTGATAAGTTTGGTGTACGCAATGTCTGGACATTGGACGGTGTTATATTCGCTAAGGTTGGTGAATCAAAGAAGCGTATCACCAGTGCTAGTGACCTGTGTTAATTTAAGCCTTTAGCGTATTATAGGGTATTCTTTTTTTTTTATAACATATAATTTAAAAACTATTTAATTATTCTATATCTTATTTTTAATATATATCAACTTTTTTTTTCAATAATTCTTAAATTAATAATTAAGCTATAGCAATTTCTCTAGGCTAATTAGGTTAACATTTACTTTATTTTCTTAGAATAGTCCAATTGATTTTATTATTACTAATATTTATTTTTCTCTGCTCCTAATAGTGTGTTAATTCAGTTAAAATTTTCATTATTTGTAAAAGTTGGTACAATTGATCTTCCAAGTTTTAGTCAAATATTTGAAGTCCCTGACCTGCTTTCAACACGACCATCCCCCAGGCAAATTCCTACCCTTTCTTCAAATGACAATGCCAATGAATCCTCACATTCTTCTCACCCCACCACTGCCTACCTGCTAAAAGAATGTTTTTCTCCTCGTTCAACTACTCTTAAAATCGCCCATATTAATGCTCAAAGCATTCTGCCTCACATTCATGAAATTCGACATTTATTTTCCGAGATTTCTCTGCATGCGATCTTAATATCTGAGTCCTGGCTTAAACCTTCCCTTCACTCCTCACTTGTTGATATTGACGGGTACACCCTCTGTCGCAATGATAGACTAGGGAAAAGAGGTGGGGGAGTTGCGATGTATATCAAATCGAACTTAGAGCCCAAAGTCATTCTTCACTCCTCCCCTGATTACAATGCACGACCAGAATTCCTCTTCATTGAAATTTCAGCTAGTTTACAGAGATGTCTCCTGTGTGTGGTGTACAAACCTCCGAAAGTAGAGTATCTTAGTGACATAGAAACACCCTTATTAAGTTTACTGCCGCATTATCAGCATGTTATAGTAATGGGCGACTTTAACTCTAACTTACTTTCTTCCTCATCTTCATCATCAGAACTACTGGCATTATTTCACGCATGCAATATGTATGTCTTGCCTTTACAACCAACTCATCACACATCGACGACTGATACATTAATAGACATCATAGCCACGACAAATTCACAGAAAATTATAAACTACGGACAAATATCTGCCCCCGGCATATCAGCCCATGACGTCATATATATCGAATACTCTCTCCAGTGTCCTAGGACTCGTCCTAAATTATTAACGTATCGAAATTTAAAAAATATTAACCAGCAAGCTCTAATTGCAGACGCTATCGACATGCCGTGGCATGATATTTGGACCCTATTCACAATTGACGAAAAATTGCTTAAATTTAACAATATGATATTAGAACTTTACGACAAACATGCCCCCTTGAAGACTAGACGAATTACTAAATCCCCAGCTCCCTGGATGTCCCACGAAATTCGACTACTGATGGCTGAGAGGGATGCTGCTTTTCGAAAATATAGACGGGACAAAAGTGACGCTAACTTAAGACAATATAAGACATTAAGAAACAAAACGAATCAAAACATTAGGAACGCTAAGTTGCGGTATGCTCATAGTCTCATTGATCCAAACACAAATGCAAGTGATATGTGGAAACGTATTAGATCAATGGGTCTACGGCAGCCGACAACCAAAGGAGAGAGCATTAACATATCACTGGACGATCTAAACCAACATTTCACATCATATGCCACACTTAACATAAACACTACGACCAAACAACAAACTATAGATGAGCTCCTATCCACACCTACTCCTTCCCGAGAAAAATTCTTCTTTTCCTATATAATGCCAATCGACGTTAAACTATCCCTGGACCGCATTAGAACTAAAACACAAGGTATAGACAATATAAGTATCGACTTTTTAAAGAAAATACTCCATGTCATACTCCCAACTGTAACCCATATATTCAATGCCTCAATTATGACCTCAACTTACCCCGAACTCTGGAAAAAAGCTATAGTCAGACCAATCCCTAAAATTAAATTACCTGTAACACCAAACGACTTTAGACCAATCAGCATCCTCCCAGTCCTATCTAAGGCCTTGGAGCGCATTGTTCATGAACAATTAACTGATTACCTTAACACTCATAACATACTCGACCCATACCAATCAGGTTTTAGGACAGGCCATAGTACGGCAACCGCACTTCTTAAAGTTACCGAAGATACGCGTGAAGCAATGGACAGTGGCCACATGACAATATTTACACTCTTGGACTTCAGCAAAGCTTTCGACACTGTTGACACTGACATATTAATAGCAAAATTACGCGCTCTGAATCTTTCGGACAATGCTGTTAACTGGCTTGGATCCTATCTTCATGGTCGCCAGCAATGTGTATCCAATGCAGAACTTTCCTCATCCTGGCTATCACTGAAGGGTGGCGTCCAACAAGGTTCAGTGTTAGGACCACTTCTGTTCTCTATCTATGTTAACGATATATCCACTAGACTTACCTATTGTCGATATCACCTATACGCTGACGATTTGCAAATTTACATTCACTCCCATCCTGACGATGTACATGACACACTAGACAAATTAAATAGTGACCTAGACTCAATTTCCCAATGGTCGAAGAAACATGGACTTAATCTAAATACTGACAAGACACAGTGCATAATTATAGGACATCGGCGAATCCAAAGCATTATAAATTACGAAAATATCCCTACCATTCTCCTAAATGACAAAAATATCCCCTACAGCTCAGTAGTAAAAAATCTGGGTATCTATATGGACCAACACCTAGACTGGAAAATCCAGGTGAATAATACCTGCAAGAAAGTGTTCTCAATTCTTCACTCCCTAAATAGTTTTAAAAACTTCCTTCCTACAAAATTAAAACAAATACTTGTACAGACTCTTATAATGCCACACTTCGACTACTGCGACATATTACTGACTAATCTTACAACTGATCTATCTGACAGACTACAGCGTGCTCATAATGCGTGCATTCGATTTATATTCAATCTCCGTCGTTATGACCACGTGTCTCCTTCATTTCAGGCCTTATCATGGCTACGCCTAAATGACAGAAGAACTTTACATTCACATACCTTACTATTCCAAATTCTGCACACATATTTACCAACTTATTTAACAACACGTTTTCAACATTTATCGGCTCATCACAATTTAGGAACAAGATCACAAGACTCTTCTTTACTTTTGATACCACAACACAGGACCTGTCTGTACTCTGAATCTTACACAATATCTATGGCTAGAGCATGGAACTCACTTCCCAGTCATGTCAGGGACTGTCAATCGCTATCATTATTTAAATCCAAATTAACTGATATCTTAAGTTCGACACAATGAAAACATTAACTACATAACAACTATATAGAGCATTCTATTAATAATCATGTAGGAAGCTACTTACTTTATTTTATATCATTTTAATTTTATTATATTCTATGTTTTTGTTAGCATTAGCTAGTATTAGATCCATCATCATTGTATTTTGTTTAGTCTGTATTTTAATATCTTAAAATTGTAATATGTACGTAATTTTTGTATAATTTTACTATTCGCTGGTTGAGTGGAAGAGAAGGCCTTATGGCCTTAACTCTGCCAGCTAAAATAAATCATTATTATTATTATTATTATTATTATTATTATTATTATTATTATTATTATTATTATTATTATTATTATATTGCGAACAACTGGATTTTCATGATTTTCAATATGTTGAAACATATGCATGACTCTATGTTCAATTGTATCAGCAATATAGGGCATCTGTGCTTGATTGTGAAGTACTGAGATCCTCATGCGTAATGGTGCCGAAAGTATGATTTTTAAACATTTATTTTGAATAATTTGTACCTTTTTCTTATGACCAGCAGCGAGGATGCTCCAGGCTTCACAACCATACAGCAACATGCTGCGGATCGCAACTTGGTATAATGTTAGTTTGATACTAGTAGATAGCATAGGCGACTTGAAAAATGGATATAAAAGTGCAATTGCAGCATTAGCTTTGTGTTTTAGATTTCCAAAATGAAGGCGACTGTGAACGCGTGGGATGTGCTTGCATACTGCTGAGTCTGCGCACATTTTACGTCCCGTGTCTGCTCGTGTAAGCCTTTGTCACCGCACAGCACAAACCCCGCGTCTGCTGTCCAGTGCTGTACTGATCGCACTGTAGAAACATGGAAATTTTCTCTCTCGTCTCTCGCGCCTCTTAGAGTATGGACAGGTTGGAGGCGACAAACGATACTCAAAGCAGCGGATACTCGCTATCATTTCATAAGCGAAGCAATGTGACCCGATGTCGCCGTGGCGTATTCGGTAGAGTCCCTACCTTCCACTCCGGTGACCCGGGTTCGATTCCCGGCGGGGTAAGGGATTTTAAATCTCCACCTTGGGTCTGGGTGTGTGCCCTGTCCCACCACTAATGCTCAACTGAGTGCACATTTCCTAATAAAATAGGATTAGATATTATATAATAAAAATAAAAAAAACAATACAAATAAAGTAATAAACTGTAATACATTAATCTATCGCTTATATAGAAGGCATTAGGTAAAAATATTGATAAATCTTAATACTACCTTTATTAGATAATTAAAAAAAATTGTAAATTGTTAGAAAAGTAATATAGTGACATGTTTCTGTTAATAATTTTTCAGTTTGTTTCTGAAAAATGATAAAGTTTGACACTCTCTGACATAGGGTGGAGGAGAATTCCATGTTCTAGCAAAAGAAACTGTACAAGATTTCGAGTAATAGGTAGTGTGATGAGGAGGGATATGAAGGACAATGTGCTGAAGGGATCGGGTATCAAATTTATGTGTATCAGAGAGTTTAGCGAAGCGGTGTGATAAATAATAAGGTAATGATGTGTGTAATATTTTATAGAGAAGAGATAGGGAATGGATGGATACAATAGAGAGATGCGGCCCTGACGAGACTCGTACCCCATATGTTATAATACTGGTCGTGCTGTGTTACAGAGCGCAGCAGTGGGCGAGGCTGTGTACTGTACCAGCTGGTACTCACGCACAACACGGTACCAGCGTGCTCTGATACCGATACTGGCTCGAGCACAGAACCCTGTCGCTGTAACAGTTGGAGGAATGTTCGCACTGTCTCTGCCGTTCTTCTCGCAGGTGAGTGCAGGTCTGTTATCCCTCCCCACACAGATACAGGGGCAGGACTTATACAGAGTGTCCACAAAGCCCTGTTATCAAAACAATGTAACTTAGCTCGTAAACTGTTTGAATAGATTTAGATTAGAATAGAATAGATTTATTTAGCCTGGTGGAGTTAAGGCCATGTGGCCCTCTCTCCCACTCACCAGGACAAACATATGTTATATATAAATACAAACAATTACAATAATAGTCATACTAAACAATTAATTATCTGTCAAATTGAATAATAATGAAAATAATGTCTAATAATACAATGAAATTAAATACAATTAAAATTAAATTAATGATAGAATGAATACAAAAAGGAATAACAGCTCGAATCTACTATACATAAAAATAAAAGAAAGAAAAAATACAAAGAAAGTAATAAACTATAATGAATTAATCTATGTTTTTTTATACAAGGCATTAGGTAAAAATATTAACGAATCTTAAATCTATTATTATTAAATAATGAAACAAAAAAACACATGATTAATTTTTAAAAAGTAATATTAGTGAGTTGTTTCTGTTAGTAATTTTATTTTCAATTTGTTTCCGAAAGATGGTAATGTTTGGCAGTCTCTGACATAGGGTGGAAGGGAATTCCATATTCTAGCAAGAGACATTGTCAAAAATTTCGAATAATAGGTAGTGTGATGAGATAGGGACGTTCGGTTTTTACAACGTATTCTACATGTCTCAAAGTTTTGTTTACATTTATTGCAACTGTGATTTAAACAACAATGACCACGCCACGGGAAAAGGCTCAATGTGTATGGTGGTATGCTGAGTCTGGTAAATCACCAGTAACCGTTCAGCCAAATTTTCGCCGGCAATATGGAAGAGATTCTTCTTCTTCTTTCCAAGTATTAGGCCAAGGCCTGTTACGATCCTATAGAAAATTTTCCCTCCAGCGTTTCATAGGACGGCCCAGTGATCTTCGTCCTCTTGGTATATAATTATAAACAGCTTTGGGGATCCGATTTGAACTAATTCTTTCAAGATGGTGTTTCCAATTTAGTTGGTACTGTTTAATATATTCCAAAATTGGCGTAGTCTTCAATTATTTTAAGATATCGGTGTTCCTTTTCCGATCCCATCTGGTGTAACCCGCTGTTCTGCGAATCTGGAAGAGATTCTCCATCCAAATAATGCATAATTAGATGGACCGAGCAACTGGCAGTGTAATGGACTTGCCACGGAGTGGATGACCAGGTGTGAACCAAGTAACCTTCGACAATGTGCAACTTGCATTTCAACTCAGACCTCAAAAATAGGTTCGTTTTGGTTCACGTGAACTGCATTTACCAAAATCAACCATTCATAAAGTCCTCCAGAAGCGGCTACATCTTCAGGCCTATAAAGTGCATATTACGCAAGCGGTGCTGCCAACTGACTTCCCTCGGCGTGCTGAATTTGCTGATTCCGTGCTGAACGCAATTGACGAAGACAATGAGTACATGCAGACAGTGGTATACTCTGATGAAGCTACTTTCTTTGTGTCTGGACATGTTAACCGCCATAACATTCGGGTATGGGAGTACTGGTGATTTACCACACTCAGCATACCACCATACACATTGGGCCTTTATCTGTGGTGTCGTCATTGTCGCTGTAAGTCGCAATCTGCAACAAATGTAAATAAAACTTCGAGAGATGTAGAATACGTTGAAAAAAAAAAACAGCATGCATCTATCTCAAATAGTTTACGAGCTAAGTTACATATTTTTATGTATTATCAGGACTTTGTGGATACTCCGTATTACTCGCTCAATTTAAGTCTACACGGCTAGAGGGGGAACTGTGTTAGCGCTAGTGTCGCCAAACTATTTCTCTATGGAAGGACGAATCCCTAAACACGTGTGAAAGATCATTACATGATTGTTAAAAGTATTGTTAAATTATGTCATTTAGGGTCGGTTTCACCAACAGAGGTTACTGTATTACGCCACTTTAAGCTATGCATTATGCACTGGGAAAACTGGTGTAATACAGTTACCTCTGTTGGTGAAACTGACCCTTAGTCAATGACTGATAAAGGTTTCGGATTTAAAATCACAGTGTTGCCACCTCTCTATTACCAGACACAAAACACAACACAGTGGACGGAAATCGGCAACGTGTAATGAGGAAAGCAAAGGAGGGACACTTCAACATGGTTGCTAGATTATTAATTTGGTCAATGACTACTGTAAGTGACGGATCATTTAAAGATCACAGTATTTGCCAGCACTCCCCTGTCAGTCACATAACACGATTCAGGGGCCAGGAAGTGGCAACATTCCTAGAATATTTTCGGCGTGCAGATTTAACTTGGGAGAGTAATACACATTGTGATGTGTTACAGGTGATGAACATATGCTACAAGCTCTACACCGTTCTACTGGAAGTGCAATAATGCGCGCAACTGAGTGCTTCAAGAGTTAAAACCGCTTCACCCCTCGCAACCCCTAAACTGCTTAACGTGTAAATCTAATATATAAAAATGAATGTTTGTTTGTACTTTATGCGTGGCCACACCGTTGATCCGATTGTGATGAGGCTTTTTGCAAAATGCTCAGGAGATTCCCGGGATGAACATAGGCTACAAGAGTTGTGATACTCAACTCCTACAAACTTAAAAATCGCCCTTTGTAGGTGGAAAACATGAAAAAAGTAGCTCTTTGGACGCTTAAATGGCTTACGCTGCCTAAACCATACCTAATACACAACATTAATGTACACAGAATTGAATATCTAAAAAAGCTCTACAAAAAACTCTGCGACGTCATATGTTTATATCTTACGGATAACTCACAATAACCATTTTTGTCTTTCATTGATGCTAACAAGATCGAGACAAGTACGTAGATTCCTGTGCAAGCATAGCAGCACATGGCGGGTATTCTTTTACGGATAACTCACAACAACGAATTTTGTCTTTTAGCTCATTTATGCCAAGAAGATCGAGATAAGTAGATTCCCGAGCAACACCGGGCAATCAGCACGGCGAATCTTAAAATAATTAATAAAGTTGATAGAATTCATGTTACTAGGCCTATATATTTTTGGTCCTTAAAAATTATTTCAAAATATTTTTTTTTACTTTTACTAAAATTGACACATTTAGGGCCCAAAACAATCCTCTGAGTACTCATTTAATAGGTGAATTACTTAAATTTGTATGGGTATGTATGACGAATGCAAGAAGAAAGGTTACTCAGAAAAACATCTGGAAGAAGAAGAAAAGGAAGACCTCGAAACTCGTGAGTGAACAAATAAGAACTAGAATTAGAACAAGAGGACTGGAGTGGATGGATAGGGACGAGTGGAGAAGGAAAGTAAAATTTTAGGCACAGAAATATGTGTAAACAATAAAAATCTGTATTTAAAAGAATCAAAATTATTATTATTATTATTATTATTATTATTATTATTATTATTATTATTATTAATATAAAAACCCTACTTTGTTAGTCAATCGTCCTCTACCTCTGGGAACCCCGTTCGCATCTCGGTTCGTTATAAAAATCTAAGGTATTAAGTATTACCTTTCGAGTACCATCGATGACGTATGACACAATAATGGCATTATCAACAATGCCACACCAAATATTTACTTTCCACCTGTGTTTAAAATCCACTTCCTGAACCATAGTGAGTTCTCTACAGCCCAATAAGGCATGTTTATGGCATTCACATCTATAATTGACAAATGTCGCTTCGTCAGCAAATAGAACATTTGGAAAAATAATGGATTTGTTAACAACTATTTCAGCCTCCACTCACAGAATTGTACATGGTTTTAAAAATCATTACCATACAGTTTTTCGATAAGGAGATTTATGTTGTACAGATGAATTTTGAGACGTTTAAGTACATGATATTTTGATATAGCAGTTAGCCTTCAATACCGCTAGTTCTCACGTGCGAGTTAATTGCAACATCAGTGAACACTGTAACTTCTGCATCCTCGCCAGTGCAAATTCTGCGGCGATGTCGGCTACTATTCGACAACGTTAACTTTCAATGCGGAAAAACTGTGAACTAAAAGAATGTGGTAAGGGTGAGTAGGGGTTGGAGGTATTAGACCCTTGTCTCAGGTTGCAGTGACAGTATTTATATTCACAGTATATAAACATTTAATCAATACTAGTGAAATTCATATCAAATTCCATTGAGGTGAAGTCATATGATGAAATTTAAAAATTAAATTGTACCTGTTGGTAGGTGCCGCCAGAAACCCGTAGGCATACAACCTCCGATGTTCTTTCATTAACTTCATCACCTATTTCAAGTAGGTCTACCACTATGTTTTGCCACTGATTATACCACTTGCTCAGTCATTTGATTGTATTATAGTCTCTCTGGTTTGACTTTACGAGAAATTTGTAGAAAGAGACAACTGTACTCACCTCTCTTACTCGCACCAGTGTTGCCGGTGTTTTCTTCACCAGATGTTACTAGGGGAAAGGGGGGGGGAGGAAAACTGAGAACAAGGTGGGTTCTTTCTTTTGTATCTGGACTAAAGTGGGTCAACGATCTACCCTTGTATCTCCATCTCTCTCCCTGCCAAGTTAAGCCAGCTATATAAAAACGGTTGAAGGAGACACTTTCCGCATCTTCACCACTAGCGCCATTGCTTCCCCTCGCGGGCTAAAAAGTTAATACGGTCGAGCTATACCTTGGTATATTGTCCCAAGGTAAATGTACAAATGGAGGGAAGGATAAATTAATGAAAGCAAGAAAAGAAGATTTATTTTTATTGTCAACTTTATTATTTATCATATAAATTCGTTATATAAAACACATTTATTTTACCTTCGTAATGAATCAATATGGCCTATTTCTATATTAATTAATGCTCTTTCGAGTCCCACTTAGATACTTATATTAATTAATGATAAAAATGTAAACCTATTTTTTTGCAGAGTATACAATATAAAATATGACAGCTTACTGAGTGAAAAAAAGTGGAACCTACTTCCAAGTTAAAATTAAAATTGAAGCCAAACAAATTAATAGACTTATGTAAATAAAATAGTAAGTAACAT
The DNA here is from genome assembly GCA_030220185.1 of Diploptera punctata. NCBI lineage: Eukaryota > Metazoa > Arthropoda > Insecta > Blattodea > Blaberidae > Diploptera > Diploptera punctata. The sequence goes on along the minus strand of JASPKZ010003448.1, from coordinate 1,568,704 downwards.
TATAAGTTATGACTTAATAATTAAGTTCAGTCTATATTTCACCTTTCCTCATATTGGTAGTTTCTTGTAGAATGTGACTGTACAAGCTGATGATGGAACAAAGATGATGCTTTGAAACATGTCCTACAAGAAACTACCAAAATGAGGTAAGATGAAATATAGACACAACTAATTTATTAATGTAATGGGCTATATTCATTCATTTTATTGACAATTTAATGCACCATAGGCATTTTAGCATGACATGTCTTATTCATATGCATGCATCTACTTATTTTTAACGCCTGTTATGAGGCACCACTCGGAACTTTTGATTTGCACCACCATGTTTTGTAAATCCTATAAGTTTTGCACCCTGAACCATAGCACCACCTTGGATATCTAGTACCATTCCTGTTCCACTGCGAATTGTGAAATCGTCATCAAAATACCACTTCTGGTTTCCACCGCCATGCCCCTTAAATGTGATAATTGGTGATCCATGAGTTCCTCCAGAAATATCCAGCACCAATCTGTAAAGAAAACATTTTTTTGTTATTTATGGCGCTTCATGGAAAATACCCTTACATAGCAAAATTTGTATATGTTCAAAAATACTGGTAAGAGTCAATAACACTGGTCAACATGATTTTTGTCTCATGAGTACCAATAGTTGTACTTAATGCAGTTTTTTTATCGTGTTTTCAAATATGTATTCGGAATTTCTCCATCACCCACAGTTTTTTTATTTCAATTTCAATTAATGAATTTAAATAATTATTTTTTAATAAACGTTTTTTCGTCCATTGTAAAATAAAACCAAATGAGCTAACTCAAATTATTTCAGCTATGGAAAAGATATATCAAGGCAAATGGAATCCTAATATGCTGGCCGATTATTGTTGGGACCATCAAGAGGGATGCTCTACAGGCGAAATATAGCAGAAAATCGTCATTTCTTATTTTTTAGGTGAGTTCGAATATTGTGTAGATACGAATGTAGAAAATATTAGTGTTTGAAATTATAAATTCCCATCTCTCGGAAACCTTGCGTGATGGAGAAAAACCGATATCATATTTGAATTCAGGAGAAAAAATACTATAGAATCACATATTTTTCTTTGTGAGACAAAAAAAGTTTCTTTTTTGCTCAGTATTATTAATCTTGGATATGCACTAACACATTTGCATGAAGTAGACATATCAAATAAAATTATTAATTTTAACCCTTAAATTTTGACAATGTATCCTATAGGATAACAACAATTGCTTTAATCCATTTAATATTTCTAATTAAACACAAGAAAACGAACGAGTGGAAATTACTTAGTTGTGTGTCTAATTACACAATATACCTCATAATAATAGTTATGCGTGATTTTGTTTTCACTGCGGTCCGCCACATTTAAATAACTGACATGAGAAATTAGTGACTGACTGATTGTTGACGGTGACTTGCACCGTCCAATGTGCTGCATACTGTTTCCCAAAGGGATCAACTTGGCAGCAAATTCCTTAGTGGCTATCAAGCAGTGGTTGTGGATTATATAACCTCAGCCGTTGGTGACAATATATTTTACCTAACAGGTCTACACCAGAATAATAGTGGATACCACTATACTTGTAAAAAGGGCATCATAAACTACGCCGCCGGCAAGCAGAGAGTCCGAAAGCCAGACAGCGTAGAGTGAGCCACACTCTTTAAAAGCGAGTGGTCTCGCACCATTGTGTAGATGGTCTCTCCTTTTGAGGTTAACCTGCAAAACACAGGTTAACCAGTCGGCTCATGAAGAGAAAACGCTCCATAGGACTAGACAGTTCAGCCAATAAAGGCTGAACATCCCGGAGAATTTCCTCCCCACGTGCACTTAAGCTACCTATTGGCAATCAGAAATTAGTGATATTGATTAAGTTTATATATCAGTCCGGACGTTTCTTTCCTGTAGAAATATTGGCATGAACACCTCCTTAGAATGCCAAACACGAAGAAGTAGTTCTCTTCATGCCTCATGTGGTGGTAACATTTTGAAGATGGATTTGAGTCCCAAAAAGGATTATTGGTTTAGGTTGGGTCTAATTTTCGGTAGAGCTGGATTCTCTTCTTAGGGTCGGAAGTTAATACACTGTAGGTTGGGAAAACACTTCAAAACCATAAAGATGTTTCTTGTAGAAATAATTGTAAATTTATTCACTTCTTCAGTTCCCAGCAGATTACGTAAATGCAAGTGGTATTATTCTTCACTGCCAATTAAAAATAAATTATTTTCATTCCTTAAATCAATTATTCTTCTTGTGTTAAATATTAGATTTCACTTTAATCAATACTTTTCTTGAATTAAATATTACATTTTGTCAGGAGAGCTCTAATTGCTTCTATCCTTAATGCAAGTTTTATACAGAATGAACAATGTTATTCTTTTGTAATTTTAAAGAACATTATTACATCACATGATGTTATTTTTAAATTCTATTGGTTAATAGTTCTTTAAATATAAGGTTTAATTTGATTTGTTAAATCAGAAAGATAATTGTTTTAATATCCAGAGTTTAGTTTACTTTTATTTAAGAATAATGAAGTTATTTAAATGCTTTTATTACAGTTATAACAGAAGGATTTATAATTTTGACAACAATGAATTAAAACAGTTTTAAAATCATTCTTCACAAAAACATTTATATAGAGCGATTCCACGAAAATGTCATACCGAGGTGAAAATTTTGAAACTGACGCAGGAATAAATCTGTTGATGTAGTATATATCTGTAAATATCAAATTTTATAATTCTATAAGAAAATGTTTCAAATGTGCATTATTTTAATCTAATAATAGCGGTAGAACTTGTCATATTCCAAACCTGAAAAAATACGCAAAATTTTACCAATTTCTTGTTTAATGATTTGGTCGTAAGAATTCGTTTTATTTCACAAAATCTTTTGTTAAACCATACTTTGGTTCTCCTTGGTCGTAAATTAAACAATATTAATTGGATTATAATATTCTATGTACCTTAAATGTGTCCTATAGTTGTTAACTGTAAGTTATGGTCAGTCAGTCACAGAAAACGGATAGAAATTACTGTACACAACATAATAATTGATGGATTAAAATATTCTCTTGGATTCTACGTTATCGGTACATAATTAACAAAAAAGTATAGATGACATTTTCTTGTAAAGTCATTATTTTTCCCGCTGGAGTCCCGTGACTGACTGACTTTTTGTCCCCTCACTTATATTATTAGATAATAAATAGCACTGTTTTTCTTCTAAAGTTGTATATTTAAGTACAGTCTTAACCACACACTATTCCTCTATCATATCACGTAGATAACACCCCTAATTTCAATCAATTGTAATATTTATGCAACCATTTTGCTGCAAAAGTGTATTGTAAATGTCAGTCATTCACATATGGAATTACTTACTTACTTACTTACTTACTTACTCACTGGCACTATCGAACCCGAAGGTTCATGGCCGCGCGGACATAAGCTCTCCATACATCCCTATCCTGAGCTAATGCTTTCCAATCATTCCCTGTATAATCTACTTCCCTCAAATCATAGTTAATGTTGTTCTCCCACCTCATTCTTGGTCTACCAACTGGGCGTTTTCCCTCTGGCTTTCCTACAAGAAGCTTCCATGCAAGTCTTTCATTCCCCATACGTGCAACATGTCCTGCCCATCGCAGTCTACGAGACTTAACTGTTCTTATTATATCTGGCTTCCTATAAAGACCATGTAGTACATTGTTATGTAGTCTTCTCCATTCACCTGTTTGTTTATCTCTCCTTGGTCCAAAATTTTTCCTAAGTACTTTATTCTCAAATACTTGTAATCTCCTTTCCTCCCTTAAAGTAAGAGTCCATGTTTCGCATCCATATAATATAACTGGTAGAATAATAGTTTTATATATTTTCAGTTTAACGTTTTTTGAAAGGAGTTTTGACATGAAGAGTCTCTGCAATGCATAATAGCACGCATTTTCAGAATTGAGCCTATGTTTAATTTCTTTGTGCATCTCATTCCTATTTGTGATCATTGTTCCTAGGTATTTGATTGACTGAATATTTCGATGATATTCTTCTTCTTCTTGTACCGAAATCATGTTTTCTGTACGTGAAAATTACGTGTAACTACGTAACAACTACGTCATCGTGTCTTCCTTCTTCAGTGATCTTATAGAACAGTGCCAAATTCCTGTCTTCGTTGTCCTCTCTCCTACGTACCCCTCCTCCTTTTTTTTTATGCGCCGCGTGTGACTGCGCATCTTCCCCTTGTTATCGAAGGCCTCAAATAAGCTGTGCAAGTTAATATCAGTGTCATCATCAACTTTGGTTTCGTCGAGGTCAGATCGACGGTAGCTCGGAGGAGCTGTTTGGTTTAATCAGTCCCATAAGCCAGGGTAGGGCAACCAGGACGGTGAACCCTAGCCCTTGGCTGGACTGGATTGAGTGTGTGTATTTATGTATGTTTATTATTATTGTTATTGACTTTTTTCTTTTGATGACCGATTTATATTATTTCATTTATGTCTTTTCTTTCTATGGTCGAGAACATAAACTTTTGTTATGTATACTTATTTTAGGAATTCTCACTATGAGGTATATTCATTAAGGTAGAATTTTTTATCACTCACCTCATATTGTTCTTCTTATTTGGCTATAAACTAGTTTCTGAACATAGTTTCTGTTCCATCCTCAGTATCGTCACGACCGTTGTTCTGTCGTCTTGAAGAGCTGTCCTTCTCTCCTTCCATTGGCTGACTGAAAAGTTCATTGAACTTTGAAATTCCCGGTGAGAATGACCTGGTTTCGAGGATTTTCAGTCAGCCAATGGAAGGAGAGAAGGACAGCTCTTCAAGACGACAGAACAACGGTCGTGACGATACTGAGGATGGAACAGAAACTATGTTCCGAAACTAGTTAATAGTCAAATAAGAAGAACAATATGAGGTGAGTGATAAAAAATTCTACCTTAATTTTGTTATGTATTTTGTATTTCAATTATCTGACTTATGACTCTAATTAAAAGTTACATTCTTTTAGTTAACTTATGTTTACTAATTGTGTAGCTAGTCATGACTGGTATTGATTTATATTCTAAAGCTTTCTCAAGCCAAATTAATCCCCTTTTTCCTTCTAGCTTCCACGATTATAATACTGTTTAGCATTCAGTACTATATGTTAAATAATTTACTAAGGAAAGGTGGATTAATCTTTGCCTTCTATGGGCCCGGGCAAAGGAATGCGGATATAGTTACTCAAAACTTTTTAACTCAAGGTAATTATAAAAGATGGTAGTATCCCGCACGCGAGTGGTGCATTCTTTTTCTACCTTTCCAGGATTAGGCCAATGCTAACTGTTCCGGTCTCAAGTCCATCATTTCCTTGGTCGTCCCAAAGATATTTTTCCATGTGGTTTATAGGGGTTGATATTTTTGGGTAATCTTGTATTGATTTGTGTCAAGAAGATCGGGATAAGTAGATTCCCGGGCAACGCCGGGTAATCAGTATGGGGCATGTAAAAATATAAATTTATAATTATTCTTCCTCTTACTTATTTAACTAAATAATAATAATAATAATAATAATAATAATAATAATAATAATAATAATAATAATAATAATAATAATAATAATAATAATAATAATAGCTTTATTTTACCTGGCAGAGTTACGGCCTTAAGGCCTTGTCTACCACTCAACCAGGTTAAAAAAAATACAAAAAAAAATAGTCTGAAATCTAAATTACAATATATATATAAACGATTTCAAGTTATGAATACAATAAATTAATATTTATAATGTAATTTGATTTACTCTAAATTTAACGAATTAAATATATAATATGTACAAGATATACGGTATAAAAAACGAGGAAAAGATTAATGACATAGTATAAAATTAAATAAATAGAGAAAAAATAATTATTAGACAACAGGTAACTGTATAAGCGTGACTTAAAGGTGCCAAGTGTGCGGCAACCCCTGATATCTTGAGGAAGGAGATTCCAGGAGCGGACAGAGCCTACTGTGAAGGAAGTAGAATAGGAGGAAGTGCTATGAAGAGGAATTGTTAGCAGACTGCTATCTTGTGACCTAGTATCAATATTGTGGTAAGAGGATAACTTCTCAAATCTGGACGCCAGGTAAGTAGGAATGTAGGAATTCAGAAGCTTGAAAAGTAGTGAAAGAGAGTGCAATTTACGTCTGTCAGTAAGACGGAGCCAAGAGAGGTTATTAAAGTGTTCGGAAATATGGTCATAACTGCGGATATTGAAAATGAATCGAACGCAAGCATTATGAACACGCTGCAGTCTCTGCGACAAGTCATAATTTAGATCATTATATATAATGTCACAATAATCGAAGTGTGGCAACACAAGATTCTGCACAAGGATTAGATTTATTTAGGCGTAGCAGCACACGCCGGGTATTAGCTAGTCTATAATATATTTGCAGAAGTAATCAGCATGCATGTTGGGTACTAATCTCCATATGAAGAGTATGAAGATGATGTCTTATGGAATCTCACCTTTTGCAGCTTAATCGGTCTGTGGAGAATGCATTGATTGAACCAGGAGTTATGATGAAAATAATACTAACCCGCTAGCTTTGCTGACAATCATGTTGTTTTTGTATTCCCACAGTTGGTTGTCTCTTCCGTGGAAAGAAAACAGAATCACTTCGGCACCATTAGTCCTGTGATCACCTCTCACATCCAAAACCAATCCGCTTGCTATGTTCTTAATGATGAATGCCATTTTCTGAAAAAAAAAAAAAAAAGTCCTGTTATATATGTTTTGAACTGTTCTCTGCACTTATTCAGAATTTCACTTCCTTTTCACACACACCTTATCAACACTTTAATAATTAGATCAAGGCACTTAATTACCTATAAATTGGTAAAAAATACAAAATAAAAAATGCATGTATGACCTAAAAAATACAAAAAAAAGACCAATAAAATAAAAAAATGACGAATAAAAAGTTAAGAATTGCCAATAAAATACTATTTATTAGATTAAGCACTCCCTTGATTACTGAATTACATAAATTTTAATATATTAAAAGAAAAGTATTAAAAATACATATTACAGTACCGTACCTTTTATTGCAGAAAATCCATTTCAATTACACAGTGCACTTTTACAACTATTTTGAATTGCAGTTAACAATCAGAATAAGAGTAGAAGCTAGCATAAGCTCTAAGAAATTGAATAAAATTCCTAGAAGTGGGCAAGTTCATTATGCACATACCTTGAAAAATAGGGGTAGTAGTTAGCAAAACATCTACTTAATTGCAAGAAATTGTATTGACAAGGAAACATACTGAATTATAATAAAAATCTCAAATCAAATACAAATAATGTCACAGCCTGCCGGAAAAGTATAAAAAATGCTCAAAATGACCTAAAAATTGTAAAAAATGACCTATCCCTAAAAAAAAGTTTAAAAAATGAAAAAATGCTCTAACGAATTACTTTTATTTAATCCGCTTTTAAATGCCATACATTTTCATATATGCAAGCAATGTTTCAATCTTCACAAGAAAAAGATGCAAAATCATTAATTGCCTGCCCTATTAATAATACTAGTATTATCAATAATTTTCGTGAATTAGGCTTTCTGGGCTGTTTTGCTTCAGACTACTGTATATCTGGCTTAACTTGGCAAAGAGAGAGAGATGGAGATATAAGGGTAGATCCTTGACCGCTTCGCCCTTGTACAAAAGAAACAACCCACCCTATTGTCAGCTTACATCTTCCCCCTTCGCCCTATTAACATCTGGCGAAGAAAAACAAAAAACACTGGTGCGAGTGAGAAAGGTGAGCACAGCTGTCTCTTTCTACAAATTTCTCGAAAATTAGCCAAACAAATGATAAAATATACCGATTCTTTAAACATAATAATATAATAATAATAATAATAATAATAATAATAATAATAATAATAATAATAATAATAATAATAATAATAATAATAATAATAATAATGATAAATATTCTCAACACGTGTCCAACTCTGGGTCGGGTCGAGGGATGAAATGAGATGAATCCCCTTATATAGAGGTCTGTGAAAGACAGGGGTGCCGGTCGATTACGCCTGACACACCATCAAGGAGGCAGATGAATGGAATGAAACAAAATTGATAAAATGAGTATGGAGAAATTGTGGAATGAAATTGTTTCACAGGAAAACGGGAGAAACCTCGAGAAAAACCTGCCCAAGCTCCATTCTGTCCACCATGAAACCCACATGGAGTGACCGAGACTCGATGTCAGGATCCCAGCGGTGTAATAATAATAATAATAATAATAATAATAATAATAATAATAATAATAATAATAATATTCCATCCATAGTAATTCTGCCCGAAGGCAGGTCCTTCACTGCAATCATAGCATTTTCATGCCATGCTTGCAGCTTTACTAGGGAATTGTGTAGGTGTGGTAGCTTCCCGTTGCTTTCCACACCGGTGAAGGATGATGGTAATGATGATAATGATAAGGATGATGATGAAGATGATGGCCATATGATTTCGGGGACCGTTTGGGCCTTAAAGTTTTCCTGACATTTGTCTTGCAGGTGAGGAAAAACCCCGATAAAAACCTCACCCAGAAAAACTGCCCCGACCGGGGATCGAACCCGGGCCCGCTGTGTGACAAGGCAGCACGCTACCTCGAGACCACAGCGGTGGACTAACAATAATATTAATAATAATAAAAATAATAATAATAATAATAATAATAATAATAATAATAATAATAATAATAATAATAATAATAATAATAATAATAAAGATAATAAATTTAATAATAATAGAAATAAAGATTCATGATATATACAGCAGATATACCAAATGGGATCATAAACGCAATGATGATATCTTGAAGGAACTACGTTTAGAACCGGTCACTGAACGCATACATAGATACCAGAACAACTGGATGAAACATTTGAGACGAATGAATTCAGATAAAGTTCCCAAGGACATGCTTCGTTATTGTCCAACAGGGAAGAGATCTCTGGGCCGTCCAAGGAAACGCTGGATACAAAATTCATTAGTGAGATCGTAACAGGCCTATAGACCTAAGACTTGGTTCGGTGAAGAAGAGGACAATAGAAATAATAATTTATTTTGAACAAAGAGAGACACACAGCGTTAATAGAGAAAACTACATAATAGTGAGCTACATGATTTTTAACTAAAATAAAGCATTATTATTATTATTATTATTATTATTATTATTATTATTATTATTATTATTATTATTATTATTATTATTATTATTATTGTCCATCGCTGTGGTCTCGAGGTAGCGTGCTGCCTTGTCACTCAGCGGGCCCGGGTTTGATTCCCGGTCGGGACAGTTTTTCTGGGTAAGGTTTTTATCGGGGTTTTTCCTCACCTGTAAGACAAATGTCAGGAAAACTTTAAGGCTCAAACGGTCCCCGAAATCATATGGCCATCATCCTTACCATTATCATTATCATCATCATCCTTCACCGGTGTGGAAAGCAACGGGAAGCTACCACACCTACACAATTCCCTAGTAAAGCTGCAAGCATAGCATGAAAATGCTATGATTGCAGTGAAGGATCTGCCTTCGGGCAGAATTACTATGGATGTATTATTATTATTATTATTATTATTATTATTATTATTATTATTATTATGCGAAATCTGGTGTAAAAAGAGCATTATTAAGTCTCGTAGATTGTGATTGGCAGGACGTGTGGCAGGAATGGGGAATTAAAGAGGGGCACAGACACTTCTGGTGGGAAACTAGAGGGAAGTACTCAATAGGCAGGGCAAGAATATTAACCCCATTATATTATATGGATGTGCAACATTGATCTCTTACTTAAAGGGAGGAGGAAAGATAGGCCCTACAAGTATATGATAATAAAGTTCTTAGGAACGTTTTTGGACCAAAGAGAGATGAACAGACAGGCAAATGGAGGAGACTACTAACAGTGAGGTACGTCATCATCATCATCAGCATCGTCCATCATATCATCGGTATAGCCGTAACCCCGTCTTTCAGGTGTCCCAACCTCAGAAGGGGTTACAATTACGTCAATGCCAGGAGAGAACACCATAAATGTCGAAGTGACAGCCTGGGGCATTGAATAAAAAAATATTGTAATAGGAATTACAAATTAAATAGTTGAAACGAAAGAATGTAACAAAAACAATAAAGGATTAAGACAAGGATGCGCACTTTCACCGTCATTTTTTAGTTTATTATATTGACCTAAAACCTCCTGGAGTCAGGGAATATGTTTATATATGAAGGAGAAACATCTACAACCAGGGGATTGGATGGACCGACAAAATTGACTATTAGGAATCGGACGATGTCAAAGACATTAATCAACCGATGATTTATCTATCTATCTATATTTATGTGCAATGTCTCAAGTTATAATTTAGACATTTCTGGTGTTCTCTCCTGGTATTGGCGTAATTGTAACTCAGTGCTGAGGTTGGGGCGCCTGGAAGGCGGGATTACGCTGCCCCGATGATATAAAAGGTGATGGTGATAGTGGTGCGCCAGGAGAGTCCTTAATCCTAAACTTAATCTAAGGTGAATTTGAAAGCAGAATAACGGCTTGTGAAATGGGATTCATGCGCAGAACAGCGGGTTACACCAGATGGGATCGGAAAAGGAACACCGATATCTTAAAAGAATTAAAGACTACGCCAATTTTGGAATGTATTAAACAGTACCAACTAAATTGGAAACACCATCTTGAAAGAATGAGTTCAAACCGGATCCCCAAAGCTGTTTATAATTATATACCAAGAGGACGAAGATCTCTGGGCCGTCCTATGAAACGCTGGAGGGAAAATTTTCTAGGATCGTAACAGGCCTTGGCCTAATACTTGGAAGGAAGAAGAAGAATTTGAATGACGATGAATACGATCGCCTAATGGTGTTCGGGGACAGTTTTGGCCTTAAATTTTCCTGAAATTTGTCTTACAGGTGACGAAAAACCCCGAAGAAACCTCACCAAGAAAACTTTTCCTGCTCAAAGCTTGAACTTGGGCGCCGCTGCGTAACAAGGCAGCACCCTACATCTAGTCCTCAGCGGTGGACTATACATTTAAGAAATACAATTTGATTTATGGTGTATTTTTGGAGCTTGATCAGGGATAGTGGGAAGATCACTAATAATATTAATTCGTACAATAAATTCTAATCTTAACAGCGTACCCAATAAATGTCTTGGATTTAGCAAGACAAATCTAGAGCATTCTTCAGATCTCTCTTTAATATACTTAATTTTAAAAAGGAAAATCGTAGGAAAATCGCTGAGAGAGAAAATTCGCAGCTCTGTTATTAGAGAAGAATGTGAAATTGAACCTATAAACCTCTGGATAAATGATAGAAGACTGAACTGGAACGATCACATAGATAGAATGGAGACCAGTAGATTAGTGAAGAAAGTACGTGACAGGTCACCTCAGCAGAAAAGGCCTTTAGGAAGACCACAACTACAATGGAAGGACATCACTATACCCCGGACCTGCAGTGAATGAACAAGCAACAAGCTGCCAGCTTTCATGCGCAGAGGAAGAAGAAGAAGAATTTTAAAATCAATACTAATAAAATTCATTGTTAAAACCGTTGAGGTGGATACTCATAACATAAAATAAGTCACGACAACACTACATTAGGACGAGCACCGAGAACATCAAGTAATGTAGCGAAGAAAGACCTGCTGAAGATGGAATGGAGATTCTGAAAGGCCTTCAGAAAAAAAAACATACATATTTTATAAGTTGAGGACGACGGCTCTGACCTAAGAAGGTACATTTTACTTGCTTACTTACTTACTTACTCACTGCCACTATCGAACCCGTAAGTTCATGGCCGCACAGACATAAGCTCTCCATACATCCCTATCCTGAGATAATGCTTTCCAATCATTCTCTGTATAATCAAGCTCTCCATACATCCCTATCCTGAGCTAATGCTTTCCAATCATTCTCTGTATAATCTACTTCCCTCAAATCATAGTTAATGTTATTCTCCCACCTCATTCTTGGTCTATCAATTGGGCGTTTTCCCTCTGGCTTTCCTACAAGAAGCTTCCATGCAAGTCTTTCATTCCCCATACATGCAACATGTCCTGCCCATCGCAGTCTATGAGACTTAACTGTTCTTATTATATCTGGCTTCCTATAAAGACCATGTAATGTAGTTCATTGTTATGTAGTCTTCTCCGTTCATCTGTTTATTCATCTCTCTTTGGCCCAAAAGTTTTAACTTATTTATTTTTAAAAGCAAACATACTTACCCAAAATTTAAACCCTGAAGAGTTTTTTTCCGCAAACTACAGATGTTGGGACGTTACTTTAATACTGAAATCACAAACGTATGGTTAAGTGAATTTATACAGTAGATGCAAAATAAGTAGATAAGATTTTCAACAACACTGCACTTTGCTCTAATTATCGACTGAAAACTTATCTGTTTCGTGTTTACCGGAGATAACATTAGATACACCTATTATTGGGAAAAAATCTCTGATGACACGATTCAAGTTTATTTACAGTGACACCTAATTTATAAATTCTATGCTGACTCTGAATCATATAGTTTGATTGCAAAACTGAAGTCTATACAATGGCCCCGGTTTTCCAATCTTTTAATGTTTCCATAACAACCATAAAAACTGAAAATTCCCGGCGGTTAATTACAATAACATGTGTATGAATCATTACCATAATTTCATAAACTTTTTTTTTTTGCGCGATAGGACGTTCTGTCGTACTACAGCAATGGCGACCATTATTGAAAGTTCAACTTCCTACATTTCGGGGTTGCCAACCTAAATAATTATACTGGGAAATTCTCGTATAAGACTTGAAAGCACAATAATAGTCTCTTCGATTGGTTGCTGGCCAAAGGAAGGCAAGACCAGTGATGGGGCTGCCATCTTATATCCTCTATCTGGGATGAAAAGGATATCCCTGAAAAAATTACTAGTTATAATAAAAGTTTGGGAATTATTAATCAAGTTATGAAACCATCCCTTGTACAGAAAAACACCAGATTACGTTTATATAACACTTTGGCTAGACCAGTGTTGACCTATGGTAGTGAAGCATGGACACTAAAAATACAACATGAAAGCAGAATAACGGCTTGTGAAATGAAATTCATGCGCAGAACAGCGAGTTACACCAGATGGGATCGGAAAAGGAACACCGATATCTTAAAATAATTAAAGACTACGCCAATTTTGGAATATATTAAACAGTACCAACTAAATTGGAAACACCATCTAGAAAGAATGAGTTCAAATCGGATCCCCAAAGCTGTTTATAATTATATACCAAGAGGACGAAGATCACTGGACCGTCCTATGAAACGCTGGAGGGAAAATTTTCTATAGGGTCGTAACAGGCCTTGGCCTAATACTTGGAAGGAAGAAGAAGAAGAAAAATAATTATACTGTAATATTACCGACCTTGTGCGGGAAGTAAAATCACTGCCCTTTATATATACTACGTACAATGTATATACAAAAATATATTCAAAAGGTAGTGTTAATAGGGTAGAGGGAGGTAATTCGTGGTATATGTAATTTCGTGATAGTTAATTCTGAAACATTGTCCAGAAGTTAAAATGCGAGATAAATAGATACTGAGGTATTTAGACCAAAGGTCACATCTTTAGATAACATACTTTTATAATTCGAGTATTCTACCTGGAATGATAATACTTTACTGAGATTTGAAAATTAACTGCACGATATTACCAGTATCATGAAAATACCACCCTTTACCGTATACGGGACATTCCATACGAAATCGGCAACAAATTGTGAAAATTGAACTCACATCTTTAAAAGTTTACAATTTTTTTACAGTGAAACTTTATGATATACTTACTGAATATCTGAACCGAATTTCAAGTCTTCGATTGGTGTAATTAAAGAGTAATAGAGCTGCCAATTTATCGTATTGTTTTAAATAGTCTCGTTTATAAAATCAATTTCTCGAAGTATAACTACTCCCTCAACTTGAAAAGATAGTCACATTATAGATGATTTTATGGTCTATCGCTTAAAAATCAGTATGTCAATATTTACGTTTTTCTGAAGGGCGTAAATGCAATTAATAAGCAATTGACCTTTCTCACCAAAACATTTATAACATCAAAAAGTGCCACATTATTACCTGAACACCAGTTACTTTTTGTAATAAGTATTAAGGTGGAGTTTTGAAAGGAAACTACCTAAAATAATTATTTTCCCTAAAATATCCTATGTGTAGACTGCCCGCAATACCTTTCGCGTGAGTCAAGATAGCTCGCTCGTACAAACAATGACGGAGCTACTTGGTAATAGTCCTTTGCGCACTTACAAATATTTTTTATTGTTATTTACACCATTACAGTATTTTTATCATCATTATTACAATTATTACATTATCATCATCGTGGACTAGTGGTTACTCTGCACGCCTCCGATTCCGAGGTTCGCCGGTTCAAACTCGATAGGAATCAATGGAATTTTAAAGGCGTAACAATTCTGAATGTAGCTTTCTCCAGAAGGAAGGACATTCGTGTCGTAAATTTATGGTACGTAGGAGAACCTCGCGCTTGAAATAAATTGCTACATAATAAACGTCATTAAATATAACAATCTTTATTGATATCTTCAGTAGGCGGTTAATTTTGTGCTGATTTTGGCTAATGTATAGTTTAATTTAAATTACTAAGCTGGTAGGTCTATTAAAAAAATATTTTCTAGAGAGTAGTTTTGTAATGTGTTACAATATTTTGTACTTGTACTCTACACCAATGTCTGATGTTGAATATTGCAAGTAATCTTAAGCTATCGATAATAATTTATAACAATTTTCATGCTGTTACAAATAATATTTAAGAGGTATAAATATATTTTATTGGCTTGGTATCACTTACTGATCTTGCATCCCCTACTCATGACATATCTAAGATGATAATAAAATGCACGATAATATTAGTTTATATTATAAGCTAAACTATTGTTATAGTGTTTAATTTAATGTCTAAACTTCCCATTATTCTCCTTTTATTACACAAAATGTACACCTCTACAATTATTCTCACATTCCACAAACATTTAAGAAATTGTAAAATTATATATTAACACATAATATTGTTGATAACTATTGTGTAATAATATAAACATAATTAAAATTATATTTAACTTCTAACTCACCATTTAGTCTTTGTAGATCTGCAAACTCGTGAGTTAAAAACAATAAGATATTATTTTAAATTTGACTGCGACACTTAAAATGACGAGATGCACTAAACATACTGATGTAAATCAACTGTCTGAACTTGAGAATTGTTGATGAAAAAGCAATGTTTAAGGAAGACTTGCTGACCCTGCATTATTATGGTTAGGTAGGAAGTGGTACGAGTATTAAAACATTCGGTTTTATTTGGAAGTGATATCTTATAACAATACATTTCGTCAAAGTTTTCAGGGTACAATACAATACACTGAATAAAAATTTATTTTAAGAGTGAAATTAGTAATTATAACATAATAAAAATTTATATCAGTTTAATCAATTAATGATGTAAAAGTTTTATTATATAATATTAAATTTAAACTGTAATGAAAAATTTGTAACAAAATAAATAATTTGAACTAAATTGGAAACACCATCTAGAAAGAATGAGTTCAAATCGGATCCCCAAAGCGTTTATAATTATATACCAAGAGGACGAAGATCACTGGGCCGTCCTATGAAACGCTGGAGGGAAAATTTTCTATAGGATCGTAACAGGCCTTGGACTAATTCTTGGAAGGAAGGAAGGAAGGAAAGGAAGGAAGGAAGGAAGAAGAAGATAAATAATTTGTTTTAAAAAGGACAGAAGATTACGAGTATTTGAGAATAAAGTTCTTAGGACAATTTTTGGATCAAAAAGAGATGAACAGACAGGTGAGTGGAGAAAACTAAATAATAGTGAGCAACATGATATATATAGGAAGCTAGATATAATAAGAACAGTTAAGTCTCATAGGCTGCGATGGGCAGGAAATGTTGCACGTATGAAGGATGAAAGAGGCGCTTGGAAACTTCTGGTAGGAAAACCGGAGGGAAAACGCCGAGTTGGAAGACTAAGAATGAAATGGGAGAATAACATTATACATTATTTGAGGGAAGTAGATTATACAGGGATAATTGGAAAACGTTAGCTCGGATGGGATGTATGGAGAGCTTATGTCCACGCTGCCGTGAACCTACAGGTTCCACAGAGCCAGTGAGTGAGTCAGTTATATATAATTTGTTTAATAATTCACAGTAAACGTAAGTAACAGAGCTCTTTACTTCCCGCTTCAGCAATAAAATTTGATAAATAAACATCTACTGCGTAAGAATTAAAATATCGCCACTTTTATAAATTTACGGTACTATTCCATTAAGCAGAACATATAGGCCTAATAATCTATTTGATTTAATGACAGTTGAAAAAGTCACTGATGAAGCGGGGTCAGCTCTTTCAATTAACTACGCGCGCGACCTTGGTCGTGAAATGAATCAGCTGCGCGTGGATCCGCCAGTTTTTTTAGGAAAATAGAATAAAAAACATTTATATTGATTGAACTACTGAACTCTCCAAAAAAGGTAATTGCTGGAAATTAATCCTTATTACGTGAGTAGTATCCTGTATTTTTTTCGTTTTCATTTTTTGATATGTACTGCAGTAAACCGCCATAAAATAGAAAATTGACACCGAAAATAAAAATATCCTAATTATAAAAATAACACCCTTAAACTACATGATATCAGCTATATAAATACGTTTGAAACAAATTTTTGCTGTTTACTGTTTCAGAAATATTAGTTAGTAAACGTTTTAGTTTATCATATTTACGATAATTTTAGATCATCATAACTACGAACCTATAAATGATAAAAATTAAATTTCGATATTAATACGTTTATAGATGAATTCACTACATTTAGGGATACATAAAATTAAAAAAATAAATTGCAAAATTTTTTTGCTGTCCGATTTGATATGGATTATCCCATATATATTAAGTGAAGAACAGTGTGGCTTTCGGAAAGGTTGGTCTTGTTCAGATGCTATATTCACAATTGAACAACTTATTCAGAAGAGAAGAGGGTTTAATTTACCAACTTGCATACTTTTTATTGACTATGGAAAAACATTTGATAGATTGTCAAGAAATAAACTATGGGAAATAATGTATGATAAAGGGTTTCCAGGACATATTGTCAAAGTTGTGCAAAGCTTACATTTTAAATAAAAAATAATGATTGATAAAGGAGGTACAATGAGCCACAGATTTTAAAGTTGGCAACACAATTCTAAATATCATATTGTTTGTAGACGATCAGACAATCCTTAGCTCTTCAGAAGACAATTTACAAATAGCAGCTTATAAATTAAATTAAATAGCAAATAAATTCAATATGACAATCTCTGAAAGTAAATAAAAAATATTGACATTCAACGGGAAAGACCATATGAGGTGTTAAATCAACATTAATAACAGTAGAATACAACAAATGAACAATTTCAATTATTTAGTATGCAATGTATCACACTGCCAGAAGGAAGATATTAACATTAAATTAAATACATTTTACAGAATGTGTGGCACTATAAAACGGACACTGAAAAATAAAACTTTGAGGAGCACACAATGAAAATTTTATAAAATTATGGCAGTGCTCGTCTTAACATATGCAAGTGAAAATTGGACTCTTAACCGTTCAGAGAGAAGAAAAATAGGAACTGCAGAAATGTTCATACGTTCAGTAGCAGGTGTGACAATTTTGGACAGAAAAATAAATGAAGGTATTAGGAAAGACATATTTTTAATTTAAGAAATAGAATTGACAATATGAGAAACAACTGGTATGGACATGTTAAAAGAATGCCTATAGATACAATCCCTCAACTGTTACTAAAGTACAAACCAGTAGGACCTAGAAGTGTTGGACGCCCATTTATTAGATGGGAAGATTCATTAAATCCCACTTGATGTGAAAACAGGTCAAAAGGTCTAATTTCATGAAATAGAAGAAGAAGAAGAAGAAGAATAAAAACTAAATATATGAATACAAATATATGAATAGAAATGCACGGATAAAGACAAACAAGGTAACTGTGAAGAAGTGGCTGAATTCAAATACTCAGACACAACAATAACAAACAGGAATGACGCGAAGAATTAATTAAACATAGGCTCAATTCTGGAAATGCATGCTATTATGCGTTATAGGTACTTTTCTCATTCCATCTTCTCAAAAAAGTTAAACTGAAAATATACTAAACTAAACTCCACAGCGCTACAGGCTAGAAGGCTCTTGGCCTACCAGCCGGCTGCTTGCCTCATATCCACATGAGCTAATCACAAAGTTAGACGATCATCTAGCCAGGGTAGGAGTGATATGTGGTCAGCATTATAGCAGGATTTTAATATCATAATAAATATGAAAGTTTAAGTTAATAATTTTGTATTTTATTATTCTTTTAATATTTAAATATAACTTAAATAAAATCATCTAAATAATTCATTGTTGTTCATTGTTGAATAAAAACGTCTCAGTAACAATTAAAGAAATTGTACTACATAACAGTCTTTGTAAAGAATACTTTTAAAAATTGTTTTAAGTCATTGTTGTCAGCATAATAAAGCTTTCTGTTATAACTGTAATAAGAACACCTGCTTAACTTCATATTTTTAAATGAAAGTAAACTTAACTCTGATTGGATGTTAAAACAATTAACTTTTTGATTTAACAAATCAAATTTAAACCTTGTATTTAATGGAATATTAACCAATAGAATTTAAAATTACCATCATGTGAAGTAATAATGTTATTTAAAATTATAAAAGAATTACACTATTCATTCTGCATACAACTTTCAACAAAGGTAGAAGCAAGAAGAGATATCCTGATAAAATGCAATATTTAATACAATAATAATAATTTATTCAAGAAAAGAAAATAATTTATTGACGGTGAAGAATAATACCACTTACATTTACTTAACCTGCTGGGAATCTACAAAGTGAATACATTTGTAATCATTTCTACAAGAAACATTTGTTATGATTTTGAAGTGTTTTCCTATCCAGTGTACCAACTTCCGACTTTCAGAAGAGAATCCGGCTCTACCAAAAACTAAACTCTAGCTGAACAAGTAATTCTTTTTTGGGACACCAATCCTTCTTCAAAATGTTATAACATCGGGCATGAAGAGAATTTCTGCTTCAAAATGCCACCACAACGTGGGACAGCAGTTTACTTCTTCAGCATGTAGAATCCCCTAGCCGTTATACCCTGGTTAAACATCAATACCAAAACTCTTTGTAATATACGTGTTCATTAAGATCATTGCTACCAACCAGAATGCAGAAGATGAAACTTGATTTTGAAAGACCTTCATAGTTTTAAACACTTGACGAAGTTTTCTCAATTTCTCATTCAATTTTCGAGTAATTTTCTTACATTCTTAGAAAGAAAAAAAAAGAACACACATCCTATTCCTCGGGTCGTTATTCACGTGGGATACTGATACAATAATTCGTGTGTTATTTGGTGTTTTCCCTAGAATACAGTAGACTGTCATCTGGATTAGATACTTTTCTATTTTATTTACAGTTTAGACCTACATAACAGTCACATATACCGGGCTTCCAATATAAACCCGGACCGGCCTCACGGGGTTTCACCCGTCAGGCAGCGCTCTCTCCTCGTCCGCATTTCACTCTGCCAGCCGCTCGTCCTTGAACTAGTCAGTTTACTATCGTTCGACAAGATGAGACGTCAGCTAACATTAGAGCAGCGCATTTATGTGTGTAAATGTTATTATAAATACGAATCAGCTCGTCGTGTTCGCGAGGAATTTATTCGGAACTTCCCTGGACAATTACCTCCTTCCAGATCGACAATCCACGATTTTGTGACTAAATTTGAGACCACTGGTCTAAATGTGTTTACTCGGTATAATGCCTGTTTAACTGCGGGAGGACAACATTTACAGCATTTTATATAAGGTAAGAAACAGTTCAAGGACGGGTGGCAGGCAGGGTGAATTGCGGGAGGAAGAGACAACACTGCGTGCCGGGTGAAACTCCGTGAGGCCGGTCCGGTTTTATATTGGAAGCCCGTTACATATTTGCACAATACACTCATACATAAAACCCAGGCCTACAAATAATTCCATAACTTCCTACGTGTGTATAATTGAATTGCTTTTATTTACTTCGTCTTTAGTCCTACATAAGAATATATATATATGCATAATACATGTATCCATACATAAAGCCTATATATAATTCCACAACTTTTTATGTGCATAAATTTATTTTAATACTAGCCAACTAACTAACTCACTCACTCATGGCACTATCAAATCCGTTGGTTCATGGCGGCGAGGACATAAACTCTCTATACGTCCCTCAGCTAATGTTTTCCAATCATCCCTTGTATAATCTACTTCCCTCAAATCATGATTAACTAATTCTCACACCTCATGCTTGGTCTGCAAACTGGGCGTTTACCCTCTGGTTTCCTTACAAGAAGTTTCCATGACCTGCTTTAATACGTAGGCTTAAATTAAAAACAAAACACTATAGGTCTACACCACTCAATATTAAAGAAAAGGCAGTAATTAATAATTAGTAAAATTGGTCCTGATGATAAAATTCCAACTCAAAATTTGCCTTGAATATTTATAAAAAGAAGAAAGGTCGTCTCTCCTATATAAACCCAACTCTTCCAGAATACACTGAGCAACAAAACATATATATATATATATATATATATATATATATATATTGTCTCAGAAAGAAAAATATGAGATTCTGATAGAATTTTTTTCCTGAATTCAAATATGATATCGGTTTTTCTCCATCGCGCAAGGTTTCCGAGAGACAGGAATTTATAATTTCAAACACTTTAATATTTTCTACATTCCTAACTACACAATATTGGAACATTCAGACTCACCTAGAAAGTAAGAAATGACGATTTTCTGCTATATTTCGCCTGTGGAGCATCCCTCTTGATGGTCCAACAATAATCGGCCAGCATATTAGCATTCCATTTACCTTGATATTTCTTTTCCATAGCTGAAACCATTTGAGTTAGCTCATTTGGTTTTATTTTACAATGGACAAATGGACGAAAAAACGTTTATTAACATAATAATTAATTAAATCCGTTAATTGAAATTGAAAAAAAAAATGGGCGATGGAGAAATTCCGAATACATATTTGAAAACACAATAAAAAAACTGCATTAAGTACAGCTATTGGTACTCATGAGACAAAAATCATGTTGACCAGTAATATTAGTCTCGAACCCAACGGTCTGAGTGAATTAGTATGATAGTGTTATTATCACTTATTTTGGTAAAAGACTTGAAGGAAAAGATGCATTTTATTAGCGTGAATATCAGGTTAACATTTTAAATAAAACGAAAATATTATTTGTCTTTTCAAGATTTACTTTCTATTGAATGGTACAATGCGAAACTTTTGGTTGGGAGCGCCATGTTTGGGATATCCGATGATACGTGTTCCTGGAGCGGCGGCACCATGCTCTACATCCATGACCATTCCTGTTCCGTTTCGAATCGTGAAGTCGTCTTCAAAGTACCATTTCTGGTTTCCTCCACCATGCCCCTTGAATGTAATCACTGGTGCACCATGATTTCCTCCAGAAATGTCCAACACCAGTCTGTAAAAGAAACAATGATAGCCAATTGACAACTGAATTCCATTCGTTGCTGAGTCCAAAAAGTTGGTTGCTTGCTGTCTAATGTGCTGCATCTAACATTTAAGTCATTTCCCTGACTATTTAACTCATGCCCCAAATGGGAGTCAATGACCAATTACGTTTCAATGGATTTTGTTTTACAACCAACCACAGCCGTGTTTCACCTCAATATTTATCGAATAAAGAAAGCTCCTCCTTTTTAATATTCTGAACAGGTCACATAGCACATAATGAACAGATTCCTTTGAAACACACATTTGATAATCTGTGTTCAATAACTGTAAATAATGATTTTACTGAGTTGTCTCCTAAAAAATGAATTAGTAAGCTATAATGTTGGTATATAATATACAGTTTGACGTGTTTCATTTTTTCCACTACGGTGCATTCTTACAATATTTTATTCCCATTTGGCAATAAATAATATGATCAAGTTGCAGCGATGAACAAATGAAACATAACCTAACATTTATCATCTGTTTTCAAACATCGCCGTTTACATTAAATATACAAATATTTTAATAATTATATTTTAATAATAAATTGTGAGTAAACAGTTTAATTTTATTCGTTAAATAGTCCTAACAAATGCCACTCTTGATTTCCAAATCCTCTAGATAAATTGGAAATCGCTCGTGGCATTACTTATGATAACACAATCGCCAATACTAAACTTATATATTATATTTCAAAAGCCACATCAAATAAAAAAGAAAACAAGGATATTAATGACAATTGACTTCAATCATCCATAAAAGACAATAAATAATAGTTTTAAAAAACTAAAAGAACACGCTTTATTAGAAAACTAAAAAATGAAAAATAATTTTAATTTCCAATACGCTTGGGATAAAATAAAGTGGTCAACAAAAAAATCATCTCCAACACATATAGAATAAAATTAGAGTTATCAACAAAAAGAAAATAATTTTACCATCAAAAGCGTGGGTTGCTCTATATCAATTAATATATTTGATAATAAACATATATTGGTAAAAGTAAGCTCTCTAAGAAGAAAATGTAAAAATCATAAAAATCACCCCACGCTTTTGATGGTAAAATTATTTTCTTTTTGTTGATAACTCTAATTTTATTCTATATGTGTTGGAGATGATTTTTTTGTTGACCACTTTATTTTATCCCAAGCGTATTGGAAATTAACATTATTTTTCATTTTTTAGTTTTCTAATAAAGCGTGTTCTTTTAGTTTTTTAAAACTATTATTTATTTTTTATTTTTTAGTTTTAATATTTTACAGAATAAGATAAAAATGTAAATATCTTTAAATTCGATACTATTGTAGTAAGAGCTAAAAGTAATACTCTTCTATAAAAAAAAACCCTCCCAGCCGGATTTGAACCAGAGATGTATGGATTACTGAAATTATATACCACTGAGAGTTCACTGCTCTACCAACTGAGCTCTTACAACGATCGACTAAAAAGTCGACAAGTCCGCAACCTATTATACCAGTTTTCATTTTTTTGATTTTCGGATGATTCTGGCCAGGATTTTAGAAACAAAATATGAAATTATTGTATTGTCACGGGTCCTCTACACGTATACAAAGTTTCAAGTCGATCCAATGTTTATAAGTGGGTGAAAATCGCGTTGAAAGATTCCGTTACATTGATACAAAAACACTTTTTTTGATTTTCTGATGATTATGGCCAGGATTTTAGAAAATAAATATGAAATTATTGTATTGTCACGGGTCCTCTACACGTATACAAAGTTTCAAGTCGATCCAATGTTTCTAAGTGGGTGAAAATCGCGTTGAAAGATTCCGT
Source organism: Diploptera punctata (assembly GCA_030220185.1). NCBI lineage: Eukaryota > Metazoa > Arthropoda > Insecta > Blattodea > Blaberidae > Diploptera > Diploptera punctata. The sequence goes on along the minus strand of JASPKZ010003448.1, from coordinate 1,545,144 downwards.
ATATTGATACAGAAACACGTTTTTTGATTTTCTGATGATTCTGGCCAGGATTTTAGAAAATAAATATGAAATTATTGTATTATCACGGGTCCTCTACAAGTATAGAAAGTTTCAAGTCGATCCAATGAGTTTAAGTGGGTGAAAATCGCGTTGAAAGATTCCGTTACATAGATAGATAGATAGATACAGATCAAGCTAATATAAAGCATGTAATAAATAGGAATGCCTCTTTCAAAACACGAACATAATACCAGAACTTCCACGGAAGACAGCAGTTGCACAATTCAGATTAACTACAGGACACGATTGCCTTGCTAAACACTTGCACAAGATCAATATATTGTCTACACCAAGATGCATTCTATGCAACTATCCAGAGGAACAAATTGAGTCCAAAAAGTTTGTCTATTTACTTATTTCATTATTATATAGTGTGCTCATAAAGTCCCAGTACAGTTTTTGGATAATGTAGTACAAATAAAAAATATATTATAATTTAATATCTACTAAAAATTCAGTGTTCCACGTGACTTCCATCAATCTCAAAACACATTTCCCACCGACGTATTTTCGCCCGGAAAACATTCACCAACGTACCATCTGTCATAATTTTACTCGCTTGACGTATGAGCTCTTTCAGCACATGCACACCCAAGCGAAAAAAGATAATAATTGGGAGAGATCTACTGCTGGACGTGCACTATTTGAATTTCAAAAATTCCCCCTGGTGGTAAACACTACAAAGACGTCCCACGTTCGGGATGTTGATGTTTATATCCCGAGAAATACTCACAGAAGTGTATTGCGAAGGTTCAGTCTGACAGATGAACCACAATGCAAACTATGTGGACAGGCAGAACCGAAGGTCTGGAACACATCCTGTTACAAAACCCAACACTAATCAGGCACCGAAATATGCTGAAATACCGTCTGGGAAGTGAATAAGTAAAGTTATCCCACTACAGGCCTCAGGAGGCCCTTGGGGTAGTAGGGGGTTAAGGCTCCCACTTTTTCTGGACAATCGGCACTTGATGTCAGTCGGGTTGTCAGCCTTGCGTGATGGCAGCCTTTACCCACAGAACAAGCGTCTGATACTCATTTGCGTTAGAGGCTGAGTCGACCCCAGGTCCATAGTGCCGCCAGAAGGTTTGCGTCAGTTTGCGCTCTAACCACCTAAGCACTAAAGTATACCAACACAAACATACATTTTTCTTATATTATATATATATATATATATATATATATATATATATATATATACAGATATCTATGGTCATTGCTACAGGATCTCTATGGTCATTTGCTATGGAAACATTCAAGAGGCATCGGACCATAGAAGTCGCTTCAGGATGCTCGGCATAATAAGTAAGAAGTAACTTCTTTAGGAAATAAATTAGAAAACGCAATATATATACCAGGAAACAATCAACCATTGAATACGGAAACCTATGTTGAAATTTCTCTCAAAGGAGCATTGTGATGTACCAAGACCGTGTCCAAAAATTACCTGCCCTTTTTAACTGCAAGGTACAGAAATCAAAGCCAAAATCCTGCAATGGAACCCACTGTGACAAGCTTATGGACTCCCTGCACGACACGGACGACAGGTTGTGAGGGTTATTGAATCCGCCAATTAAGGAGTTGTGTTACGTCCCCGAGTTTAAATAAGATTTGGCGCTGGACTTTAGTGCCTTGCAGTTAAAAACGGCTGAACATTTTTGGTCATGTCCTTGGTATACCATAACATTTATCTAGGAGAAATTTCAAGGTAGATTTCGGCATGCAATGATTAACAGTTTCCTTGTTAGCATAACAAATACAGCCAACAATTTATTGATCTTTGTATACTCGGACCAACGGATCTGTGCCCCTGTAGCGCTGACATCGTTCTTAGAAAAGTACACGTTAATACTCACATCATTTCACCGCACTCCCCTCCCACTACGTCATATAACAGCCATCGAGTAGGGATGTTGCCAAACTTCCCCCAGTGTCATGGTTCCTGAATATTGAATAATGCAAGGTTGGAGTCAAGTTGACAACACTGAAGTGCAAGTGGAAAAAAAAAAAGAGAGATATAGAGAGAGAGGGATAGAGAGAGAGAGGGAGGGAGAGAGGGGAGAGAGAGGGGGGAGAAAGAGGGAGAGAGAGAGGCAGGGAGAGAGAGTGAGAGAGGGGAAGAGAGTGTGAGAGAGAGAGTGAAAGAGAAAGAAAGAGAGAGAGAGAGAGAGAGAGAGAAAAGAGAGAGATAGGAATGCAGGGAGGGAAATGATTATCCGAGGCAGAAAAGGAAGTAAGCATTAGTTCACATATCTTACGAGGGCACAGATCCGTTGGACAGACAATAAAACGTTCTAAAGAAAACTTTTTAAGTTCATATCATGCAATATTTAATAAATTGCATTTATAAGCCCTTTTTGCTCATTAATTTTTAGATAACTGAATTTTAATTATTTCTTAGAAAACAAAAGACAACTTACCGCTATGTTTGCTCACAACCATTTCGTTTTTATATTCCCAGAGTTGGTTCTCCTGACCATTGTAACCCCACAATACTATTTCAGTGCCACTTTTCTTGTCAGCACCTTTTACATCCAGCACTAAGCCAGAATCGACGTGCTTGATGCAGAATGCCATTTTCTGCAAATAAAATTCAGTGATAAAAACATATTTCTTCTGGCTACTTGGTCATCTTCGTAAGTTATTAACACATGTGGATGTGCGGACAGAAACCAGAGGATAGACCAAGAGCCAGTCTTTTACGCCATTGAGTTACCAAACGGAATATGTGTTTTTATTTACTTTTGCATTTGCGACTTATTTTTAACCTGTCTGAATATCCATCCATAGTAATTCTGCCCGAAGGCAGGTCCTTCACTGCAATCATAGGATTTTCATGCTATGCTTGCAGCTTTACTAGGGAATTGTAGGTGTGGTAGCTTCCCATTGCTTTCCACACTGGTGAAAGATGATGATAATGATAAGGATGATGATGACGATGGCCGGATGATTTTCGGGGACCGTTGGGCCCTAAGTACCAGTTATATTATATGGGTGCGAACCATGGACTCTTACTTTAAGGGAGGAAAGGAGATTACAAGTATTTGAGAATAAAGTACTTAGAAAAATTTTTGGACCAAAGAGAGATGAACAGACAAGCGAATGGAGAAGACTACATAACAATGAACTACATGGTCTTTATAGGAAGCCAGATATAATAAGAACAGTTAAGTCTCGTAGACTGCGATGGGCAGGACATGTTGCACGTATGGGGAATGAAAGACTTGCATGGAAGCTTCTTATAGGAAAGCCAGAGGGAAAACGCCCAATTGGTAGACCAAGAAAGAGGTGGGAGAATAACATTAACTATTATTTGAGAGAAGTAGATTATACAGGGAATGATTGGAAAGCATTGGCTCAGGATAGGGATGTATGGAGAGCTTATGTCCTCGCGGCCATGGACCTACGGGTTCGATAGTGCCAGTGAGTGAGTTAGTTAGTTAGTTGGGCCCTAAGCTTCCTGACATCTGTCTTACAGGTGAGGATAAACCCCGAAAAAACCTCACCCAGGAGCCTGTCCCAACCGGGAATCGAATCCGGTCCCACTGCGTCACGCAGCGGGCCCGGGTTCGATCCCCGGTCGGGACAGTTTTTCTGGGTGAGGTTTTTATCGGGGGTTTTCCTCACCTGTAAGACAGATGCCAGGAAAACTTTAAGGCCCAAACGGTCCCCGAAATCATATGGCCATCGCAATCATCATCATTCATATTCATCTTAGGTTAAGCTTAGGATTAGGGACTCTCCTGGCGCACCATTATCATCATCATCACCCATCATATCATCGGGGCAACGTAACCCCGCCTTCCAGGCGCCACAACCTCAGAAGTGGGTTACAAGCACGCCATGCCAAGAGAGAAACCAGGAATGTCGAAAGACAAACCTGGGGCATTTGAAAAAAAAAAAAAAAACACAAACATTGATACTCCTGCTTTAGCTCTTTTACCTGACCAAAAATGTATGTAGTTTCCTAAATATGAATTTCCCGATCCTTTCTTTTTTGTTTCCGTCACTGCTGCAATATCTATATTGTTCTGGAATAATTCTCCTGCTACTTCATTAACTTTGTTTCTAATTCCTCGTACATTCCACGTGCCTATATTACATGAAGACAGTAATGCAAGCTAGAGGGCTAAGCATCGAAGATGCCCAAGACCGTAGGCTTTGGAGGTTTGGCACGGGAAGACGGCGGCAGCTGTAAAAACCCGAAGATAATAGATAGATAGATACGATAGATATAAGAGAGAGAGAGATAGAGATAGAGAGAGGTGACGATGAGTTAGAGATAGGTCGCGATATGGATATAGATTGATAGATATTGATAAGAGTGCGAGAGAGAGGAGAGAGCAGGTATAGAGAGAGGATTCTGGACGCGCTCTTTTCCTCGGTCGCTCTCATTGTCTCGCTCGCTCTTTTCTCGCTCGTTATCTCTTCTTACTCTCTCTTTGCTCTCTCTCTGCTCTTTCGCTCTCTGCTCTCCGTGCTCCCGCGCGGGCGCCGTTCTCTCTCGTTCTCTCTCCTCTCTCTTTCGCTCTCTCATTTCTGTCCGCTCTCTTTATTCTCTCTCGCGTCTTTCTCTCTCTCTTCTCTCTCTCTCTTTTGCTCTCTCTTTCTGCTCTCTTTCTCTCTCTTTCTCTCGTCTTTCTCTCTCCCTCTTTCCTCTTCTTCTCTCTCTCTCTTTCTCTCTCTTTCGCTTCTCTCTTTCTCTCGCTCTTTCTCTTCTCTCTCTCTTCTCACACCCCCCCCATTCTTCCTTGGTTCACTTGGGTCTCGATATATATTTATATATCTCTATATCTATAGATCTCTCGTCTCTCTCTCTCTCTCTCTCCTCTCTCTCTCCCTCCCTTCTCTCTCTCTCTCTCTCTCTTTTTCCCTCTTATTTTCCTCTCTTCTTTTCCTTTTAAAATTGGCGTCTTAGTTTGAAATGGACCAAAAATGGAATGTGTTCATTTTGCATCTCACCAATTCAATCAATTTGAACACATATTGAATTGGATTAGTGTGAGATTCTGTAGTTAAGTCACTTTTGTCCTAATGAAGGCTGGTGAATCATGCCCACGCGTCTGTTTTATCTCTTATCAATGTTAGAGGCAGATAATACGATCTCTTTTCTAATCTATGACATGACATTGGCATTTTAAGAGAACATTTTTTATTACATTTTTCATCTTTTCCCTTCTATTGAGTAAGCCATTTGTTAGGCCTGTTCCGATCTCACTTTACGCTTAATATAGATATCTCTTCATTGGATGTCCTCGTCGTCTTTTCCCAATTGGTTTGCAAGACATCATGATTTTTGGAAGTTTTAACCACTCAGTTTTGTAATTTTAATGAAAACAAATTTAAAATTAGGTTTTAGATGAGGGGTCCTGCGCCGTAGCCGAGTTTTTAAAGGGGGTGATGGGTCAAATATTGACCATTTGAGATCAAAATTGGCATTTTTTATTTTGTGTACTAAAAAATAGCCTGTGCTCTTAATGTATATGTTGGCAAAGTTTCAGAGACCTATAGCGCTTCTAAGTGCCCTAAAGTGCTGATTAGGCCTGTATGTTACATTTTGTATTAAAACTGCATGCAAATCTTTAAACTTGTTTTTCCACACTTTTATTTTCACTAAACAAAATTGAATGGAATTCACAAATTTTGTCCTAGAAGGTTCAAATTGTTACTGCATGTGCTAAAAACAATGAGTAACAAAGTAGTGGACGGGTTTCATGATTGAAGTAGTATTTTAAGAAATAAAAAATAAAATGTATGCAATTATTAATTTTATCTGTAATTCCACGCATGAAGTACAACATTATTTGTTTTTTTCCGTTAAATACATAAAATGCTGATAAATTATTGTTGAATAAACGTTACAAAATACATGTATTCACGTAGACTTTCACGGCCGGAGTTGCTATGATGATCTTGAAGAAGATTTTCGGGCTGTAGGCCGTGGTCGTGAGGCTTGTAGTTCCCCGACCACGGCCTACAGCCCGAAAATCTTCTTCAAGATCATCATATCGTTACAAAATACATTTTAGTAACTAGTGGAATCAAATTAACATACGGCAGAAGGGGTATTTTAATACCCAAGAGTCTTTTGTTACTTGTATCCGAAATATCTATTACAATTTATTTTAATAATTCAATGATCTTATTTTTGTAGTTTTTTTAATGTTTTCAGAATCAAACAATAATCTAGCTTATAAAAAGAGCACGCCAACAGAATGGACTATTCCACAATGCATCGACAGATCCACAGATATATTATATACCTCGAGGAAAAATATCATTGGGTTGATTCATGAGGAGAGACAATTCTAATGCATGATGTTTTTCTAAATATTTTAGGGGTCTTGTAAAAAAAATCAGACATTTTACTAAAGAATTGTGGAACCCATTTAATTATAATATATGCAACATTTTTTAATATAATATTTAATATCTCATAAAATAAATGTCGCACAAGAATGAAACTTAAACACATCATTATGTATCATGAAGTGAATGTTTGTACAAAAACTCAAGTATCTAGCTCAAAAATGTAGAAAATATAAATTTCACCCATCACCCCCTTAAGGCAACTTGCATTGGCGGAGAACTAGGGACTTGCGCTGGTTCAGGTCTGTATGGGGGAAGATATATTCTCATGGAATTTCGGGCAGTATGGTACCGGTACCCACTCAACACCGTGAGGCATTTGGGTAGCTAAAATAGGTAGCGGCTCCAAGTTGAGAAAACCGATATGCTGACATACGTCACCCCTACACTGGCTGGATGATCAACTACCTCTGTGATTAATAAATGTGGAAGTGAGGCCAGCAGCCAGATGGTAGGCCAAGGGCCTTCTAGGCCTGTCGCGCTATGTTTTTTCTTTTACTTGAGGGATACTTACTTACTTACTCACTGGCACTATCGAACCCGTAGGTTCATGGCCGCGCGGACATAAGCTCTCCATACATCCCTATCTTGAGCTAATCCTTTCCAATCATTCCCTGTATAATCTACTTCCCTCAAATCATAGTTAATGTTCTCCCACCTCATTCTTGGTCTACAAACTGGGCGTTTTCCTTATGGCTTTCCTACAAGAAGCTTCCATGCAAGTCTTTCATTCCCCATACGCGCAATATGTCCTGCCCATTGTAGTCTACGAGACTTAACTGTTCTTATTATATCTGGCTTCCTATAAAGACCATGTAGTTCATTGTTATGTAGTCTTCTCCATTCACCTGTCTGTTCATCTCTCTTTGGTCCAAAAATTTTCCTAAGAACTTTATTCTCAAATACTCGTAATCTCTTTTCCTCCCTTAAAGTAAGAGTCCATGTTTCGCATCCATATAATATAACTGGTAGAATAATAGTTTGAGGGATATGGACAATAATAATAGGAATTAGCGAACTCTGAAATACCGATATATTTAAAATAAATCACTATAAATAAAAATAAATATCCTCAACTCGTGTCCGACTCAGGGTCGGGTCTAGGAATGAGATGAGATGAAGCCCTTATATTTATAGAGGTCTGTGAACTACAATGGTGCCGGCCGACCACTCCTGACGCATCGTCACAGGGGCGGATTAACGAAATGAAACGAAATGGATGAGATGAGTATGGAAAAATTATGGAATGAAATTTGTGGCAGGGAAAACGGGAGAAACCCCGAGAGAAACCTGCCCACGCTCCGTTTCGTCCACCACGAAACCCACATGGAGTGACCGAGACTCGATCTCAGGACCCACTAATGATGAATAAGTCCACCGCTGTGGTCTCGAGGTAGCGTGCTGCCTTGTCACGCAGCGGGCCTGGGTTCGATCCCCGGTCGGGGCAGTTTTTCTGGGTGAGGTTTTTATCGGGGTTTTTCCTCACCTGTAAGACAAATGTCAGGAAAACTTTAAGGCCCAAACGGTCCCCGAAATCATATGGCCATCATCATCATGATCATTCTTATCATTATCATCATCATCCTTCACCGGTGTGGAAAGCAAAGGGAAGCTACCACACCTACACAATTCCCTAGTAAAGCTGCAAGCATAGCATGAAAATGCTATGAATGGAGTGAAGGACCTGCCTTCGGGCAGAATTACTATGGATGAAATGATGAATATTATATACGGGTTGAATCATTAATATGGCTATACGTTTGATCGCGTTGTGTGATGAAAATATTACCATTGCAGGAAATATGAAATTACCGTTGGAAAGGCAATTATTCAAATTATAACAATTGAATAAAACAAAACAGTGTAGAACTTACGTCATTAGTCAAAATGGCGTTGAATATGCAACAGCAAATTACAATTGCTGCATGGGCAATAAAGTATGCTAATGATCGTGAGGCCGCAAGACGGGCAAGACGTGAGTTTAACGTTGCATTGCAGCCGTCGACTGTGGAGAAGTGGAGAAAACGACTGCTGGAAACGGGAAGGATGCAGGAAAACAAACCTCCTGGAAGGCCTCGCATTAGCACGGATGCAGAAACAACGAAGATAATTGTGGAGGCGTTCGACGCTAGCCCACAAAAATCAACCCGCCAAACTGTACGTCAGCTGTAATTTGTTTTGTTTTGTTCTATTGTAATTTGAAGGATTCCCTTTCCAATGATAACATCATATTTCCTTTAATAATAATATTTTCGTCACAAAATGCGATCAAACGTATAGCCATATTTCTGAATCACTCTGTATTATGTTGTACAAGATATTTAGTTCTATTCGTATATCTTCATTTCGTTTCCGAAACTACTATTGTATAACCAGACACACCCCCCAAAACCTCATTTCTGAAGTTTATATTCTTCGTTCCTGGTTTTTGGTTAAGACCAGTTCTAACATGAGATTGTGACAGACCTTAAGGTCTAATCCTTGATGCTGCTACTGCTATTGATGATATTGTCCAATGCCATCAGGTGTCTACAATTGAATCCTGACATTGGCAGATTTCTAATCCACTTCTGAGATTGGGATGCCTGGAAGGCGGACTTACATTACCCCGTCTATTTAGCTCATGCCCCACATGGTAGTCACTGACCAACCACGTTTCCATGAATTTTGTTTTACAACCAATGACAGTCGCGTTACACTTTGGTAATTATCGAATTTTGATTACCAAAATAAAGAAAGCTCTTCCTTTTTAATATTCTGAACAGGTCAGAGCATTATTTTGCAGTGACTGACTCTCTAACAAATACGTTGAATATAGTAAATAATGAACAGATTCCTTTGACCTACACATTTGATAATTGTGTGTTCTATAAATGTGTTTTTAAATACTGATTTTACTGAGTTGTTTCCGAGAACAATTAATTAATAACCTATAATATTGGTTATAATATATAGTTTGAAGTATTTCATTTTTTCTCCACTAGGGTGCATTCTTACAATATTGCGATCCTATTTGGCAATAAATAGTATGATCAAGTTGCAGTGATGAACAAATGAAACATAACCAAACATTTCTCATTTGTTTTCAAACATCGCCGTTTACGTTAAATATACAAATATTTTAATAACTATATTTAAATAATGATTTATGAGTAAACAGCTTAATTTTATTTGTTGGATAATTCTAACAAATGCCACTCTTGATTTGCAAATCCTCTAGATAAATCCACGAGTCACGAGCACTCATGGCATTACTTATGATAATATGATGGTTAATAAATGATAAAGCAGTACGAAGAGAGTCCCTAAACCTAAACTTAACTTAAATTCCAGAACCTGAGCGGTCACAAGAGTCTAAAGAATAATGAGTGTGGTCTGACCGGGAATCGAACCCGGGAACTCGCAAACTGTATCAGAATGAGGCTGGTGGCTGATGAATGCTGATATACTATTAGTTCTGCAGAAAACAATTTTTTAAGTTTGCTCATATCAAGAATTTTTATAGCTAACGCTGATACAATAGTCCCAAATTAGACTATTAGTACTGTAGAAAACAATTTTTTAAGTTTGTTCATATCAAGAATTTTTATAGCTAACGCTGATACAAGAGTCCCAAATTAGACTATTAGTTCTGTAGAAAACAATTTTTTAAGTTTGCTCATATCAAGAATTTTTATAGCTAACGCTGATACAAGTGTTCCAAATTAGACTATTATTTCTGTAGAAAACAATTTTTTAAGTTTGCTCATATCAAGAATTTTTATAGCTAACGCTGATACAAGAGTCCCAAATTAGACTATTAGTTCTGTAGAAAACAATTTTTTAAGTTTGCTCATATCAAGAATTTTTATAGTTAACGCTGATACAAGAATCCCAAATTAGACTATTAGTTCTGTAGAAAACAATTTTTTAAGTTTGCTCATATCAAGAATTTTTATAACTAACGCTGATACAAGAGTCCCAAATTAGACTGTTAGTTCTGTAGAAAACAATTTTTTAAGTTTGCTCATATCAAGAATTTTTATAGTTAACGCTGATACAAGAGTCCCAAATTAGACTATTAGTTCTGTAGAAAACAATTTTTTAAGTTTGCTCATATCAAGAATTTTTATAGCTAATGCTGATACAAGAGTCCCAAATTAGACTATTAGTTCTGTAGAAAACAATTTTTTAAGTTTGCTCATATCAAGAATTTTTATAACTAACGCTGATACAAGAGTCCCAAATTAGACTATTAGTTCTGTAGAAAACAATTTTTTAAGTTTGCTCATATCAAGAATTTTTATAGTTAACGCTGATACAAGAGTCCCAAATTAGACTATTAGTTCTGTAGAAAACAATTTTTTAAGTTTGCTCATATCAAGAATTTTTATAGCTAATGCTGATACAAGAGTCCCAAATTCCTTTTTTTTTCTACGATAACTTATAACTAGAGTTCGGATGTTAGGCACTTAAAAAGTTCAAAAATAGGCAGGCAAAAAGGCACTAAAATCATTAATATAGGTACTAAAAATTCAAAATAGGCTCTTACAAAAAATGGACTACACCATACAATTTTACAGCCTTACGTAAAGATTACAAACATATGCTATGAATAGCATACGAAGATATCAGAATTGATTTTGGAACTTTTGTCTTTTTTTACAAAGAGCATACTTATGTTTTGCAGTGCGTACGTGCTGCGAAACATGGCATTTCTTCGCGTAATTCACTGAAATTTTACACAGTTTGTCTTTTATTGTTTTACTCTTATCCGTTCTTTAGGCATCGTGAAACAACTGTTCTAAAGGTAAAAAAAAAGAAAGAAACACGTACACTTGTCGCACAACTTTGTCTTTGAAATACCGTTTTGTGAACGAGGACTATAGACTGAATTCAGTGTTATCAACATCAAAAATAATACTGCCAGTGAATTAAAGGTTTCTATGCAATGATATGTGTCATGAAGTTCGTCCATTTCAAATAATTTCATTGAAATACTATATTAATTTCGAGAAAAAATGTCAAATAGACATTTATAGGCATTGTAAGCTGAAATAGGCATTCATAGACATAATTAACTTCATGGAAAACAACTCTAGGGTTGTTGGTATGAACTTATATGAAGTCACTTTACAATGTCTATAATAAATAACTGTAGGCATTTTCCCTAACATCCGGTCTCTACTTATAACATTTAAATCTCATTTTTTAAAAAGTACAAGGGCAGTTTTTTTAAACGCTCTTCAGTTAGTATTATGTCTCGTTTGTTATGATGTTCTGTGTTGGTGTACGCCATACTATGGTTGGTTAAGGCAATACCCTCCAAGCCGGAAGGTCGGTATTCGAATCCCGATGGAGTCAGAATTTTAAACTGGCTTAAACTTTCTGGTGGTATCATGATCCTGGGGTCGCCTCAGCCTATAACGGAAATTAACGAGACGCATGTTCTGGGGGTAAAGGCTGCCATCACGGATGGCTGGCAACCCGGCTAACATCTCGTGGCGATTGTCTAGAAAGGTAGGAGCCAACCTCAAACTTCTCTAAGGTCTTTCTAGGGCCTGTAGTGGGATTACTTTACCTTTGTATTTGCTTTGCCGTGTAACCAGCGAGAAATAACGTACATTTTCCCCTAAAAAGATATATTTCAAATGTCTACGCGTGAAAAAAAAAAAAAAAAATATATATATATATGATGAAGCTTGCTGCGTGCTTTCATTTATACCCATGTCAGGTTTGTGCATATCTTAATTTATTCAAGTTGCGTTATATTGTTGAAAGATTAAGAAGTCATATTAGAGATATCACTATAAAATAAAAAAGGAAAGCTAAAGCTTACGAAAAAAACGATAAACGAAATTTAGGAGGTGTTGAAATGACGTATGAAATGTAAAGATTATATGAATATTAGATCAACTATATCAATGGTAACAGAGCAGAAAAAAGAAAAGAGGGAGACCAAAGTTAACATGGAAGGGAAGCATGAAGATAGTAATGCAACCAAGAGGGCTAAGCGTAGAAGATGCCCAATATCGTAGGCTTTGGAGGTTTGGTAAGGGAAGACGGCAGCAGCAATAAAAACCCGAAGATAGAGAATATTAGATACTTCACCACCACGAAAAGAGAGAGAGAGAGAAAAAAAAAAAAAAAGAGAGAGAGAGAGAGAGAGAGAGAGAGAGAGAGAGAGAGAGAGAGAGAGAGAGAGAGAGAGGCCAAAACTTAGTTGTAAACGAAGTATTAGAGGTGTAGAAAGGAAATATGAGATGTGAAGATTATATGAAGATTAGATATTTCACCACTAAGGGGGGGGGGGCGAAAGGCCAACACTTATGTGCATAGATGAAGATTTAGAGGCGTGGAAATAAGGCATGAGACATGAAGATTAGATAATTGATTAAAAATGGGCATGTTTGTATTTTGATAGTATTCCGATTAATTTATAATTTATTAGCGCGAACCCCGATGTTGTTCGCGTGGACAAAATCATTTAAACAGATTATGTATAAACAATTTATTAAAGTGTACACTAGAGTTATAACTTTTTGGACTTTTGTGAAATAAAATATTTCCTGTGCAATGGATGGGTGAACATTTACTTAAAACAATCGAAAAATGCCTTCATTTCACTGAGCTTCAAGAAAAGGTCACCACCAAAATATTTATATGTCAATATTTAATACTGATTTGGGGGTGACCTTTTCTTGAAGTTCAGTGAAATTAAGGCCCTTTTCAATGGTTTTAATCAAAAGTTCACCCATTCATTGCACAGGAAATATTTTATTTCAACAAACAGTCCAAAAAGTTGTAATCCTCTAGGGTTGTAACTTTTTGGTCTTTTGTGAAATAAAATATTTCCTGTGCAATGGATGGGTGAACATTTACTTAAAACAATTGAAAAAGTCCTTCATTTCACTGAACTTCAAGAAAAGGTCACCACCAAAATATTTATATATCAATATTTAATACTGATTTGGGGGTGGCCTTTTCTTGAAGCTGAGTGAAATGAAGGCCTTTTTCTATGGTTTTAAGTAAAATTTCATCGATTCATTGGACAGGAAATATTTTATTTCAACAAACAGTCCAAAAAGTTGTAATCCTTTAGGGTTGTAACTTTTTGGACTTTTGTGAAATAAAATATTTCCTGTGCAATGGATGGGTGAACATTTACTTAAAACAATTGAAAAATGCCTTCATTTCACTGAGCTTCAAGAAAAGGTCACCACCAAAATATTTATATATCAATATTTAATACTGATTTGGGGGTGGCCTTTTCTTGAAGCTCAGTGAAATGAAGGCCCTTTTCAATGGTTTTAAGTAAAAGTTCATCGATTCATTGCACAGGAAATATTTTATTTCAACAAACAGTCCAAAAAGTTGTAATTCTCTAGGGTTGTAACTTATTGGACTTTTGTGAAATAAAATATTTCCTGTGCAATGGATGGGTGAACATTACTTAAAACAATTGAAAAAAGGCCTTCATTTCATTGAGCTTCAAGAAAAGGCCACCGCAAATATATTTATATATAAATATTTAATATTAATTTCGGGTGACCTTTTATTGAAACTCAGCGAAATGAAGGCCTTTTTCAATGATTTTAAGCAAAAGTTCACCCATCCATTGCACAGGAAATATTTTATTTCACAAAAGTCCAAAAAGTTATAACCCTAGATTACACAAAGAAATGTTAACATTGTTTGTTGGAAAAGTCTTTGCAATTAAATCCTTACTTTTAATCTAATTTTGAAAGAAAAAAATGGTTATTGTGAATTATCCACAAAAGATAGACATGTGCTGTCGCGGATTTTTTCTAGATATTTTATAAGATATTCAATTCTGTGTATATTAATTTGGTGCATTTGTTATGGTTTTGGCAGTTTACGCCATTTAAGCATCCAAGAAGCTACCTTTTTAGTGCATCGATACATTCTTTTTTAGCTCCAGCCCTATAGAACATACAGTAATATATTATATAGAGCTACGTTAATGGTCCTAAAAATTCTCTAAATTAATGGTAAAAATCCCATTCAAATCAGCCAAATAGTTCTTGAGTCCATAAAGGACAAATTCGCAAACTCACAGATATTTATTTTTATGTAATAAAGAAGACGTTGAAATTTGGTTAAATGAGACTGGAAAGATGATCATTCTAATGAGGGATGTCTTTAAATGTAAGTTGAACATATACAGACCTGTAATACGTGAGACGCTGTACTAATTCACCTTTGCCCAAGAGAAAGACTGATGAAACACGCCCAAATGCGTCTGTTTTATCTGTTCTCAGCGTCAGATAACGAGAATGCACTATTTAGTTAGAATTAACGTCAAAAGATAATAGTACTGGTTCCTAATACCAGTCTTATTTTTAGAAGTTGCTTTCTGTATCTCTAGAGAAGCGGTTTTCCTTTTGAAGTTAGGGATCCACCTTGAAGAACATCAAACTCCACCAAAACCACCACGTGCAGTTAAATGAAGAAAGCTGAAAACTATATTAATCTAAATAAACATATGTTGAAGCCTGTCGCCATGGTAAGGTCGGTAGAGCTTAAATCTTTCCATTCCGGCGGTCTGAGTTGGATCCATCCATCCAAAGTAATTCTGGCCGAAGGCAGGTCCTTCACTGCAATCATAGCATTTTCATGCTATGATTGCAGCTTTATTAGGGAATTGTAGGTGTGGTAGCTTCCCGTTGCTTTCCACACCGGTGAAGGATGATGATAATGATAAGGATGAATATGATGATGGCCATATGATTTCGGGGACCGTTTGGGACTTAAAGTTTTCCTGACATTTGTCTTACAGGTAAGGAAAAACCCCGATAAAAACCTCACCCAGAAAAACTGCCCCGACCGTGGATCGAACCCGGGCCCGCTGCGTGACAAGGCAGCACGCTACCTCGAGACCACAGCGGTGGACTCTGGTTGGATAAAGCAAGGATTTTAAATTTTCATATTCAATCTGAACGTGTGTTACTTGTCTTTAGCTGTCTTCTTCGTAACCACTCATTAGCACTATCGAACCTATAGGTTCATAGCTGCCTGTCCATAAGCTCTCCACATATCCATATCCTGAGCTAATGTTTTCCAATCCTCTCCTGTATAATCTACTTCCCTCAAATCGTGATTAATACTATTCTTCCAGCTCATTTTTGGTCTGCAAATTGGGCGTTTTCCTGCAAGAAGCTTCCATGTCCCTCTTTCATTCTCCATTCGTGCCACATGTCCTGCCCATCGCAATATACGAGACTTAGCTATTCTTATTATATCTGTTTTCTATAAAGATCATGTAATTCACTGTTATGTACTCTTCTCCATTTGCCTGTCTGTTCATCTCTCTTTAGTCCACAATTTTCCTAATAACTTTGTTCTCAAATATTCGTAACCATTTTTCCTCCCTTAAAATAAAAGTCTATGTTTTGCATTCATATAATATAACTGGGAGAATAAGAGTTATATATATTTTCAATTTAACTTTTTTGAGAGGAGTTGGGACGATAAGCTCCTTGGCAAACACAGATCGAAGAAATAATATATGTATTTAATTCCAATCAGTTAATAATGTTATAATTGGATAGTTGAGAAGATTCTCCTTTGGACTAAAAACCCCGTTCTGAATTCAGGATTCGCTCCACGTACATAGTATAATGCAAAGCTTCCTGAATCCTGATTACCTTCTCCTAGACATCTAACTTCCTGTAAAGCGACTATATCCAAGAAAGATTAGTCTAATTCCCAATTTAATATTTCTAGTGTCCCACTAATATATGATGTCCTAACATTCCATGTTCCCAGGAACATGTCTCTATATTTAAGGCTTGCGATTGATTCCCTGAAGTGGTCTCTACTAAAATAATATATTTTTAGAAATTTACCTAAAATATTTAAAGGATATCCCTGAAAAAAATACTAGTTGAGAATTATTAATCAAGTTATGAAACCATCCCTTGTACAAAAAAAAAACACCAGGTTACGTTTATATAATACTTTGGCTAGACCATTGTTGACCTATGGTAGTGAAGCATGGACACTAAAAAGACAACACGAAAGCAGAATAACGGCTTGTGAAATGAGATTCATGCGCAGAACAGCGGGTTACACCAGATGGGATCGGAAAAGGAACACCGATATCTTAAAAAAATTGAAGACTACGCCAATTTTGGAATATATTAAACAGTACCAACTAAATTGGAAACACCATCTTGAAAGAATGAGTTCAAATCGGATCCCCATAGCTGTTTATAATTATATACCAAGAGGACGAAGATCTCTGGGCCGTCCTATGAAACGCTGGAGGGAACATTTTCTATAGGATCATAACAGGCCTTGGAAGGAAGAAGAAGAATACCTAAAAAAATGTCCGTGCTTTCATACCCATTTGTGTACAGATACAAAAGGTATATGCCTATTATGTTCAAACATCGCCATAAAATAAAACTCAAGCGATAATAAAACAATAATAGTATGCTAATAAATAAATTGTATGTATTCAGTTTATATTTATAACTCATAAAATGGATGGTGTTATCCATCAACCAACAAAGAGCCATTTAAAAAAAAATGATATTTTGATGCCATCTGTCGACTGGCACTTGAAGTACGTATACACACACTTTTAGCGCCAAATCATTAAATATAACCTTATTATTAAAGAAAAATGTCTTCTTCTTCTTCTTCTTCTTCTTCTTCTTCCGAATACAGCATTGGGTGATGATGCCCGTTCTGCGACTACAAAAACTGATCTTTCCATCGGTTGAAGGGTCTTCCGAGGTCTCTTTTGCCTTTAGGGTTGAGGTGGTAAATCATCTTTGGTAAACGGGAATTTGACATTCTCTGGACGTGTTGGAACCATTTAATCTGATAATTTTGTATATGTTCAACCATTTCCATACTATTCCACTGCATCCTTATCTCCCGCCTGCTTATTTCCTGTAGTCTTTTCGAATATTTAAAGTTTTCCCCATTATAGGTTACCAGCCTATAGTTGGGTAAGTCCAGTGTGGGGTTGCCACCTCAATGCCTCTTGGACAGGCATGCTTTTCTGTAGGGGATGCTCCCTTAGCCTTTGAAGTTTCTCCTTCTCCGCAAGGCAGCGGTTCCTCTCTCTTTCCCTGAGTGAGGGTAGGGTGCCTCTTCCGCCAAATCTGCCGTATTAAGGGTATCCCTCTCCGCCTTCATTGCCGTTGAGGTCTTCAACGTTCCCTGGCAAGGGGCCCTCACATGGTACTATCAGCCGGGCCAGCTGAACCAAGTTTTTTTTTACGAGGTGTTACTCCTCCCCCTCCTCCTTTCTCATCCGGGCTTGGGACCGGCAATGGCGTAAACGCCATTAGTCATAACAGAGATTCCATGTTTTGTAACAAACGGCTATGAAACTAGATCTACATAAATGATAATACAAATTTTGCATCATACAGCTAAGCGCTATGTTGATGCATAACTCTTAAACAAGGAAAATAACTTGCAATATCTAGCACTGTTAATTTGGCGCTACAATAGATAGCGAAGGTTGACTTAAACTGCAAACGTATTTTTCTCGGAACTTACATAATGCCACACAGCTGGAGACGCATAACGCTGTCTAAATATGAAACAATGTAAAACAATGTAATTAGTAATTCGAATTCTCTCTCTCTCTCTATCCTTCTCTCTCTCTCTCTACAACCTACTTTAACCTCTCCCTCTGTAATTATTTTACGTGCCCCATGTTACATGAGCTTTCTTACAGAGACACGAACTGTCGGCGGGGGGGATTTATGTTCTGGATATTAGTATTTTTTTGACCACACAAGGACAAGAAAGGCCTCTCCGGATGAATTTACAGCTCAGTGTCATGCGCCTTCTGAGACAATACGAACATTTAAGACAAAACTCTAAATTCACTGACACATAAAAAAAAGAGAATATATTGATAATTGTGATGGCCAGATGAAGTTCGGGGACAATATAGGGTCTTTTCCTAGTATTTGTATTACAACTGAGAAAAATCCTGAATAAAACTTCATCCAAGAAACTTGTCCCGGCCGGAGATCGAATCCCAGGTCCACTTCGAACGAAGTAACGTGCGTTGTTACCCAGAAACCACGATTATAGATACAACATTTTATACCATATTTAATATCCAGGAAACAAGATACTACAAAGAATGCTACATAAACTAAACGAAACATAAAAAAAAATACAACATGGAAATAACACCAGAAAAATAAAAAACAGTGGCCTTCAAGGGCGGTCATCCAGTTCGGACAAAGATATTAGAAAATAAACCAATAGAACAAGTGGTAAGATATAACTTCCTAGGTTGCGAAATATCATACACAGCGGAAATAGATATAAATAACAAACTATATAAGATAAATTATATAACAGGAACACTAAAAAAAACTTTGAAAAATAAAGCCAGGAAAGACTCTATAATGAAATTATACAAAACAATGGCAGTGCCTATTATTACTTATGGATCCGAAACATGGACAGTGACAACACAACAATCTGCCAGAATACAAGCTGCTGAAATGAGATTCCTCAGACCAATATCAAAGTATCAGACAACATACAAAAAACATGACCCAGAAATAAGATAACAACTAAAAGTAGAGAAATTAAACGTATCAATATTGAAAAACAGAACAAACTGGAAAGAACAGTTAGCAAGGATAACTGAGAATAGATTACAAAAAAGCAGCATACAGCTATTCACCAATCACCAAGAGGAGGAAAAAATTTGGGAAGACCAAAGAAAATATGGAAAGAGCAGCAATTTGGAGCCGGAACAGGCTAGTAAATAAGCCTAAACCGTGACGAAGAAGGAGAAGTATAAACTATTGTTTCTGTTATTTAATTGCATATTGAACCACTGTGGTCTCGAGGTAACGTGCTGCCTTGTTACGCAGCGGGCCCGGGTTCAATCCCCGGTCGGGGCAGTTTTTTGGGTGAGGTTTTTTTCGGGATTTTTCCTCACCTGTAAGACTTATGTCAGGTAAAACAATGTAATCATCCGGCCATCATCATCCTTATTCTTCTTCTACTACAAGGTTTGGGCTATGCAGCATGTTCCGGCTAAGTTAAAAGTGGAGGCCATCTTCTACGTGGTCATCCTTATCATTATCCTTCACCGGTGTGGAAAGCAACGGGAAGCTACCACACCTACAATTCCCTAGTAAACCTGCAAAGCGTAATATGACAATGTTATGATTGCAGTGAAAGACCTCCCCTCGGACAGAATTGGTATGAATGGATATCAATTATATCAAAGAAGGTAGAGCTATTGACATAGTTATATATTTTTAATCATGACTGTACAGAAGCCCATTGTGCAACATTCTAAGTAAATATTATTTATTGAAGTGATTGTGTCACAAGACTAGATAATCATATCAGAAAATGATATATATAGGCTATATCATATGTCAATGAATCATTCTTGTCTTGAAATCATCGAACTTATAATTAACTTACTAACTCACTGGCTCTATCGAACCCATAGGTTCATGGCCGCGCGGACATAATTTCTCCATACATCCATATCCTGAACTAATGTTTTCCAATTATCCTCTTTATAATCTACTTCCCTCAAATCATGGTTAATGTTACTCTCCCACCTCATTCTTGGTCTATCAACTGGGGGTATTCCCCCTGGTTTTCATACAAGAAGCTTCCATGAACCTGTTTCATCCCCCATACGTGTCACATGACCTACCCATCGTAGTCTACGTGACTTTGCTGTTCTTATTCTATCTGGCTTCCTACACATATCATGTAGCTCACTATTATGTAGTTTTCTCCATTCACCTGTCCATTTCTTTTTGGCCCAAACAGTTTCCTAAGAATTTAATTTTCAAATACTCGTAATCTCTTTTGTCCCTTAAGGTAAGAGTCATAGAACGTATATTAATAAATTTATTTGTTCTGTAAAGGATGTCTTTTTACTCCATAATACAGAGTTCAGCATGTCAATTATCCACTGCTATCTGTTACTCTTTTTTCTGTTTATAATTGTGATGAACAGTTAAGTCTCGTAGACTGCGATGGGCAGGACATGTTGCACATATGGGGAGTGAAAGACTTGCATGGAAGCTTCTTGTAGGAAAGCCAGAGGGAAAACGCCCAGTTGGTAGACCAATAATGAGGTGAGAGAATAACATTAACTATGATTTGAAGGAAGTAGATTATACAGGGAATGATTGGAAAGCATTAGCTCAGGATAGGGATTATGGAGAGCTTATGTCCGCGCGGCCATTAACCTACGGGTTCGATAGTGCCAGTGAGTAAGTAAGATGAACCTTATTGTAATATTGACCCTAGATATCTAATTATTTAAACATGTTTAATGTCATTCATTCCTGTAAGATAGTGTTAATCAATATTGATTGTTAAATAGTGTGTTTTATTTATATTAACTTTTTAATCCGGGGTGTAAGAGGTAGTGATGTGCATTCTATAACCTCTCCTACCTAATTCTCAACCTCACCTGCACGTGGTACACCCTGCTTTTAACTAACGAGGTAATGGGGACCGAGTCACGGCGGTATAACCGTTCCATCGAATATGGAGGAAATTCCATGTTTTGAACGCCTGACTAGAGGCTATAAGGTAGCAGCCCTACCACTAGTCTTGCTCTGCGGATGGTTGGTAACCAACCCAGGGGACTTCCTACTACTCGAAGAAACTTAAGCAAAGACTGGAATGATCACACTGTTAGGAGTTAACCCTTAAATTGGCAAAACACAAATTTCTTCTGTTAGTTATTTGAATATGGCGGACCGCAGTGAAGACGGTATCTTGTATAACTGTTATTATTAGGCATATTATCTAATTAGACACAAATTTAAGTGGTTTCTTTTTGTTCGTTTTCTTCTGATTTATTAAAAATATTAAATTAATTAAACCAACTAATGTATCCAAAAGGACACATTACGAATTTAAGGGTTAATAGACTGGATCACCAAAGGAACACTACTATCAGAGGAAAACTTGGAGTAGCAAGTTTAAATGAAGATATCCAAAGATACCAACAAGAATGGAAAAATCACCTGAGAAGAATGGCAAGAAATAGACTTCCAAAATTGGCATTCCAATATACCCCAACTGGACATAGGGACCAAGGAAGACCAAAACATCGGTGGAAAGATCAAGACCATCTTCGCTAGGTTTACCGTACAGGCCACATGGCCTAAAACGAATTTGTTCATGATGATGATGATGAACTTTTTAATCCACATTTTTAATGTTTTTCGATTAATTATCTCATCATGTATGATGCATCATCCATATTTTGTGTAATAACGACTTGATCATCTGCAAGTAATAGGTTATGTAGGTAATAATTTTCAGTTGAATTCCCAAAATATATTATAAATATTGATTTTATTGCATTGTTTTATAACATGTAATTGTTTATGTAGTTGTAAGACTTTTTTTTGTATTTTGTATTTTTTAAAAACCTGGTTGAGTGGCAGACAAGGCCTTAATGCCTTAACTCTGACAGGTAAAATAAAGCTATTATTATTATTATTATTATTATTATTATTATTATTATTATTATTATTATTATTATTATTAAGTCCCGCGCCGTAGCCGAGCGGTTAAGGTAGGAAGCCTTGGCGCAGAGCTACGGGACTTGCGCTGGTTCGAGTCCCCATGGGGGAAGAAATTTTCTCATGGTATTTCGGCCAGTATGGGACCGGTGCCCATCCAGCATCGTGAGACAATTGGGTAGCTACAATAAGTAGCGGCTCCAGGTTGAGGAACCAACTATAACGGCTGGGGGACTCGACATGCTAACCACATGTCACCCCTACACTGGCTGTTGATCATCTACCTCTGTGATTGACGCATGTGGATGTGAAGGGCCAGCAGCCGGCTGGTAAAAGGGCAACCGCTGAAAAGTGGAAAGACCCTTAATCGGATTATTATTATTATTATTATTATTATTATTATTATTATTATTATTATTATTATTATTATTATTATTATTATTATTATTATTATTATGACCTGACATTACTTAGACCAAAGTCTTAAACTTATATTCAAATAAATTTAAAAAATGTAAACATAATTCAACAATAGTATATTACGATGCGAGATTGGGAAGTGGTTTTTACAGAAGTGAGGAAAATGTTTAAAAACCGAGCGATAGCGAGGTTTTTATTTTCAGAGATTCTGTAAAACACTTCACAAACGTGCGTAGTACATTATTGTTTGCGCGATGGCGTTTTAAAAATAACAAATAATAGTAAAATAATAACATATTTGCTGGAAATATTTGTGTTGATTATAAACAAGTGACTAACGTTAACAATGTGGACCATGTTTATTAGTTGAAACTACAGGAAGCTGTGACACCACTCATGTATAAAATGGCGGCATTACGTGTTTATTGCTTTATATTGTTTCAAATAAAGTTTAGTTCATTTAAAATGCAGTGATTTATTTCGTGTAATGTATATTAACACTACCTTTTGGACATTTTTTGTATATACATTGTACGTAGTATACATGGAGGGCAGTAGTTTTACTTCCCACATCTGGACCCATTTCCACCACCCCTTGGGATACCTCGGCCAGAAGGCCCTACTCCCAAGTCCCAGTATTCTTGTCCTCCCTTTTCTACATCGCGATCACATTCAAGTTCACAGGCAATAAAACCAACACCTCAGGGAGAAGGTGTTGGAGTCGCAACTTCAGGGGAAATTGCTGAGCTACATAGTACATCAGGTCGCTCATTCCTGACGACCCCACAGTTGGTCCACGGGCTCCTTGAGCCTAGCCGGGAGGACTGCTGTCGCAGATCCACCGACCGTTTCCCTGTTCTGCCTCCAGGGACGCATCCTGCAGCCGTTGTGAGACCGGCTAAGGCTTGAATCCTCAAGCCCCACAGTGTGAGATTATAGAACATCCAGGTACTCATCTCCTGGCGACTCCACAGTTGGTCCACAAGCCCGTAGGCTGAGCCGGGAGTCAGCACAGTTGCTCCCCACTGTGCTCTTCCGAGCCGTGCCCTGGTCCGCCCCCCAGGGACGTGTCCTGCTGCCGTTACTTTCCACACGTGGTTTGTAATATGTAATATTACAGTATAGTTATTTAGGTTAACAATTCCGAAATATAGGAAGTCGAACTTTCAATCATGGTCGTCTTTGCTGTAAGTAAGAGAAAACGCACTATCGCGCAAAAAAGTTTATTACAAGCGAGATTGCAATAAGTAAACTTGAAATAGGTAATAAAAACTATGTTAGACACGAAGCCGCTATAGTTATAAAAGAAATATCACCAACAATAAACACTAATGATAAACAAATTCATTATTAAACACATCTAGAATAAATAAAAACTTAGGATCAACAATGCAATATACACAAAAGCCGACAAAGGCAACACAATAATTATTTTCTAGTAAGCCATTAAGCTACTACACCTAATAATATTCTTAATCCAACATCGAGGTCGCAATCTTTAATGTCGATATGAACTCTCAACCAAAATTACGCTGTTATCCCTAACGTAATTTAGTCTTCTAATCATAATATATGCTCCTGAGGGAAAAGGAAGAATACATTAATAAAACTTGGCAATTTATACATGACAATAATTTTAAGAGAATCGCAAAGACCCTTTCTGAGGCTTGATCCTTGGGACTGCGAGCAATGTATAAGATACACCTTGAAGTGGGTTGCTAGCCCGTTTTCATGGCGGGTTTATTATTCGGGGTTTCCTCCCTAGGCCGACTGCCTTCACCCAGCTCCAGAGCTCAGCCTGCCCCGTTTTATTTCGGAGTTGTCTCTCCTAGATGGGTTGTCTTGCAGGACTAACGAACTCCATCCGCCCGTTTGTCAATCTACAAGGCAGTAGATGTAGAGTTGCCTCTTCCGTCAGGTACACCGTACCGAAGGACTCCTTCTCCGCTGTATCTGCCGTTGAGGTCTTCACCGTAACCCTGGAAGGGGCCCTCACAAGGTACTATCAGCTGGGCAAGCTGAACCAAGGTTTTTTTACGAGGTGTTACTCCTCCCCCTCACCCATATTCAAGACATAACCAAATTTATTATAGATAGACGAAAATATTGGAAGGGTCATATAGAAAGAATGGAACAAAACCGGCTTGCAAAAAGAGCTAAAGAAGATAGACCAATAGACGGGAGAAGAACAAGAGGAAGACCAGCCAAAAGATGGATAGACAGTGAATGCACATCCAGTACGTCTTCCTCCGAGGAGTGATTTTGGAAATAAACAGGATGAAAATCCTACAAATTAAGTTTAAGAAGAAGAAGAAGAAGAAGAAGAAGAAGAAGCAAAGACCCTACAGGAAAATACAACAGATCAATAAAATAAATGAAGAAATAATGTCCTTCAGTTACCAACACAGCTAACAACGAACAAAACAAGTACGAAAATAGGAAATGGATAAATAGCAACCCATCACCACAAGAATAAAAGCTCATCCGAAAATTCGTAAGAATTATATCCCTATGAGACACGTTGATAATTTATTAAATGCTTCTAACTATAAGCTTTCGAAATTTGTATCCCAGATAATGAAAGATGATGTCAAATTCAAAAATCAATGTAGGCCTACAATAAAAATACTCGTATGAGTTAGCGGATAAACTGCATTGTTTAGAAAGTAATAGAAACACAAAAATGGCGTTATTCGACATAAAAAAAAATCTTTACACAAATATCCCAATAAAATAATCAGTAGACATAACAAAACAAAAACTAAACAGACAGCAAACTTGACGAAAATTATATCAACCAATTAAATAAAGTAATAACAACAATAACAAAACAAAACAATTTCTAATTTAACAATGAACTTTTCATTCAGGAAAGCGGAATCCCAATGGAGAGTCCTACTTCCTGATTTATAACAGAAATCTTCCTGTAGGAATTGGAAAATAAATACTTTGAGAAATGAATACTTAAATTTGGTATAAAATTATTACTAATATATGTCGATTACGTAATAGTAATTTACGATAGTCTTCTTCTTCTTCCTTCCAGGTATTAGGCCAAGGCCTGTTACGATCCTATAGAAAAGTTTCCCTCCAGCGTTTCATAGGACGGCCCAGTGATCTTCGTCCTCTTGGTATATAATTATAAACAGCTTTGGGGATCCGATTTGAACTCATTCTTTCAAGATGGTGTTTCCAATTTAGTTGGTACTGTTTAATATATTCCAAAATTGGCGTAGTCTTCAATTCTTTTAAGATATCGGTGTTCCTTTTCCGATCCCATCTGGTGTAACCCGCTGTTCTGCGCATGAATCTCATTTCACAAGCCGTTATTCTGCTTTCATGTTGTTTTCTTAGTGTCCATGCTTCACTACCATAGGTCAACACTGGTCTAGCCAAAGTGTTATATAAACGTAATCTGGTGTTTTTTTGTACAAGGGATGGTTTCATAACTTGATTAATAATTCCTAAACTTTTATTATAACTAGTAACTTTTTCAGGGATATCCTTTTCATCCCAGATAGAGAGATAATATCCAAGATATTTAAATTGATTAGATCTCTCTAAAATTTTATTCTGGAGACAGATTTTACTTTGTATGGGGTCCTTCCCATGAAATGCCATAATTTTAGTTTTGTTAATTGATATTTCCATATTAAATTTGGCACCTATTTTTTGTAAATTATAAATTGATCGTTGCAAATCATTTTTGGAAAGTGCCAGAAGAGCTAAATCGTCTGCAAAAAGAATAGCATCGAGTTTGAGGTTCCTATTGATGGGTATATATCCTCGTTGAGTTTTCCTCCATTCATTTATTAATTTATTCATGTATATAATGAAAAGCACCGGTGAAAGTACCGGTGAAAGTACACATCCCTGTCTTACTCCAGTGTTGATCTTTTCCCAAGAAGATAATTTGCCATCTTGTTTAACAGAGATTTCATTATCTTTATAGATGTTGAAGATATTAGTAATATATTGTTGTGGAACGTTATCATCAGCTAAAATTTGTAGTAATATATTTCTGTCTACTTTGTCAAAAGCCTTTATGAAGTAAACGAAGGCGATATGAGTTTCTATATTGAATTCCTTGTGCTTTTCTAATAGTAGTTTTAGAGTAAAGAATCCATTTACGATAGTGAAAATAGAAAAGAAACATAAATGTTGTAAGAATTAAATAGCATGCATGTAAACATTATTTTCACCGAAGAAATAGGAGTTAGAATAGTTTAATCTTTTTAGTATTAACAATAACAAAAAATCTCAAGAAGAATAAACTAAAAATTAGTATTTATCGCAAACCTATAAACTTGCCATAAACAACAATTCTAGACACTCTTTCCATCAAAATGTAAGTATATTCAACAGTGATTATAAACTGATAGAAGGAATTTTTATAAGACCACAAATACGGTCATTAATGGCTGATGAACATTTTGAAGGACTGTTACATCCACTTGAAAAAGCAGCCTAGCAGTCTTTCAAAAATGTATGTTGCAATTTGCTTGGAAACCGTAAGGAAGAAAACTATCGTGAACTAGTGGGTGACCTTCTGCATTATATTATATTATATACAACTTTCCTCATTAGAGGAATGCCTCAAGGATAAAGTGATACAGACAATTAATTTTTGGAATTTGTGAAATACATTTTGTAAATACATTAAAAAATTCAAATTGCAGGCCTAATTGAAGTATACATACTACAAAGTAGAAATTTTGTAAAAATAAAATGGTTTCCTAAAATTGAAACTAATCCTCTAATGGCAGCGATGGCAATTTTAGAAAGATACACCCTGTCCAAATCTAAAGAATCCCAAAATTTGGCTAGGAATCCTGGTATAGTACCTCTTGCCCCGACCATCATTCCTGTGACAGTTATACTATCTAGTTGGTATTTATCTTTGTAATAGTCAATTGTTGGCTCATATATTGCTTTCTTTTCAGAGTCAACTTCCGCAGGTTGGCCACTATGAGTCTCAAAACGAATTGTGGGATCTAATAGCATACCAATTTTAGAAGATGGTCTAAATGCAATAATATCTATTCGTCTGTTACTCCCATCAGTGGCCACACCATGAACTTCCTCATAAACTGTGTATCCAAAATCTCACAATGCTTCTGCCATCATATTTCGAATAGAGTTGTGCCGAATGTTTCTCAGTGATTCTCCAAACGGACAGGCCCCAAGGACGAGTGCAAGGGTTTCGTGTTCTCTGCGACAACGTCTATAGAGAGTATCGTCCCTAGACCTGCCCGGCAAAGAACGCACCGCCGATACATTGGCTTGCATTTTAATCGCTTCTCTCCATTCGGAACAAGACAATCCCTGATGATCACGGATCCATTGATTTGCCGGTGTATATTCATTGTAGAGAACAACGCCTTTTCCTTTATGAGGAAGTTGACTCCAGAGAACTGCTTCTTTGTCTCTTAGTTGTTTCCTGAGTTTCCTTGCCGCGTGTTAATGTTGATGTCACTAGGTTCAATGTTAAGGTCTCTCACACTTTGTAAACGTTCCCCTTTTAGGTTTCGGAGAGTAGTAATGTATGTATTATTGTCTTGGTAAACTTATGGTATGCAACATACCTTTTAAAATTCACTTCTTGGAGTCTCAGTAAATTTCTTGCTGAAAAATCTTGGGGCTGTCAGCGATGAGCACGGTGAGCGTTTTCATCAGAACATTTCTACAATGGAAAACAGGTATCAAATTAAGTGGAGTTCTAATATGCTGGCTGACTACTTGGTGGACCAAGAAGAGAGATGCTCCAGATGCAAAATATGCCCGAAAATTACTATCTTCCACTTTCTAGGTAAGTCATAATGAGTAGTATTATAAAAAATTCTAATGATTATCATAAGTAATGCCACAAGTGATTTCCAATTTATCTAGAGGATTCGGAAATCAAGAGTGGCATTTGTTAGGACTAATTAACGAATACAATTAAGCTGTTTACTCACAAATCATTATTTAAGCATGGTTATTTTAAAATATTTACATATTTAATGTAAACAGCGATGTTTCAAAACAAGTGACATTGGTCTGTTGTTTCATTTGTTCAACACTGAAACCAGATCTTATTATTTATTGCCAAAGAATCGCAATATTGTAAGAATGCATCCCAGCGGAGAAAAAATGAAATACATAAAACTGTTTATTAATTAATTTCTGATGTCCTATGATGTAAATATATCAACTATATTTTTCTGGAACGTTAATTCCTGGGAAATAATACGTTTAAGAAAGTTCAAACAGTGGTTTCTTTTTATTGTGGTATAATCAATTACTATAAATGTTTTATTTATTATATCCCACAAGCAGTATCTGCTTACATTCATGCACTATATATATATATATATATATATATATCCATCCATAGCGATTCTGCCCGAGGGCAGGTCTTTCACTGCAATCATAGCATTTTCATGCTATGCTTGCAGCTTTACTAGGGAATTGTAGGTGTGGTAGCTTCCCGTTGCTTTCCACACCGGTGAAGGATAATGATAAGGATGGCCATATGATTTCGGAGACCGTTTGGGCCCTAAAGTTTTCCTGACATTTGTCTTACATGTGAGGAAAAACCCCGATAAAAACTTCACCCAGAAAAACTGCCCCAGCCGGGGATCGAACCCGGGCCCGCTGCGTAACAAGGCAGCACGCTACCTCGAGATCACAGCGGTGGACTATATATATATATATAATCTGAGAGCTATTTGCGTTCTAGAATTCTTATATGTTAATATATTAATTGCTATATTCAACGTATTTCTTAGAGATTCACTGCAAAAATAATGCTCTGACCTATTCAGAATATTAAAAAGGAGGAGCTTGATTTTAATGTGGTAAAATTAAACTGATAAAATGAGGTGAAAAAAGATTGTGATTGGTTGTAATTCAAAATTCATTGAAATGTGATTGGTCATTGACTCCCAATTGGGACATGAGTTAAATAGAAAACTCCTGCCTGACGAGGAAAAACTGAAATTATATTTAAATTTCGCATGAAAAATATTTCTATAATCTATTATTTTTAGTCTATTGAAATAAAAAAGTTAATTTTCGTTCACCAGATTATAGGTTATTTTACACATCTGCCAAATTAAACAAAGATCAATGTATGAGGCTGGAAAAAATTAACAAGCTGACAAGGAATGTATGTAAGAGGATGTTATAAAAATTCTTGATAAATAAGATATTATTCAGTTGAAGGATATTACGTCAAGTTTTGAGTTGAATTATATTATTAGTTTATTACTTAATTACGTAATCTTGTCATGGTGAATCATACATCCGTGTGTTTATTTTATCACAAGTAAATGAATAACTGATAAACTTTAAGAGTTTATTGGAAAACTGAATGCCAATATTTCTTAGCGTTCACTTATCTGTTTCAAATGATATTTCCAAGTAAAATAATGAGGAATTAAAAAAGCTATTACAAAAATCGTAACGGAAATAATATTTAATTTAGCAGTTTCACAAATCTTCCTGCACCCAATTAATCTACTGTCATTCTCCTCCACAACACTTTTGTCATTCCAGTCTGAATCGTCTAATCCTATTCCCCTCAAGCTGTTCATAACACCATTCATCCACATTATTTTTGGCCGTCCTCTTCTTCTTCTTCTACCAAGTGGCACTCATTCTAGATTCTTCATTGTTTTTACGTGACCACACCATTTTAATTGTTTGTTTTTTATGAAATCCACAATTGAAGTTCATAAATTCATATTTTGTTTAATTACACTGTTTCTTATTTTATCCGATTGAGGGTCTTTCCACTTTTCAGCGGTTGCCCTTTTACCAGCCGGCTGCTGGCCCTTCACATCCACATGTGTCAGTCACAGAGGTAGATGATCAACAGCCAGTGTAGGGTGACATGTGGTTAGCATGTCGAGTCCCCCAGCCGTTATAGCTGGTTCCTCAACCTGGAGTATCTTCTAGAAATTCCAGCTAAACGCCTCCAAAAATATATTTCTGTAGAATTTAATTAATTTATTGTCCAAGAACGAAAATAATAAAAATGACTATTCAACTAATGTCCCAAATGGGAGTCAATGACCAATCACATTTCAATGATTTTTATTTACAACCAATCACAGTCGTGTTTCGCCTAAAATTTACCAACTAAAGTTTATCATAATAAAGAAAGCACCTCCTTTTTAGCATTTTGAGTAGGTCATATCATTATTTTGCAGTGACTGATTCTCCGAAACACGGCTACCAGATTGTATTTACAATGCACGAATGGCAACAGAAAGCGAATGCGAGAGATAATATAAAAACATTTGTAACAATTGATTATACCACAAAAAAAGCACTGTTTGCACTTTCTTAAACGAATTATTTTCCAGGAAATGACGTTACAGAAAAATATAATTGGCATATTTACATCATAGGACATCAGAAACTAATTAATACCTATTAGGTTGGTTATAAATTTCTCCACTAGGGTGCATTATTACAATATTGCGATCCTTTGGCAATAAATAATAAGATCTGCTTGCAGTGAGAACAAAAGAAGCAAATGAAGCGTACCAACAGTTTCACATTTGTTTTCAAACATCGCCGTTTACATTAAATATATAAATATTTTAAAATAACTATAGTCAAATAATGATTTGTGAGTAAACAGCTTAATTTTATTCGTTAAATAGTCCTAACAAATGCCACTCTTGATTTCCAAATTGTCTAGATAAATTCACTCCTCACATTTGGAAATCACTCGTGGCATTACTTATGAAAATTATAATGAACACTAACATTAAGCCAGAAAATTTACTCTTTATATTAAATACAAAGTTTCTCGTCTAATACGAGTATTTTTACGCGTTTCATAGCGTATGGACTCACTTCTTTTTCCCCCCAAAGAATTATCCCGATGAGTTGTGTCTATGAACATGTTATTTTATGAAAGAAAAACATTTTTCCAAAGTTATCGAAAAAAAAACATTTAACAAAAACTGCACTTGACAAATATTTTAAATAGAAAAAAATCATATAGGTTCTATGCAATATGCATGGGTATTAATATTTCTAGACAT
Source organism: Diploptera punctata (assembly GCA_030220185.1). Classification (NCBI taxonomy): domain Eukaryota; kingdom Metazoa; phylum Arthropoda; class Insecta; order Blattodea; family Blaberidae; genus Diploptera; species Diploptera punctata. The sequence continues at coordinate 1,513,745 of JASPKZ010003448.1, read as the reverse complement.
ATATTATTTTGAGTCATGCTGAGTCAATGTCAAACAGTTTACTATTTTCTGTCCAGCCTAAGAAAGACACTTCAGGAAAATAAATGGGCGGGTAATCCATGAAGCACATGACTGCTGCAGTTACTGCGATTCGTTCATGACCAAAGCACAGTTCAGCGGAAGCGAAAAAATAGATCATGTACTCGATTAATATAAATACGTATTTAAATCTATTTATGTTAACTATAGTTGATCAGAATACAGTATACACCAACATGTTTCTTCGAAGGTCGGAGAGTAACTAGATATTCGCATTTGTTTGAAACTGAACGATTCTTGAGAGGAAGTTGAATGCCAGTTACAAATATGGCGGCTGTCGGGTAGTTTATGTTAACTTAACTCAGTGATAAAATGTGTGATCAAAATTATTAGAAGCACAAAGGGAAATTGTTAAAAAGTGGTGAAAAACGTTGTTAAATGTATTAGTTTTAGACATACCATTGTAAATTTTAATACAAACTGCAACATTAAAATTTTAAACGATTGTTGTGCATTGATTTATCGGCTTGTAACAAACAGCTGACAGAGTTCGCCTGCACTCTTACACGTGCTGCGCGGGGTAATACGTTCGGAAGCAAAATGTCAAAGTGTGCTTCTTACGTTGGACAGATAATATGTAACGAGATGGACTGACAGTACTTGCTGCTTGTGGTGACGGTGACTGGCATCGTCCAATGTGCTGCGTACTGTATCCTATTTAGGCTAATTCCTTTGTGGCTATCGAGATGGGGTTGTAGTAATTAACCCTAGCCATTTGGCGGCAAAATGTATTCTGCCTGACAAGTCAATGATTCAGATGAAAACTAGATGTTATCTCGTTAGAAACTGGACTGCAGGCGAGCCGAGAGTCGGAAGACCAAACAGCACAACGAGTCTCGTTATTCTAGGCGAGGTAACCTCCACAATTCACGTAGTAGCCCACCCAGGGGAGCTTTACTTATGCAAAACGTAAGTTAACAACGTGAAGAGTAAACGTTCCATGGGATATTGTAATCGAGTCCACATGGGTTGGATATCCCGGAGCATGCCTCCAGATTATTATTAAGGTTTGGAGTTGACATTAACCAGCCCTGGGTCTGAACTGTGTTCTTCTCTATAGAATTTAGAGAAGTGCTACCAAACTTCAATCCCTGGGTGTAGGATACAGTTGCACTAATCTTCACCGAAGTGAAGTACGAGGTAGGTGTTTAGGTCTTGTAAAAGAGGGCACAAAGTTACAGCAACATCAGAAAACAATTCAGAGCCAGATTACATATTCCAGAAAGATAATAATAGCATCATCATCATCTTATTACATTCACGAATTTAGCCTATTTGTTGACCTGTTTCGGCCTCAAGAGAAAGACCATTCAAAAGTCTTCTTCTTCCTGCAGGTAGATAGCTTAACATTTGTTTCGTTAATATCTCTTGATAAAAAAAGTACCGTAACAATTTGTGCCAGCACCCGTCAGAAAAAGTCTCTCCCACGGAGAATATTAACTGCCAACATCAGAATGGTTACACTGAGCAACAAAAAAGAAACTTTTTTTTTGTCTCAGAAAGAAAAATATGTAATTCTGACATTATTTTTCTCCTGAATTGAAATATGAGATCGGGTTTTCTCCATCACACAAGGTTTCCGAGAGACAGGAATTTATACTTTCAAACATTTTAATATTTTCTGCATTCGTAACTACACAATATTCGAACATTCGGACTCACCTAGAAAGTAAGAAATGACGACTTTCTGCTATATTTCGCCTGTGGAGCATCCCTCTTGATGGTCCAACAATAATCGGCCAGCATATTATGATTCCATTTGCCTTGATATCTCTTTTCCATAGCTGAAATCTCCTGATGAAAGTGTTCTCCGTGCTCATCGCTCAGTGCGCCATTTTCCGGGAAGAAATCTAGGTTTATTAAAAAAATAATTATTTAAATCCATTAATTGAAATTGAAATAAAAAAAAACTGTGGGTGATGGAGAAATTCCGAATACATATTTGAAAACACGATAAAAAGCTGCATTAAGTACAACTATTGGTACTCATGAGACAAAAATCATGTTGACCAATGTTATTGAACGTGACTATCTACAGAAACACTTACACTAGATAGACATTACCAGCACCCAATCTACTATGTGAAGAAGCAGAGATGATGTCGCCCACCTAATTAAATGCAGAACCATGAAAGACAACTCTGCCATGGCCGGTCCCAAGCCCGGATGAAAAAGGAGGAGGGGGATGAATAATACCTCGTTAAAAACGTTGATTCAGCTGGCTCCGACTGTTAGTATTATCGCCTCACTATGATGCTTAACAAGCGGCTCGCTTTGTTTCCCCGCAGCTGTTATATGTTATTAAAATACAAAGAACTCGTCTGCCGCGACTACGACGATGTTGCCACATTGCTATTCTTCCCTCAGTTTCAATTAAAACTCGGAACGATGTGGAACATTCGATCCGGTTATAAAATTGTATACCGTGATTAATTGTATAATTATCAATGATTTATTATGATATGTAGCTAGAATAATAGTACCATATCTACATATTATATTAGTTGATATATAAGTGATTTGAATATGTGGTGGCCATGGAAAAAAATTTCAGACCGAACAGTCTAATAATAATAATAATAATAATAATAATAATAATAATAATAATAATAATAATAATAATAATAATAATAATAATAATAATAATAATAATAATAATAATAATAATAATAATAATAATAATAATAATAATAATAATAATATAATAATAATAATAATAATATAATAATATTTTCAGCATGATTTTGTATGGATATTAAAATTATGTAATGATTTTGGAATTAAATTATTTATTAAATAAATACGTATACAATGTTAATTTTAAAACTTAAACAATACCAAATAATAACATAAAAATTAAATAATAACATAAATAATCAGTAATAAATGCCCATAGCGCTATGAGAAACGTGACAACACGGCATGTCAAGCATTGCCGCGCGGCACCCGCTTTTATATAAACTGTTAACCATCCGAGTGAGGTTATAATACCTTGTAAGGGCTTCTTGCCGGGATTAGGGCGAAGACCTCAACGGCAGAATCGGCAGCGAAGGAGACCTTCAGCATGGCGAAACTTACAGAAGAGGCAATCCTCCTTATGGGGCTAGTACATAGGGAGCAATGAGTATATATATTCTGAGATGGCAACCCCATCATGATCTTAGCCTGCAAGAGGTTGATAGCCTCTTTAGAGGATGTTACTTTACTCCAAGTCTCCAATCAAATTTTACAAAGTGATGACTTTGCCAGCTTTACTGTTGGATGTAAAAACTGGGTTTTAAGGAAGAAAGATGAGAGAAAAATTGAAGCTGCTGAAATGAGGTTTCTGAGGTTTGTAGTTGGCTATACACTATTTGATTAAAATAAAAGTGAAGACAATATATCTGAAATAAATGCACAACATTATAGATATTATAAGAAGACATCAACCCTTCAACTGTAAAATACTGTAAGTAATACCTAATGTTATGAGAACGGATATAAAGGACATTTTCATAAATAATACCACGAGTGATTTCCAAATTATCGATAAATTCACTCCTCACTTCGTGAGTCGTGAATTTATCGATAATTTGGAAATCAAGAGTGGCAGTTGTTAGGACTATTTAACGAATAAAATTAAGCTGTTTACTCACAAATCATTATTTGACTATAGTTATTTTAAAATATTTATATATTTAATGTAAACAGCGATGTTTGAAAACAAATGAGAAACGATAGGTACGCTTCATCTGCTTCTTTTGTTTATCACTGCAACCAGATCATACTATTTATTGCCAAAGGAACGCAATATTGTAAGAATGCTCTCTAGTGGAGAAAAAATGAAACACATCAAACTGTATATTAATTCATTTCTGATGTCGTATGATATAAATATGACAATTATATTTTTCTGGATTATTACCTGGGAAAAAATACATTTAAGAAAGTGCAAACAGTGGTTTTTTTTTTGGTGGTATAATAAATTGCTACAAATGTTTTTATATTAACTCCTGCAAGCGCCATGTGTTGACATCTATGCACTATATATACAATCTGGTAGCCGTATTTCTCAGAGGCTCAGTCACTGCAAAATAATGGTCAGACCTGTTCAGAATATTTAAAAGGAGGAGCTTTCTTTAATATGATAAATATAACACTGATAAATATTTCATGAAACACGACTCTGATTGGTTGTAAAACAGAAATCATTGAAACGTGATTGGTCATTGACTTCCTGACTGACTGATTGTTGATGGTGACTTGCACCGTCCAGTGTGCTGCATACTGTTTCCCAATGGGATAAACTTGGCAGCAAATTCCTTTTTGGCCATCAAGTAGTGGTTGTGGATTATGTAACCTCAGCCTTTGGTGACAATATATTTTACCTAACAGGTCTACACCAGAATAATAGTGGAAACCACTATACTTGTAAAAAGGGCATCATAGACTACGCCGCCGGCAAGCAGAGAGTCCGAAAGCCGGACAGCGTAGAGTGAGCCACACTCTTTAAAAGCGAGTGGTCTCGCACTATTATGTAGATGGTCTCTCCTTTTGAGATTAACCTGCAAAACATAGGTTAACCAGTCGGCTCATGAAGAGGAAACGCTCCATGGGACTGGACAGTTCAGCCAATAAAGGCTGAACATCCCGGAGAATTTCCTCCCCACGTGCACTTAAGCTACCTATTGGCAATTGCTGGCCCTTTGCTTTAGCAGTGCTGTTCTTTTGAGTTGTTCTGGAAGCAGTACCAGTCTGTAAAGCTTGGGTGAAGGAAACTCTTGGATCGACCTTCACACATGTGAAGGTCTTTTTTTGAGTTGGATTTACAATTGGATTTGGGATTGGATCACTTATGGTTGGTTTCTCTTTTGGATTGTGGATGGGTTTAACTACCCTGCTATAAGCTTCAAGGGCCGCCTTGAAAGCAGGGCAGTCTCTATAGGACGCCGGGTGACCGGACTCCTTGCAATTTGCACATTTTAGCAAATTAGTGTCTCTCCGCGCTTGGGCCTTTAGGATACAGTCCTTGTGCCCGTGAGGCCCAGCGCAGATATTGACTCCCATTTGGGGCATGAGTTAAATAGTCGGTTTAAAGAATTGGTTACCTGAAAAAACGTACATTTATACTGAACAACTTTATCCTTGTGAGCACAGATATCAGGAATGTTATCATGGTATCAGGGATTATTGCTATCTAAAAATGTTGATATTGTAAGTATTTTATCAGTTTTATAAATTTTATTGGTTGTAAATTACATCTGCTTTAGAGTTATATAACATAATTCTAGGATAATTTTGAAATGTTTTTCATATTCTTTAATCAACATAATGTCATTCATGTTAATGTCATACGCCATTCTACGTACTCAATCCCTCTTTTGGCTGAACGACCAACTAATCTCACTCAAATTCTATAGAGTATTACAGGATCTTACCAAGTAATTTTTAGGCTGATAGGTCGTACAATGATGATTAAGGAGCAGATTTCTATGACCTAAAACATGAGAAAATATACATGCATTTATGACCGGTTTTATTTAATTATATCCTATATTTACAGGTTTAAGTCCACCGCTGTGGTCTCGAGGTAGCGTGCTGCCTTGTCACGCAGCGGGCCTGGGTTCGATCCCCGGTCGGGGCAGTTCTTCTAGGTGAGGTTTTTATCGGGGTTTTTCCTCACCTATAAGACAAATGTCAGGAAAACTTTAAGGCCCAAACGGTCCCTGAAATCATATGGCCGTCATCATCATCCTTCACCGGTGTGGAAAGCAACGGGAAGCTACCACACCTACAATTCCCTAGTAAAGCTGGAAGCAGCGCATGAAAATGCTATGATTGCAGTGAAGGACCTGCCTTCGGGCAGAATTACTACGGTTGGATTTACATGTTTATCTATAAATCCTAAATGATTTATAAGAAAAAGTGTTTAAATATGACCCTTAAGACAAATATGATCTTATAATTTAATGAATCTATTAAAACATTTTATTTTTGAACCAAAGAGAGATGAACCGACAGGTGAATGGAGAAGACTTTATAACAATGAACTACATGGTATTTATAGTAATCCAGATATAATAACAACAGTCATGTTTCGTAAACTGCGATGGATAGAAACATATGGCGCGAATGGGGATTGAAAGAGGGGCATGGAAGTTTCTTGTATGAAAACCAGAAGGAAAACGCCCAGTTGATAGACCAAGAATGGAGTGTGAGAATAACATTAGCCGTGATTTGAGGGAAGTAAATTATACAGGGGTTAATTGGGAAAATTTAGCTCATGATAGGGATGTTTAGAGAGCTTATGTCCGCGCGAACATGAACCTATGGGTTCGGTAGTTCCGGTGAATTAGTTAGTTATTAAAAAGTTTATACTAATTTTCATTTATATACGTTTTTTGCGCGATTGTGCGTTTTGTCGTACTTACAGCAATGGCGACCATGATTGAAAGTTCAACTTCCTACATTCGGGGTTGCCAACCTAAATAACTATACTGTAATATTACATTTACACCCACGTGCGGGAAGTAAACCCACTGCCATCTGTGTATACTCCGTACAATGTATATACAAAACATATCCAAAAGAAAGTGTTAATATACATTATACGAAATAAATCACTGCATTTTAAATGAACTGAAGTTTATTTGAAACAATATAAAACAATAGAAAAAAGAAGAAAAGATATTTAACAGCAAGATACAGTGGAAAGAACATGTAGAAAGAATGGAAGAAAGAAGATTACCAAATAAAATCTTCCATTATTTTCCAAGAGCAAGAAGAGATGTCGGACGTCCTCGGAAGAGATGGTCTTAGATCTATTAGTGAAGACGGAACAGGCAACTCTTGCCTAAACCAGGAAGTGAAGAAGAAGAGAGAAGAATATAAAACAATAAATACGTACTTGCGGCCATGTTATCAACAATTGTTGTCAAGGCCTCCTGTTGTTTCAACTAATAAACATTGCCACACTGTTAACGTCAGTCAATTGTTTATAATAAACGCAAATATTTCCAACAAAAATGTTATTATTTTACTTTTATTTATTATTTTGAAAACACCATCGCGCAAAAAATAATGTACAACGCACGTTTGTGAAGTGATTTACAGAATCTCGGAAATTAAAAACCTCGCTATCGCTCGGTTTCTAAACATTTTTCCTCGATTCTGTAAAAACCACTTCCCAACCTAGCATCGTAATATACTATTTCTTACTTTTTATCATACAGAGAAAGCGGGGGCTGTAACGGTCCGGTAGACAAGGGCTTAAGATCTTAACTATAACACGTAAAATAAATATATTATTATAGTAATTGTCCACCGCTGTGGTCTCGGAATAGCGTGCTGTCTTGTCGCGCAGCGGGTCCGGGTTCGATCCCCGGTCGGGGCAGTTTTTCTGGGTGAGGTTTTCATCGGGGTTTTTCCTCACCTGTAAGACAAATGTCAGGAAAACTTTAAGGCCCAAACGGTCCCCGAAATCATATGGCCATCATCATCCTTATCATTATCATCATCATATTTCACCGGTGTGGAAAGCAACGGGAAGCTACCACAACTACAATTCCCTAGTAAAGCTGCAAGCATAGCATGAACATGCTATGATTGTAGTGAAGGACCTGCCTTCGGGCAGAATTACTATGGACGGATGGATTATAGTAATTATGTCCACCGCTGTGGTCTCGAGGTAGCGTGCTGCCTTGTCACGCAGCGGGCCCGGTTTCGATTCCCGGTCGGGACAGGCTCTTGGTTGAGTTTTTTCTGAGGGGGGGTTCCTCAACTGTAAGACAAATGTCAGTAATCTTAGGGCCCAACGGTCCACGAAAATCATCCGGCCATCATCATCATCATTATCATTATCGGTGTGGAAAGCAACGGGAAGCTACCACGCCTATGAGTTCCTAGTAAAGCTGCAAAGCATGAAAATGCTATGATTGCAGTGAAAGACCAGAATTACTAGATACATAGATTATTATTGAATATCTACTATATTTAGATCCAGGGTTGTGCAGAATTTAGGTACATGTTGTAAAAAAGTAGTATTTAGTCTGGTGCTGTAAAAAACTTGGATTGTTCTATATACATTTTTTATTTATATGGAAGTGAGTAAGCAATATATGCTTAAAATTTTGTGTAATACCTGGCACACATAATTCAAGGTAAATTAATTTTGTAGGGTAATCTAAAGTTGTGTGCAACCAAATTTGTATAATTCGTTTCTGCAATAATGCTAGGAAACATTACTTTAGAACATTCACATTAAGAAATCTGATAAATGATTTAACTCCATATCTAACTCTACAGCTTATGGTCCGTAGGTTCATTGCCGACTTTCACAACTGATCTTATCCTCAAACAATTTCCGTATTAAAATCTCTTATATCCAGCTCTCCAAGATCCAACCGGTTATAATCCTTCTACCTAAGCTTGGGACTTCTTGTGTTTTTTCCTGAGGTTTTAGTAGTACAAATTAGCAGCAGAAGCAGCAGCTATAAGAGCTATGTGCAGTATCAAAGACATCACATCGTTAAAATTAGTCACAGCCATGAAATTATTCGCATCAGTGATCACCCCGATCGTCACCTACGGGATAGAACTGATGTGGGAGAAACTATCGACCAGCGATTTGGAGAGGTTAGAAAAAGTAAAACCAAGATTCATCAAAAAGGCATTAGGTGCAAGCAAATACACACCAAATAGAATGACCTATATGCTAGCCAGAGAAACCTTCTTCCTAGAGGACCTGAGGCAAAGGATACTACCGTCAGCAACGGAGCCACGTAAGAAAGTCATCGAAAAAAAGAAACAGAGAGAAAAGGAGATCGACGAAGATTTCTACGCCTCAGATGCCATGGTAAACAGAGAGTGGACTGGAAGTAACCAACCACAAAGGCACAGAATCATAGGCTTAGCAACACACGGATATCATCACAAAATGTGCAAAAATACAAAATTTAACCAACCGAGTGATTCGTGTGAATGCAAGATATGCGACCAAAAGTGTGAGCAATACCATTACAAACAATGCAGAATATGGACAGGATCACTGATCGAACTCATAAAAGACAAATCATAAACTTATAACTTAATGCTCTTTCGAGTCCCTCTTACCAACTTATTATTATATTAGTAGTACACATTTGGAAAGTTAAATAAATTAAAGAAAAAAGTATACAATTTATTATTTTTAACATTTCACATGACGTTCAAGGGGATATAATTTGTCAACTTTTCACTTAAATAACACTGGGCAACAATGATTTCACTGCATGGAACTTCTGAACGTTTTTAGGGTGAAACATAACCACAGAATCGAGATTTGAACTCAGAAAAATCCTATCACGTCACATTTTCTCAGAAATTATAGTTTACGAATTTCCATTATGTGTAATTTCCTGTAAAACCTTGTTTCACAATACTTGCAAATTTATGTTTACGTTTAAATATAATTTTGTTTCTAGGGTAAAATTTACCTACAAAATCCAGATTTGAACTCAGAGAAATCCTATTACATCACATTTCCTCAGAAATTATACTTATGACCCTACTGAATGGAGACTTTTTATTGATGCGTCAAAACGCATTTTGAAGGACGTCCTCCTACATAATGGGAATTTATATGCTTCACTTCCAGTTGGTTACTCAGTGATTCGCAAAGAGTCTTATGAAAATTTGAAACTACTCTCGACCAAGACAAAATATGAAGAATATAAATGGCAAGGAAATGGACAGCTAATGACAAATGAGGGAAATTTTGAGGAAGTGGCTGAATTCAAATACCTAGGAACAATAATCACAAATAGGAATGAGATGAACAAAGAAATTAAACATAGGCTTAATTCTGGAAATGCGTGCTATTATGCATTGCAGAGACTCTTGATGACCCAACTCCTTTCAAAAAACGTTAAACTCAAAATATATAAAACTATTATTCTACTAGTTATATTATATGGGTGCGAAACATGGACTCTTACTTTAAGGGAGGAAAGGAGATTACAGGTATTTGAGAATAAAGTACTTCGGAAAATTTTTGGACCAAAGAGAGATGAACATACAGGTGAATGGAGAAGACTACATAACAATGAACTACATGGTCTTTATAGGAAGCCAGATATAATAAGAACAGTTAAGTCTCGTAGACTGCGATGGGCAGGACATGTTGCACGTATGGGGAATGAAAGACTTGCATGGAAGCTTCTTGTAGGAAAGTCAGAGGGAAAACGCCCAGTTGGCAGACCAAGAATGAGGTGGGAAAATAACATTAACTATGATTTAAGGGAAGTAGATTATACAGGGAATGATTGGAAAGCATTAGCTCAGGATAGGGATGTATGGAGAGCTTATGTCCGCGCGGCCATGAACCTACGGGTCCGATAGTGCCAGTGAGTAAGTAAGTAAGTGAGTAAATATAAATGGCAAGTGTGTAGAGATTTCAAAGTTATCTCACTCTTGTTGGGTCAACAATTAGGTTATATAAAATATCCGTGTTTCATTTGCGAGTGGGGCAGTCAGGCAAAGGCAAAACATTGGATTAAGAAGGAATGGCCCCGAGGACAATGGAATGTTGTTCAAAAACATTAAGAAGAAGAGTATTATTTTAAGAGAAAATTTGTTGCCCAGTGTACCAGTTGCCCTCTTACCTCCTCTCCATATTAAGGTAGGGCTCGTGAAATAATTTTTCAAGACCTTGGGCAAGATAGGGCAGTGCTTCTTGTACATTAGTGAAAAGTTCCCAGGTTTAAGCAATGCAAAATACAAAATACAAAAGTGAAAGAAGGTATATTTACAGGCCCGGATATCAGGAAGCTCCTTCGTGATGATACTTTTGAAAGTAAAATTAATCGAAAAAGTTTTTAGCTTGGCAATCATTCCGAGATGTTGTTATAAAGTTTCTAGGTAATATAAATGCCCCAGATTACAAAACCTTCATCTTCTTCTCTTCCAGGATTAGGTCAATGTGACCTGTTCCGCTCGCAAGTCCATCGTTTCCTTGGCCGTCCCAAAGATCTTTTTCCACGTGGTTTGTAGGTGTTAATCTTTTTGGGTAAACTTGGTAAACAAAATGATGAATGCATTCAAGGAACTTGCATGTAACATGAGTCTCAAGGTGATATTATGAGAGTTGACGATGATGGTAATGATGCGCCAGGAGAGGCCTTAATATAAATTTAATCTAATTAGGCGAACATGATATCGATGGCCAGATGATATTCGGGGACCGTTTGGACCTTAAAGTTTCCTTACATTTAACTTAGAGATGAGAAAAAACCCCGAAAAACATCACCCAGAAAATTTGTCCCGACCGGGGATCAAAACCGGGCCCGCTGCCTGACAAGACAGTAGCCACCTCGAGACCACAGCGGTGATTTAGGCTTTTACGGCCGGAGTTATAATGATGATCTTGAAGAAGATTTCTGGGCTGTTGGCCGTGGTCTTGAGGCGAAACATCGGGGAACTTCAAGCCTCAAGACCAACAGCCCGGAAATCTTCTTCAAGATCATAAAAAAAACTATTGTTTGGAAGTAACGTGATGTAAACTTTCGTCACCTTACATCTAAAACCTCGCAACTCTAATTAAAAAAATAAAGAGAGCGTAAAAACAATGTTTTTTTTATTTACATATATGCTACAACCCGTGTTTCACCAATGGTATATCACGGGATATTTACAGTTTTACAATTGTTCAGTTATTGTTCTAGTTGTTCTTGTAGTTGACGGAAGATCCTCGTAGGAAATTCTGCAACGTTGACTGTGTTAAAGTGAAACTTCAGAATATTTGGCGGAGTAACAATTTGTAGTATAGCTGGTCGATCTCTGGAGAACATGTTGCATTCAGTCATCAGATGGTGGGCCGTCTGCAGTGATTTTTCTGGGCAGTTGCAATAAGGTGAAGCAATTTTGTTCATTTTGTGTAGGTAGGATTTAAATAGTCCATGGTTGGTGAGAAATTGTGTGGTTATATAGTTAGGCCATAGGGATAGGGACAGTCTATAGGGTATGTTGGGGATGAACATTTGGGTATGGAAGGCGTCATTTGATTTGGTGTAAATTAAATTCCAGATTGTTTCATAGTATTCTTTTAACAACTGCTTGCCTCGTGTTATAGGGATGGAGTTGTAGTTGATAGTAGTTTTGTAGCTGGCGGCTATTTTAGCCAGATAGCTCTTTCATTCCCTCGAAGACCTGCGTGACCTTTAACGCAGTAGAGGTCAATCTTACTCGTCTTTTTGAGTACGATTAGCTTTTCTCTGATTTGGATCGCCAAAGGGTTGGTTGGTTTTCTATTGGCTATGGCTAAAAGAGCGGCTTGTGAATCTACGTGGATAGCATATGTTGAAGTTACATAATACTGTATGCTGCAGATTCCTGGAGCCCACAAATCTCCAAACGGGCTAAAACCAAATTGAATCAAATACAAAGACATTTTCTTCTTTTCGCAACAAAAGCATACAGAACAGTTTCATACAATGCTCTTCAAGCTCTAGCATGCGTCATGCCCATGGATCCAACAGTACTCCTACACAACGACATTAAAGCAATATCCAGAGGCCAAGCCACCAATGCTATAATCCCTCTACTGAAACGAACTGAAATGCCAACACTAATGAAAGGAATTCATCCCAAAGATAGCTATATAGAAATAGATTCAACTGGAACTGTAGGGAGTGCCGACTACTTAATATTCACGGATGGGTCCAAAACGACTAAGCATGTGGGAGCAGGTATGGTAGCCGAGAAAAACTCAAAGGAGGTATTTACCAATATGAAAAGACTTGACATAGAATGTTCAGTCTTCCAGGCAGAACTCCTTGGAATTCAAATTGCAGTTGAATGGATTGAACTACAAAAAGATGTAACTTCAACATATGCTATCCACGTAGATTCACAAGCCGCTCTTCTAGCCATAGCCAATAGAAAATCAACCAACCCTTTGGCGATCCAAATCAGAGAAAAGCTAATCGTACTCAAAAAGACGAGCAATATTGACCTCCATTGGGTTAAAGGTCACGCAGGTCTTCGAGGGAATGAGAGAGCTGACTATCTGGCTGAAATAGCCGCCAGCTACAAAACTACTATTGACTACAACTCCATCCCTATAACACGAGGCAAGCAGATATTAAAAGAATACTATGAAACAATCTGGAATTTAATTTACACCAAATCAAATGACGCCTTCCGTACAAAAATATTCATCCTCAATATACCCTATATACTGTCCCTATCCCTATGGCCTAACTATATAACCACACAATTTCTCACCAACCATGGACTATTTAAATCCTACCTACACAAAATGAACAAACTGCTTCACCTTATTGCAACTGCCCAGAAAAATCACTGCAGACGGCCCACCATCTGATGACTGAATGCAACATGTTCTCCAGAGATCGACCAGCTATACTACAAATTGCTACTCCGCCAAATATTCTGAAGTTCCACTTTAACACAGTCAACGTTGCAGAATTTCTTACGAGGATCTTCCGTCAACTACAAGAACAACTAGAACAATAATTGAACAACTGTAAAACTGTAAATATCCCGTGATATACCATTGGTGAAACACGGGTTGTAACATATATGTAAATAAAAAAAAAAGTTACATCTTTTTGTAGTTCAATCCATTCAACTGCAATTTGAATTCCAAGGAGTTCTGCCTGGAAGACTGAGCATTCTATGTCAAGTCTTTTCATATTGGTAAAATACCTCCTTTGAGTTTTTCTCGGCTACCATACCTGCTCCCACATGCTTAGCTGTTTTGGACCCATCCGTGAATATTAAGTAGTCGGCACTCCCTACAGTTCCAGTTGAATCTATTTCTATATAGCTATCTTTGGGATGAATTCCTTTTATTAGTGTTGGCATTTCAGTTCGTTTCAGTATAGGGAATATAGCATTGACGTTGCTTATATTTTTATAACTATGTTTTTAATGCCCTATTTTGAATGTTCACATAGTTACAAAATAATAATCCATGTTAAAAAATGTTTTTAGAGTTTGACTGAAGAATTACGAGGTTTTACAAGTAATGTGACGATATATTGTTTGTGGTGTGATCAACGTCCTTTTGACTTTTGAGATGTGAACTTTAAACATGGATATTTGAGATAAATTACGAACCTAGGGACGAGTATTTCAAGAAATTGTAACGAAATATTTGTATAAAATATCTCCAAGAAATATTACAGGCATCCATTTAAAATAATTCTTATCTGTACAGTGATAAGAGTTCGTGAGATAAGATTACAATTTATTCTTATAATACGTGGAGTCTGAATTAGGGTGTTACAGTTTCCTACTGGATTTGCTGTACAAATTTACTTCAGGTAAGAACATTAATATCTTATCATAAGTAATGCCACGAGTGATTTCCAAATTATCGATAAATTCACGACTCACGAAGTGAGGAGTGAATTTATCTAGAGAATTTGGAAATCAAGAGTGGCATTTGTTAGGACTATTTAACGAATAAAATAAAGCTGTTTACTCACAAATCATTATTTAACTACAGTTATTTAAAAATATTTTTATATTTAAAGTAAACGGTGATGTTTGAAAACTAATGAGAAACGATAGGTAGCCTACGCTTCTACTGCTTCTTTTGTTTATCACTGCAACCAGATCATACTATTTATTGCCAAAGGAACGCAATATTGTAAGAATGCTCTCTAGTGGAGAAAAAATGAAACACATCAATCTGTATATTAATTCATTTTTGATGTCGTATACATTTAAGAAAGTGCAAACAGTGGTTTCTTTTTTTGGTGGTATAATCAATTGCTACAAATGTTGACATGTAAGCACTATTATATACAATCTGGTAGCCGTATTTGTTATAGGCTCAGTCACTGCAAAATAACGGTCAGACCTGTTCAGAATATTAAAAAGGAGGAGCTTTGCTTAATATATGATAATCCTAACGTTGATAATTATTTCGTGAAACACGTCTCTGATTGGTTGTAATACAGAAATCATTGAAACGTGATTGGTCATTGACTCCCATTTGGGGCATGAGTTAAATAGTCAGTAAGTAATGCAACGAGTGATCTCCAAATTATCGATAAATTCTAGAGAATTCTAGAGAATTTGGAAATCAATAGTGGCATTTGAAAGTAGTATTTAACGTATTAAATTAAGCTGTTTACTCACAAATAATTATTTAAATATAGTTATTTTAATATATATATATATTTAATGTGAACGGCGATGTTTGAAAACAATTGAGAAACATAATGTTTTGTTTCTTCGTCACTGCAACCAGATCATATTTATTGCCAAATAGAATCGCAATATTGTAAGAATGCACCCTAGTGGAGAAAAAATGAAACACATCATTACAGGTTATTAATTAATTTCTGGCGTCCTATGATGTAAATAAGTCAATTATATTTTTCTGCAACGTTAATTCCTGGGAAATAATACGTTTAAGAAAGGGCAAACAGAGGTTTATTTTTTAAGGTATAATCAATTGCTACCAATGTTTTTTCTATTATATCTCCCAAGCAGAATCTGGTTATATTGTGCACTATATATACAATCTGGAAGCCATTTGAAGGAATGGAAGTGATAAAATCGAGGTGAAAAACGAATGTGATTGGTTGTAAATAAAAATTCATTGAAATATGATTTGTTATTGACTGTCATTTGGGGCATGAGTTAAACAGTAAAAAAAAAACAGTGACATAATTAGATCGATTTTGCCATTATACACATAACGTCTGAAATAAACTCATCAAAATATTAATCAAGGAAGCAAATACACTTATGCCTATATGACAATATTTGAAATTCAAATTCGGGATGTCTTAACCTCAAACTCCAACTTGACTGGAGTTTTCGTAATGTTCCTCATTAAAGATAAATATTAGGTTAGAATTTAAAATACGATAGTTGCCGTATCCAATTATTCTGATAGGTTGCAATTACCCAGATAGTTTTTCTACAGCGTTTCATATCTTAGAATACTAAAATATAAAATTAGTACCTGGTAAATCATTCTTCCTCAACCAAAATGAAGTTTTGTTATAAAACTTCATCAAGTAGTTAAAATATGAAGGCCTTTCAAAAACAATGTTTCATCTTCTGCTTATTAACTAGTTGAGGAAGACTGATTTACCAGATACTAATTTTATTTTTAATATTTTATTACATAACCTGAACGGTGCTTTAAATTTAATTCTAAAAATATTTATTGTTTTATATCTTCTATGATACCGAATCCGTTGTTTCGTAGACTTTTTTTTTAGAACAAGTGCATTGAAGCTTAACTTGTGTATGTGTTGCCTTTTCGGCAGTTTTTTTTAATATCCGCAGTTTCAGTCTGAGTGGAACTAGGAATATTGAATGAGTACCACCTTCTGGATGAGGGCATACAACTTTACTTTATTATATATATTTTTTATCTCGAGTTTCGAGTTCGGACTCTTTATTACTACTACGATGATTGGTAGTGGGAGGGGAGGTAAGCTTGCTTCGTGCAGGCACAGAGCACTGGAATCGAGGGAAAACTGAGTACAGTGATATCTAAATGTTTTCGGTCGTTTACGATGAACTACAATGAGTAAGCTAAAATGGTAGCGCTGTTTCATAGTAACAGAACATGTAACTAAATAAAACAAATGCAAGGCACGC
The DNA here is from genome assembly GCA_030220185.1 of Diploptera punctata. Lineage (NCBI taxonomy): Eukaryota > Metazoa > Arthropoda > Insecta > Blattodea > Blaberidae > Diploptera > Diploptera punctata. The sequence continues at coordinate 1,497,059 of JASPKZ010003448.1, read as the reverse complement.
AGCGGCGTGTTCAGTCGGGATTATGGGAAATTAGCCATTTTGTAATTTGTAAACTGAAATTTTTAACTGCTATCCTTTCGTTCTATGTAGACGGTACTGTAAAAAGTATATATTATCGAAAGTTAAAAATCACTACTTAGATTTTATTTTACCCTAATTTAATTATAACTCGTTTACGTTTTTAATGTGAATCTATTTTCAAAGACTATTTAACTCATGCCTCAAATGGGACTCAATGGCCAATCACGTTTCAATGATTTCTGTTTTACAACCAATCAGAGTCGTGTTTCACGAAATATTTATCAGTGTTATAATTACCTTATTAAAGAAGGCTCCTCCTTTTTAATATTCTGAACAGGTCTGACCATTATTTTGCAGTGACTGAGCCTGTGAGAAATACGGCTACCAGATTGTATATATAGTGCATGAATGTCAACACATGCCGCATGCGGGAGTTAATATAAAAACATTTGTAGCAATTTATTATACCACCAAAAAAAGAAACCACTGTTTGCACTTTCTTAAATGTATTTTTTCCCAGGTAATAATCCAGGAAAATATAATTGTCATATTTATATCATACGACATCAGAAATGAATTAATATACAGTTTGATGTGTTTCATTTTTTCTCCACTAGAGAGCATTCTTACAATATTGCGTTCCTTTGGCAATAAATAGTATGATCTGGTTGCAGTGATAAACAAAAGAAGCAGATGAACCGTACCTATCGTTTCTCATTTGTTTTCAAACATCGCCGTTTACATTAAATATGTAAATATTTTAAAATAACTATAGTTAAATAATGATTTGTGAGTAAACAGCTTAATTTTATTCGTTAAATAGTCCTAACAAATGCCACGAGTGATTTCAAAATTATCGATAAATTCACGACTCACGAAGTGAGGAGTGATAAACCTACTAGAAGTGATAAAATTCTAAGATTTGTTAGGTTAGGAAGAGTGATGTTAGTGTACACCATTTCTAATAAACATTTTAAAAAATGTGAGTGAATTTATAATGGATTTCAGATGTACGACATGGCTAAGGTTCTTTAATAAATATTGTAAAAAAAAAATATGTATGTGAGAATAAGGGGGTAGTTCAATTGTACATATTTATTAAACGAGCTCATAATGCACGTTTTTAAATGTTAATAAACGAAAATAAATTAACATGTTTTATTTCCATTCTTCCCTTCTGTTAAAATTACAAAAAAAAATCTTTAGGTGTGAGAGGCTGGGCACAAATAATTCCATAATTTAAGATTAATGAAAATTTTATTTATTCCTATAAAAGTTCAATTCAACGATTATTCACTAGATGGTGTTATATAATTATAATTCATAATTTTACAACCAGACGGTGCAGAATTTCATACTAGCGTCAGAAAAAAATCGAAAATATTTAGATGTCGTTAGTTGTTAGAATGGAAGATCACAAAATACCCAAACAAATGTTAAGATATCAACCTGCAGGAAGAAGAAGACCAGGACGTCCAGTCAAAAGACTTTTGGATGGTGTTTCTCTTGAGGCCGAAACAGGTCAACAAATGGCCTAAATTCGTGAATGTACTATGATGATGATGATGATGATAGTTGTTCAACATTAGCGCCATTTGTGGCATGTACGCGAAACTTGTCCACTTTCTCCTCTGGGTCCTCTGTGCGTGCAGGGAGCTTATTTAGTTGGAGGAGTAGCTGGCTCGACTTCAAGTGCATTTTTAGCTTGCACTTTTTGTTGGGCACCAGGAGGATTCTCTACTCAGTCTTTTGGGACTGTCTGTGTTTTTTTACACATGGCTGCTGTCACCCGTCGGTATTCCACTACCTTGGCCTTACAGTAGGCAAGAGTGCTTATTTTTGTCATCTCGCAGACGGTAGACCCATCCACCAAGACTGCCGTGAACATGGCCATCGGCCCCTTGGTCCTAAGCCGAGACTTTTCAAGTCATTTTGGATGACTTATGGATCCACGTTGGAGTCGAGTACTTAAATTAATATCAGCACATTTTCAAAATATATGCAAATACACACACTTCTCGTACACACCTAAATATCTCATAATGTTACAACTTTATATATATATACGTATGTTGAGAAATTACAAAATAAAAATAAAATTAATAGTTACTTTTCGTCAGAAAAAATTGCATTTTTAAAGTTAACAGTTTAGGATGCTTAAAATGGCTATCCAAATTAAGGGAGAAAATATGACAAAATATTCTAGTTATTAAAGTTAAACGTTTTGTCATACAGGAAAATGACCTTCTATATCGAAAGTGTGCATAGCGGCAAGTACTTAGACGTGAAAGACGCCAGTGAGGAACAAGGAGCTGAAGTGGTCCTTTTCGATTTCCATGGCAACAAGAATCAACAGTGGAAATATAAAAATGGAATGATCTACAGCAAACTAAATGGGTGAGTAGACTATATTTTTGTGCATTAAACTTAACTTATATATATATATATATATATATATATATATATATATATATGTCCACCGCTGTGGTCTCGAGGTAGCGTGCTGCCTTGTCACGCAGCGGGCCCGGGTTCGATCCCCGGTCGGGGCAGTTTTTCTGGGTGAGGTTTTTATCGGGGTTTTCCTCGCCTGTAAGACAAATGTCAGGAAAACTTTAAGGCCCAAACAGTCCCCGAAATCATATGGCCATCATCACCATCCTCATCCTTATCATCATCATCATCATCATCATCATCCTTCACCGGTGTGGAAAGCAACGGGAAGCTACCACACCAACGATTCCCTAGTAAAGCTGCAAGCACAGCATGAAAATGCTATGATTGCAGTGAAGGACCTGCCTTTGGGCAGAATTACTATGGATGGATATATATATATATATATATATATATATATATATATATATATATTATTAAGGATTTTCTCTACATTGCAGTAGTTATTCTTCAACCCAAATGTATTTTGCTTCGCCACAGATTTCTATCCTCAGTATATTTTTCTTTGAGGTCTCTGCTCATCATGTTTATTCTCACTCCATCCATCCACTCTTACCTGGGTTTCCCCCTTCTCCTGCTCCTGCCTTCAGCATTCCAATCCAGCATCATTCTTGGGATTCTATTATTCCCAATCCCCTTCAGATGCTCGTACCGTTTCAATCTTCATTCTTCTATTACTTCTGTAATATAATGTTTAACATTCATAATTTCTCTAATTTTCTGGTTCCGAATTTTCTCCTTTCTTGAATATATATATATATATATATATATATATATATATATATATATATTACATCATCTTGCTAGCCATACAGTCACCACGACTTTTTTAAACTCTGAATTAATCACAAAATGGAAAATAATCACTTTCTGCAATACTACAACGCTCAGTAATACCAAAGAATGAATTAAAATATATGTATATTTGATTAAAATATTCTCGAAGAATTTGAAGCTAATATATTAATAAATTTATTGTCTCAAAAATATTAATAATTATAATTATTCATTGTATAAGGGACTCTCAGGATATTCGTTTATAGGGAGATTATCTTCTCAAATGACACATTACCTCTTCCGATCTAAGTCCCAGTTGTAATGTAAATATTGGTCGAATTGTGATCGCAATTATCTCCATCATCAGAATTCCCCCTCTTACAGTAGTTGAACCAAAATTTTCATCCCTTTGCAGCTCTGGATTGAACCTGGCCACATAGCCTGTATTCAGGTAAATTGTTGTCTAATGTATGAACTCAATTGTGACATCTACAGAAATATAATTTAACCCACTAAACATGTTGATGTTATGGTCAAAACAAAGCATGTATTTTATTTTTCAGGCTTGTAATGGATATCGCAAACAATGAGGATGGAGGAAAAATAATAATGTGGAATCCACATGGAGGTGACAATCAGCAGTGGATTTTTGAACGTGATTTCACAATCAGAAGCGGATTGGGAACAGTTATGGATGTGCATGGAGCCAGTACTGATAATTGTACCAACATCGTAGGTTTTTCTAAACATGGTGGAGACAATCAAAAGTTTCGAATTGTACCTGTAAATAAAGATTGACTTTACCTATAAGATCTGGCATAAATTTACTAGAATGTGTAAATGACAAAGTCACATACATAAATTCAACAATGCCACTTTTTTTAGCATTTGGACATAACTGATTTGTTGATTATTTACTTAAAATCTTGAATACAAATCTTTGTCTATTATTACGTTTGTAAATTCTTGAACATTGTAATTTAGAATAATATTGATTAAATTTGAGTGTAATTTCTATTAATAGTGGTGTTATCAAAAATATAAATAAATAATAGTTTTAAAAAACTAAAACACGCTTTATTAAAAAACCGAACTTAAAAATGAAAAATGATTTTAATTTCCGACGCGCTTGGGATAAAATTAAAGTGACCAACAAAGAAATCATCTCCAACACATCTAGAATAAAAGTAGAGTTATCTACAAAATAAATAATAGTTTTAAAAAACTAAAACAACATGCGTTATTAGAAAACCGAACTAAAAAATGAAAAAAAAAACTTTAATTTCCAATACGCTTGGGATAAAATTAAAGTGGCCAACAAATAAATCATCTCCAACACATATAGAATAAAACTAGAGTTATCAAAAAAAGAAAATAATTTTACCATCAAAAGCGCGGGGTGCTCTTTATCAATTAATATATTTGATAATAAACAGATATTGGTAAAAGTAAAGTCTCTAAGAAGAAAATGTAAAAATCATAAAAAGCACCCCACGCTTTTGATGGTAAAATTATTTTCTTTTTGTTGATAACTCTAGTTTTATTCTATATGTGTTGGAGATGATTTTTTTGTTGACCACTTTAATCTTATCCCAAGCGTGTTTGAAATTAAAATTATTTTTTTCATTTTTTAGTTCGGTTTTCTAATAAAGCGTGTTGTTTTAGTTTTTTAAAGCTTTATTTATTTTTTATTTTTTAGTTTTCATATTTTACAGAATAAGATAAGAATGTAAATATCTTTAATACGATACTATTGTAGTATGAGCTAAAAGTAATACTCTTCTAAAAAAATCATCCCAGCCGGATTTGAACCAGCGACCTATGGATTACTGAAATACCATACCACTAGAGTGCACCGCTCTACCAACTGAGCTCTTACAACGATTGACTAAAAAGTCGACAAGTCCGCAACCTATTATACCAGTTTTAATTTTATTTTATTTTATGATGATTCTGGCCAGGATTTTGGAAACAAAATATTAAATTATTGTATTGTCATAGTTCCTTTACAAGTTTACAATGTTTCAAGTCGATCCAATGTTTCTAAGTGGGTGAAAATCGTGTTCAAAGATTCCGTTACATAGATACAAAGACACTTTTTTTGATTTTCTGATGATTCTGGCCAGGATTTTAGAAAATAAATATGAAATTATTATATTGTCACAGGTCCTTTACAAGTATACATAGTTTCAAGTCGATCCAATGATTTTGAGTGGGTGAAAATCGCGTTGAAAGATTCCGTTACGTAGATAGATAGATACAGGTCAAGCTAATATAAAGCGTGTAAAAAATAATTTTACCATCAAAAGCGTATCAATTAATATATTCGATAATAAACAGATATTGGTAAAAATAAAGTCTCTAAGAAGAAAACGTAAAAACCATAAAAAGAACCTCACGGAGCAGCGTAACTCCGCCTTCTAGGCGCCCCAAACTCAGAAGAGGGTGACAATTACGCTAATGCTAGGAAATAACATTCGAAATGTCGAAATGACATCTCAGGGCATTGAATAATATATATTGCAATGCCCCAGGTTGTCATTTCAAAATGTCTGGTTTTCTCTCCTAACATGGAGTAATTGTAACCCACGTCTGAGGTTGGGGCGGATGTAAGGCAGGGTTACTCTGCTCCGATAATATGAGAATTGATGATGATGGTAATGATGCGCCAGAAGAGGCCATAAACTAAATGTAATTTAATTAGACGAATATGATATTGATGATAATGATGGCCAGACGATGTTCGGGGACCGTTTGGGCCTTAAAGTTCCCTTACATTTATCTTAGAGATGAGGAAAAACCCCGAAAAAACCACCCAGAAAACGTGTCCCGACCGGGGATCGAAACCGGGCCCGCTGCCTGACAAGGCAGTACGCTATCTTGAAACCACAGCGGTGGACAAATAAAACATAATAAAACCAATGATTTAGGCTTTAACGGCCGCAGTTATAATGATGATCTTGAAGAAGATTTTCGGCCTGGTGGTCTTAAGGCGGAACATCGGTGAACTTCAAATCTCAAGACCACGGGCAACAGCCCGGAAATCTTCTTCAATATCATCAATAAAAACAAATACTATTGTTTGTAAGTAACATGGTGTAAACTTTGGTCACCTTACTTCTAAAATCTCGTAACTCTAATTTAAAAAAATCAAAAGAGCGTAAAAACATTTTTTACGTTGCTTATAATTTCACAACTATGCCCTATTTTGAATGTTTACATAGTTCACAAAATAATAAGCAATCACATATATCGTCACATTACTTGTAAAACCTCGTAATTTTTCAGTAAAAGTCTAAAAAATCCATCGACCCCGGCCGGGTTCGAAGCCGCGACCCTCGGGACCAGAGGCAAAGAGCATAACCACTGGTCCACCGCGGCAGATTTGTATATCATCTTATTATCTTGAATTGTTTGTCCTATGATTTTTCTTAAAATTTTCCTTTTCTTTACCTCAAGTTTCTCCAATTGGCCTTTGAAATTCGTAGTTTTTGCTGCATGCAGTGCTTCTAGATTACTATTATTATCATTATTATATATTATTATTATTTTATTATTATTATTTTATTACTGTCCACCAATGTGGTCTCGAGGTAGCGTGCTGCCTTGTCACGAAGCGGGCCCGGGTTCGATCCCCGGTCGGGGCAGTTTTTCTGGGTGAGGTTTTTATCGGGGCTTTTCCTCACCTATAAGACAAATGTCAGGAAAACTTTAAGGCCCAAACGGTCCCCGAAATCATATGGCCATTATCCTTATCATTATCATCATCATCATCATCATCACCATCATCCTTCACCGGTGTGGAAAGCAACGGGAAGCTACCACACCTACACAATTCCCTAGTAAAGCTGCAAGCATAGCATGAAAATGCTATGATTGCAGTGAAGGACCTGCCTTCGGGCAGAATTACTATGGATGGATGGATTTTATTATTATTTTATTATTATTATAATAATTATTATTTATTATTATTATTATTATTATTATTATTATTATTATTATTATTATTATATAAGAAGAAAGATTACCTAGGAAAACATTGGAATGGTGTCCACCTGGAAGAATGAGGAGAGGAAGACTTCGAAACTCTTGGATGCAGGAAATAAGAACTGGAATGAGAGCAAGGGGACTGGAGGACATGGATTGGGTGGAGAGAGACGAGTGGAGAAGAAAAATAAAACTTTAGGCACAGAAAGATGTGTAAACATTAAAATTCTGTATATAAATAAATAAATAAATAAAAATTATTATATAATTTTAAAATTGTGACTAACATCTCAAAGAGTTTTAATGTCGATTTTATTAGTGTTTTTACTGAACAACCCTGTTACATTCCGCATTTTATAAAATGAAAAATCGTTTTTTACTCAAAGATTAACTCAGTTTTTGAACTGTCACTCCTGTGACGATATCCATCCATAGTAATTCTGCCCGAAGGCAGGTCCTTCACTGCAATCATAGCATTTTCATGCTATGCTTGCAGCTTTACTAGGGAATTGTGTAGGTGTGGTAGCTTCCCGTTGCTTTCCACACCGGTGAAGGATGATGATGATAATGATAATGGTAAGGATGATAATGATAAGGATTATGGCCATATGATTTCGGGGACCGTTTGGGCCTTAAAGTTTTCCTGACATTTGTCTTACAGGTGAGGAAAAACCCCGATAAAAACCTCACCCAGAAAAACTGCCCCGACCGGGGATCGAGCCCGGGCCCGCTGCGTGACAAGGCAGCATGCTACCTCGAGACCACAGCGGTGGACTGTGACGATATAAGAAAATTATTAACATTATAAATAAATTTAAATAATTATCATAAAAGGAAAAACAAATTGATTTTATAATATTCATATATTGGAGTTGCATTAAAGCTAAATAAATCATTTTACATAGAATTACGTACATTAACTACTATAATTAAACTTAACTACTCACTATGTTAACACATATTTACAATAATTAACATTAAGTTTAAAATACAAACAGAAGATATTTTTACACTATTCTAACATTAAAATTATTCAGGTCCTGATGAGAGTGAGAGCCTAACTGTGATACAGAAATGAACTGATTTCAACATAACGTAATTGTTATTACAGAGTGATATGTGTAAAGTTGTCATATAGAACATTACGGAAATAACATTGCTATTGCACATAGGGCATATTGTACACTTATGATGTCTGATGATTGTGAAAGTGTTAGGCGATTTTAGTAGCATTTCAACCTGTCCCAAACAGAGAGTCCAGAATTCTTGACAGAACATTCGCGTGTGGGAGAACATACTGTTAGACGCTCTCACCTCTTTCTCACAGGAGGATCCCATTATCCTATATGTTGCACTCTCGGGAATTGAGGAGCTTGCGTGGGACGTTTTTTCCTCTCCTCCCACTGGAGGATCCCGATATTTTTCTATTTCTTCCCTCGGGAGTCGGGGAAAATTTGGTGGGACGTTTTTACCTCTTCTCCCACTGGAGGATCCCGATATGTTCAAGTTCTTCCCTCGGGAGTCGGGGAGATGTTGTGGGACGTTTTTTCCTCTTCTCCCACTGGAGGATCCCGATATGTTCAAGTTCTTCCCTCGGGAGTCGGGGAGATGTTGTGGGACGTTTTTTCCTCTTCTCCCACTCGAGGATCCCGATATGTTCAAGTTCTTCCCTCGGGAGTCGGGGAGAATGTTGTGGGACGTTTTCTCCTCTTCTCCCACTGGAGGATCCCGATATGTTCAAGTTCTTCCCTCGGGAGTCGGGGAGAATGTTGTGGGACGTTTTTTCCTCTTCTCCCACTGGAGGATCCCGATATGTTCAAGTTCTTCCCTCGGGAGTCGGGGAGAATGTTGTGGGACGTTTTTTCCTCTTCTCCCACTGGAGGATCCCGTTATGTTCAAGTTCTTCCCTCGGGAGTCGGGGAGAATGTTGTGGGACGTTTTTTCCTCTTCTCCCACTGGAGGATCCCGATATGTTCAAGTTCTTCCCTCGGGAGTCGGGGAGAATGTTGTGGGACGTTTTTTTCCTCTTCTCCCACTGGAGGATCCCGATATGTTCAAGTTCTTCCCTCGGGAGTCGGGGAGATGTTGTGGGACGTTTTTTCCTCTTCTCCCACTGGAGATTCCCGATATGTTCAAGTTCTTCCCTCGGGAGTCGGGGAGAATGTTGTGGGACGTTTTTTCGCCTTCTCCCACTGGAGGATCCCGATATGTTCAAGTTCTTCCCTCGGGAGTCGGGGAGAATGTTGTGGGACGTTTTTTCCTCTTCTCCCACTGGAGGATCCCGATATGTTCAAGTTCTTCCCTCGGGAGTCGGGGAGAATGTTGTGGGACGTTTTTTCCTCTTCTCCCACTGGAGGATCCCGATATGTTCAAGTTCTTCCCTCGGGAGTCGGGGAGATGTTGTGGGACGTTTTTTTCCTCTCTCTCCCACTGGAGGATCCCGATATGTTCAAGTTCTTCCCTCGGGAGTCGGGGAGAATGTTGTGGGACGTTTTTTTCCTCTTCTCCCACTGGAGGATCCCGATATGTTCAAGTTCTTCCCCCGGGAGTCGGGGAGATGTTGTGGGACGTTTTTTTCTCTCTTCTCCCACTGGAGGATCCCGATATGTTCAAGTTCTTCCCTCGGGAGTCGGGGAGAATGTTGTGGGACGTTCTTTTCCTCTTCTCCCACTGGAGGATCCCGATATGTTCAAGTTCTTCCCTCGGGAGTCGGGGAGATGTTGTGGGACGTTTTTTCCTCTTCTCCCACTGGAGGATCCCGATATGTTCAAGTTCTTCCCTCGGGAGTCGGGGAGAATGTTGTGGGACGTTTTTTTCCTCTTCTCCCACTGGAGGATCCCGATATGTTCAAGTTCTTCCCTGGGGAGTCGGGGAGAATGTTGTGGGACGTTTTTTCCTCTTCTCCCACTGGAGGATCCCGATATGTTCAAGTTCTTCCCTCGGGAGTCGGGGAGATGTTGTGGGACGTTTTTTCCTCTTCTCCCACTGGAGATTCCCGATATGTTCAAGTTCTTCCCTCGGGAGTCGGGGAGAATGTTGTGGGACGTTTTTTCGCCTTCTCCCACTGGAGGATCCCGATATGTTCAAGTTCTTCCCTCGGGAGTCGGGGAGAATGTTGTGGGACGTTTTTTCCTCTTCTCCCACTGGAGGATCCCGATATGTTCAAGTTCTTCCCTCGGGAGTCGGGGAGAATGTTGTGGGACGTTTTTTTCCTCTTCTCCCACTGGAGGATCCCGATATGTTCAAGTTCTTCCCTCGGGAGTCGGAGAGATGTTGTGGGACGTTTTTTCCTCTTCTCCCACTGGAGGATCCCGATATGTTCAAGTTCTTCCCTCGGGAGTCGGGGAGAATGTTGTGGGACGTTTTTTCCTCTTCTCCCACTGGAGGATCCCGATATGTTCAAGTTCTTCCCTCGGGAGTCGGGGAGATGTTGTGGGACGTTTTTCCTCTTCTCCCACTGGAGGATCCCGATATGTTCAAGTTCTTCCCTCGGGAGTCGGGGAGAATGTTGTGGGATGTTTTTTCCTCTTCTCCCACTGGAGGATCCCGATATGTTAAAGTTGCTCTTATTCTTCCCTCGGGAGTTTTCGTGGTAGATGTTGTGGGACTTTTTTCCTCTTCTCCCACTGGAGGATTCCTCGATATGTTTCAGTTCTTCCCTTCCCCTCGGGAGTCGGGGAGAATTTTGTGGGACGTTTGTTTCCTCTTCTCCCACTTGAGGATCCCGATATGATTCAAGTTCTCTTCTCGGGTAGTCGGGGAGATGTTGTGGGACGTTTTTTCCTCTGATCCCACTGGAGGATTCCCGATGTGTTCATTCTTCTTCCCTCGGGTAGTCGGGGAGAATGTTTGTGGGACGGTTTTTTTCTCCCTTCTCCCCCTGGAGGATTCCCGATATGTTTTCAAGTTCTTGCGCTCGGGAGTCGGTGAGAATGTTGTGGGACGTTTTTTCGCCTCTCTCTCCCACTGGATGGATCCCCTTATTTATGTTCAAGTTCTTCCCTCGTTGCACGTCGGGGAGAATTGTTGTGGGCACCGTTCTTTCTTCTGCTCCGCACTGGAGTGAATCCGATACCTGTCAGACTTCTTCCCTCGGGAGTCTGGGAGATGTTGTGGGACGTTTTTTCCTCTTCTCCCACTGGAGGATCCCGATATGTTCAAGTTCTTCCCTCGGGAGTCGGGGAGAATGTTGTGGGACGTTTTTTTCCTCTTCTCCCACTGGAGGATCCCGATATGTTCAAGTTCTTCCCCCGGGAGTCGGGGAGATGTTGTGGGACGTTTTTTCCTCTTCTCCCACTGGAGGATCCCGATATGTTCAAGTTCTTCCCTCGGGAGTCGGGGAGAATGTTGTGGGACGTTTTTTCCTCTTCTCCCACTGGAGGATCCCGATATGTTCAAGTTCTTCCCTCGGGAGTCGGGGAGATGTTGTGGGACGTTTTTTCCTCTTCTCCCACTGGAGGATCCCGATATGTTCAAGTTCTTCCCTCGGGAGTCGGGGAGAATGTTGTGGGACGTTTTTTCCTCTTCTCCCACTGGAGGATCCCGTAATGTTCAAGTTCTTCCCTCGGGAGTCGGGGAGATGTTGTGGGACGTTTTTTCCTCTTCTCCCACTGGAGGATCCCGATATGTTCAAGTTCTTCCCTCGGGAGTCGGGGAAAATTTGGTGGGACGTTTTTACCTCTTCTCCCACTGGAGGATCCCGATATGTTCAAGTTCTTCCCTCGGGAGTCGGGGAGATGTTGTGGGACGTTTTTTCCTCTTCTCCCACTGGAGGATCCCGACATTTTTCTATTTCTTCCCTCGGGAGTCGGGGAAAATTTGGTAGGACGTTTTTACCTCTTCTCCCACTGGAGGATCCCGATATGTTAAAGTTCTTCCCTCGGGAGTCGGGGAGATGTTGTGGGACGTTTTTTCCTCTTCTCCCACTAGAGGATCCCGATATTTTTCTATTTCTTCCCTCGGGAGTCGGGGAAAATTTGGTAGGACGTTTTTACCTCTTCTCCCACTGGAGGATCCCGATATGTTAAAGTTCTTCCCTCGGGAGTCGGGGAGATGTTGTGGGACGTTTTTTCCTCTTCTCCCACTGGAGGATCCCGACATTTTTCTATTTCTTCCCTCGGGAGTCGGGGAAAATTTGGTAGGACGTTTTTACCTCTTCTCCCACTGGAGGATCCCGATATGTTAAAGTTCTTCCCTCGGGAGTCGGGGAGATGTTGTGGGACGTTTTTTCCTCTTCTCCCACTGGAGGATCCCGATATGTTCAAGTTCTTCCCTCGGGAGTCGGGGAGATGTTGTGGGACGTTTTTTCCTCTTCTCCCACTGGAGGATCCCGATATTTTTCTATTTCTTCCCTCGGGAGTCGGGGAAAATTTGGTGGGACGTTTTTACCTCTTCTCCCACTGGAGGATCCCGATATGTTAAAGTTCTTCCCTCGGGAGTCGGGGAGATGTTGTGGGACGTTTTTTCCTCTTCTCCCACTGGAGTATCCCGATATTTTTCAATTTCTTCCCTCGGGAGTCATGGAAAATTTGGTGGGACGTTTTTTCCTCTTCTCCCACTGGAGGATCCCGATATGTTCAAGTTCTTCCCTCGGGAGTCGGGGAGATGTTGTGGGACGTTTTTTCCTCTTCTCCCACTGGAGGATCCCGATATGTTCAAGTTCTTCCCTCGGGAGTCGGGGAAAATTTGTGGGACTTTTTTCCTCTTCTCCCACTGGAGGATCCCGATATTTTAAAGTTGTTCCCTGGGGAGTCGGAGATCATTTTGTATGACATTTGTTTGCTTTTTCTCGCACCTATAACTGCTCCTTCAGGAATTGTGGGGATATTAATATAATTATAATAATTAATTTTACTCCGCATTACTATTTTTTTCTGAATTAATTGAACTAGCTTTTAAATAGATTCCCTACATATAATCTGTACGACTTTGTACTTTTATGTGTATTGTTTGAATTGTATTTTAGAGCTTCATTTTTGTCAAATGTTTTTTTTATTTAATCTTTCTTTTTTAGTTACTTTCTTTCTGTACTAATATACATTTCTTCAATGTTGATAATGCTCACTTTAATTGTAAATTACTGGAATTCCATTTTCTCATTGTCCACAGATTGAAATTTAATTGTTTATTACATCAATTTACACACTCCATTCATCGAGTAAATAGACATTACTTTCTGTATGTTCAGTTATTGTAATAAATTATTTTTAACTTCAAACAGTCGATATTGTGCTTTTAATTCCCCGCTATGTTTTAACGTACCTTTTCTCTCTTGTTAATAAAATTTACTTTTACGTATCTTACTGGAATTTGTTTTTATTTCATTGTCCACTGTCTGTATAGCATTCTTTTACTGTAGGAAATTAAACTCTCGGTTTATAAAGATAATATATATTAGGCTACTTTATCTATTCTCAGCTCTTGTAATAAATGTTTAACTTATATCTGTAGAATTTGTCCATTTAATTCCTTGTGTTTTCATTTACTTAAGCAGAATTTAAAGATTACTTACAACTGATACAATTTACTTTCAATTTAAGAGTGCAGTTTCATAGCAACTGTGTTACAATAAGATTCAAATAAAATTAATAATTATTGTTATTGTGATCTGATCAGATTACAATTAATTTCCTGTCGTGTGTCTCTAGTATATATATGCTATAAATATATATTTTTGACATTTGGCAATGAAGGCTAATATGATATGAAAAGAAAAATGAATGATTGAGTCGGGATTTGAACCCGAGTCTCTAAACTCTGTACGTTTAGCGCTCTAACGACCTGAGCTACCCAATAATTCCAAAACAAACATACATTTTTCTTATATATGTAGTATTCTCAATTCACACAAGAGGTAGCGTAAATTTGTTTCGACTGACATCTAGTGGTTAACATAACAGTTAAGCAAATTTTTAAAGATAATATTTACTTTATAGCAGTAACGCTTGTATATTTAGATGTTATAACTATATATTTTTTACATTTGGCAATGAAGGTAAATATGATATGAAAAGAAAAATGAATGCTTGAGTCGGGATTTGAACCCGATTCTCTAAACTCTGTACGTTTATCGCTCTAACGACCTGAGCTACCCAAGTATTCCAACACAAACATACACTTTTCTTATACATGTAGTATAGTTTAGAGACTCGGGTTTAAATCCCGACTCAAGCATTCATTTTTCTTTTCATATTATATATATATATATATATATATATATATATATATATATATATATATGGGGTGAATCATAAATATGGCTATACGTTTGACCGCGTTGTGTGATGAAAATATTACCATTACAGGAAATATGAAATTACCGTTGGAAAGGCAATTATTAAAATTACAACAATGGAATAAAACAAAACAGTGTAGAACTTACGTCATTACTCAAAATAACGTTGAATATGCAACAACAAATTACAATTGCTGCATGGGCAATAACGTATGCTAATGATCGTGAGACCGCAAGACGGGCAAGACGTGAGTTTAACGTAGCAATGCAGCCGTCGACTGTGGGGAAGTGGAGAAAACGACTGCTGGAAACGGGAAGGATGCAGATCAAACATCCTGGAAGGCCTCGCATTAGCAGGGATGCAGAAACAACGAAGATAATTGTGGAGGCGAACAGTTTGAAGCAATAAAGTGACTTGCTTAGTGTTGTTGTAAGTGATTTGTTTTGTTCTATTGTTGTAATTTGAAGGATTCCCTTTCCAATGATAACATCAAATTTCCTTTAATAATACTATTTTCGTCACAAAATGCGATCAAACGTATAGCCATATTTCTGAATCACTCTGTATAATTGAGGATTTTCCCTACATTAGAGTAGTTATCCGTCAGCCCAAATGTATTTTGCTCCGCCACAGATTTCTATCCTCAGCATATTTTTCTTTGGGTCTCTGCTGACCATGTTTATTCTCACTTCATCCATCCACTGTTCCCTGGGTTTCCCCCTCCTCCTACTTCTGCCTTCAGAATTCTAATCCAGCATCATTCTTGGAAATATATCATTCCCCATCCTCTTCAGATGCCCATACCATTTCAATCTTCGTTCTTCTATTACTTCTATAATACAATGTTTAACATTCATAATTTCTCTAATTTTCTAGTTCCGAATTTTCTCCTTTCTTGATTTTCTTGAATATATATATTCATTCCATCATGTTGCTAGCTATACAGTCACCATGACTTTTTAAACTCTGAATTAATCACAGGAATGAATACTTTCTGCCATACTACAACGCTCACTAATACCAAAGAATGACATATTACCTCTTCCGATCAAAGATCCAGTTGTAACGTAAATATTGGTCGAATTGTGATCGCAATTATCTCCTTCATCAGAATTCCCCCACTTTACCCTTACAGTAGTTGAACCGAAATTTTCATCCCTTTGCAGCACTGGATTGAAACTGGCCACGTAGCCTGTATTCAGGTATATTGTTGTCTAATGTATAAACTCAATTGTGACTAACTAACTCACTGGCACTATCGAACCCGTAGGTTCATGGCCGCTCGGACATAAGTTCTCCATACTGCCCTATCCCGAGCCAATGCTTTCCAATATTCCCTGTATAATCTACTTCCCTCAAACCATAGTTAATGTTATTCTCCCACCTCATTCTTGGTTTACCAACTGGGCGTTTTCCCTCTGGTTTTCATACAAGAAGCTTCCATGCACGTCTTTCATTGCCCATTCAATCCACATGTCCTGTCCATCGCAATCTACGAGACTTAACCGTTTTCATTATATCCGGCTTCCTATAAAGAGCATGTAATACATTGTTATGCAGTCTTCTCCATTCACCTGTCTGTTCATCTCTCTTTGGTCCAAACATTTTCCTAAGAACTTTATTCTCAAATACTCGTAATCTCCTCTCCTCCCTTAAAGTAAGAGTCCATGTTCCGCATCCAAATAATATAACTGGTAGAATAAAATTTTATATATTTTCAGTTTAATGTTTCTTTGAACTGAGTTGGGAAGTCAAGAGTCTCTGTAATGCATAATAGCACGCATTTCCAGAATTGAGCCTATGTTTAATTTCCTTGTGCATCTCATTCCTGTTTGTGATTATTGTTCCTAGGTATTTGAATTCAGCCACTTCCTCAAAATAATTTAACCCACAAAACATGTTAATATTATGGTCAAAACAAAGCATGCATTTTATTTTTCAGGCTTGTAATGGATATTGCAACAATGAGAAAAGAGGAAAAATAATAATGTGGAATCCACATGGAGATAACAATCAGCGGTGGACTTTTGAACGTGATTTAACAATCAGAAGTGGATTGGGAACGGTTATGGATGTGCAAGCAGCCAATACTGATAATTATACCATCATATATTTTTCTAAACATGGTGGAGGCAATCAAATGTTTCTAATTGTACCTGTGAATAAAGATTGAACTTTTCCCACGATATCTGGAATAAATTCACTAGACTTATTTTTATTCTATTGAAATGATTAATAATAGTTTTAAAAAACTATAACAGCACGCTTTATTAGAAAACGAACTAAAAAATGAAAAGTAATTTTAATTTCCAATACGCTTGGGATAAAATTAAAGTGGTCAACAAAAAAATCATCTCCAACACATATAGAATAAAATTAGAGTTATCAACAAAAAGAAAATAATTTTACCATCAAAAGCGTGGGGTGCTTTTTATGATTTTTACATTTTCTTCTTAGAGACTTTACTTTTACCAATATCTGTTTATTATCAAATATATTAATTTACATAGAGCACCCCACGCTTTTGATGGTAAAATTATTTTCTTTTTGTTGATAACTTTAGTTTTATTCTATATGTGTTGGAGATAATTTTTTTGTTGACCACTTTAATATTATCCCAAGCGTGTTGGAAATTAAAATTATTTTTCATTTTTTAGTTCGGTTTTCTAATAAAGCGTGATGTTTTAGTTTTTTAAAACTATTATTTATTTTTTAGTTTTAATATTTTACAGAATAAGATAAAAATGTAAATATCTTTAAATTCGATACTATTGTATTTTGAGCTAAAGGTAATACTCTTAAAAAAAATCCTCCCAGCCGGATTTGAACCAGCGACCTATGGATTACTGAAATGATATACCACTACAGTTCACCACTCTACCCACTGAGCGCTTACAACGATTGACTAAAAAGTGGACAAGTCCGCAACCTATTATACCAGTTTTCATTTGTTTGATTTTCTGATGATTCTGGCCAGGATTTTAGAAACAAAATATGAAATTATCGTATTGTCACGGTTCCTTTACAAGTATACAAACTTTCAAGTCGATCCAATGTTTCTAAGTGGGTGAAAATCGTGTTCAAAGATTCCGTTACATAGATACAAAGACACTTTTTTTTTTTAATTTCTGATGATTCTGGCCAGGATTTTAGAAAAAAAATGAGATTATTGTCTTGTCGCTTGTCCTTTATAAGTATACAAAGTTTCAAGTCGATCCAATGATTTTAAGTGGGTGAAAATCGCGTTGAAAGATTCCGTTACATAGTTAGATAGATACAGGTCGAGCTAATATAAAGCGTGTAAAAAAGTTAATTTTTGTTCACCAGGTTATCGGTTATATTACACATCTGCCAATTTAAACATAGATAAATGCACGAGGCTGGAAAAAATTAACAAGCTGACAAGGGAAGTATGTAAGAGGATGTTATAAAAATTCTTGATAAATAAGATATTATTCAGTTGAAGGATATTACGTCAAGTTTTGAGTTGAAGTATTTTATTAATATATTACTTAATTACGTAATCTTATCTTGGTGAATCATACATCCGTGTGTTTATTTTATCACAAGTAAAAGAATAACTGATAAACTTTAAGAGTTTATTGGAAAACTGAATGCCAATATTTCTTAACATTCACTTATCTGTTTCAAATGACATTTCCAAGTAAAATAATGAGGAATTAAAAAAGCTATTACAAAAATCGTAACGGAAATAATATTTAATTTAGCAGTTTCACAAATCTTCTTGCACCCAATTAATCTACTGTCATTCTCCTCCATAACTCTTTGTCATTCCAATCTGAATAGTCTAATCCTATTTCGCTCAAGCTGTTGAAAACACCATCAATCCACATTATTTTTGGCCGTCCTCTTCTTCTTCT
This sequence comes from Diploptera punctata, assembly GCA_030220185.1. Lineage (NCBI taxonomy): Eukaryota > Metazoa > Arthropoda > Insecta > Blattodea > Blaberidae > Diploptera > Diploptera punctata. Next base: position 1,478,707 of record JASPKZ010003448.1, on the reverse strand, counting down.
ACCAAGTGGCACCCATTCTAGATTCTTCTTGGGAATCTGTCTTCTGTCATTGTTTTTACGTTACCACGCCATTTTAATTGTTTGTCTCTTTATGAAATCCTCAATTGAAGTTTAAACGTTCATCTTTTGTTTAATTACACTGCTTCTTATTTTATATCTTCTAGAAATTTCAGCTGAACGCCTCCAAAAATCCATTTCTGCAGAATTTAATTTTACTTATTGTTCAAGAACAATATCATTGTGCCGTTTTCTTTTAACCATATTTCTTTGCTGTGGGTCGTCATATTTCAATTCCTTCTGGATTTTTTCGTGTTGAGACTTGAAAGTAGTGTTGAAGTTCCTTAGGACAGGTTACTGGCCCGACGCTAAGTAGTCCAGTGGTAGGGCTGCTACCTTTTAGTCTCTGGACAGACATTAGGATACCGCATTTACTCAGTACCTGATGGAACGGTTATACCGCCGTGACTCGGTCCTCAGAGCCTCGTTTGTGAAAACGGGTTGTACCACGAGAAGGTGAGGATGAGATTTGGGTAGGAGAGGTTATACACACGTCACATGGAATCTTTAGAAAACAAAATTTGTGATTATAAGTCAAGATGGATGCAATATGTTCATCGAATGGAAGATCACAGAATACCCAAACAAATGTTAAGATATCAACCTGCAGGAAGAAGAAGACCAGGACATCCACTCAAAAGACTTTTGGATGGTGTTTCTTTTGAGGCCGAAACAGGTCAACAAATGGCCTAAATTCGTGAATGTACTATGATGATGATGATGATGATATGTTCAAGAACGAAAATAATAAAAATGACAAAATGAACACTAACATGACGTTAGAAAATTTACTCTTTACATTACATACGTCCACCGCTGTGGTCTCGAGGTAGTGTACTGCCTTGTCACGCAGCGGGCCCGGGTTCGATTCCCGGTCGGGACAGTTTTTCTGGGTGTGGTTTTTATCGGGGTTTTTCCTCACCTGTAAGACAAATGTCAGGAAAACTTTAAGGCCGAAACGGTCCCCGAAATCATATGGCCATCATCATCATCATCATCATCCTTATCATTATCATCATCATCCTTCACCGGTGTGGAAAGCAACGGGAAGCTACCACACCTACAATTCCCACTTTAAAAAAATTGTAAAGTTGCAAAGCATAGCATGGAAATGCTATGATTGCAGTGAAAGACCTGCCCTCGGCAGAATTACTATGGATGGATATTATATACAAAGTGTATCATCTAATACGAGCATTATTACGCGTTTCATAGCGTATGAACTTACCTTTTTTACACGCTTTATATTAGCTTGACCTGTATCTATCTATCTATCTATCTATCTATCATCTATCTATCTATCTATCTATCTATCTATCTATCTATCTATCTATCTATCTATCTATCTATCTATCTATCTATCTATCTATCTATCTATCTATCTATCTATCTATCTATCTATCTATCTATCTATCTATCTATCTATCTATCTATCTATCTATCTATCTATCTATCTATCTATCTATCTATCTATCTATCTATCTATCTATCTATCTATCTATCCATCCATCTATCTATCTATCTATCTATCTATCTATCTATCTATCTATCTATCTATCTATATATCTATGTAACGGAATCTTTCAACGCGATTTTCACCCACTTAAAATCATCGGATCGACTTGAAACGTTGTAAACTTGTAGAGGACCCGCGACAATACAATAATTTCATATTTACTTTTTGAAAGAATTATCTCGACGAGTCATCTCTAGGAACATGTTCTTTTATCAAAGAAAAGCATTTGCTCGAAGTTATTGAAAATCACTTAACAAATACCGCACTTTACAAATATTTTAAATATAAAAAATGCCATATCGATTCTATGTAATATGCATGGATCCATAGCATTTTAATGCTATGCTTGGAGCTATTTCCATGCTATGCTTGCAGCTTTACTAGGGAATTGTAGGTTGGTAGCTTCCCGTTACTTTCCACACCGGTGAGTTGTGATGATGATGATAACGATGATGGCCATATGATTTCGGGGACCGTTGAGGCCTTAAAGTTTTCCTGACATTCGTCTTACAGGTGAGGAAAAACCCCGATAAAAACCTCACCCAGAAAAACTGCCCCGACCGGGGATCGAACCCGGGCACGCTGCGTGACAAGGCAGCACGCTACCTCGAGACCACAGCCGTGGACTATGCATGGATATTAGTTAATATTTCTATATTATTTTGAGTAAGTAAATGTCAATAAAACTAAATATATGGTCACGTGTAGAAATTCATTATATAATGGAAATGGACAGCTAATGACAAATGAGGGAAATTTTGAGGAAGTGGCTGAATTGAAATACCTAGGAACAATAATCACAAATAGGAATGAGTTGCACAAAGAAATTAAACATGGGCTCAATTCTGGAAATGCATGCTATTATGCATTGCAGAGACTTTTGATGTCCCAACTCCTTTCAAAAAACGTTAAACTGAAAATATATAAAACTATTATTCTACCAGTTATATTATATGGGTGCGAAACACGGACTCTTACTTTAAGGGAGGAAAGGAGATTACAAGTATTAGAGAATAAAGTACTTAGGAAAATTTTGGACCAAAGAGAGATGAAGAGACAGGTGAATGGAGAAGACTACATAACAATGAACTACATGGTCTTTATAGAAAGCCAGATATAATAAGAACAGTTAAGTCTCGTAGACTGCGATGGGCAGGACATGTTGCACGTATGGGGAATGAAACACTTACATGGAAGCTTTTTGTAGGAAAGCCAGAGGGAAAACGCCCAGTTGGCAGACCAAGAATGAGGTGGGAGAATAACATTAACTATGATTTGAGGGAAGTAGATTATACAGGGAATGATTGGAAAGCATTAGCTCAGGATAGGGATATATGGAGAGCTTATGTCCGCGCGGCCATGAACCTACGGGTTCTACAGTGCCAGTGAGTAAGTATATTATTTTGAGTCATACCAAATCATTGTCAAATAGTGTGCTAGGTAACGAGATGGCCTGACAATACTTGCTGCTTGTGATGATGATGACTGGCATCGTCCAATGTGCTGCGTACTGTATCCTATTTGGGCTAATTCCTTTGTGGCTATCGAAATGGGGTTGTAGTAATTAACCCTAGCCATTTGGCGGCAAGATGTGTTCTGCCTGACAAGTCAATGATTGAGATGAAAAGTAGATGTAATCACGTTAGAAACTGCTCTGCCGGAGAGCCGAGAGTCGGAAGGCCAAACACGACTCGTTATTCTAGGCGAGGGAACCTGCACAATTCACGTGGAAGCCCACCCAGGGGAGCTTTACTTATGCAAAATGTAAGTTAACAACATGGGATATTGTAATCGAGCCAACATGGTTTGGATACCGGAGGATGTCTCCGCATTTCCTATTTTTTTTTAGCTGGCTTAGTGATATAGGAGAGCTATGGAGCTAGGAACAGACATACCTAGATACAAGAGAGACAGTGAGAGAGAGACCAGATAGAGAGACAGAGAGAGAGGATACAGAAGAGACAGATGAGAGAGACAACAGATAGAGAAAGGACAGAGAGAGAGGCGGAGACAGAGAGAGACAGGAGGAGAGACAGAGAGAGCGAAGCCCAGCAGAGACAGAGAGAGAGACAGAGAGAGATTACCAGAGAGAGGAGAGAGGAGGAGGGAGAGAGAGAGGAGAGAGGAGCAGACAGAGACAGAGAGAGACAGAGGGCACAGAGAGAGAGAAGAGAGGACAAGAGAGAGAGACAGAGACCAGAGAGGAGAGGAGACAGAGCGCGAGAGAGAGAGAGAAGACAGAGAGGGCAGAGAGAGAGACAGGCGGACAGAGAGCGACAGAGCGAGAGAGAGAGAGGGGAGAGAGACGAGACAGAGAGAGACAGCGACAGAGGAGACAGAGGAGAGAGAGAGAGGGGGGGAGAGAGAGAGGGGGGGAGAGAGAGACAGAGAGAGACAGAGGACAGAGGAGAGGAGGAGACGAGAGAGGAGGAGCGAGAGAGAGAGAGAGACAGAGAGAGAGCGGACAGAGAGAGAGACAGAGAGAGAGACAAGAGAGGGACAGAGCGAGATAGGGAGGAGACAGAGAGAGAGAGAGAGAGAGAGACAGGAGAGAGAGAGACGTATATAGAGACAGATATATATATATATATATATATATAGAGAGAGAGAGAGGAGAGAGAGGAGAGGAGCGAGAGAGAAGGATGGAGATACAAGGGTAGATCGTTGACCGCTTTAGTCCAGATACAAAAGACCATCCCTTGTACAAAAAAACACCAGATTACGTTTATATAACACCTTCGCTAGACCAGTGTTGACCTATGGTAGTGAAGCATGGACACTAAAAAAGACGACATGAAAGCAGAATAACGGCTTGTGAAATGAGATTCATGCGCAGAACAACGGGTTACACCAGATGGGATCGGAAAAGGAACACCGATTTCTTAAAAGAATTGAAGACTACGCCAATTTTGGAATATATTAAACAGTACCATCTAAGTTTTTATTATTGATTTCGTACATCTCAATGATGGATAAATCATATTTGAAGAGAAAAATTATACGCTCAGACCGGGAGAAAGATTTGCGTTTAGATCGGTCCTTGCTCAGGTAGCTCAGTTGGTAGAGCACTTGGTCTAGAGAACCAAGGGTCCCGGGTTCAAGTCCCGGTCTGAGCGTATAATTTTTCTCTTCAAATATGATTTATCCATCATTGAGATGTACGAAATCAATAATAAAAACTTGGAAAAAGCCGTACTGGCTGTAATGTATAATTCCCAAATATGTCTTCTTAATAAAGGAGCCGCCATTTGCAAGATAGAAGCATGGCTTCATAGCATTTGGTGGACGGGAATTACAATGTATATAGAGAAAGATTTGCGTTTAGATCGGTACTTGCTCAGGTAGCTCAGTTGGTAGAGCACTTGGTCTAGAGAACCAAGGGTCCCGGGTTCAAGGCCCGGTCTGAGCGTATAATTTTTCTCTTCAAATATGATTTATCCATCATTGAGATGTACGAAATCAATAATAAAAACTTGGAAAAAGCCGTACTGGCTGTAATGTATAATTCCCAAATATGTCTTCTTAATAAAGGAGCCGCCATTTGCAAGATAGAAGCATGGCTTCATAGCATTTGGTGGACGGGAATTACAATGTATATAGAGAAAGATTTGCGTTTAGATCGGTACTTGCTCAGGTAGCTCAGTTGGTAGAGCACTTGGTCTAGAGAACCAAGGGTCCCGGGTTCAAGGCCCGGTCTGAGCGTATAATTTTTCTCTTCAAATATGAAGTACCATCTAAATTGGAAACACCATCTTGAAAGAATGAGTTCAAATCGGATCCCCAAAGCTGTTTATAATTATATACCAAGAGGACGAAGATCACTGGGCCGTCCTATGAAAAGCTGGAGGGAAAATTTTCTATAGGATCGTAACAGGCCTTGGCCTAATACTTGGAAGAAAGAAGAAGAAGACAAAAGAAAGAACTGTTGTCAGTTTTCCTCTTCCCCCTTCCCCTATTAATACCTGCTGAAGAAAAACTGCAAACACTGGTGCGAGTGAGAGAAGTAAGTACAGTTGTCTTATTCTAACTTACAAATTTCTCGTAAAGTTAAGCCAGAGAGACTTTACTAACGTTAGGAGTTGACATTAACCAGCCCTGGGCCTGAGCAGTGATCTTGTCTATAGAATTTAGAGAAGAAATGCCAAACTTCAATCCCTGGGTGTAGGATACAGTTGCACTAACCTTCACCGAAGTGAAGTACGAGGTTGGGGTTTAGGTCTTGTAAAAGAGGGCACAAAGTTACAGCAACAACAGAAACCAATTCAGAGCCACATTACATATTCCAGAAAGATATCATCATCATATTACATTCACGAATTTAGGCCATTTGTTGACCAGTTGGGCCTAAAGAGAAACACCATTCAAAAGTCTTTTGAGTGGACGTCCTGATCTTCTTCCTGCAGGTTGGTAGCTTAACATTTGTTAAGGGGAAACAATGTAACAATTAGTGCCAGCACCCTTGAGTAACAATCTCTCCCACGGAGAATCCTAACTGCCAACATCAGAATAGTTATTGAACATGACTATCTACAGAAACACCTACACAAGATAGGCAATACCAGCACTCCAACTTGCCCACTATGTGAAGAAGCAGAGATAATGACGCCCACCTAATTAAATGCAGAGCCATGTAAATTAACTTCGCCTTTGCCGGTCCTAAGCTCCAATGAAAAAGGAGGAGGGGGGGTAGTAACACCTCGTTAAAAAACATTGGTTCAGCTGGCTCCGACTGATAGTACTTTGTAAGGGCTCCTTGCCATGATTGCGGCGAAGACCTCAACTGCAGAATCGGCAGAGGAGACCTTCAGTATGGCGAAACTGGCAGAAGAGGCAATCCTCCTGATGGGGCTAGTACGTATACATAGGGAGCAATGATAATATATTCTGAGATGGCAACCCTATCATGATCTTAAAGAGAAACGCAAAGAATTTTTGTTTTTATTGTTGCAGTTAATTCATCTGTCGCATGTTGGACAATAATGACATAAAACAGAATGGCGACTCCTCAGCAACGAGCACAAACTTTTTTCTGGTTTTTATTACACCTCCAAGTTAACATCGCACGGGCGGAGGGGAAGAGTTTTAGCGCTAGTGTCGCCGATCTACCGAATCTGTGGAAGGGATGTAGGAGAAGACCGTACTTACGAACACGTATTGAAATTTTTCAACTTACAATGTTGGGGTAGAATCCCTAAACACGTGTGAAAGATCTTAATATGGTTGTTAAATTAGTCATTTAAGCACAGAACGCTCAACCGGTCGGTTCATTCAAAATCACAGTATTTGTCGTCTCTCTGTTACCAACCTCACAATGAATCACAAATGGCAACGTGTAATGAGAAGGGCAAGGAAGGGACAGTCCATTCTTAGACGTAACCCCAAAAGTAACAGGGTTGTCAAGTTATAATATTATAACGATATTGTGAAAAGAAAAATTAATGTCTGAAAACCAGGAATCGAACCGTGGACCTCTAGTTCTCCAGACTAGTGTGCAGCCCACTACACCATTCCAGACCTGGCACAACCATTAACAATTCTTTCCACATAACAAATCTATAATTCTCGTTTCGTCCGCTGTCAGGTAGGTGTAACAACCATCGCCAACGGCCGGCTTCGTTTAGAAGTAGGCCTATCTATATTTGAGAATTTTACCACTACTTTTATAAGCAGTAAACGATGTTATTTAACATTTTCCAATACTGTTATTTTAACACAGTTCCAATAATGGATCATATTATAATATTATAATTGTCAAGTTAGTCACTTTGCCACTGACCGCGCAGAACGACGGATCATTAAAGTACATAGTATTTATTAATTAAATAAATATAGAATGTGGTTTTATTTGATTTTCATATTTATTATATAATTCAGTGACAGCTGTTTCGGTACACTGTACCTTCTTCAGACATGTTAACAAATTATGAGTTGTGTTCCAACTGATCTAAGCAACAATACAACAATATTTATTAAAATTTTTAAATTTAACAAAGGCGATTCATTCAAATCAAGTTGAGAATTTAACAGTTTTTTACTACTTTTAAATTTATTAATTTCTACAGCAGTAAGTAGTAAAAAACTGTTAAATTCTCAACTTGATTTGAATGAATCCCCTTTGTTAAATTAAAAAATTTAAATAAATATTGTTGTATTGTTGCTTAGATCAGTTGGAACACAACTCATAATTTGTTAACATGTCTGAAGAAGGTACAGTGTACCGAAACAGCTGTCACTGAATTATATAATAAATACGAAAATCAAATAAAACTACGTTTTATTTTTATTTAATTAATAAATATGGATTTTCATCAAGTAAACACCAACTCAATTGATTACATAGTATTTGTCAGCTCTCTACCTGCCAATTAGATAACATAATACAGAGGACAGGAAGTGGCAATAGTAAGGAACAGAAAGAGAAAGCCAGCTTGTTAGTTTCCGCCTGCACAAAACACTTAGATGAGTAATAGCATAGATCAAAAGAAATCCCTGAGTAATAATTAACATATTTTCCGCCTGCGCAAAATAAAAGGCGTGTGTTTGCATTCGGGTGCTCTGTGGTGTTTGCGACTTCAGTACAAGGTCTTCATGAGTTACGAACCAGTACCAATGGACATGTTGAACAGAACGTAGCACAAAATCGAATACAGACTTGATATTGTTCGTGCTACTAATTGTGTACATATAGAGGCGTTTTAGTGTGTGGCAATGAAAATTCTTTAGTTTTTGCTTCGTTTAATACTGGCCTCTTTTCGTAATTTCGCATACTTTGTTAGTTATGATTAATTAAAATCTGTATTGTTTCTGGTGTGATCAGTATCCTTGTGACTTTACATATGGATATTTGAGATAAATTATGAAACTAGGGAAATTGTAACGAAATATTTGTATAAAGTATCTCCAAGAAATATTACAGGCATCGATTTAAAATAATTCTTATCTATTCAAATTATAAGAATTTGTGAGATACTGACTGATTGTTGACGGTGACTTGCACCGTCCAGTGTGCTGCATACTGTTTCCCAATGGGATAAACTTGGCAGCAAATTCCTTTTTGGCTATCAAGTAGTGGTTGTGGATTATGTAACCTCAGCCTTTGATGACAATATATTTTACCTAACAGGTCTACACCAGAACAATAGCGGAAACCACTACACTTGTAAAAAGGGCATCATAGACTACGATTACATGTTATTCTTATAGGGTGCAGTCAAAATCAGGATGGTACAGTTTCCTACTGAATTTGCTGTACAAATTTACTTCAGGTAAGAACATGAATATCTTATCATAAGTAATGCCACGAGTGATTTCCAAATGATCGATAAATTAACTCCTCACTTCGTGAGTCGTAAATTTATCGATCATTTGGAGATCACTCGTGGCATTTGTTAGGACTATTTAACGAATAAAATTAAGCTGTTTACTCACAAATCATTGTTTAACTATAGTTATTTTAAAATATTTATGTATTTAATGTAAACGGCGATGTTTGAAAACAAATCAGAAATGTGAGGTTATGTTCATTCACTGCAACTAGATCATATTATTTATTGCCAAATAAGATCGCAATATTGTAAGAGTGCACCCAAGTGGAGAAATAATTAAACACATCAAACTATATATCATAATCAACATTGCGGGTTATTCATTTATTTTTTTAGTAAACAACTCAGTAAAATCAAGGAATCTGTTCATTATTTGCTATATTCAATGTATTTGTTGGAGAAAAATAATGTTCTGTCCTGTTCAGAACATTAAAAAGGAAAAACGTTCTTTATCACAAAAGCAGGAGCTGATAAAGAGAAATCGATAAACAGCGAGGTGAAACACGACTGTCATTGGTTGTAAAACAAAATTCATTGAAACGTGATTGGTCATTGACTAGCATTTGTGGCATGAGTTAAATAGTCATAAGTAATGCCACGAGTGATTTCCAATTTGTCTAGAGAATTTGGAAATCAAGAGTGGGATTTGTTAGGAGTATTTAACGAATACAATTAGGCTGTTTACTCACAAATAATTATTTAAATATAGTTATTTTAAAATATGTATATATTTAATGTAAACGGCGATGTTTGAAAACAAATGAGAAACGTTATATTTCGTTTGTTGATCACTGCAACCAGATCATATTTATTGCCAAATAGAATCGCAATATTGTAAGAATGCACCCTATTGGAGAAAAATGAAACACATCATTACAGGTTATTAATTAATTTCTGATCTCCTACGATGTAAATATGTCAATTATATTTTACCACAACGTTAATTCCTGGGAAATAATACGTTTAAGAAAATGTTCTTTTTATTTTTTTTAGGTATAATCAATTGCTACGAATGTTTTTCAATTATATCTCGCAAGCAGAATCTGGTTACATTCGTGCACTATATATACAATCTGAAAGCTGCTTCTTAAAATGAAATCGAGGTGAAAAAGACTGTGATTGGTTGTAAATAAAAATTAATTGAAATGTGATTGGTCATTGACTGCCATTTGGGGCATGAGTTAAAGTAATCGAAAAAAAATTGTGACATAATTATATCGACTGCTTCATTTTGCCATTATACGCATAATGTTTAAAATAAACGAATCAAAATAATAACCAAGGAAGCAAATACACTTATGCCTGCATGACAACATTTTAAATTCAAATTCGGGATGTCTTAACCTCAAATTCCAACTTGACTGGAGTTTTCGTAATGTTCCTCATTGAAGATAAATATTAGGTTAGAATTTAAAGTACGATAGTTGCCGTATCCAATTATTCTGATAGGTTGCAATTACCCGGATAGTTTATCTTGTTTTTCTACAGCGTTTCACATCTTAGAATACTAAAATATAAAATTAATACCTGGTAAATCAGTCAACTAAAATGAAGTTCTGTTATAAAACTTCGTCAAGTATTTTAAATATGAAGGCCTTTCAAAAACAATGTTTCATCTTCAGCAATTCAACTAGTCGAGGACGACTGATTTACCAAGTACTAATTTCATATTTTAATATTTTATTACATAACGTCAACGGTGCTTTACAATGCATTTTAAAAGTATTGATTGTTTCGTATCTTGTATGATGTCCGCTATTTGGTTCGATACCGAATCTACTGTTTCGTAGATTGGACAATTTTTAAACAAGTGCATTGAAGCTTAACTTGTGTATGTGTTGCCTTTTCGGCAGTTCTTTTTCTTTTAATATCTGCAGTTTCAGTCTGAGTGAACCTAGGAATATTAAATGAGTACCACCTTCTGGCTGAGGGCTTACAACTTTACTTTTTTTTTATCTCGAGTTTCGATCTCGGGACTTTTTATTACTGCTACGATTAGTGCCGCAGTGGGAGGGGGGAGGTAAGTTTGCTTCGTGCAGATAGCTTTTTTATTTTTATTTATTTAACAACAACATGCTCCATTACAGAGTAATACTATATGTTCATTTAAAATGCAGATGTATGAGTACAATGTTATAATGCTCATATAATAATAATAATAATAATAATAATAATAATAATAATAATAATAATAATAATAATAATAATAATAATAATAATAATAATAATAATAATAATCATAATAATAAACATCTACAACCAGGAGATTGGATGGTCCGACAAAATTGGCTATTAGGAATCGGACGATGTCAAAGACATTAATCAACCTATCTAATAATAATAATAATAATAATAATAATAATAATAATAATAATAATAATAATAATAATAATAATAATAATAATAATAATAATAATAATAATAATAATAATAATAATACAATAATAATACAATAATAATACAATAATAATACAATAATAATACAATAATAATAATATTGAAATAATAACTAGAGTGTAATAATATAAAAGTAAAGTAAAGTAATCCCACTACAGGCCTCAGGAGGCCCTTGGGGCAGTAGGAGGTTAAGGCTCCCACTATTTCTGGACAATCGGCACTTGATGTCAGCCGGGTTGTCAGCCCTGCGTGACGGCCGCCTTTATCCCCAGAACAAGCGTCTGGTACTCATTTCCGTTAGAGGCTGAGTCGACCCCAGGGCCATAGTGCCGCCAGAAGGTTTGGATCAGTTTAAAAATCCTGACCCCACCGGGACTTGAACCCTCGACCTTCCGGCTTGTAGCTCAGGTGTAATAATATGATGTAGATTAATTACTAGGTGTTAATGTAGTGGGTTTTACATTTTAATAAATTGTTCTTAGAATATAGTAATATCAATAATTATAATTATGAGTAGAAGTTTATGTATTTTCACTATTGCTTGTATTTTTTGTGTTATAATTTGATTGTTAGTTTAGTTGTACAGGGTGGACCGCTCGAATGGACCTAATTTCAGTTGCTTGTTACTGGCAAACGGTTGAAGATAGAAACTTAAAACAACGTTCATATTACAGAAAAACTCACCATGTTTTGATATCCAGATCACCACATCTCTATATGAGCCCCAGCAGTCACTGTGACGATATCAAAGCGATGAACAATTTCTTGCCAAGTACGTTGGAGTATGTCTTCTGGAATGTTCTCAATAGCCTCTATGATGCGCTCACGAAGATCACGAAGGTCTTTGACTGGGGTGGTGTAAACTTTATCTTTGACATAGCCCCAGAGAAAGAAATCCAGTGGTGTTAAATCGGGAGATCTCGGGGGCCACGCGATTGGTCCTCCCCTACCAATCCAACGGCCAGGGAAAATGTTGTCCAAAGTCGTACGAACTTCATTGGACCAGTGGGGAGGAGCACCATCTTGCTGGAAAACGATGTTAGGCTGCAGTTGTTCAATTTGTGGAAAGAAGAACTGCTCCAGCATGTCAAGATATGTGGTACCACGAACAGTTTTCTCGGCGAAGAAGAAAAACGGTCCAATGACCTTATTATGTGACAAACTGCACCAAACATTCATCTTCGGACTATCACGAACATGCTCTTGAATAGCGTGAGGATTCTCCGATCCCCAGATCCGCACATTATGCCGGTTTACCTTGCCTGACAAATGGAAAGTGGCTTCGTCCGAGAAGAAAATCTTGGTCATGAAGTCAGGATCAGCGCCGAGACGGTCCAGCATCGTATTGGCGAATTCCACTCGTTTCGGCATGTCATTCGGCTCCAGACGTTGCACTAACTGCACTTATATACGTGCAGTTTGAGGCGTTTGTGGACAATCCGTTGTAATGTCGATTTTGGTATTTGAAGTTCCCGCGAAGCTCTTCTTAATGACTTCCGGGGGCTTCGCTCAAATGGGCTTGAACATTTGCTACCATTTCATCGGATGCTCTGCGACCACCACCATGCTTCTTCAACACAGATCCTGTAGCTAATAATGTATCACGCCACTTCTTTATGCTTCTAGCAGTTGGAGCATCACGGTTAAACACACGCCGGAACTCCCTTTGAACTCTAATGATTGATTTAAACTCCGCATACCACAAAACAGCTTGCGCTTTCATCTGCGGAGTCGCCATTTTCACAAACAATTAAATCTAAGAACGAGAAACGTATCTTTGTGCCATCTACCGACAGGATTCGAAACTTGGTGAGTTTTTCTGTACTATGAACGTTGTTTTAAGTTTCTATCTTCAACCGTTTGCCAGTAACAAGCAATTGAAATTAGGTCCATTCGAGCGGTCCACCCTGTATATATATATGTCCGAATGCCATTTTGTGAATAGAGAATTTCTATTGTACATATGAATTTTTGAAAAGCACGGAGATGTTTATGTGAGAGATCTTGGTTAGTGTTAGTCATTCAAAATATCTCTGCAGGCGGAAGAATTACCAAGCTCTGTCTGTTGCTACACGTGACGTCATATAAAACAGTGTATACTGTCAGCGTCCCACGTCCCATTCCCCTCTGCGCTCATAGATATCAGTGTCACGTGTTCTATTCCTGCATAAACACGACAGCAGTGGCCTCCATCACTTACTCCTTAAACGGGTAATAGTTGGCCATTTTCCTCCACCTGCCGTTATTTCGCGAATCATTGTTCTCCTTTGTTTTTCCAGGATCCTGCACCCGTATATAAGATGTTCTGAAGTTTGGTCTTCTCCATTGCATGGACACTTTGCGTTATCTAGAATCTTGAATCTATGGAGATTAGACCTCGTTTTGCCGTGTCCTGTAACAAGTGCTGTAAACTCCGGAGAACTTTGTATCTTCGTCTTCACTGTGCAGGGAGCTTATTTAGAGCAATTGGTGGGAGGGGTAGTTGGCTCGACTTCAAGTTCATTTTTAGCTTGCACTTTTTGTTGGGCAACAAGATGATTCTCTATTACCCGTTTAAGGACTAAGCGCAGTTGTTGACAGGGGGCACTACAGTCGTGTTTATGCAGGAATAGAACATGTGACACTGCTATCTACGAGGGGAATGGGACGTGGGACGCTGACAGTGAACACTGCCTTATATGACGTCACGCGTAGCAACAAACAGAGCTTCGTAATTCTTCCGCCTGCAGAGATATTCTGAATGACTAATGCGTACTCAGTCTATTGGGACTGCCTGTGTTTGTTTACAAATGACTGCTGTCACATATCCGTTTCCACTACCTTGACCTTATAGTAGATAAGAGTGGTTATTTTTGTCACCTCGCAGATGGTAGACCCATCCACCAAGACTGCCGTGAACATGGACATCGGCCTCTTGCTCCTAAGCCAGTGCCTCGAAGCAGAGACTTTTCAAGTAATCTTGGATCAGTGATGGATCCACGTTGGAGTTGAGTCTTTAAATTAATATCAGCACATTTCCAAAATATATGCAAATACACACACTCCTCGTACACACCCAAAGATCTCAGTCTTACAACTATATATATATATATATATATATATATATATAGTCGGGCCAACGGTTCTGCGCCCCTGTAGCGCTGGCATCGTTCTTCGAAAATTACAGGTCAGTTCTCACACCATTCCACCGCGCTCCCTCCCACTACGTCAAATAGAAGCCACTGTAACTGACCGAGTAGGGACGTTGCCAAACTTCCCCCGGTGTCAGGCTCTTCAATAATGTAAGGTTAATTATTACTTCTTCATATTTAATTTAAGTAGGTCTAATGACACTGATTGATTTATACGATTAATAGATGTAATTATAATAGTGGATATTTGTTGGTTAAATGGAAATTACGTGAAGGGAATTTACATATGTTGTTTTTAAAGATAAATGTTTCGTCATAAATACTTCTCCTTCACCTCATTGTCTTATTTGGTTAGATTTGGAACGTAATCTTGAAGTCCTAACAAAATTATAAAATTTTAGGTATGAATACACAATCATGTGCCTTCCTTCTTTCTCATCCGGGCTAGGGACCGGCTATGGCGAAGTTACTATATGCTACGATTTTATTTACATATTATATAACATACTGATACTATACAGGAATTCTAATTTATGCTTATGAATTAAGCTAATGATAAAATTTACAATTTACATACTATATAACATAACATACTGATACTGAGTTGACAACGCTGGACTGTGGGTGCAAATAATATCCCGCAAGAAAGCTTAAAACTTTGAGTAATGGGAGGGGAGAAAGAGAGAGATAGAAAATAGAGACAGACAAGATGCAGGGAGGGGAATAATTTACCGAGGGAGAAACGGAATTAGTGTTTAGTTCGCATTTCTTACGGGGGCACAGATCCGTTGGTGCAAGAATATATATATATATATATATACACATATTACACATCCAAGTTAACTGTTCACGGGCGGAGGGGAAGAGTTTTAGCGCTAGTGTCGCCGATCTACTGAATCTGTGGAAGGGATGTAGGACAAAATTATACATATGATCACGTATTGAAATTTTTCAACTTCAAATGTGGGGGAGAATCTCTAAACACGTGTGAAAGAACTTAACATGGTTGTCAAATTAGTCATTTAAGCACGGAACGTTCAAGCGGTCGGGTCATTTAAAATCACAGTATTTGTCGTATCTCTGTTACCAGCCTCACAATAAATCACAAGTGGCAACATGTAATGAGAAGGGCAAGGAAGGGACAGCTCATTCCTAGACGTAACCCCAAAATTAACAGGGTTGTCAAGTTAGTCATTCTGCCACTGACCGCGCAGAACGACGGATCATTAAAATACATAGTATTTGTCAGCTCTCTACCTGCCAATCAAACAACATAATACAAAGGACAGGAAGTGGCAACATAGTAAGGAAGAGAAAGAGAAAGACAGTTTGTTAGTTAACATATTTTCCCCCTGCACAAAACATTTGGATGGGTAATACGTATGTTGAGGAGCTACAAAATAAAACTAAAATTAATAGTCACTTTTCGTCAGAAAATAAGTTGTATTTTTTTAAAGTTAAAACTTTAGGTTGCTTAAAATGACTATCCAAATTATGAGGGAAAATATGACAAAATTCTAGTTATTAAAGTTAAATTTTTATGTCATACAGGAAAACGTCCTTCTATATCGAAAGTGTGCATAGCAACAAGTACTTAGACGTGAAAGACGCCAGTGAGGAACAAGGAGCTGAAGTGGTCCTTCACGATTTTAATGGCAACAATAATCAACAGTGGAAATATAAAAATGGAATGATCTACAGCAAACTAAATGGGTGAGTAGACTGTACTTTTGTACATTAAACTTGTAACCCGGAATTTCCCTCCATATTGTTTTACTTTCAAATGCAAACTAAATATTTCATTAAATATAAATTCTTTAAATATAGATCTATAATTCGAGATAAAGATGTAATATATATAAACACATCGAGTTTGGACTTAAATTATTCAGAAATTCATTTGCAATCCAATGATAATATTAATGAATCAATTTTATTAATTATATAAAAGTTGATTTCCTTTTTTTATAAATGACTAAGACAACTCCTTTAGTTAAATTTCGGTTATTCCAATATAGACGGTGCCAGAAAATTTAGAAGACGTATGGAATAACAAAGGTATACTTGAATTACATGTAGACTATCTGAATACAACAGGAACCTATAGATACCAAACTCTGTGTTAATAGAAATGTATCTGAACGTCTATTTTAAACCGATTAGAATGTCAATTCAAAATAATGTTTATGAATGACGAATATGATAAAATGATTACAATTGGAGTTTCACTATGAAGTTTCAAATTAAAATTTGGACACGTATATCAGTTAAAAGATAATTACGAATAACACATTAAACTTAATTGAAACTAACGGATTTTAAATAAGGTGCTAGGCCCTAAACAGAAAACCCAAAAGGCCTAACTATGAACACTTGGCAACATTGTCAGTAAGTAGCGTGATCTGATCTGATAGTCGACGGTGACTTGCACCGTCCAGTGTGCTGCATACTGTTTCCCACTGGGATAAACTTGGCAGCAAATTCCTTTTTGGCTATCAAGTAGTGGTTGTGGATTATGTAACCTCAGCCTTTGGTGACATTGTATTTTACCTAACGGGTCTATACCAAAATAATAGTGCAAACCTCTATACTTGTAAGAAGGCATCATAAACTACGCCGCCGGCAAGCAGAGAGTCCGAAAGCCGGACAGCGTAGTGTGACCCACACTTCTCAAAGCAAGTGATCTCGCACTATTATGTGGATGGTCTCTCCTTTTGAGGTTAACCTGTAAAACACAGGTTAACCAGTCGGCTCATGAAGATGAAACGCTTCATGGGACTAGACAGTTCAGCCAATAAAGGCTGAACATCCCGGAGAATTTCCTCCCCACGAGCACTTAGGCTACCTGTTAGCAATTGCTGGCCCTTAACTTTAGCAGTGCTATTCTCTTGAGTTGTTCTGGAAGCAGTACCAGTCTGTAGAGCTTGAGTGAAGGAAACTCTTGGATCAACCTTCACAGAAGTGAAGGTCTTTCTTTGAGTTGCAATTGGATTTGGAACAGGATCACTTGTGGATGGTTTTACTCTTGGATTAGGGATAGGTTTAGCTACCCTGCTATAAGCTTCAAGGGCCGCCTTGAAAGCAGGGCAGCCTCTAAAGGACGCCGGGTGACCGGACTCCTTGCAATTAGCACATTTAAGCAAAATTGTGTCTCTCCGCGCTTCGGCCTTTAGGGTACAGTCCTTGTGCCCGTGAGGCCCAGCGCAGATAACACAGCGAGGAGCCCGATTACAAGCAGGGAAAATATGATTGAAAGACTGGCACCGGTAACACTGCTTAAGTCCAGCCCTAGGTCTATATGGCTCTATGGCTACAACAGTGTATAAGAGACGCTTTAAATCATAAATTTCTAACGCTTTACTATTGCGTTCTAATTTCAATATGTAGATAGGAAGGGGTATGGCCAAATCATTTTCGGTTTTTTTAATCTGTTTAACATCTTTGACAGGGAAACCCAACGCGAGGATTTCCTCTTTAATTTCGTCTGGGTCTACAGTTGCAGGCAGTCTCTTTAACACCACCTTCAAAGGAAGATCCCTCTTCAGTAGATAAGTATAGTATTCCCTATTTAGGGACTTGAAATACTCCTTTAACTTGAAGAAATCTTCCAATGAACGTGCATAGTAGCGTATTCCTTCAGGAATACTGACACACTTTAGTTGGTCGCCAATTAGTGATTTCAACTCTTTGTTTATTCGGAACAAATTCCCGTGACCAATAAGAGTTATTGGTGGGGGTCTTTGCTCCGATTGGACAGCATTACCTGAAGGAGTAGCTGTAGGTGTAGCCATAGTAGGACCAGTAGCTTGAGGAGGGACCATCTCTGAGGATGTTCCTGCAGTGGAATTTGGAATGTCAGTTAAAACTGAAAATTTATTGTTGGTAGGCACTGCTGGAATCTCAACTCGTGATTCCTGCGACTCTGTGGATCGATTATCTGGATGTAAAGGTTCAAATACATTAGTGTGTTTGCCCAGTAGTATGGGTTCTTTTGGTTTGGAAGAATCAACTTTTGTTTTCTTTACGACTAATGTCGGTACTTTTTCTTTTTTCTTTCTATTTTTCCGTTTAGGAGATTTTCCACTAGCAGTTGACTGGTCGTCAGTGAGCATTTGCTCCTCAGTGGTCATCTGCTCACTGGTGTCCATATCACTGCTAGTTGAAGGAATTTCTTCTTCTACATTGCTATATGCTTTGCGATTTGAGGAGGAATAGAAGAGCGCAGTAGTGCGAATCTCTAATAAATCTCCTTTCAATTCGTCTAGCATAGCTTCAAACATTCGTTGACCTGGTTCGTTATCATTTATCAATTTATTTAGTCGATCCAACGCAGCAGTCGTGAAATCACGAGCTTCTTCAGACCTCTCATAATTCTGGAAAGTACCCATGAAATTTATAAGTAACAAGAAGGTTCCACTAAGAGTGGACAGCAATTCTTTTAGTTCGGGTTTTTTTGTCATATCCATATTTGTGGACGAATGCTTCAAATTTGTTCGCGGAGTCTTCCCAGAGTATGAGAGGTCCGACATCCTCACTTTCTGGATCCATAGACCCGTAAGACTTTGGCATAGTAGCCATTGTGCTTGGTTAAAACCAAGTCTTAGTTCTGGACACTATACACAAAAGCACTAAACACTTGTCACCAAAGAATAAGATTACACAGCACAATAATAATTATTGTATCCACTCCACTTACCTTGATAGCACAGCACTCGAAATTAGATGCACAACAACACAAAAGATCACGAGGATCAGCCCGTGTAGGGCCACGCCCTAGCAAGGAATTTGCTGACCAGCTGTAGTTGCGCGGATCTGATTGGCTGAGACGAAAACTGGAAAATTGATGCAGCCAATCACAGCACACGAAGGACTACAAGTCAAACGTCAACAAATCAATAATTGTCGATTGCAGTAGTGCGTCTAGGATGCCGTGATGAACAGCAATAGACGTTCAGTAAAGGCAGGATCAATAGCGGCTTGATGTATCATAACCCAATGTTTCATGATGTTATCAGCACCAGCTCTGATTACAGTATGTAAAGTAGCGTGAGATAGACACGCCTATTATAAGCTACATCACAAAAAGAAAACAAAGGAAAGTCACACCCTTTATATATGTAATATATGTCCACATATGTTTAAACCAATAGGAACAAATTGTAACCCCTTCTCCAATAGCGATCTGAACGATTGAAGGAATACTGAAGTTCTCAATATATAAAACTGAGACGCGTACAAAATACAAGCCTCCCTGCTAGTGACGGGAGAACATCGAATAAGTTTTATTTTAATTGCGGGAAAATAACGACCGCTACTAGTTCAAATAGAACATTATAACTCCTAATCGAGGAGGACAAACTTAGGACAAGTTCAAATAGCTCAACAAATTACGTTAAATGATCTAAGAAATCAAATATTTGAACAAAACATCGTAATAAATCGATATTTAAGGATATTGATTCGTATTTTTTATATTACAATATTCATCATCATCGTCCGGTAACATGACAGCTGCCGCCGTCTTCCGGAAACCAAACGCCATTCCTCTCTGTCCATCCATTGATCTTCCTCCATTCCTCTGATATTCATAGCTGCTTGTACCCCTTCTATCCAAGTTTTCTTCGGTTTTCCTCTCTTCCTCCTTTCCATTGGGATCCATTCCATAACAATTTTTGGCAATCTTTGCTCTGGCATTCTTTTGACATGGCCATACAACTGTAATCTTTTCTTATCTATAATGTCTATGATTTCCGGCTCCTCTTGTACACCCATGATTCCCCTTATTTCTTTATTTCGTATTCTATCCATTCTAGATTTTCCAGCTGATCTTCTTAAAACATCCATTTCTGTACTTAAAATTCTTTTCATTTCCCTGGTAGGAATTTGCCAGACTTCAGCACCATATGTTAAAATGCTCTGAATTATGGTTTGATATATTTGTAATTTTCTATTTTTTGTAATATTTTTGCTCCACCAAACAGAGTTTAAAACATTTATTTATTGCTTGTTTTGTTTGTGCGATTCTATTTTTAATTTCCACTGTGTTATCGCCTGAATGGTCTAATACTTACTGACTGGCACTATCGAACCCGTAGGTTCATGGCCGCGCGGACATAAGCTCTCCATAATCCTATCCTGAGCTAATGCTTTCCAATCATTCCCTGTATAATCTACATCCCTCAAATCATAGTTAATGTTGTTCTCCCACTTCATTCTTGGTCTACCAATTGGGCGTTTTCCTTCTGGCTTTCCTACAAGAAGTTTTCATGCACGTATTTCATTCCCCATACGCGCAACATGTCCTGCCCAACGCAGTCTACGAGACTTAACTGTTCTTATTATATCTGGCTTACTATAAAGACCATGTAGTTCATTGTTATGTAGTCTTCTCCATTCACCTGTCTGTTCATCTCTCTTTGGTCCAAAAATTTTCCTAAGAATTTTATTCTCAAATACTTGTAATCTCCTTTCCTCCCTTAAAGTAAGAGTCCATGTTTCGCATGCATATAATATAACTGGTAGACTGAATGGTCTAATTTTGTTCCTAAATAAGTGCATTCAATACTAGGTTTTAGTTCTTCTCCATTGTTGAAATTTATATTTTCCATTTATTCTCGTATATACAGGTACGCGTATTTAGTTTTCTCAACGTTTATATAAAGTCCCCATTTGTCATATTCTTTTAGTTTTTTTAGCCATATTACAATATTAATAGTAATAATTCTTCAGTATTCCATAGAGAAGCCAGATCGCTATACACATCGTATCATCAAGTGTTTTCATTTTATTAAATATATGTATAGTGACTATTATACTAAATAAATAGAGTGATTTATAATCTATAATTATTGATAAAACTATCGCTGCCCGTACAAATTTCCTCGTTGTTCCCTGTGATAAGTGATCCTCATCGCTCACCGAACCCACCCTGATTAGACCGCTAGCCTAAAATTCTCACATTACGGTAATTGCTTGTAATAAATCCCAAACCCTGTGATAAATCCATCACCATTTACCCAATCCCATAATTAATAACCCTCTTCAAACTCAACTTACTTCAATAATATTATAGTGATATATTGTGAAAAGAAAAATTAATGTCTGAACCAGGAATCGAACCGTGGACCTCTGCTTCGATTCCTGGTTCAGACATTAATTTTTCTTTTCAAAATATATCACTACGAGTATAATACATTACTTACTTACTTACTTACTCACTGGCACTATCGAACCCGTAGGTTCATGGCCGAACGGACATAAGCTCTCCATACATCCCTATCCTGAGCTAATGCTTTCCAATCATTCCCTGTATAATCTACTTTCCTCAAATCATAATTAATGTTATTCTCCCACCTCATTCTTGGTCTACCAACTGGGCGTTTTCCCTCTCGCTTTCCTACAAGAAGCTTCCATGCAAGTCTTTCATTCCCCACACGTGCAACATGCCCTGCCCATCGCAGTCTACGAGACTTAACTGTTCTTATTATATGAGGATTCCTATAAAGACCATGTAGTTCATTGTTAAGTAGTCTTCTCCATTCACCTGTCTGTTCGTCTCTCGTTGGTCCAAAAATTGTCCTAAGTACTTTATTTTCAAATACTCGTAATCTCATTTCCTCTCTTAAAGTAAGAGTCCATGTTTCACACCCATATAATATAACTGGTAGAATAATAGTTTCATATATTTACTCAAAAAAAATAGAGGAACGCATGTTAAAACCAACGCCACAAAATAAATATTGAAACAAATAAATTTTTGAGAGTCAGATGTTTTGAGTTCAAGTTTTGTTTAAAATCAGATTGAAGATCTTCTGGGTTTTATTAATTTTTCTCTGAATATGTTAGTGAAATTCCAAGAGTTGCTGAAACCAAAGTGAGTTCGTATTGATTTATTTTTTAAAAACAGGTTTGAAGAATAATCTGTGGTAGGGAATTGTTATTTTTGTGTTCCCTGAAGCTAATGCAGAGCAATGAGACATCTGAATGAAACATCAGTTGCACGAGCAGTTGCATTGATTGAAGATGGTCGTTCCATTCGCCATGTCTCCAGGATTATTGATGTCAGCCCTTCAGTCATCCATAGGCTGTGGAGGCGATATAGAGAGACACATGGATACCAGAAGAGACCCGGTTAAGGTCGTAAGAAGAAGACTACAGACGTACAGGATAGATTTCTTGTCTTATCAGCTTTGCGCAGAAGAAAATCTACAGCCAGAGATCTACAAAATCATTTACGTACAGCAACTGGGACGGTAATTTCTGACCAGACTGTAAGAAATAGACTGATAAATGCGAGATTGAGGTATAGAATCCTCTTTAAAGCCCCTCGTTTAACACGTCAGCACAAAGAAGCCCGGCTGCGATTTGCTCAGAATCATGTCAACTGGCAGCTCCGCCAATGGAAGGGTGTTTTATTCACGGACGAATCAAGATTTCGTCAACAGGTTCTGATGATCGTACACGTGTATGGAGACGTCCTGGTGAACGTTTTGATCCAGCCACAATTATTGAACGTGACAGATTTGGAGGTGCTTCGGTTATGGTTTGGACTGGGATTACTATTGAGTCTCGGACGGCGCATGGATGCTGATATTTACATTAATGACATTATCCTCCAACATGTTGTACCCATTGCTTATGGTTTGGACCCTAATTTTCTGCTAATGCAAAATAATGCTAGATGTCATACAGCACATGCTACCAGACATGTCCTGCAAGAATGCCAAATTCGGGCGATGGACTGGCCTCCATGCAGTCCGGACCTTAATCCGATCGAGCATATGTGGGGTAAGTTGTTCGTAAGCGTCCTGCTGTACCTCAGAACCTTGAAGAACTTTCACATGCACTCACCGAGGAATGGGAGAGAATCTCACAAGTTTCTGTAAGAAAGCTTGTGCGAAGCATGTCTCGTAGGTATAACGCGGTCATTCAGGCTCACGGAGGACACACTAAGTACTGAGTTATTTAACATTTTCCAATACTGTTATTTTAACACAGTTCCAAAATGGATCACATTTTCACAATATCATTATAATATTATAAGTACTGAGTGTTGAAATAACCATGGAAACATTGATTCAAAAAATTGTAAATCTCAAATTTCCACTTTGTTTTCTGTCACAAATGATAACTTGTTCGTATTGCTAATACTGTACAAGAAAATATTGTTTGAATGTCTATTCTAATTTTACATAAATCTTCAATTTATAATTACAAAAGATCAAACATTAAATTGTTTGAATATTCATTGTCGTGTATTGGTTTAAAAATGTGTTTCTCTAATTTTTTTGAGTAGTGTATTATAATATTATCCATTATTGGAACTGTGTTAAAATAACAGTATTGGAAAATGTTAAATTACTTGAATATATATATATATATATTTATATTAAGGATTTTCTCTACATTACATTAGTTATCCTTCAGCCCAAATGTATTTTGCTCCGCCACAGATTTCTGTCCTTAGACTATTTTTATTTGACTACTACTACTAATAAGTGGCAATGTTCTAGCATTGCCCAGTGTGCCACGTTTGTAACCAGTTGCGGCTACCTGATAGCCAATACCTTTGTGGTTATCAGTTTGGAGTTTAACCATTTAACCGTCTGTGTTAGCGGCGTTAATGTATCTAGCTTTGAGCCGATACAAATATGGTGAAGTGAGGTGTGATCTCACCAGAGCAGGGCATCGTAAACTGTGCGACTGGACAAGCAGAGAGTCCGAAAGCCAGCCGCACAGAATGAGCCACACTACTCTGGCTGTTGTACAGCACTCACTTCATTAGTTGGTCCTTCAAGTGCCTGGGATGGGAAATATGTTTCGGTGGACAGCACGTTGTTGTAGCATACGCCCTATTTTGCGCACAATTGGATTTGGATGGTTAGTTATTTTATGTAACATTGCTGCTACATTATTTTCATTTGATGTCGCAATATACGGCATCTGTGCTAGGTCGTGAAGCCTGGCCGTTCTCGTATACATTGGTGCCGAATATTTATTTTTAGTACTTTGTTTTGTGTAATTTGCACTTTATTTTTATGACATGCAGCGAGAATGCTCCATGCTTCACTTCCATACAACAACATGCTGCAGATCACAACTTTGTAAAGAGTAAGTTTGATCCGTGTCGATAAGGTAGGTGACTTGAAAAATGGATATAAAAGCGCAATTGCGGCATTTGCTTGTTGAATAATGTGCCGAATATGAATTTTGAACGTAAGCCTAGAGTCCAGATGGACTCCGAGATACTTGACTGAAGCTTCAAAGCGGAGTTGTTGAGCTCCCAGAGTGAGTTTTTTTTCTTTGAGATCTCAGCTGATCATGTTTATTCTCACTCCTTCCATCGACTGTTCCCTGCTCCCCCCCTCCTCCTGCCTTCCAATCCAGCATCATTCTTGGGATTCTATTATTCTCCATCCTCTTCAGAAGGTCATACTGTTTCAATCTTCATTCTTCTATAATATAATGTTTAACATTAATAATTTCTCTAATTTTCTGGTTCCGAATTTTCTCCTTTCTTGATGTATGTATGTATGTACGTATGTACGTACGTACGTACGTACGTATGTATGTATGTATGTATGTATGTATGTATGTATGTATGTATGTATGTATGTATGTATGTATATATATATATATTCATTCCATCATCTTGCTAGCCATACAGTCACCACGACTTTTTTTTTAAACTCTGAATCACAAAATGAAAAATAATCACTTTCTGCCATACTGCAACACTCACTAATACCTAAAAATTACATATTACTTCTTCCGATCTAGGTTCCAGTTGTAATGTAAATATTGGTCGAATTGTGGTACCCTTGAAAGAGGTAGTCCATTCCAGGGAGTAGGCGCCCCTGCCCTTTTGTGAGCTCCAGGTCCCACTCGCCCAGTGGGTAGTACCTGGGTAGGGCCCCGTCCACAGGGTTACGTGGGGAGAAGAGAAGTCCCCAAGGCCGTAGTGAAGGAAACTTCTCTAGGAGACGAACACTCCGAAATTGCAGTTCCCTGTTCTCCAGGAAGAGGGGTTTGGCTAGAGGCTGGTAACCTCTACTAGTAAAAAATAACTTACTCATAAACTTCAGCAGAAGAACTAAGTAGGATAACGGCGGCAGAAATTTTTGAGATCTGTTAAAGGGTGCACTAAAGAAGACAGAATCAAGAACACAGAAATAAGACAGGAACTTGAAATATTTGCAATAACTGATAAAATAGATACATCCATCCATAGTAATTCTGCCCGAAGGCAGGTCCTTCACTGCAATCATAGCATTTTCATGCTATGCTTGCAGCTTTACTAGGGAATTGTGTATGTGTGGTAGCTTCCCGTTGCTTTCCACACCGGTGAAGGATGATGATGATGATAATGATAAGAATGATCATGATGATGATGGCCATATGATTTCGGGGACCGTTTGGGCCTTAAAGTTTTCCTGACATTTGTCTTACAGGTGAGGAAAAACCCCGATAAAAACCTCACCCAGAAAAACTGCCCCGACCAGGGATCGAACCCGGGCCCGCTGCGTGACAAGGCAGCACGCTACCTCGAGACCACAGCGGTGGACAATAGATACATATAAACAAAAATGGAAGCAACACATAGACAGAATGAATGAAGATAGATATCCAAAACAAATAAAATACAAACCTAAAGGCACCCGAGATGTGGGCAGACCTAGAAAGAGATGGGCTGAAGTCGGAACGGGTCAACAGACCTAATCCATGAATGAAGAAGATGATGATGATGATTGTGATCGCAATTATCTCCATCATCAGAATTCCCCCACTTTACCCTTACAGTAGTTGGACCAAAATTTTCATCCCTTTGCAGTCCTAGATTGAAACCGGCCACGTAGCTTGTATTCAGGTAAATTGTTGTCTAACGTATAAACTCAATTGTGACATCTATAGAAATATAATTTAACCCACTAAACATGCTGATATTATGGTAAAAAAAAAAGCATGAATTTTATTTTTCAGGCTTGTAATGGATATTGCAAACAGTGACAAAGGAGGAAAAGTAATAATGTGGAATCCACATGGAGGTGACAATCAGCAGTGGACTTTTGAACGTGATTTCACAATCAGAAGTGGATTGGGAACAGTTATGGATGTGCAAGCAGCCAATACTGATAATTATACCAACATCATAGGTCTTCCTAAAAATGGTGGAGACAATCAAAAGTTTCGAATTGTACCTGTAAATAAAGATTGAACTTTACGTATAAGATCTGGAATAAATTTACTAGAATGTTTACATGACAAGGTCACTTACAAAGAAATGCCATTTTTTTGGCATTTGGACATAACTGATTTGTTGATTACTTACTTCAAATCTTGAATACAAATCTTTGTCTATTATTTTGTTTGTAAATTCTTGAACATTGTAATTCAGAATAATATTGATTAAATTTGAGTGTAATTGCTATTAATAAAGTGGTGTTATTTTTATATAAACACACATTCTAGATTAATAATAATAATAATAATATTGATTAAATTTGAGTGTAATTGCTATTAATAAAGTGGTGTTATTTTTATATAAACACACATTCTAGATTAATAATAATAATAATAATAATAATAATAATATTGATTAAATTTGAGTGTAATTGCTATTAATAAAGTGGTGTTATTTTATATAAACACACATTCTAGATTAATAATAATAATAATAATAATATTGATTAAATTTGAGTGTAATTGCTATTAATAAAGTGGTGTTATTTTTATATAAACACACATTCTAGATTAATAATAATAATAATAATAATAATAATATTGATTAAATTTGAGTGTAATTGCTATTAATAAAGTGGTGTTATTTTTATATAAACACACATTCTAGATTAATAATAATAATAATAATAATAATAATAATAATAATAATAATAATATTGATTGAATTTGAGTGTAATTGCTATTAATAAAGTGGTGTTATTTTTATATAAACACACATTCTAGATTAATAATAATAATAATAATAATGATTAAATTTGAGTGTAATTGCTATTAATAAAGTGGTGTTATTTTTATATAAACACACATTCTAGATTAATAATAATAATAATAATAATAATAATAATAATAATAATAATATTGATTAAATTTGAGTGTAATTGCTATTAATAAAGTGGTGTTATTTTTATATAAACACACATTCTAGATTAATAATAATAATAATAATAATAATATTGATTAAATTTGAGTGTAATTGCTATTAATAAAGTGGTGTTATTTTTATATAAACACACATTCTAGATTAATAATAATAATAATATTGATTAAATTTGAGTGTAATTGCTATTAATAAAATGGTGTTATTTTTATATAAACACACATTCTAGATTAATAATAATAATAATAATAATATTGATTAAATTTGAGTGTAATTGCTATTAATAAAGTGGTGTTATTTTTATATAAACACACATTCTAGATTAATAATAATAATAATAATAATAATATTGATTAAATTGAGTGTAATTGCTATTAATAAAGTGGTGTTATTTTTATATAAACACACATTCTAGATTAATAATAATAATAATAATAATAATAATAATAATAATAATAATATTGATTGAATTTGAGTGTAATTGCTATTAATAAAGTGGTGTTATTTTTATATAAACACACATTCTAGATTAATAATAATAATATAATAATAATAATATAATAATAATATTGATTGAATTTGAGTGTAATTGCTATTAATAAAGTGGTGTATTTTTATATTAAACACACATTCTAGATTAATAATAATAATAATAATAATGATTAAATTTGAGTGTAATTGCTATTAATAAAGTGGTGTTATTTTTATATAAACACACATTCTAGATTAATAATAAATAATAATAATAATAATAATAATAATATTGATTAAATTTGAGTGTAATTGCTATTAATAAAGTGGTGTTATTTTTATATAAACACACATTCTAGATTAATAATAATAATAATAATAATAATAATATTGATTAAATTTGAGTGTAATTGCTATTAATGAAGTGGTGTTATTTTTATATAAACACACATTCTAGATTAATAATAATAATAATAATAATAATAATATTGATTAAATTTGAGTGTAATTGCTATTAATAAAATGGTGTTATTTTTATATAAACACACATTCTAGATTAATAATAATAATAATAATAATATTGATTAAATTTGAGTGTAATTGCTATTAATAAAGTGGTGTTATTTTTATATAAACACACATTCTAGATTAATAATAATAATAATATAATAATAATAATATTGATTAAATTTGAGTGTATTGCTATTAATAAAGTGGTGTTATTTTATATAAACACACATTCTAGATTAATAATAATAATAATAATAATGATTAAATTTGAGTGTAATTGCTATTAATAAAGTGGTGTTATTTTTATATAAACACACATTCTAGATTAATAATAATAATAATAATAATAATAATAATAATATTGATTAAATTTGAGTGTAATTGCTATTAATAAAGTGGTGTTATTTTTATATAAACACACATTCTAGATTAATAATAATAATAATAATAATATTGATTAATTTGAGTGTAATTGCTATTAATAAAGTGGTGTTATTTTTATATAAACACACATTCTAGATTAATAATAATAATAATAATAATATTGATTAAATTTGAGTGTAATTGCTATTAATAAAATGGTGTTATTTTTATATAAACACACATTCTAGATTAATAATAATAATAATAATAATAATATTGATTAAATTTGAGTGTAATTGCTATTAATAAAGTGGTGTTATTTTTATATAAACACACATTCTAGATTAATAATAATAATAATAATAATATTGATTAAATTTGAGTGTAATTGCTATTAATAAAGTGGTGTTATTTTTATATAAACACACATTCTAGATTAATAATAATAATAATAATAATAATAATAATATTGATATTTTCTTGATTTCTAAATAAGGATTGAACTTTAATATAATAAATTTTGGAATTTTTAACATTGAGGTTTTATTAATAAGAATTTTAATATAATTGCAAAAAGTACAATATGAAAATCAATACAAAGAAAACTAAAGTGATGGCCTTTTGTGGGAAATACCCTATACCTAGCAAAATTGTTTTGGATGATGAAATTCTAGAACGAGTAAATGAATTTAATTATTTGGGTTGTAATTTAACATTTCAAGATGAAGCTGATATCTCAAAGAAAATCACAAATTTTACAAAAACAACGGGGATAATTAACAGTATAATAAAACCATATTTAGTACAGAAAAACACAAGATTATGGCTTTATAAGGTTCTCGCAAGACCAGCATTAAGATATGGTAGTGAAGCAGGGACAATACGAAGAAGAGATGAAAGCCGAATAACAGCAAATGAGATGCGATTTATGCGCCGTAAAGCAGGCTATACAAAGTGGGACCACAAAAGAAATGAGGAAATTATGGAAGAGTTGAATGTAGAACCCATTCTTCACCATATACAAAGCTACCAGAACTGGAAAGCCCATCTTCAATGAATGCCATCTCATAGAATTCCAAAAGCCATACTTCGCTACTGCCCTCAAGGCAAAAGATCGCTGAGACGTCCAAAAAAGCGCTGGATGGAAAATTCCTCTTTGAGACCGTAACAGGCCACACGGCGTAATACTTGCATGGATGATGCTGAAAAATAATAAAATGAATCGTGAAATTTTCTTACCTCATACTTCTGTTTTTTAAAAGAGGGATTCGTTCTGGCTTTATACTAATAGGTTTTATATTAATAATAGTAGAAATAAAATTTACAGCACCGCAGTATCAGCGACCATCGTCACCATCATCAGCTGTTTTCACGACTCAACGGTGCTGTGTTTAAAAAACATAGAAGTATGAGGTAAGAAGAATTCACGATTCATTTTATTAACCCATCGACCGCGGTGGACTAGTGGATATGCTTCTTGCCTCTGGTCCCAAGGGTCGCGGGTTCAAACCCGGCCGGGGTCGATGGATTTTTAGGACGAAAAAATCCTGGGAGCAAGTCCTCCGGGAGGGACTTTAAGCCGTGGGTCCCGAGTCTGAAGATTTTCAGGCTCGTAAAAAAACCTTAAGCCTGAATGAAAAGGTCTCTAAGCAAAATTTACCGAACTTTCCCGTCCTAGTACTACCTTTGTTTCCTAGATGTCAGTATGAGGCGGAACGCTCACCACGTACCACAAAATGACATCTATACGAAAACAAGTGTAACTTAATTAGTATGGTTCAAATTCTTCCCTGTAGGGGAGGGCGCCTAAATCTCTGTAAATGGAAAACATAGGCTTACAATACAAAAAAATACATTAATCCATAAATTGTCAATACAATATTTCCTCGTGGCAGTTATTTAAATGTTCCGGACCGCAAGGAAAATAAATTAACGTTAAACTGTGTAATTATTATACAATATTGCGTAATTTCACATACATTTAAGTAATTTTTACTCGTTTGTTTTTCTATTGATATAAAAACAATATTAAATAAATAAAATCAATGTATCCAATATGATACATTTTTAATTTAAGGGTTAAGGATTCAACTACTGAGGATCAGTGAACCAAAGAATTAAACCATAGCATATATTTTGTTTCAAGATCTACATTTAATTTAATTTAAATGTGCAATGAGTAAACTGATTTTGCAAATTACACTGATATTTATAAATTCTTTACACACTTATTCCATGAGTATTGTTTAAAAAGTTTCACAAAAAAAATATTTTTCTATTCATTCAGTCTTCTGGAGAAAAAATAATATTCCACCACTATTTAAACACGATATGAGTAACAAAATTAGAGAAACTATCCCTATAAACATGGGTCCTAGAATTAATATATTCTGAGTTATGGTCTATTGTATTTTAAAAGAGGACATGTTCTGTAAGAATTTTGACAAGAAACAAATGAGTAACCCCTTGCATGGTATCTTTACTTTGTTGTGGTGGAGCGGCTTGCGTGCTTAAATGATCCCGAGAGCTATGCCAGCAGTAGCATTGCTGCCGATAGGGTTACTGGTCGAAGGTGATAAGCCAGACGAAAAAAGTACCTTGGTCGAAAGAGTGACGATCTTTCACCGTAAAAATACAACCATCTAGAAATGCGGACATGGGTTCAACTGAGGTAAAAATTTCCGGAGATCAAATAGTCCCCCATTCGGTTCTCCGGGCAGGGACTACTTCAGGGAACCCATGCCAAAAGCTCAACAAATGAGTAACCAGAAAAAGGAAATGTCGTATGAGGAGCACCTTAACTCTTTAGATTTTTGGCTTTGGGGGCATCTAAGCAAATTCTACTAACATATATTTTGGGCAGTATTACATAAGTATATGTGAGAAACAGTGAATGTATTCACAAAATACAGGGTGGTCCAAAAGTCTCGATCCATTTCCATTGAATTGACATTTTCTTCGATGTTTTTCAGGTTCATCACGAAGTATGCTGATCATTGAAGAAAGAATAACAGTTCCGCGCGATTGCGATTGGTAAGCTATGAACAAATGCGTCAGGAATTTGAACGAAAGTTTCATAAACCAGCACCTACTACAGCCAATGTCCGGATGTTGGTGAACACATTTAGACGAACAGTAAGTGTTCTTGATGAAAAACGTTCAGGCAGACCACAGACCTCTGCAAATGATGTTGAACGTATTCAGCACGCTATTGAACGCAGTCCAGGCGCGTCGACTCGCAGGCCCAGGACATTCCCAGGACAAGTCTGGAGGGTTTTGAGGTTTAAACTCAACAAACGTGCATACCATCTGCAAGTGCTACATCACTTGGAACAGGAAGATTACGCTGCCCGTCAGGCTATGTGCTATGATTTGCTTCAGGCTGTTGCTAATGAAAATCTAATGAACAATATCCTTTTCAGTGACGAGGCTACATTCCAAATTTGTGGTCGTGTAAATAGGCATAATTGTCGAATATGGGCCGACGAGCAACCTAATGCTACATATGAATGGCAACGAGATACACCAAAAATGAATGTATGGCTAAGTGTAACAGCAACAAAACTGTACGGTCCATTCATGTTTCAAGAATCCACAGTCACTGGAGTCACCTACTTAGACATGCTTGAACAATTTCTAGAGCCACAGCTTACGCAGGATGGTGTTTTACACTCTGTTGTCTTTCAGCAAGATGGTGCCCCACCGCATTTTGCTCTGTGTGCGCGTGCCTATCTCAATGCAACATTTCCGGGTCGCTGGATCGGCAGAACTGCGCCAAAAATGTGGGCACCACGCTCACCAGACTTAACCCCACTTGATTTTTTAGCGTGGGGTTTTATCAAGTCCCATGTGTACAAGTCTAAGGTTCGTGATCTTCCTCATTTACGGGGCAGTAGCAGATATTACACCACGTCATCTGCTTAATGTGTTTAGAGCAACAGTGTAACGCTGGGAGCAATCCCTCGAAATGCAGATTGAACTGTACTGAAGATTGTTCACAGACATCTGACAAATAACATATATAACAGTCATGAACATTGGTCAATGCTTTCAAAGAAATGGATCGAGACTTTTGCTATTTCGAGATATTCAATATTACAGAATTATACAAACAAAAAAAAGACTTAACAACGTACTACAAGATTACAATGGTCACCACTAGGATCGCTGATTTAAAACATTGTTCCCATTACTTATTGAATGCCCTAATATTTTTTTTTGTATTGAAAGCACACAAAGAAATATGACATTAATATGAAACATTGCACTATGATGAAAGTTAAAAATTAAATTATACCTGTTGGTAGGTGCCGTCGTCCTCAACCTTGTTAATAAATTGTATATAAAAAAACTGGAGCGCTTTCGGAAGTTACCTTCCATCTTCTGCAGGTTGAGTTTCCGTTACTTGTTGTTGTGTACGGTGATGTATACTCCAACTAAGATGATCTTGATGAAGATTTTCGGCATACACCCCGAAAATCTTCATCAAGATTATCATAGCAACTCCGGCCGTGAAAGTCTACGTGGATATACTCCAACTGTTTGTAGCAGCAATATATTAACAAAGTTGAGGACGACGGCACCTACCAACAGGTACAATTTAATGTTTAACTTTCATCATACGACTTCACTTCAACGGAATTTTATATGAATTTTACTAGTATTGATAATGCACTATATTGTAATTTATGTTCTTAAAAATAGGGGCTGGAGACAGATCCCAATTGCTCCTGAGAGAAGCTGCTTCTGGTGGTGATAAATAATACACTATCATTCAGAAGATATTAATTTTAGTATACATGTTCATTAAGAAAATTTTGTTGTTGTTGTATGACTGCATACCAACTCCTTTGTAAATACTGGAACTTTTTTCCCTCAATACCATATACATAAGTGCTTGTTACCAGGCACTAAGGAAATAGCATACATAGTTTCATCTTTATTGATGGATAAGATGGAAGAAATATAATACTCATCTTTATTTTAATAAAAATTCTACGATAGGAATTAACATTATGAGGCAATTTACAATTTATATAAGTGAATCGAAAATTACTTTTTACATTTCACCTCATAAAACTTCATGATTCTCACAGGACCGGTTTCTGAAGCTATACCTCCATCCTCAGCCAGAACCTTTCTGTTGAACTTGTGGCAATACCATCAACTTTCAAACTGCCATCTGGTGTCAATTTGATGAATTTTGAGATTAAATCTTCTCTCAGGTACTTCAAAATTCGCAACAAGCAAGATTTAATCTTAAAGTTCATCAAATTACATCAGATGAAGTTCATGGTGAGAAAGATTTAATGACAATTTCATAAATCAACACCAGATGGCAGACACTTCAAAATTTTAAAGTTCCCTGCAATAAAGATTTAATATCAAAGTTCATAAATCATCACCAGATGGCAGACACTTCAACATTTAAACTTTGACACCAGATGGCAGTTTGAAAGTTGATGGTGATGGGGCAGATGTTCAACAGTTGGAGTTTCGGTTGAGGATAAAAGCAACAGTTTCTGAAACCAGTCCTGTGAGAACCATGGAGTTTTATGAAGTGAGATGTAAAAAGTTATTTTTGACTCACTTACATAAAACCAACTTTATGTCTGAACTGTAGATGATATATATGAAGGCTGTTCAATGAAGTGTGAACTTAATTTAACCTCTCCCTTACTAAATGGGATACATGTTTCAGGCTATTTAAACATGCATTACTATTACAAATGGAATTAATGGATCTTTGGTTTTCTGACAGTTCTTTGAGAATTGTGGGGCTGTGTTGCCAGATAAATTAGTTAAATGTTTTTATTATAAATTAAACATTTCTCATTGAAGGTCAAATCATATTTGAAGAAAAAATATACATCTAGACTGGGGTTTGAACCTACGACCTTTAGCTTTATATGCTACCACTGCGCTATTCAAGGCCTCCAGTCTAAATGCAAATGTCACTTTAATTTCCGAGAGAGCCAAAGGCTTGCGAACTATTCCTCAACATGCAAATGTTAAATTTATAATAAAAAAAGTGTTAAATTAATAACATAAACATCAATAGAAGCCCTACTGGCTTTAGGTAATGTTTAAATTCCCAATAAATGTCTTCTTAACACAAGAAGCTACCATTTGCATAATCGAGCAAATGCTTGTAGCATTCAGTGATCGGGAATTAACAATGTATAAGAGAAAAATTTGCGTTTAGGTTGGAGTTCTCAGGTAGCTCAGTGGTAGAGCATTGGCATAGAAAGCCAAAGATCATAGGTTCAAACCCAGTCTGAGAGTATAATTTTTTTCTTCAAATATTATAATAAAAACATTGAAAGAAGCTCTACTGGCTTTATAAAGTAAGGATAAATTCCGATTAAATGTCTTCTTAAATAAGAAGCTGCCATTCACGTGTCGAGCAACGGTTCGTAAACCTGTAGCACTCTTGGGAATTGAAAGATATAAGAGAAACATTTGCATTTAGATTGGAGGCTTTGGATAGCTCAGTGGCAAAGCATTAGCATGTAAAACTAAAGGTCTGGGCACATATTTTTCTCTTCAAATATAAAATGAATTCAATCATGACAACAGCAAATCACTGTATGATCACACTCCACACTCCTGCCCACAAACTCAAATATTCTTTAAAAATATTTTGAAATGTGGTGAAGTTCTCCAAAATACAACCATGTGGTTTTAGTTAAGATTTCTTTTTGGTTTTCATTTTTTCGTTGTAAATATGAACTACTAATTGTCTCTGTTACAATTGTTGATGATTACAGTTACTATTAGTATTCGTGGTGAGAAGTTACTACTACGTCTGAATTACAAATTATGGCAAGCAAGTGCTTCCCCCACTACCCCCCTGTCACTCCATATCAGCAGAAATATTGTATCCCTCCTCTAGACTCCAGTCAGAAGTTCAAAGTCCAATAATTTCACAGTATACACATAGTGTAATAAGTATATAATTTTTTTAAACTCTAAATATTTTAAATATTAAAAGAAAATACATAAATAAATTTATCCTAGACTGAAACATGTTAAAATAAATATAACATCAAAAATATATAAATGTTTGTATTATTTTATTATTTGCTGAATGAATGGAAGAAGGCAAGACCTTATGGTCTTAGCTCTGCCAGCTTAAATAAAGTATTATTATTATATTAAAAATGTTTATTTCTCTTTATTGAACACAGTCTTTTCAAATTTTGTTAAATAAAATAATTTATGCCAAATATAATGATAACAATATTGATGATGATGATGATGATAATAATAATAATCAGCTAAAACTTGGACAATAGACAGACCACATGCAAGTAAATTGTTTTTATCAAATTGATTGCAAAGATTGCAACAGGATATATATAGGAAAAACAAAAAGGAACTTGGAAACTCGTAGAAAACAACACTTCAAAAACATAAAGAATGGAGAAATTGAAAAATCAGCTATTATAGCAGCACATAGTTTATTGGAGCATCATAGAATTGAAAAAGAAGCAAAACTTTTGAAACATCTATCCAAACCTTTGGATTTAACAGTTTCGGAAAAAATATATATTAAAAAAACCATACTAGAACCATGAACTTCGAGATTCCAGACGAACCGAGCTTGATTACAAAGTTCTTCAAAAATACAACAGATGGCAGTTTAGAAAATGATTCCTTCAAAAGAACACCAGATGGCAGTTTAGAAAATAATTCCTTCAAAAGAACACCAGATGGCAGTTTGGATAATTACCGGCAAAAGAAAAAATTGACAGTCGTGAAAACAGCTGAGGATGGTGACAATGGTCGCTCATACTGCAGTGCTGTGCTTAAAAAACATGGAAGTATGAGGTAAGAAGAAATCACGATTCATTTAATTCTTATAAAGTAAATTGTTGGCTACAGAAATAGATAATTGGCACAGAGCGGCAAGAAAATCAAGAATGGACGAAATCAGAAACCAAACATGATGAACATATATAAAAATATTCTTTAAGTAATTGAAGAATGAAAATTGAGGTGGTTTGGACATTTAAAAAATTGGAGAAGGTAGAATTCTGAAAATTCAATATCGCCTGGGATCTGACTTAAAATCAGTCCTGAGTTTATACAGAAGAACACAGAAAGAATTATGAACTTTGAAGTTCCCGCAGAAAGGAACCTCATTAATAAATTCATTGGACCAGAGGCAAAGAGAGCAGGAATCAAGAATCAGGGCCGACAACATGACAAAATTCATGTTCTGTAATCGCTGACGATAGGGCTAAGAAGCCCTGAAACATATGTTCAACAAAAACAACTATAAGAGGTAAGAATGAACAGACAAAATGTTTTAATTATTGAACAAACCTGTTAATTAATAGTGAGTGGAGAATATATTTTAACGACTCACCTCGCGGTTTCAGACAATATCTTGCCCCTCTTCAGTCATGGCTTCCACTGATGAAATTCTGTGGTTGTTGATTTCTCTAAGGACATCACCTCTTGTGCTGCCATCTTTCGTTGGGATTATAAACTTTGTAATTAAATTTTTATCCACCTGAATATCGAAGTTCATAGATCGATATTTATTCTTCTGAATAAATATAATTTCCCAAATTGTCAATTCCAACGGTTTATCTAATTGTTTGGCACCAATAAATAAATTTAGTCTGGAAAAACTTCTAAATACCAATAAAAAATCAATATCCCAGACAGTAAGAAATCTGGAATTTATCAAATAAATTGTAATGAATTGTAGCAAAGTATACATAGGAAAAACAAAAAGGAATTTGGAAACACGCACTGAAGAACATTTTAGAAATATTAAAAATTGTGAAATTGAAAAATCAGCAATTGCTGCACATAGTTTGCTAGATCATCATAAAATTGAAAATTTGGGAAATGATAATTATTCAAAAGAATAAATATCGATCTATGAACTTCGATATTCTGGTGGATAAAAATTTAATTACAAAGTTTATAATCCCAACGAAAGATGGCAGCACAAGAGGTGATGTCCTTAGAGAAATCAACAACCACAGAATTTCATCAGTGGAAGCCATGACTGAAGAGGGACAAAATATTGTCTGAAACTGCCGGTATCAAAGAAATTTGAAATCATATGAGGTGAGTCGTTAAAAATATATTCTCCACTCATTATTAATGATATAACCTCATAATGTTTACTTCCCAATATTAATTTAAACAAAACTTCTTAATATTATTTCCTATTGTATTTTAAAATAAATGTTTTATGATATTTGAAGAAAAAAATTTTCGCCTAGACCGAGACTCGAACCCGGGACCTTTGGCTTGCCGGGCCAAATGCTCTACCAACTGAGCTACCGAGGCAAGCTGCGATCTAGATGCAAATTTTTCTCTTATATATGTTGTAATTCCCTCTCGCCAAATGCTTTTGAAACCATTGTTTCTATCTTTGCAAATGGTGGCTTCTTAGTCAAGAAGACATTTATTGGGAATTTAACATTACTTTATAAAGCTAGTAAGGCATCTAATGATGTTTTTATTATTGATTTAATATTTCTCACTGAAAGATAAATTATATTTGAAGAGAAAAATTTTCGCCTAGACCGAGACTCGAACCCGGGACGTTTGGCTTGCCAGGCCAAATGTTCTACCAACTGAGCTACCGAGGCGAGTTGCGATCTAGATGCAAATTTTTCTCTTATATACATAGAGCATTTGGCCCGGCAAGCCAAAGGTCCCGGGTTCGAGTCTCGGTCTAGGCAAAAATTTTTCTCTTCAAATATAATTTATCTTTCAGTGAGAAATGTTAAATCAATAATAAAAACATCATTGTTTTATGATATTTAGAAGCACCAGAAAATAACCAGTAATTACCTACTTTGACTTCCGCAAGTGTGATTTCTTTTGGTACCTTACCCAGAGATGACTATATATACATATATATATGTAGAACAAATTGACCTGGTCTACACAACTAAGATATAGTAGTACATGTACAGTTAGCCTAAGAAAGAATGAGTGGTGAGATAATTCTTTCTTTTGATGACTGTACATCATAAATAATCTCACATAACATACAAAAAAATTAAAAAATTGATGATCATTCTTCAGTGAAAAACCTTCGTATCAATAAAAGCAGAGATGTACTCTTTTCTTCATTCCTCGATATCTTCTATCCAGCTGACTAATTCTCAAAGATTTGAGGTGTGTTTTTACCAAATCACTTCCTTTCAATATCTGGTTAACCTCTGAATTTGATCTAATTCTTCATATACTGGTCCATATTGACAATTTTCTTATATTTTAATCATCCTTATCAAAAATCCGCAATAAGACAATTGATTACAAAAATAAATAATAAAAACACATGCATAAATATCTTATTTATTTAAAGAAATAATGTAGTGTGTTTAAAAAGTCATATCAGATTTCATAACTATAAACTGTATTAATTAAGGCCTAAAAATTTGTAGTATTTTGATTATCCAAGGTTTATGACATTCAAATATAAATGAAGATGCTAATTGTGTTGGAAGTACATTTAATGAAATGTTACTTATTTCATACTGTGTCTCATTCATTATTTTATTGCCCTAAAAAAGGCCAGAAAATGGAACATTACAGTACCATGTAGAATAATATTTACAAAAATGGAAACAAATTCGCCAACATGTGAACAAACAACAATTGGATTAATATTTAATTTTAGGAAGTTATAAAACTGTTATTCTTCCAGTTATATTATATGAATGCGAAACATGGACTCTTACTTTAAGGGAGGAAAGGAGATTACGAGTTTTTGAGAATAAAGTTCTTAGGAAAATTTTTGAACCAAGAGAGATGAACAGACAGGTGAATGGAGAAAACTACATAACAACAAACTACATGGTCTTTATAGGAAGCCAGATATAATAAGAACAGTTAAGTCTCGTAGACTGCGATCGGCAGGACATGTTGCACGTATGGGGAAAGAAAGACTTGCATGGAAGCTTCTTGTAGGAAAGCCAGAGGGAAAACGCCCAGTTGGTAGACCAAGAATGAGGTGGGAGAATAACATTAACTATGATTTGAGGGAAGTAGATTATACAGGGAATGATTGGAAAGCATTAGCTCAGGATAGGGATGTATGGACAGCTTATGTCCATGCGGCCATGAACCTATGGGTTCGATAGTGCCAGTGAGTAAGTAAGTAAGTATATTTTGAGGTTATTTTAATTATATTATTTTTAGTCTGGACATCTTACCTCAATACTAATGTTGATTTGTTCTTGAACATGTTTCAATACAATTCTGTTTTATCGTCAGCTTTCCCAGACTGACGATAAAACAGAATTGTTTTGAAACATGTTCAAGAACAAATCAACATTAGTATTGAGGTAAGATGTCCAGACTAAAAATAATATAACAATTGGATTATTACAAACGTGTATATATTATTTGTGGAAAGTAACAGTTGAATTTAATATCGACACTGAGTTCGTTCAAACACATTATTATTACACTTTTACGAGTTACTGATGAATGTGATGTCATTTTAGTAAAAATGAATGCAAGTGACTGAATCATTTACAAACGAGACCATTTTTGTGCAGCAGACATTTCAAAAAGAAAAATTACCTCGTACAACAAGGTAGACCAACTCTAGATTTACCAGATCTAAAGAAAAATAATTGAATGAGTCATTTCGAAAAGGGATCATCTCTTATTTTTCTGAAATTCGCTTCTTTCATTATTCCATGTTTAGATAACTACTTCCATTGTTTCCGTGTGAGAATGGATCAACTACACTACTCCTTTACCACTTTCTGACTTTATTCAGTAGCAATTTCAAATTCAATGCATTATCCTGAAGAACAAGTTGAATCAGTTTTTTTTTCTTCTCCTGTAAAATTTGATCAGCTGTAGATGATCCGTTTTCAAAATGACTGATTCGATTACAAGACATTTTAGTATCATACTATTTGTAAATAAAAGGAATTCTGAGATTCTCAAAGAATTACACACAGAATCAGTCATGGAATATGTACAAAAATACAGAAAAATTAAGATAATAATCCAACCAATTTAACTTATAAAATTATAAAACTCTATAGGGTCTTATCGTCCCATAAAATTATTTAAGCTTTCAACTGGAAATCTCACGTACGAAGAATGAGCAGAACAAGAATACCACGTCAGATCTTAAATTACCAGCCACCAGGCAAGAGATCTTTGGGCAGACCCTTCAAACGTTGGATTGAGACTGTAACAGACCACTAGGTCTATCACATGAAAGGAAGAAGAAGAAGAAGACCATTCGTAAACTGAATAATTCGGAATGAAAGTTTTTATAAAATATAAGCAACATTTTCTCGTCATACACCTGGGGTAATTGCTCTGACCACCGCACGCCACTGGTGCCAGGAGGTGATGTAAAGAAAATTTCTTCTTAGGAGATTGTAATAAAGAATGCTAAAAGCTATATGTCAACTTCATAAAATATTCAATTGAGTTGGTGTTTACTTGATGAAAATCCATATTTATTAATTAAATAAAAATAAAACATAGTTTTATTTGATTTTCATATTTATTATATTAATTCAGTGACAGCTGTTTCGGTACACTGTACCTTCTTCAGACATGTTAACAAGTAGTAACAAACTGTTAAATTCTCAACTTGATTTGAATGAATCCCCTTTGTTAAATTAAAAAATTTAAATAAATATTGTTGTATTGTTGCTTAGATCAGTTGGAACACAATTCATGATTTGTTAACATGTTTGAAGAAGGTACAGTGTACCGAAACAGCTGTCACTGAATTATATAATAAATATGAAAATCAAATAAAACTACGTTTTATTTTTATTTAATTCATAAAATATTATTCTATACTAATTCTGATCTAAGTTTCAATTGTACTGTAAACAAACTTGCATAAGGTATTACTTTTTCTACAGAGTCTATTGGCTACTTTTACCAATAGAAACATTGTTCTTAGATAACATAATGTTTTATGGGAAATAAGACTGAATACGAGATAAGACGGTACTAATGATTGATGCGGGGTGGTTCCTAGAATTAATTTGGTTATTGTTTGGGACCACACAATAAGCTTTTGTTATACAGTGGGTTGGCGAAGTGAAACTAATGTTTATTATAAAAGTGTAAATTTGATTGACGTGTTAAATATGGTCAAATTTGCAAAACAATACATTGTGTTAAAAGGAATACTTACATTAGTAATTCCTAGAATTAATTTGGTTATTATTTGGGACCACACAATAAGCTTCTGTTATACAGTGGTTAACGGTAACTCAAGGGTTGGCAGGTACAGGTACCTGGCGAAGTGAAACTAATGTTTATTATAAAAGTGTAAATTTGATTGACGTGTTAAATATGGTCAAATTTGCAAAACAATACATTGTGTTAAAAGGAATACTTACATTAGTAATTCCTAGAATTAATTTGGTTATTATTTGGGACCACACAATAAGCTTTTGTTATACAGTGGTTAACGGTAACTCAAGGGTTGGCAGGTACAGGTACCTAGCGAAGCAAAATTAATGTTTATTATAAAAGTGTAAATTTGATTGACGTGTTGAATATGTTCAAATTTTCAAAACAATACATTTTGTTAAAAGGAATACTTGAGCCAATTTTAAAACTTCCTTGGAAAATTAATATAAAAGGCCAAGAAATTTTATTGTTAACACAGTGTGGTTAGTAGCTCATACACACACACAGAGTGTGGCTAGTTTATCATATTACAAGTATTCAGAGGAGCCTGTTGCTCCCATATTATATTATTATTAATTTGTTGTGAATATTGTGTTGTTCATAAGAGGCTAACAAAATAAACTCTTTTTTTATTAATTACACAACTCATTGTTACTGATCATCGAATTCCTTATCCTTCACACCAGTAGAACCCAGAAAGAAGCTTAATCTAAAACATGCCCTAAAGATCTCCTCGTGCCTCCGAACGATTTGCTGCATGATTAGAAACTTTCTCCATTTCTTATTTATTTATGACAAAAAATTATATATGGACCTACCTAATTAGACATTTACATTTTCTCCATGATGTTGAGAGATATGTTTTCTATTTAAAAT
Organism: Diploptera punctata; assembly: GCA_030220185.1. Lineage (NCBI taxonomy): Eukaryota > Metazoa > Arthropoda > Insecta > Blattodea > Blaberidae > Diploptera > Diploptera punctata. The sequence continues at coordinate 1,435,777 of JASPKZ010003448.1, read as the reverse complement.
CTCATTACGAGCAGAATTTATGCTCAATGCAGATTTACCTGTAAATTCTGCTGTTATTTACACATCCTCAATGGCTAATGTACAATATTTTTCACTAAACTGTTTGGAAAAAAAAAATCAACTGAATTTGTTTATCTCAGCTTTTCAAAGGTTTTTCTTTTTTAATTTAAGAAAGAAAAATTAACACTTGAACTGGATTAAGTTATGTAGATAGGAAATAACACTATGAGGTTTTTTAATATTGTTTATTTTTTATTATTTCACTCACCTCATACTTCATAATTCATAGCAGACCCTGGGTTTCTTCACATATTTTGTGACATTGTCATCTTGTTCCAGTTGTTTACGTTATTCTTGTTTTCCTATGACTTGATAGCCAACTTTATTAAGTTATGTAGATAGGAAATAACACTATGAGGTTTTTTAATATTGTTTATTTTTTATTATTTCACTCACCTCATACTTCATAATTCATAGCAGACACTGGGTTTCTTCACATATTTTGTGACATTGTCACAAAATGCTTATTTATTTAATCTATTAAAAGCATTGACAATGTCACAAAATATGTGAAGAAACCCAGGGTCTGCTATGAATTATGAAGTATGAGGTGAGTGAAATAATAAAAAATAAACAATACTTGAACTGGAATTTGAATCCTGGCTGTACGAGTGTGTTGTCCAATACACCATTCAAACGAGACAAACGTTAACATTTCTTTCAACTTATACAATTCTCGTTCATCCGAAGGCTAATAGCTGTTGCTACCACCAAATGAATTGCTTATTTATTTAATCTATTAAAAGCATTGACAATGTCACAAAATATGTGAAGAAACCCAGGGTCTGCTATGAATTATGAAGTATGAGGTGAGTGAAATAATAAAAAATAAACAATACTTGAACTGGAATTTGAATCCTGGCTGTACGAGTGTGTTGTCCAATACACCATTCAAACGAGACAAACGTTAACATTTCTTTCAACTTATACAATTCTCGTTCATCCGAAGGCTAATAGCTGTTGCTACCACCAATGAATTGCTTATTTATTTAATCTATTAAAAGCATTGACAATGTCACAAATATGTGAAGAAACCCAGGGTCTGCTATGAATTATGAAGTATGAGGTGAGTGAAATAATAAAAAATAAACAATACTTGAACTGGAATTTGAATCCTGGCTGTACGAGTGTGTTGTCCAATACACCATTCAAACGAGACAAACGTTAACATTTCTTTCAACTTATACAATTCTCGTTCATCCGAAGGCTAATAGCTGTTGCTACCACCAAATGAATTGCTTATTTATTTAATCTATTAAAAGCATTGACAATGTCACAAAATATGTGAAGAAACCCAGGGTCTGCTATGAATTATGAAGTATGAGGTGAGTGAAATAATAAAAAATAAACAATACTTGAACTGGAATTTGAATCCTGGCTGTACGAGTGTGTTGTCCAATACACCATTCAAACGACGAGACAAACGTTAACATTTCTTTCAATTTATACAATTCTCGTTCATCCGAAGGCTAATAGCTGTTGCTACCACCAAATGAATTGCTTATTTATTTAATCTATTAAAATTGTAATTGTATATTTTAAGATTCTTCCATATAACTTATATAGACATGTGCTAGATAATATATATATTTTTTATTTCCTTTATTTCGAGTGTTAAAGAGTGAACTACATTTTCTTACATGCTTTTAAAGGTAAAACCATTATTCAACCAATGAAAATGCTGTCATACATCTGGTTTGTTTACATTACAACTAGAAATTAGCTCAGAAGATGTATAGGATGTGATGGAAAGAAAGTGTTCTCTTTAGGAAACTTTAACAGATCACTTTGTCCCAACACTAGTATGGATGATGATGATAAAAATTTAAATCTATTGTCAAGTGAGTTTTTTTTAATTATAAGTAAATTTTTAATCATATCGTATTTACTCAGGTTATAACCAGTGGGTATGAGTTTGATACTATGACTTTATGAACACACTGCATTATAAATTTATAAATTCCTCATTCTACGTATAACAATCCAACAATGACCATTTACGGGAAATGTAGGCCCTCAAATTTTCCAATTCCATACAATCTGACAGTTAGGGCATGTTTGCTTTCCAAGTAAGATTTCCAGGGTTTAAATTCAACAAATATATAACATCAGTAGTTTTACACCTGGATTTGAAATTATATCTTTTATCATATATATACATACAGAGAAATGCAAAGAAGGCGCTACCAAACATTCAACGTACTCGGTATTTGACCGTCATCTGGCAGGGAGTGACATTGCAGTAACACTTGTTGAAGGATTTTGCGGAAGGAAGTAGATCAAAATATGAACAAAATGTTTTACTGAAATAAAAAAAGCAGAATAAAATGAAATAGAGATTAAATATTTAGGTAAAGTTTTTTATCACTCATCTCATATTCTTCTTTTCTTGTACTAGTTTCAGAACTTTACACTTCAGTTCCATCTTCAGTAATTTCTTAACCGTTGTTCTGTCATCTTGAAGAGCCGCCTTTCGTTCCTTCTGTTGGTAGATTAAAAAACTCAAAATCAGGTCCTTTCACCAGAAATATCAAAGTTCATTAATTTCTCCTTTTCATTTTTTTTAATATAAATTTTTTCACAAACAGCGAGTTATTTTGGTTTTTCTATTTGTTTTAATAATTTAGCCTTCTTTTCGATAAGATGTTTTTCGGACCATGCATGGGCAGCCACTGCAGATTTTTCTACTTCTCCTTTCTTGACATTCCTGAGTTCACTCTGGTTTTCAAATTTCTTTTAGGTTTTCCAATGTAGACTTTCTCACATTCTTCACATTTAATCTGATAAATTCCCAATTTGTTTTCTTATTCTATTTTCTCATTTTTGTTGGATCTAAATCTACTGATGCTATAGTCATTTTTTCAGTGCCAATCATATGTTGAAATTATTTTAAAAATTTTACCTACATAAAAATACCTCATAGTGTGAATTCCTAGAAAAGTAAGAGATTAAATATTTTACTTTTTTTTAAAGGTAAATGCTGGAAATGTTATAGCTCCATATCTACACATTTCTGAAGATTATTAAATTTCAGAAACACTTTCTGGAGAACTGCTTGTGATATTCCGTGGATTTATCATGTAATTTCAGTTTCTAATTTGTCCGGAGTGTGTGGGTTAATATGATAAACATTAAAACATACAAAACATTAAACACAAATATTAAGTCCTGCATTAAAATCAACAGAGTGTAATCTATGAACACAATGAATTTCGTATGAAAAAAACTTCAAACATATAAGTGCTCTTATGACGGAACATTGTGATATTCTAACTTGCTGAGTTAGATATCTAACCTCTCTTGGTTAACTCTTGTTTTTTCGACCCAGATGCTATTCGGGCATCCGAGGGCTAGGGAGTCTTTCCTTTCTTCCATCTTCTTTCCTTTATTTTCTTTTCTTCTCTAGAAAAGCCTGACCAGAGGCTATAAGATGGCAGCCCCATCACTGGTCTTCGTCTTCCTTTGGCCAGCAACCAATCGAAGGGACTATTATGCTTTCAAGCCTTATACGAGAATTTCCTGGAAGGAAAAATTTTCTATAGGATCGTAACAGGCCTTGGCCTAATACTTGCAAGGAAGAAGAAGAAGACACCAGCTGGATTTTCTATTCTTTTGGCCATGGTGGTCTAGTTGTTACGTTCCTTGCCTCCAGTTCTGATGATCGCGGATTCAAATGCAGCTGGGATCAATGGATTTTTAGGATGGAAAAATCCAAGGGACAAGTCCTCCGGGATGGACTTTAAGCCATGGGTCTCAAGTCTCAAGATTTTCAGGCTCGTAAAAAAACTTCAAGCTTGAATAGAAAGGCCTCTGTGCAAAATTTAATTGATCTCCATCCATATAAGAAATACCTTAGTTCTCTACTAGATGTTTTATTGAGATAATGATCTAACCACATGCCACTTGTTGACATCGGTAGGTAAATAAGCATAACTAAATTATGCTCAGTTAAAAAACTCCCGCTAGATAGCACCTGTGTCTCCATGCGGGACGTATGGAGTATATACAATACAAAAAAAATTCAATTCTGGCACAAATATAATCAAGATTTTCTTGAGAAAGAACTCTTATTTAACACTATACCAGATTTTTTGGGATTTCTAAATAATCTTATGGATGATTTAACAAAAAAAAAGTTCTGATTACCCTGAATTCAACTATGGTAAGTGATAAAATAAAATAAGTTAAAATATACCTTCATAGGTAAAATCCGTCGTCCTCAACTTATAAAACATATAATCGTTATGCCTGTAGGCCTTTCAGGACATCCGTCCCATCTTCAGCAGTACATTCTTCTCTACAGCATCCGGTATGGTGTTTGATGCTGTAGAGAAGAATGTACTGCTGAAGATGGGACGGATGTCCTGAAAGGCCTACAGGCATAACGATTATACGTTTTATAAGTTGAGGACGACGGATTTTACCTATGAAGGTATATTTTAACTTATTTTATTTTATGACTCTTCACCTCAACGGTTTTAACAATGAATTTTATTAGTATGGTAAGTGAGTCTTTGCTCATTGTGACTATATATGGTATATGTGGCCTGAAGACAGCCTGCAAATATAGTGCCATCGGAGTCTAGAGTCAAGTTCTGTAAAATCTTTGAATATGTCTCAGTGTATGGCCACTTATTGCTCAGTGACAGTTGAATGCTGAGTACATTGAATGTCTGGTAGCATCTTCTTTGTATCTCTCTGTACATGTGTGCTTATATATATATATATCTCATCTTCAACGAATGCCGTCTCATAGAATTCCAAAAGCCATACTTCGCTACTGCCCCCAAGGCAAAAGATCGCTGGGACATCCAAAAAAGCACTGGATGGAAAATTCCTCTTTGAGACCGTAACAGGCTACACGGCCTAATACTTGCATGGATGATGATTATATATATATATATATATATATATATGATTAAGAAAGTTTTCTTGGGTTTTCCACATGATGGATTCAAGGTTGGCCTCTGGCCACTGATTCCAATATTTTTGCATGATCCCACATGCCATTATCAAGGAATGATAGGTTCGAGTCACAGGTTTAGGGCTTCTGATTATATAACACCTAAACCTGTGACTTGAACCTATCATTCCTTGATAATGGCATGTGGGATCATGCCAAAATTTCGAAATCAGTGGCCAGAGGCTGACCTTGAATCCATGATGCGGAAAACCCAAGAAAATTTTCTTAATCATACTTATATCCTCAAAAATCTACAATATATACACACGTAAGTACAAATGAAAGGAAGTTGTTTACGTATGTTTTGTAAAGATACTATTTACAACATATCCAAAGAATGCACCATCTTGCGTTCCTAAATTAGCATTGCAGATCAACCATAAGGACATCAAGATAAAGGAAGTCCAAAATTAAGATGGACTGACCAACCACAGCCGAGATCTCATAGAAACATACTCAAACAATCTAAACGTAAATAAGTTCATGATGATAAATCTTTTTAATATAAATAAATTTTAATCAATGTTTTTATTATTCATTTCATACATCTCAACGATGGATAAATCATATTTGAAAAGAAAAATCATACGCTCAGACCTGGTTTTCTATATCAAGTGCTCTACCAACTGAGCTACTGGAGCAAGTACCGATCTAAATGCAAATCTTTCTCTATATATATTGTAAATTCTCAAGCACCAAATGCTATGAAGCTTGCTTCTATCTATCTTTGCAAATAGCAGCTTCTTTATTAAGAAGACATATACTTGGGAATTATACATTACATTATAAATGCCAATATGGCTTCTTTCAATGTTTTTATTATTCATTTTATACATCTCAATGATGGATAAATCATATTTGAAGAGAAAAATTATACGCTCAGACCGGGATCTTTGGTTTTCTAGACCAAGTGCTCTACTGACTGAGCTACTGGAGCAAGCACCAATCTAAACGCAAATCTTTGTCTATATATGTTGTAATTCCCGCGCACCAAATGCTAATAAATAAAATAAATATGATTTATCCATCATTGAGATGTATGAAATGAATAATAAAAACATCGAAAGAAGCCATACTGGCATTTATAATGTAATGTATAATTCCAAAATATATGTCTTCTTAATAAAGGAGCCGCCATTTGCAAAGATAGAAGCAACGGCTTCATAGCATTTGGTGTGCAGGAATTACAATGTATATAGAGACTGAGGTCGGAAAACAAGGAAAGATACAAAACTTAAATTATATAAAACAATGGCTGTTCCTTTGTTGTTGTATGGAAGTGAAAATTGGATAATGAAATCAAGGGATAAAAGCAGGATACAGACTGCGGAAATGCTGTTTTTATGTAATGTGAAAGGATGCACAAGAGCGGATAGAATAAGGAATGAAACTATACGAGAAGAATTAAATATATATAAAATTGAAGATAAAATCAGCGAAAATAATAAGAAATGGACAGAACACTTAATGAGAATGAACAACGAAAGAATACCAAAAAGAACCTTCCTGTATAATCCCAGAGGAACAAGAGATGTTGGCCGACCACGTAGAAGATGGACTCCACTTTTAACTTCGCCGGAACAGGCTGCATAGCCTAAAGCTTGTAATAGAAGAAGAAGAAGATAGAGAATGATTTGCATATACATTGGTACTTGCTCCGGTAGCTCAGTCGGTAGAGCACTTTGTCTAGAAAACCAAAGATCCCGGGTTCAAGCCCCGGTCTGAGCTTATAATTTTTCTCTTCAAATATACATTTTGAGTGTTTTTTTTTATCCAATGTCTGCCCATATGTTTTTCTATAATAAATAGTGCCTTCATAATGCATATGTAAACTAATTCCATTCATTTGTACATACCAAGTATATTAATATACTGCAACATTGGGAAATTTCCTAGAATTTGTGATATGTCTGATAGATTCTGAATAATTGGCAACCCTGGAAATTTTTCATGAAAATTTTGCTTATTAATTTTGAATATTTGATAACCTCAAAAAATTTCTTATGAAAATTAAAACATGTCCTATGAATTTTGGATATTTGACGCTGGGAACTTTCTTTTAAAATTGGGACATAAACTGTGAATTCTGGATATGTGTATATCTTGTAAACTTTACCTGCAAACTGTGATGAATCCTTTGAAATTTAGACATGCTTTGATACACAAAATCTCCCTGAAAATAGGGATATGGCCTACGGAATCTGGACATATTGCAACACTGTAATTTTTTTTTTTAAATTAGGACATACCTCATGAAATACAGACAGACAACTGACAAACTTGCTTTTATAGCTTTTTAGTTCCTGCAGCTAATCAAAGATAATGCTGATAATTTGACTAGTTTGTCTTCTAAAATTAATATATAAATATGAACAGTTTCTGCATTTATTTAAAAAGAAAATTAATAGAATCTGTAAATATTGAATATTATCTATGAATACTACAATACCTATTTTATAGCTACCTGTTATCTGACGGCAAGGCATTACTATTATAACAAGATTATGAGAAAAAGTTTAATTTCAAGATTTTTCAATTCTTTTCCAGTATACGCTATAATACTGAATCAAATTAGTGTCTTTTTAAGTGTATTGCAATTGGAATATAAGTTTATGCAAACCCAGGAAGAACTTTAGGCTTCCTTCTACTGATACTCAACCATTGGCCACAAAAAATCTTGCTCTGGAAGATACAGTACCACACTCAATGACAATTCATCTTCCCAAGTCATAAAGCAATGAATAAAAGGCCATTAAATCATCAGATGTCATCGTGGAAGATGTAGGACTAGAGAAAATTACTTCATTTATTTAAAAGCCTTTTCAATAAAGGTTCTTTATAGACCCAATTCTCACCTGCTTCCTGGAATACCTAAAAAAAAAAAACAACAAAAAAACAAAATCAATTCTTGTGATTTTTAATTTGTATTGTGTTGTTGTTGTTTTCAAATGCTGGGCCTTGGCACCGAAGCCATTAGCGTTCTTGCTCTCCAATATTTCTCTATGGTGGATCCAACAAGTAATACTTCACAGGTTTGTAGGTGTTCTTCATTCATTTCTTCGTCTTTATTGCATAGAGGACAATTTGGATTCGTGTAGATTCCTATTTTATATAAATGTTTGGAATCTACACGAATCCAAATTGTCCTCTATGCAATAAAGACAAAGAAATGAATGAAGAACACCTACAAATTTGTATTGTTAACATCAATAAAACTAAATATCTATCCATAGTAATTCTGCTCGAAGGCAGGTCCTTCACTGCTTGCAGCTTTACTAGGGAATTGTAGGTGTGGTAGCTTCCCATTGCTTTCCACACCGGTGAAGGAAGATGATTACGGCCATATGATTTCGGGGACCGTTTGGGCCTTAAAGTTTTCCTGACATTTGTCTTATAGGTGAGGAAAAACCCCAATAAAAACCTCACTCAGAAAAACTGCCCCGACCGGGGATCGAACCTGGACCCGCTGCGTTCTTTCAAAAGAACACCAGATGGCAGTTTGGATAATTATCGGCAAACGAAAAAAATTGATAGTCATGAAAACAGCTGAAGATGGTGACATTGGTCGCTGATACTGCAGTGCTGTGTTTAAAAAAAACATAGAAGTATGAGGTAAGAAGAATTCACGATTCATTTAATTCTTATTTCTACAATCATATTATAGAATAATAAATTCCCTCTGCTATATATAAACTGAATATTTTGCAATAGGGTTGGTCCTGGTGGACTAGTAATTATCATCCTCGCCTCTTGTTCCAAGGGTTCATGGGTTCAAACCTGGCTGAGGTTGTTGGATTTTTCTTACTTACATACTTACTCACTAGCACTATCGAACCCATAGGTTCATGGCCGCGCGGACATAAGCTCTCCATACACCCCTATGGATGTGCTAATGCTTTCCAATCATTCCCTGTATAAAAGTAAAGTGGTCCCACAACAGGCCCGGAGGCCCTTGGGGTAGTAGGAGGTTAAGGCTCCCACTTTTTCTAGACAATCGGCATTTTACGTCAGCCGGGTTGTCAGCCCTGCGTGACGGCCGCCTTTACCCCCAGAACAAGCGTCTGGTACTCATTTCCATTAGAGGCTGAGTCGACCCCAGGGCCATAGTGCCGCCAGAGGGTTTGGGTCAGTTTAAAAATCCTGACCCCAACGGGACTTGAACCCTCGACCCTCCGGCTTGTAGCTCAGTGCCTTAACCACTACGCTATGTCAAGGCATAAAAATCTAAAGTATGAGTTCCTTTGGAAAGGTAATAAAGCCATAGGCCCTGTATCATAGATTTATGACATGTAAAAGAACATCAAGGCTGAAAAAAGAGGCATCTGGGCAAAATTTGATGGTGCTTTCATGTCCACATTTGAATTGCAATATTAATGAGTGATGACCTTAGCTGTTAAAGAGTGTTGTAAAATAAGATAATAGCATAACAGCATAGCAATTTGCAATATGAGTTGTTAAAAATTGTAAGATGAATTTTTGTTATACAGCTAGAGTACCTGCTGTAACCACTGCATGCCATTGACTTTTAGTATTGTAAAAAGATTATATTCAAAACATTTACCTGTGTTTCCCATTTCAATCCTCGTTCTTTTCTGTCTTTGGCTTCATCTCTCTGCCTTTGCTCCAATTCATATTTAGCATTCGTTGCACGATCTATGTCCTTAAGCCTGAGAAATATCAAAATCACAAAATGTCTGAATGTACAGGGTTGTGCAAAAAGGTGTTAAAAAGTTTTTGTCTACAAAGTGATTCAGAAATGTGGCTATACCTTTGATCGCATTTTGTGACGAAAATATTATTATTAAAGGAAATATGATGTTATCATTGGAAAGGAAATCGTTCAAATTACAACAATAGAACAAAACAAAACAAATCACTGCTCATGTGCAGCTTGGTGGGTTGATTTTTGTGGGCTAGCGTCGAATGCCTCCACAATTCTCTTCGTTGTTTCTGCATCCGTGCTAATGCGAGGCCTTCCAGGAGGTTTGATTTTCTACATCCTTCCCGTTTCCAGCAGTCGTTTTCTCCACTTCCCCAAAGTCAACGGCTGCAATGCTACGTTAAACTCACATCTTGCGGCCTCACAATCATTATCATACGTTATTGCCCATGCAGCAATTGTAATTTGCTGTTGCATATTCAATGCCATTTTGACTAATGACGTAAGTTCTACACTGTTTTGTTTTATTCCATTTTTGTGATTTGAATAATTGCCTTTCCAACGGTAATTTCATATTTCCTGTAATGGTAATATTTTTATCACACAACAAGATCAAACGCATAGCCATATTTATCATTCACCCCGTACTGCAGTTAAGTATAAACTCCTTGTGTTATTGTTGTATCGTAGCTCTGAAAATTCTATGACTCACTCACCTATATCTAAATTCACATTTCAGAAGGAAGCACAAAAATAGGAACAGCTCTTGTTTATCGTGCCTAACATCTATTTTGTGCCATCTGTTAGCCTCTTATGTATTATCATAAGAAGACATGTTACCTCATCATTCTTTCCTATTACAAATATTATATAGTGGGGGCATGCCGTAGCGCAGTGGTTAAGCCACTACGCTACAAGCCAGAATAGCGAGGGTTTGAGTCCCTGTGGGTCAGGATTTTTAAACTGACCCAAACCTTTTGGCGGCAATATGGCCCTGGGGTCGACTCAGCCTCTAATTGAAATGAGTACCAAATGCTTGTTCTCACATTCTTCACATTCAATCTGATAAATCTACATAGGAAAAACTAAGAGAAATTTGAAAACTAGAGTGAAAGAACATCTCAGGAATGTCAAGAAAGGGGAAGTAGAAAAATCTGCAGTGGCTGCCCATGCATGGTCTGAAAAACATCTTATCGAGAAAGAAGCTAAATTATTAAAACAAATAGAAAAACCAAAAGAACTAACTGTTTGGGAAAAGATCTACGTTCAAAAGAGTGAAAAGAAGAAAGTGATGAACTTTGAAATTCCCGATGAGAATGACCTGGTTTTGAGGTTTTTCATTCAGCCAATGGAAGGAGCGAAGGACAGCTCTTCAAGACGACAGAACAACGGTCATGATGATACTGAGGATGGAACAGAAACTATGTTCCGAAACTAGTTTATAGTCAAATAAGAAAAACAATATGAGGTGAGCGATAAAAAAATCTACCTTAATGAATATACCTCAAAGTGAGAATTCCTAAAATAAGTAATGTCTGGTTATTTTTGGATCTTTAAAATATGATGTAATATTTCCACTTTTATTAATTTAATATTAAGAAGCTAAAGCTGTTACTATGATTGAAATAAGTATATTAAAGTACACAACTAAATTATTGCAATCAAATGGTAAAGAAAAAAATTTATGCCTGAACCGGGAATCGAACCCCGAACCTTCAGCTTTCTTGTGCTAATGCTCTTAACCATTGAGCTAATCCAGGCTTCCTTCCCATCCAAGCAAAAATCCTTCCTTTACCTTACTGTCTTGGTCCCACATTCAAATGCTATGAATCATCATTCACAAATACACAATGAATGGCTTCTACCTGAAGAAGACATGAAGGGACTCCACATAGCTATAGCATTATTTATTAAATTAATATTAAGAAGCTAAAGCTGTTACTATGATTGAAATAAGTATATTAAAGTACACAACTAAATTATTGCAATCAAATGATAAAGAGAAAAATTTATGATATTTTTATTATTGATTTAACATTTCTCACTGAAAGATAAATTATATTTGAAGAGAAAATGGGAAAAAAATTCAATTTAAAAATTTTCTTTAATTTTTTAATTATTAATTAATTTTTTTAATATTTTTATTATTGATTTAACATTTCTCACTGAAAGATAAATTATATTTCTCTTCAAATATAATTTATCTTTCAGTGAGAAATGTTAAATCAATAATAAAAATATCATTAGAAGCCTTACTAGCTTTAAAAAGTAATGTTATATTCCCAATAAATGTCTTCTTAACTAAGAAGCCGCCATTTGCAAAGATAGAAGCAATGGTTTCAAAAGCATTTGGCAAGAGAGAATTACAACGTATATAAGAGAAAAATTTGCATCTATATCGTAACTCGCCTCGGTAGCTCAGTTGGTAGAGTATTTGGGCCGGCAAGCCAAAGGTCCCAGGTTCGAGTCTCGGTCCAGGCGAAAATTTTTCTCTTCAAATAGAAAAAATTATGCCTGAACCGGGAATCGAACCCCGAACCTTCAGCTTTCTGTGCTGATGCTATTAACCATTGAGCTAATCCAGGCTTCCTTCCCATCCAAGCATAAATCCTTCCTTTACCTTACTGTCTTGGTCCCACATTCAATTGCAATGAATCATCATTCACAAATACACAATGAATGGCTTCTACCTGAAGAAGACATGAAGGGACTCCCGGTTCAGGCATTAAAAATTTTTCTCTTTACCATTTGATTTGATTTCCACTTTTATTATCGGAAATACATATCAAGGATTATAAAAATGCCATCGACTCACTACCTACCAAGTGGTCCCTCTTCATGAGTACTTACACATATTAAGGTGTTATCTATCTTGGTCAGTTGTTGATCAATTTTCCCTATGGTTGAATTTTAAAGTCTCGTTTCGAGATTCTAGTGAATAAAAAGGGGATATCAGGTGAGGAGGAGATATAGAGAAGCAACTTACCTAAGACCAGCTGTAACTTCTTTCCAAAGTCTCCTAGATTCATTTTCACTTTGTTCTGCAATAAGTCGAACTTTCTTTTTTACAATGTCTATCTTGTTTACATCTACAAACGTTTCTGTTCTCTAGAAATAAAAAAAATAATAATTCTATTTAATTAATGTTGGGAAGTAAACATTATGAGGTATAATCATTAAAATTCATCGGAGAACATATTGTTTAAACAACTCACCTCATAGGATTCATGCTTCCATGATATCGCGATTTCAAACATAATCATGTTCATCGTCAGCCATAACTCCGACTGATGAAATTCTTCGGCCGTCAACTATTCTATTGTCGCCATCTTCAGTGCTGCCATCTATGGTTGAATTTATGAACTTCGAAATCAATGTAACATCCCTAACGAAATTACATTGATTTCGAAGTTCATAAATTCAACCATAGATGGCAGCACTGAAGATGGCGACAATAGAATAGTTGACGGCCGAAGAATTTCATCAGTCGGAGTTATGGCTGACGATGAACATGATTATGTTTGAAATCGCGATATCATGGAAGCATGAATCCTATGAGGTGAGTTGTTTAAACAATATGTTCTCCGATGAATTTTAAATAATAATTCACTATTGCATTATAATGGCACATTGAGATTACATCAATACTAAAATTTTACTAAATTGAATTATTATAGGAAATATCACTATGAGGTTTAATTTAAAATTTAAAATAAAATTCTTTCCACCTCGACTCATACCCCGTCTTCTAATTGGGCAAACAAAAAGAAATTTGAAAATCAGAGCATAGGAACACCTTAGGAATGTCAAAAACGGGGAATTGGAAAAATCAGCAGTAGCTGCTCATGCTTGGTCAGAAAAACATCAAATTGACTATTTAACTCATGCCCCAAATGGGAGTCAATGACAAATCATGTTTCAATGATTTCTGTTTTACAACCAATCAGAGTCGTGTTTCACGAAATATTTATCAGTGTTATAATTACCATATTAAAGAAAGCTCCTCCTTTTTAATATTCTGAATAGGTCTGACCATTATTTTGTAGTGACAGAGCCCATGAGAAATACGGCTACCAGATTGTATATATAGTGCATGAATGTCAACACATGCCGTATGCGGGAGTTAATATAAAAACATTTGTAGCAATTGATTATACCACCAAAAAAAGAAACCACTGTTTGCACTTTCTTAAATGTATTTTTTCCCAGGTAACAATCCAGAAAAACATAATTGTCATATTTACATCATACGACATCAGAAATGAATTAATATACAGTTTGATGTGTTTCATTTTTTCTCCACTAGAGAGCATTCTTACAATATTGCATTCCTTTGGCAATAAATAGTATGATCTGGTTGCAGTGATAAACAAAACAAGCAGGTGAAGCGTACCTATCGTTTCTCATTTGTTTTCAAACATCGCCATTTACATTAAGTATATAAATATTTTAAAATAACTATAGTTAAATAATGATTTGTGAGTAAAGAGTTTAATTTTATTCGTTAAATAGTCCTAACAAATGCCACTCTTGATTTCCAAATTCTCTAGATAAATTCACTCCTCACTTGTTGAGACGTGAATTTATTGATAATTTGGAAATCACTCGTGGCATTACTTATGATAAGCTCACTGTTTGGGGAAAAATTCACATTCAGAAAAGAAAGAAAATTAATGAATGAACAAAATTCCATGGAAGTTGATTTGATTGGGAGGTTTATCAGTCCACCAACAGATGGGGTAAGGAATGCTCCAGGACGATAGAACATTTGTCGTGTACGAGGGCGGATCGGAAAGTAATGCACAATAATTTTTTTCTGCCTTGGTATTGCAGCTAGAATGTTGAAATTTCACAGAGATATAGTTTGAAGTTTTCACTACAGATGGTATTTTTTTTCTCAGGTGCACCTCTTGCGAGAGAAGCTTGAACTATGCAACAAAGATGGCGCGCATGCTACATTCGTCCACCTGTGAGGAACAGAGAAGTGTTGTTCGATTTTTGTGGGCCAAAGGGCATAAACCCAGTGAAATTCACAGGGACATGCGTGGCGTGTATGGGGAGGATTGTATGGACCGTAGCAATGTCTCCAGGTGGTGCACATTCTTCCAAGAGGGACGTGTGAACCTTAGTGATTCGCCACGCTCCGGCCGGCCGACAACAGCAGCAATCCCGCAGAATGTCAGAGGCATTGAGGCGGCAATTCTGAACGACCGGCGTGTGCATCTGTTTGGTCCCATGAAGAAATTCCTGGCCAGCAAACGCTTTGAGACAGATGTGGAAGTGAAATCAGCAGTGCGCAGATGGCTACACTCCAACCAAATGGACTTCTACGAACAGGGCATATTGAAACTGGTAACACGATGGGAAAAATGTGTTGAGAAAGTTGGTGACTATGTCGAAAAGTAGGTAAAAGATGTAAGTTCATTTGTGATTTTTTTCCTTTTTTTTACTATTAAACTTTTTAAAAAAAAAATTATTGTGCGTTACTTTCCGATCCGATCCGTCCCTCACAGGTGGACGACTGTAGCATGTGCGCCATCTTTGTTGCATAGTTCAAGCTTCTCTCGCAAGAGGTGCACCTGAGAAAAAAATACCATCTGTAGTGAAAACTTCAAACTATATCTCTGTGAAATTTCAACATTCTAGCTGCAATACCAAGGCAGAAAAAAATTATCGTGCGTTACCTTCCGATCCGCCCTCGTAGTTACTGATAATGTAACCACTAAGATTACGAAACTCATCTAATTAGAAGACAGGATATGAGGTGAGGTGACCAGAATTTTATTTTAAATTTTAAATTTCACTAAATTGTTTAAACATGTTGTCCATCAAACTTCAGCTTGTAGCAATAGGTCCTAGTTTGATACCTAGAAGAGTTGGAAATTTTAATTTTCAATACTGAAGCTAGGAAAGATTGTGATGTACTGCTTAATTTATAATAACTTTATTGTGTACTACTTATAAAGCCAGTAGGACTTCTATTGATGTTTTATTATTAATTTAACACTTTTCACTGAAGGATAAATTTTATTTGAAGAGAAAAATTTTCGCCCAGACCAATACTCGAACCCGGGACCTTTGGCTTTCTAGGCCAATAATCTACCATCTGAGCTATCGGGGCGAGTTCCGATCTAGATGCAAATTTTTCTCTTATATACTTTGTAATTCCCAGCACCAAATGCTATGAAGCCTTTGCTTCTATCTTTGCAAATGGCGGCTTCTTAGGTAAAAAGATATTTTTATTTGGAAATTTAAACACTACTTTATAAAGCCAGTAGGGCTTCTATTGATGATTTTATTATTAATTTAACACTTCTCACTGAAGGATAAGTTTTATTTGAAGAGAAAAATTCTCTCCTAGACCGAGACGTATATAAGAGGAAAATTTGCATCAAGATCGCATCTTGCCTCGGTACCTCAGTTGGAAGAGCATTTGGCCCAGAAAGCCAAAGGTCCCACCGGGTTCGAGTCTCGGTCTAGGTGAAAATTTTTCTCTTCAAATAAAATTTATCCTTCAGTGAGAAGTGCCAAATTAATAATAAAAACATCACAGAATATCCTGTTGATTGCAATTGTATGTTAGATTTTAAAAAAACCTTAGGTGCATTGTGCATTATGTCTATAATATAATTTAGAATAGTATTTTATGCTCTTAGGGTAAAATATTAAAAAATAATAATTTAAAAATCACTTTTAGTCCAGTAAAATCTTACCAATATTTAACAAAAGTTATTTTGGAATATGTTGCTTATATGATGCATTTTATATATTAAAATGTGACCAGCCTCATGAGCTAGTAGTCAGTGTTTCTGACTACTGTTTATGAGATCCCTGGTTCAATTGCTGGTCAAAACCATAGGAATTTTTCCTGTGTCACATTCAGTACCGTAAACCAGGTAAAGCGTTTAAAGAGACTATCGCGTATACGGCCGTCGGTCAGTTAACTTGTTTTAGATCGGGCGCAAACTAACCGCATTTATATTCGGCACCTAAATATTGTGTTGGCTTAGTATGTCTTGGAGATCATAGATGGCATGTAAATGTACATTTTCTATTCCCGTTTCATACGTTTAACCTTGGTGAATCCCCTTTTATTTTTAAAACAAACAACACATGGAATTCGTTCACCCAAACTTTCCTGCAGGCTCCAATGCAGTCGTATATGTTTCTCGTTATCGCGCTGTTGTTTGTGCGTGAGTGAAACCATGGTGGAAGAAAAATATCTCACTGAAGAAGAATTAGTGAATATTTTGTATAATGATGACTCACGTGATGAACTGATTCCCGAATTAGAAGATTCACAAAGTGAAAGTGAAGATGAACTTCCACTTCCTGAAATTGATACGCCGATACCATGTGATGTCAATCACCCAAGTTATTTCACCATCAAATCCTACTAGGATATCTCCTTTAGGTATGTACAAAATTTGAATTTTCTAGGACTAATAGTTTGTGAATAATGGTCCATTTTCTGAAGTGCCACGAAAAGGGTAGCTGGGGTATTTAAATGGCTGGCCTGTGGGTTTAAATGCCCTGCTCAGTGCCTGGTACTGAATGTGTTAAAGGCAATCATTCCTGTGGTTGTCCATGGTGCTTCATTATCATTTATCACTCATCATATCATCGGGATAACAAACCTTTGCCTTCTAGGCGCCCCTTGATCTGACTAATAAAAATACATGGACTTTAGTTCCCTTATGAGTTAAACTACAAAAATAAATAAATAGTTCAAATAATGATGTTTTATTATTGATTTAACATTTCTCACTGAAAGATAAATTATATTTGAAGAGAAAAATTTTCGCCTAGACCGAGACTCGAACCCGAGACCCTTGGCTTTCCGGGCCAAGTGCTCTACCAACTGAGCTACTGAGGCGAGATACGATCTAGACGCAAATTCCTCTCTTATATACGTTGTAATTCCCTATCGCCAAATGCTTTTGAAACCATTGCTTCTATCTTTGCAAATGGCGGCTTCTTAGTTAAGAAGACATTTATTGGGAATTTAACATTACTTTATAAAGCTAGTAAGGCTTCTAATGATGTTTTTATTATTGATTTAACATTTCTCAGTTGGTAGAGCACTTGGCCCGGAAAGCCAAGGGTCCCGGGTTCGAGTCTCGGTCTAGGCGAAAATTTTTCTCTTCAAATATAATTTATAGTTCAAATAATATTAACTTTTCACTACAGTAAAATATGTATAAATGTTATGCTTACTCCGTCCGACCATTTAGCATCCATTGTTCCATTCCATTCTCCTGCTATTGAAAGGAATGGCTTCTTTTCATTAGGCTGAAAAACTTCGGCAGTAATCCGGTTTTTTTTCCACCATAAAATGGCTTTGTTAGGAACTCAATATGAGCATTATAACCTGTCTTAGCACAACTTATAGTTACTGGGCCTCCTAATTCAATCCAAGGAACTGTAAGAATGGATCTATAACACAAAAATAACATTTAATTTTAATGCAGTAAAGAGCAATGTAAAAAGATAGATGAAGGCTCTGGAGGTTGGATGTATGGATCCTAGAATTTAAGCAAGAAAACCTGAAGAGAATAATTATACTCCCTGGAATTAATCTATACTGATTCCGAGTTAAGTTCCAATCTTGACAAGCTGAAGATAAAACAAAATCATGTCCTACAAGAACTGAAATTCTATGAAGTAAGATGAAAACAGACTCACCATAAGATAAAAATTAAGACATATTAATGAATGAATTGGAAAAAATGCTTTAACATTTTACCTCATAAAGTTGCATGTCTTCAAGATACTGGTCTCAATAGTATAGTATTACTTCCATCTTCAGTCAAATTCCAACTGTTGAAATTTCGCCATTAACATCATCTACTGAACTGCCATCTGGTGTAGATTTTATGAACTCGCAGATTAAGTTATTCTCGTTGGGGATATCAAATTTCATTGCTTTATATTTATTCTTCTGAATGCATATTTTTTCCCAAATTGTCAATTCCAAAGATTTCTCCAAATGTTTCAAAAGTTTAGTTTCTCTTCCGATTTTGATTCTCTAGCAAACTATGAGCTGCTATTGCTGATTTTTCAATTTCACCATTTTTAATATTTCTAAAGTGTTCTTTTGTACAAGTTTCTAAAGAAATTCCAACAGTTGGAATTTGACTGAAGACGGAAGTAATACTATATTTTTGAAACTGGTATCGTGAAGACATGAAACTTTATGAGGTGAGATGTTAAATCATTTTCTCCAACTCACTCATTAATGTAAATACCTCATAGTGTTTTCTCTCACTGTAATTTTAATTAAATTAAGATATATACCTGTTGGCAAGTGCTGTTATCCTCAACTGTTGCTACTAATGACACTTCAAGACCATCAACGTCTACAATATCATTAAACAACAGCTAGTAGCACATACTCATCCTGCTGATCATGGAAGTTAACATCTGAAAGGCCTCCAGTTAATACTTAGTAGTATTCAAATGTTCTGAAGCTCTTGATTTGTCATCATTCGCTTGCGGGCTTCCCAATAATATTCAGCAAATTGGAATAGTGTTCCAACTATTTTCTGAAGATCAGCGCAGAACATCAAGTCATCCTTGTTCATTGTCGTATTTGTGTTCTTGCATATTATGCAGTGTGGAGAGTCTAGTAGCTTAATTTTATGTAGATGTGCTGCCAAGCAATCATGACCAGTTTCAAGACAAAATGATGCAACTGCAATTGATCGGGGGTTGTTTGGTACTGTATTTGGTTCTAATAATGTTTTCCATATATTAGTTTCACATTGGATTTTGTTTTGTTCAGCTATATGGGATTTTATTTTCATTTTGGTGCAGAGTTGTGCTGATTTGTAAGATAGGTAATTGATCTTACTTTGTTACTACTTTAAATACTATATTTTAATACAGTTGAGGACGACGGCACCTGCCAACAGGTATATATTTTAAATTATATTATTTTTGGTCTGGACATCTTACCTCAATATTAATGTTGATTTGTTCTTGGACATGTTTCAAAACAATTCTGTTTTATATAATATAATTAATATAATTCTTCTTCTTCTTCCTTCCAAGTATTAGGCCAAGGCCTGTTACGATCCTATAGAAAATTTTCCCTCCAGCGTAAATAGTTTGATCCTTCCGGAAAATTCTCATATAAGATTTGAAAGCATAATAATAGTCCCTTCGATTGGTTGCTGGCCAAAGGAAGGCAAGACCAGTGATGGGGCTGCCATCTTATAGCCTCTGGTCAGGCTTTTCTGGAGAAGAAAAGAAAATAAAGGAAAGAAGAAATGGAAGAAAGGAAAGACTCCCTAGCCCTCGGATGCCCTAATAGCGTCGGGGTCGAAAAAACAAGAGTTAACCAAGGGAGGTTAGATAGTAAAGTTAAAAGAGTGCAAAACACAAGTAAGTGGAAGAAATGTTTTGCTCAGCTTGGGCACCTTGTGGTCGCCATCCACATATCCTCTAGATGAGGACCCTGAGGGTTAATATAATTAAAATAATCTCAAAATATAACTTCCTAAAATTAAATATTATATATTTTAAATTTTATCTTATGACAATTCACTTCAACAGAATTTGATATGAATTTTATTAGTATAGACTCACCATAATTATCTTCACAGAATTTAACCTATATAATCATAAATCAGAATTTTATTTTCAGAATTATGTTATTTATGTGAAAAAGCTGTTAAGGAGTGAAGTACAGCAAACTCTCGATTATCCGGGCATTATTCTTTTTTACTGTATTTTTTAAAAATACTATATTTTGTATTGTTATGAAAAAATTATTTATTTTTAAACGTGCTACTGTGAACTGCACTTAGAAACTAGCACAATAGAGTAACCTTCACTCACAACTCCCTCCCCTTTTTACCTTTATCTTTAAATTATTTATTGTTTTTTATGGGTTTTAAGCTTTTTTTTTATTTCCCTTATTATTTAGTGAACATATTTAAGTAGTCATAAAGTTAAAAGAGGAATTTAACTGAAAAAGTTAAAAAAAACATTCTAAAATATAATTCATAATTAAAAGAAATTAGATAAAAATACATAAGATAAAGCGAAAGTACAATAAATTCTAATCTTAATAATGTAGACAATAAATGTTTTCGGTTTGAAGAAAAGACCCACGTGTTTAACGGTACCAACTAACATTCTGAGAATACAATACAATTTTGGAAATTTCCGTTGTGGAGTCACTGAAAGTTTGTTGTTACAGATTGAAACCACGGATATGCTGTGGCAGTGGATTTATCGCTGGTTAGTAGTGTGGTCATCGGTGGTTACTAGTGTGGTCATCGATGATTATTTGTCATCGCTGGTTATAAGTGTAAATATCGGTGGTTTTTAGTATAGTTGTCGCTGGTTACGATGGCCATTTTGAATAAATGTCGTAACCAGACTGGTCATGACAGGAAATAGTCCCACTTTTTTTTTTTCATATTTACAAGTAAAATAAAATAAAATAATGATATTTAATTTTAGGAATATATCAATATATATATATATATTTAATTTTAGGAATATATCAAATTGAATGCATGGGTTGTGAAAAGATATATATAGGGAAAACAAAAAGAAACCTAAAAATTAGAACCAAAGAACACATAAGAA
The DNA here is from genome assembly GCA_030220185.1 of Diploptera punctata. Lineage (NCBI taxonomy): Eukaryota > Metazoa > Arthropoda > Insecta > Blattodea > Blaberidae > Diploptera > Diploptera punctata. The sequence goes on along the minus strand of JASPKZ010003448.1, from coordinate 1,414,493 downwards.
ATATTAAAAATGGAGAAATTGAAAAATCTGCAGTTGCTGCTCATGTTTGGTCTGAAAAACATAATATAAATTCAGACACTAAATTATTAAAACAGTTAGAAAATACAAAAGAGCTGACTATTTGGGAAAAAATTTATATTCAGAAGAACAGAAACAGAGTTATGAATTTTGATATTCCGATGGAGGGTGACCTTGTTTGGAGGTTCTTTGGCCAACCACAGGATGGAGCTGACATCGACATCCAGGTGGTGCAACATAAATAAAACCAGTCTGGGAAAACTGACGATAAAACAGAATTGTTTTGAAACATGTCCAAGAACAAATCAACATTAATATTGAGGTAAGATGTCCAGACCAAAAATAATATAATTAAAATAATGATAATTACGACTCGCATCTAAATACATTTAATATAACATTAGATGAATATTTGTTGCATTTAAGTAGTGCTAAAGTGGGTAAATACATTTCTGATCAACTTCCATGGTGCTAAATAACTTAATTGGATTATCCGTGTTTTTCGATTTTCCATGCATATCTTGGTCCCAATTAACACGGATAATCGGGAGTTTGCTTGACAAAAGCAGGCACATCAGTACTGGTAGGAAAATTCTGCATGATTTATTCTAAAGATCTTCCTAAGTAGCCTTGTGTTTTGAAGAAAAGTTACAGAGATAAAATTTCTAGTAATCTCTGAAAGATGTTCACTAGTTACATTACTCACCTGCCGTATCCATTAGGAAATGTCACTATGTATTCTTCATCATAGTCCAACACAGACACACATCCCTGACCAATGTTATGTACTCCGATAGAAAGGCCAAGAAACTTAGATTTTGTCCATACGTGAGCACAAAAACTAATGCGATTATTATAGTGTTCTGCATAAAAAGCTGAAACTGAAAAACAAAGCAAAATATAAATATTAGAATAGTTATGCACAGTCAAACATGTCTAAAGCTGTCATTTAAAGTTATGCTCAAAAATAGGCATTAGTATAGGTGACCATTAAATAAATGTTATAAAATTTTTGGATCCTTCCGGGAAATTCTTGTATAAGACTTGAAAGCATAATAATAGTCCCTTCGATTGGTTGCTGGCCAAAGGAAGGCAAGACCAGTGATGGGGCTGCCATCTTATAGCCTCTGGTCAGGCTTTTCTGGAGAAGAAAAGAAAATAAAGGAAAGAAGAAATGGAAGAAAGGAAAGACTCCCTAGCCCTCGGATGCCCTAATAGCGTCGGGGTAAAAAAAAAACAAGAGTTAACCAAGAGAGGTTAGATAGTAAAGTTAAAAGAGTGCAAAACACAAGTAAGTGGAAGAAATGTTTTGCTCAGCTTGGACACCTTGTGGTCGCCATCCACATATCCCCTAGATGAGGACCCCTGAGGGTCCGGTGCTTTTCATTATATACATGAATAAATTAATAAATGAATGGAGGAAAACACAACAAGGATATATACCCATCAATAGGAACCTCAAACTCGATGCTATTCTTTTTGCAGACGATTTAGCTCTCCTGGCACTTTCCAAAAATGATTTGCAACGATCAATTTATAATTTACAAAAAATAGCTGCCAAATTTAATATGGAAATATCAATTAACAAAACTAAAATTATGGCATTCATGGGAAGGACCCCATACGAAGTAAAATCTGTCTCCAGAATAAAATTTTAGAGAGATCTAATCAATTTAAATATCTTGGATATTATCTCTCTATCTGGGATGAAAAGGATATCCCTGAAAAAGTTACTAGTTATAATAAAAGTTTAGGAATTATTAATCAAGTTATGAAACCATCCCTTGTACAAAAAAACACCAGATTACGTTTATATAACACTTTGGCTAGACCAGTGTTGACCTATGGTAGTGAAGCATGGACACTAAAAAAACAACATGAAAGCAGAATAACGGCTTGTGAAATGAGATTCATGCGCAGAACAGCGGGTTACACCAGATGGGATCGGAAAAGGAACACCGATATCTTAAAAGAATTGAAGACTATGCCAATTTTGGAATATATTAAACAGTACCAACTAAATTGGAAACACCATCTTGAAAGAATGAGTTCAAATCGGATCCCCAAAGCTGTTTATAATTATATACCAAGAGGACGAAGATCACTGGGCCGTCCTATGAAACGCTGGAGGGAAAATTTTCTATAGGATCGTAACAGGCCTTGGCCTAATACTTGGAAGGAAGAAGAAGAAGAAGAAGAAGAAGACATTTTTTGGAATTGGGGAAGAGGTCTTTTAAAGCAGGAAATTTAGGTGTAATCTTAAATTAAAATATTAATAATTTATTACTCTAAAAATCTTTAATACTGAATTTTGATCAACATTTTTGAAATCCATATTGAAGCACCATTGAGGTTAAGTAATAAGATGTTAATTATATAATTTTTATCTGGTAAATCAGTTGTCCTCAACTAAATTATTAAACTTCTTCAAGTTATTCTAATATGGAGGCCTTTCAAAAACAATGTTCCATCTCGTTGAGCAGAGAACATAACCGCAGACATAAATCCATTATACAACCTATATAACACCATCAGTTCCAGTTAAAACACAGAAGATGAAACTGTTTTTGAAAGGCCTCCATATTAGAATAACTTGAAGAAGTTTAATAATTTAGTTGAGGACGACTGATTTACCAGGTAAAAATTATATATATTATTGAGGTAAGATGTCCAGACCAAAAATAATATAATTAAAATAACCTCAAAATATAACTTCCTAAAATTAAATATTAAAATTATATAATTAACATCTTACTAAATTTTAATTTAATATATGTAGGAAATAACACTGTCGGCCGCGGTGGACTAGTGGTTATGCTCCTTGCCTCTGGTCCCGAGGGTCGCGGGTTCAAACCCAGCCGGGTCGATGGATTTTTTAGGACGGAAAAATCCAAGTAGCAAGTCCTCTGGGAGGGACTTTAAGCCGTGGGTCACGAGTCTGAAGATTTTCAGGCTCATAAAAATCCTTAAGCTTGAATGAAAAGGCCTCTAAGCAAAATTTACCGAATTTTCCCGTCCTAGTACTACCTTGGTTTCCTAGATGTCAGTTTGAACCGAAAGTGCGTTTTTCGGCTCATTACTGCAGCGTCGTTCTCCTCCCTAGACTGGGATATTCATGAACTATGCCAATATTCCTTTGTCCTTGCATCTAACCCCACTCTCCCTCTTTACCTCTCCGGCTGCGCTGTGTCTACGGCGCATCTCCCCTCTACCTCGGAACCTTAATATACGTGGTGCACAGGCAGAACGTTATCATTCAAGCAGATCATTCATTCAGCATTCAATGTTTGAATCATCGATCCAGTCCAAGATGGGATTGGAACTCTAATATGGACAAGGTCGTCTGAAGCCGAGAAGCGGCGCAGTTTTAGTTGGTCCTGTAGACCAGGGAAGAAGCCACCCTGGCTTGGACGCTAGCATGAGTGTAGTATGAGGTATGGTGTGGTCTTTGTCTTGTAAAAGTACTATCATTTATTTATTTATATTAGGTTCTTGAATGATCAAATGTTTATCTTGATTTTGTTTTTACTTCAGACAACTTGTTTGCATTAAATACCATCTTTTATATAATTAATGTTCTATCTGATTTATGTGCACATAGCTGTTTGGTATAATCCTATACAGAAACTCACTCACTTAGGAGATCATTTCCAGCTCCCTTATTTTTGCTGTCTAGCTTTCCTGATTGATAATCATAGTGAAAACAATCATTTTCAGTCACTCTGTGGATTTGAGAATCATTATTGATTTATGTTAATACGCCTTGGAAAGAAAGATGAATCAATCCTTGCCTTCCATGGGCCCGAGGCAAGTAATTTTGTGATTAATAACTTTGCAGGTAATCAGATCTACTCTAATAGAAGCAACAGCAACAAAACACGATCCGGCACCAATAATGGTCGCAGTCAGCGTGGTAATCTAACCCGCACAAGTTTGAGGCGGAACGCTGACCACGGACCACTCAAAATGACATCTATACGAAAACAAGTGTAACTAAATTAGTATGGTTCAAATACTTCCCTGTAGGGGGAGAGCGCCTAAATCTCTGTAAAGGGAAAACATAGACTTACAATACAATACAAGGAAATAACACTATGAGGTTTCTTTTAATTATTAATGAGTCAAAATAACAAACTCATTAATCACTCAATTTTAACTTTGTATAGATTCTAAATATTTCTTATAAATTTGTTTGTTAGATAAAAATAGCATTCCAACAATTAAAATATTTTAATAAAAGTATCTCACTGATAAAGATTTAAATAATTACTCATAAAACTCATTTTAACAGTCCTGGGTTCAAACTCCAGTCTGAGCATATAATTTTTCTCTTCAAATACAATTGTTGAGTAGATTTTTAAAATATTTTTTTTATTCAATGCCCCAAGTTGTCATTTTGACATTTGTGGTGTTCTCTCTTTCCATTGGCTTAATTGTAACCCGATATCATGAAAACACAAAACTTTATGAGGTGAGATGTAAAAACATTTTATCCAACTCAATTATAAATTGAAAAATACCTCATAGTGTTACTTCCCACTGTAATTTTGATTAAATGAAATTAATAGAATTGTATCTCCAATTTAACACATGTTCAAATGGAACAAACTTTTGCTTGTGATTTTACTAGATGCAATGCTGCACGACAGGACATTGTGTATATCACTTACTTGGGGGATGATGAGAAACTTGTTCTGCGATGAAGGTAAGTTGATTTCTAGAACACCATGGCACAGGTCCGTCAGTAACTAATGAAGATGATGTCTCGGTGTTTCCTGGTATATCCCAATAGCACTGGAATATCTCACCGATAATAGGATTATATGGTTTCTTTGCTACAGTACTTTTCCTTCCTGCATGGTAGGCTGATAAATACCATCGTACTACTTGCACCATTCTCTCCTTTGGATCTTTAAATTCTGAAATCCTAAAGTAAAGCAGCATTTTAATAAATTCCTAACTATATTCAATAATATTTAACTTTAGGAAGTGATATTTTGAGGTTATTTTAATTATATTATTTTCATAAGTAATGCCACGAGTGATTTCCAAATTATCGATAAATTCACGACTCACGAAGTGAGGAGTGAATTTATCTAGAGAATTTGGAAATCAAGAGTGGCATTTGTTAGGACTATTTAACGAATAAAATTAAGCTGTTTACTCACAAATCATTATTTAACTGTAGTTATTTCAAAATATTTATATATTTAATGCAAATGGCGATGTTTGAAAACAAATGAGAAACGATAGGTACGCTTCTACTGCTTCTTTTGTTTATCACTGCAACCAGATCATACTATTTATTGCCAAAGGAACGCAATATTGTAAGAATGCTCTCTAGTGGAGAAAAAAATGAAACATCAATCTGTATATTAATTCATTTCTGATGTCGTATGATGTAAATATTACAATTATATTTTTCTGGATTATTACCTGGGAAAAAATACATTTAAGAAAGTCAAACAGTGGTTTCTTTTTTTGGTGGTATAATCAATTGCTACAAATGTTGACATGTATGCACTATATATACAATCTGGTAGCCGTATTTCTTATAGGCTCAGTCACTGCAAAATAACGGTCAGACCTGTTCAGAATATTAAAAAGGAGGAGCTTTGTTTAATATATGGTAATTATAACACTGATAAATATTTCGTGAAACACGACTCTGATTGGTTGTAAAACAGAAATCATTGAAACGTGATTGGTCATTGACTCCCATTTGGGGCATGAGTTAAATAGTCAATCTAATCATCTTATCTCAATATTAATGTTAATTTGTTCTTGGACATGTTTCAAAACAATTCCGTTTTATCGTCAGCTTGTCCAGACTGGTTTGATTTATGTTGCATTATGTTGCACACCCTGGATGTTGATGTCAGCTCCATCCTGTGCTTGGCCAAAGAATCTCCAAACAAGGTCATGCTCCGTCGGTATTTCAAAATTCATAACTTTGTTTTTGTTCTTCTGAATATAAATTTTTTCCCAAATAGTCAGCTCTTTTGTATTCAGAAGAACAAAAACAGAGTTATGAATTTTGATATACCAATGGAGCGTGACCTTGTTTAGGAGTTCTTTGGCCAACCACAGGATGGAGCTGACATCGACATCCAGGTTGTGCAACATAATGCAATATAAATAAAACCAGTCTGGACAAGGTGACGATAAAACGGAATTGTTTTGAAACATGTTCAAGAACAAATCGACATTAATATTGAGGTAAGATGATCAGACTAAAAATAATACGAGGTGTGATCAATAAGTTTCCGGAATGGCTTCAAAACAATTATGCCATTGAGGAGTTTTTAATTTTCACCCAGGCTGTACACTCAGAATTTCCTTGTGATGAATTTGAGGGGTCGTGCGACCTTCTCTGACCTTGCAGTATGCTGGTAGAAGCTCTGAAGTGAAGACGTGTTTTGTGCATGCGGCGATTTCTCTGTGTAGCAACAATGTGGGATTACGAGGAACAAAGAACATGCATCAAATTTTGCTTTAAACTTGGTAAAACTGCAACAGAAACATATCAAATGTTAAGAACAGCTTATGGGGAGGAAGCAATGAGCAAATCTCAAGCATTTGAGTGGTTTTCGAAATTTAAAAGGGGCGTGACATCGGTTAAGGATGAGAATCGTCTGGGACGACCAACTTCCAGCAAAACCAATAAAAATATCGATCGAGTGAGGGAAATGGTATTAAATGATAGGCGCATTACAATACGAGAACTGTCTGATGCACTAGCACTCTCGTTTGGAAGTGTTCAAAGCATTTTGAAAGACGATTTGAACATGCGAAGAGTTGCTGCGAAGTTCGTGCCCCGCCTCCTTTCAAGTGACCAAAAGGAAAATCGTGTCATTGCCTGCACAGATCTTAAAGAACAGCTTAAAAATGACCCACGGTTCATGGAAAAGGTTATTACTGGTGATGAAACATGGATTTATGGCTATGATCCAGAAACTAAACAACAGTCTTCGCAATGGAAGAGTCCTGCATCTCCACGCCCCAAGAAAGCCAGACAAGTTCGATCGAATGTGAAGTCAATGATGATTGTTTTTTATGACATTAATGGAATTGTGCATAAGGAATTTGTACCACAGGGTCAAACAGTGAATCAAGTGTACTACAAACAAGTGTTGCAAAGATTGAGAGAGAATGTGCGATGCAAACGGCCAGAGAAATGGAGGACTGGTTCCTGCATCACGACAATGCGCCCGCGCACAAAGCAATTTCTGTCCGCCAGTTTTTGGACAAAAATAGGATGAGTACTGTTCCCCATCCAGCTTATTCTCCAGATCTGGCTCCAGCAGACTTTTTCCTGTTCCACGGCTAAAAATTCGGCTCCGAGGACATTGTTTTGAGGACATTGATGTCATCCAGCGCGAATCGCAGAAGGCATTGGACACATTTAAAGAAGACGACTTCCAGAAGTGCTTCCAGCATTGGCAGAAGCGCTGGGACAAGTGTATCAACTCCCAAGGTGACTACTTCGAGGGTGACAGTGCTGAATAGAAACTTTGAAGTGTTGTGTTTATGGCCTCATTCCGGAAACTTATTGATCACACCTCGTATAATTAAAATAACCTCAAAATATCACTTCCTAAAATTAAATATTATTTACTACTACTACTATGTTACTTCTATTGATATATTAATTAAAATACTAGTACTTACTTTATGAATATATCTGGATGGGCAAAGTAATCAGCGTACATTTCAAGTAATGACCGTCTTTCCAAAATAAATGTTGGTAGAACTACTTTTGTAAGATCCATCCCAATTTTTACTTGGGATATTAAATGTGACACAACTGAACCATGTACTTCAATATCACCTGTAAACAAAATGTATAAATCAACCTTCATTTATTTATATTAGCTACTAGTTTTGTCACTATTTTAACATACATCACACATCCACATACATCTGCCATCATGACAAATTTGTTATTTCAATTGATGTTTTTATTATTAATTTAACACTTCTCACTGATGGCGAAATTCTAGCAATTTTCTTAAGTTTACAAAATCTTTTATATCACATCCAAAAATTTACAAAAGTTGTAATTCTATGTGACTCCAAAGCAGCCATTCTCGCTATAACACGAGACACAACACCCAAAAGCATCAAAATTATTGAATGTCACAAAATGATAAAACAGTTACCCCGTCTACATAAAAAAGTTGTACTTCAATGGATTCCGGCCCATTGTGGAGTGACAGGCAATGAAATAGCCGATTTTCTAGCCAAGAAGGGTAGCAAAATTGTTTCAAACCCAACTTCTACTCCAGTTTCCTTTCACTCTATCAAAAGAATTATCTCAAATAAATACATTAATAAACTTAGAGAAGAATACACCACCAAAACATCTGGAAAGCAATGGGAAAATCTACAAGCTTATGACATTACTACATTACAAAGAAAATCTGCAATAGCAACATATAGACTGCTAACGGGACATGACTGCTTGAATAAACACCTACACAGAATTGATATAACAGATTCACCTAAATGCCCCTTTTTTCAATTTAAATGAAGATATGGAAAGAAACCATCTCCTCCATTGTCCAGCTTTTGTAGAAGAGATCAGCCTTTCTGCTAAATATTGGAGTGCAAGAGAGTGAATGTTGTCAATTATCAGTCTCAGTGCTCGACTTCTTAGATACCACTACCATAGGCACCCACTTCTCACTGAATGATAAATTATATTTGAAGAGAATAAATTATTTGCCTAGACGGCCGGACGTTTCGAACCCGGGATACCCTCTTCAAATATAGATATTTAAAATCCTATCAGTGAGAAGTGTTAAATTTAGTAATATATAAAATGTCAATAGAAGCCCCACATGGCTTTATAAAGTAGTGTTAAATAAATTCCATAAATGTCTTCTTAACAAAGAAGCCGGCCATTTGCAAAGATAGAAACAAAGGTTTTCAAGCATTTGGCAGGAGGGAATTACAATGTATATAAGAAGAAAAATTTGTGTCTAGATCGGAACTCGCCATCGGTAGCTCAGCTTGGTAGAGCACTTGGCCTGGAAAAGCCCAATGGGCCCGGCATTCGAGTTTCGGTCTAGCCCAAAATTTTTCTCTTTCAATTAGATGTTAGAGTTATTTTCCTCAATATTAATTTGGTTTTCCTAAAAGAAACAAGTTGAACCCATAACATGTCCTTTACAGGAAGCCCTTAGTATATAATTGTTAGAGGCTTATCGATCCCACTTTTTCTAGACAATCGGCATTAGATTCTAGCCAGGTCTGTATTATTTTTCTGATATATCAACCACTCTAATAAATAAGTTGAGTCTGCTGTCATCTTAAACTTCATTGGAGAACATTTTGTTTAAACAACTATCCTCATAGGATTCATGCTTCCATAATACCGTGGTTTCAAACACAGTCGTGTTCATCCTCAGCCATAACTCTGACTGACGAAATTCTTCGGCTGTCAACTGTTCTATTGTTACCATCTTCAGTGCTGCAATCTATGGTTGAATTTATGAACTTCGAAATCAAAGTAATTTCGTTAGGGATATCAAAATTCATTGATCTATCTTTATTTTTCTGAATGTATATCTTCTCCCAAACTCTCAATCCCAAAGGCTTCTCTACTTGTTTTAAAAGTTGTCATCATACCTCATATTTTGTCATTTCTTGTAAGACATGTTTCAAAGCATCTCTGCTCCTCATCAGTTGGTACAGATGATGATCTTTAAGTTATCGGCACTGGATGTTGAATCCTGCTCCCTCTTTTTCTGGTCCAAAGAACTTGCATATTAAATTTCGCTCCCTGGGAAATTCACGATTCTCTACTTCTTCTTCTGTATTTAGGATTTTTAAAGTATGATGAGATCATTTGTGTTTTCTAACTGTTTTAATAATTTGGTGTTTACATCTAATTTATGTTTTTCTGACCAAAGGCGAGCAGCCACAGCAGATTTTTCTACTTCTCCTTTTTTTACATTTTTTATGTGTACTTTACTTCTAATGGTCAAATTCTTGTTTTCCCTATGTATACCTTATCACAATGTGCACATATTTTCAGTCATCTTTGCAACTGTTGAATTTTCGTCTTCACCTTCATCTTCTAAACTGCCGTCTAGTGTTGATTTGATGAACTTTGGGACCAAAACTTGCTCAATGGGAATTTCAAAATTCATGGAACTATTTTTTTCTTCAGAATCTATATATTTTTCCAAACTAACAAATCTAATAAGAGTTTTGTCAAATGTTAAAAAAACTTTGCTTCTTTTTCAATTTTATGATTCTCTAGCAAACTATGAACTGTAATTGCTGATTACTCAATTTCACTATTTTTAATATTTCTAATGTGTTCTTTTGTGCGAGTGTCTAAATTCCTTTTTTGTTTCTCCTATATGTACTTTACTGCAGTTTTTGCAACTATATTATATGCCAAATAAAAGCCTTTCCATTTTCTTCAGAATGCTTGGAATTCAGTTTAAATTCAGCTAGAAATATAACATTGTGCAATTTGAAAAAAAATATGACATTTCACAAAAATCTGCCCCATAATTATAACAAATTGAATTAGAAACATATATCTCATTCAGAGGTAATTTTCCTCATTTGAGCATGCATCTCAACTTGATCCAAACTGCTTGAATTGAGCCATTCACTATGACAGCTTGCTTTCATCCCTCTAAACTTTAGATCAAATTTTAGTCACCAAGAATGTAAAAAATGTTGTTCTTATTCTTCTGAATGAAGATATCTTCCTATTATAACTAATAAATTATTGAGGACTCATACGAGGAAGCAGAAGAAATGCTAAGAGAGCTCTGCAAATACAGTAAACAATCAGACCTTCAAATAAATGTCTCAAAAACAAAGATACTGACTAACGATACAAAAAAAGCTAATCCAGATCGAAAATCACAAAATTGACTACATCAATGAATATGTTTACTTAGGCCAAGTCATATTATTCACCAACCAAACTCTAAACGAAATAGAAAGGAGAATCACACAAGCATGGAAAAAATTCTGGGCTCTAAAGTTTATATTACTAGAAAAAGACATCAGCCTAAAAATGAAAAAAAGCAGTCATGGACATGTGTATACTACCTGTATTAACTTACGGCTCGCAGATGATCATTAACCCGTCAGTGACGCACCCTTTTACTTGCTTTCCTACTGCATGGACGGAGGCCATTTTAACATTTTAGTATTCCTAGAACACTGATTTGTATAAACGATCATAAGTTTTTTAAATATCGATGGATTTGAACGAAATTTTTACTTGTTAGCTCAGAAATAAATGGGAAATTTAATACATACCGTGTGGAGTTCAGTAGCCTTTATAAACTATTAAAAAAAATTTGAAATCTGAGTTTCTCTCTCATGATACACATTTTTACTAAATAATTTGATTTGCTTACATTGAACACCCCTGTTTCTTTCTGTGAGACACTAAATATATTGTGTGGCATAGTGCTGATTCATCTGTAACTTATATATACAAAAGCAGCTGACATAACCAAAATCAGAATAAATATTTAGAAGAGTGAACTCAAGCTCAATCTTGTGTCAAAGCACTAGCAATGTTTATACTTAGAATCTGAATTATTGCTTGGATTCGTATAAAAATTCTACAGCAGTTATTTACAACTACACAGACCATAAAAATAATTTTCTCTTATTTTAGTACTACTAATTTTAGAAATAAAAAATCATCACCTTAGTAGTTGAGCTTGGTGTGATACAGCTCGAAACACTCTTCAATACACAGACCTACATCACATTCCTAGCAGCAATAAACATATGTCTTTCTTCTCCCATGTTTAGTACAAAGAACACACCTCCTTTGAGGTTTCAATTTATCACTTTTAGGGGTATTTTTTCTGATGAAGTGTCTTTTAGGTTACGACTGGCCATAATTACGTATATAACGCATGACACCGCGCCTCAGACTGATTCCTTGTAAGTAACATCTATTTGAAAGAGGCAAAATAAATCAGGTATTCCCCTAAACAGGTCGATTTATATATCAATCGATAGCTTGTATATCATTTTATCGACCTGAAAAATTAGATTGTGTATAAGTTTATTAGAAGCCCTGCAGAAAGCAGCACAAAGCTAGGTCTGTATGCCATTGACTGTTGAAGTAAGAAACTACTTCAACCTCAATGCCACATGCACAAAATGTGATCACAGCTGATTTATACACTTAGAAAGAAAGCTAAGATCTTAGGCTTCAAAACTATATTGTTCATATGCAAATATAAGAATATACAGCAGTAAAAAAACAAATGAAAAGGTCGCGCGCATTTAGAGAAAATTACGATTACTTCAATCTCATCTGATTTTTTAATAAAATAATATGAAATTAAATTTTAAACAAATATTATTTTTATTCATACGTCCTGAAAGCTCATAATTTCTACATTAAACACAAATAAATTACATATTTGTAGCTTCAAAAATGTACGATCCAGAACAAAAAGAAAACATGCCTGCATAGGTCTATACCACGTATAGATGTCGGCAATAAGTGAAGAAGAGAGGGTCTATACCACGTATGGATGTCGGCGCTGACGGGTTAACAAAAAAAAAGGAACAACCATGCTAGAGATTTTCCAGAGAAAAATGTAGCAGAAGTTATTAAACATCACAAGAAGGGACCGCTTCAGGAACGAGGACATCTGCAAGGTAACAAGGCTGAAAGACATAGCAACATCAGCAATGGGGTTGAAATGGAAATGGGGGGGGGGGTCATGTGCTCCGAATGGATCCTAAAAAAGTGGACATATGTAGTTACTATATGGGAACCCAGACTAGGGAAAAGAAAAGTTGGAAGACAAAAAAAAAGCATTGGAGTGAAGTGTTTAAGTGTCAGCTAGGAACATTGTGGACTAGAATAGTGCAAGACAGACAATGATAAAAGCAATCCATAAAAAGTGATAGTCCCAAGGGATTTGCTAACCAGGGGGATGTAACGTAAACTACTTTGCAGTCGCAGGAGGCCCTTGCCCGAAATGGGATAATTATGGGCTAATTCTAAAAAAAAAAATTATTGAGTTGTAACTCACCTCATTCTCTGTGATCTTCAAGCACGGAATTGCAGTTTCTGGAGGCATCCCTCCCATCCTCAGCCATTTTTATGACTGTTGAATTCTGTTCTACATTTTCATCTTCAAAGTTTCCATCTGGTGTTGATTTCATCTAAAAGTTCATCAAATCAACACCAGATGACAATTTTGAAGATGAAGATACAGCTCCAGAATTCAAGAGTCGTAAAGATGGCTGAGGATGAGAGGGATACCTCCAGAAACTGCAGTTCCGTGCTTGAAGATCACGGACAGTGAGGTGATATATGACTCAATAATTTATTAGTTTGATGTTTTATTACTAATTTCATACATCTCAATGATGGATAAATCATGTTTGAAGAGAAGTCCCGGGTTCAAGTCCCGGTCTGAACATATAATTTTTCTCTTCTAATATAATTTATTAGTTATTAACATGTAAACTTCATAATGTTATTTCCCATAATTAATTTATGAATATCTTCCTATACTGATAGTTCTGGTTTTAGGATCTGTTTCAACAATCTTGTATGTTCTTTAATCTTCAACTTTTTTCTCCAAAAATGTGCAACCATTCTAGATTTTAATTTTTCTATACTTTATATTTCTGAAATATTTTCCAGCACTAGAGAGACAGAAGCCAGCTAATATCACTGGTTAAATTTAACTGAAAAAAGGGTGAAGGTCTCCAAAATGTATACACGTGAGCAGATTTATGAGATATGTATTTTTGATTCAATGTATTAAAATAATATTGCATAGTAACATGTGAAAAACTACATTACTTACAATCTAGCTCAGCATTCTCTTCATACAGGGCTGAAAAGAAACAAATGTACTATATATAAACTTCATATAAATTACAAAGATTAATTAAGTTAATACTGAATATTCTTAAATACGAGGGTGGATCAAATATAAACCAGAATTTGTATCTGGAGGCTCTGGTAGCAAATTGCAAAGGTTGCGGTTTGGAGGGGAAGTTGGTGGGGGCGTCTGGAGTAGGGATCTTGATGTGTTTCACTCCGCAGAGCAGCTGCTTGCTTCAGTACGCCATGAGCGAGCAAGAGGTACACATGTCTGTTGTGCAACGCAATATTATAAATTTTTTTGATGAAAGAAGGCACTAAACCTTCTGAAATTTTGAGAAGGCTCTACGCGCAGTTCGGAGAAGCAACCCTTTTGAAGACGCAGGTGTATGATTGGTGCAAAAAAAAATGTAGCTGGCCGGGATTCAGTGGAAAATGAGCCTCACCAAAGACGGCAATGAACAAGCATCACTGCAGACAATATTCGTGCTGTACGGGACCTTATTGAGGAGGATCGGCGCGTAACAATTTCTGAAATTGCTTCACACGTTGGAATAAGCTTCAGAAGTGTTCAAGCCATCATCAGTGATGAACTCAAATTCCGAAAATTGTCTGCCAGGTGGGTTCCTCGGCTCCTCAGCCAGGAACAAAAAAAATTGACGAAAATGCATTGGACACCTCTGGAACATCCTCCTTACAGTCCAGATTTGTCACCCTGTGACTACCATTTGTTTGGGCCACTGAAAGAAGACCTGGGAGGAAGGCGGTTTGGTGACAATGCAGCGGTAGAGGAGTTCGTGCGCAACTGGCTGACTACACGTCATCCCTCATTCTTCAAGGACGGCATCAAAAAGTTGCCAACTTGATGGCAAAAGTGTGTTGGAAATGCAGGGGACTATGTAGAAAAATGAGGTGTTGGTTTTTGTATTTTTTTGTTAATTCAATAAAATTGTAAACAATAATTCTGGTTTATATTTGATTCACCCTTGTATTTTCTTCAATTGTATATACAGAGTGTCTCTAATGTCACTTCCATTTCAATGTAGGAAGTCAATGATGAAAAATCAATATTATTGTTAGTTTTACACATATTCTATTGCTTTTCTACAAGACTGCCATCTAGGTGAAAACACATACTCCATCTTTCAGCTGTTTTTAAGTTTTATTTTACAATATATATACACAATATTAATGGAGTCTATTCTATGTTGATTAGGTAATATTTACAAATTGTCAAAGTTAGTAATTTTTAAGAAATTTTGGAATGGTTTTAAGTGTTTTGTGAACCGGGAACTGCAGTTCACTACACCATTCGAGACACGGTACAAACGCTGAAATTTCTTTCGATTTATACAATTCTCTTACATCCGAAGGTAGATAGCTAGAGTTATTAACATCATCAGTTGATTTCTATTCAAAGTATTTTTAACAAGGATATTCATCACATACCGATGTACAGAGTCGGAGATCCGGGATTCAATTCCTGGTTCAGACTTTAATTTTACTTTAAAAAAAAATTAATATTTTATTTGGCTATTCTTTAGAATGATTTATCCTTAATTTTTCAGTTTATTGTTGTGAATTATAAGTCTTTATCTGTATCAGTAACACAACATTAGGACACTGTTATACAATATTGTGAGATGCTGACTGCTATTTTCTGAACAGAGGATATTATTTAGTCTATGATTTTTTGATCGCTGGTTTGGGTTATTGCTGGTTGGAATGGTGTTAGGGAGTGATAAGTAAGTGTACACCCATTTTTAATAAACGTTTGGTAACTTTAATAAAATTGATATATTTTTTTTAACATAGATTTGGGGATTTATTGTAAAGATTGGTCATTTAAATTTCATAGCGAAGTGCTGCCATCTAGTATAAGCTGTATATGTGGCAAGGATTATAATCGATATGTGGTTCGATGGTGGGTTATTGCTGGCTCTATAAACTGTGGTGCATGCGCACTGTTGTTCTATAGAACTTTGAAAATATATCAGGTAAATTAAAGTGAAGAATCCCCTTTTATTTAAAAATAAAATAAATAATCTCATTAAGCAGTTATTAAATTACAAACCATCGTAGTCTAAAGTGCCATCATCTCGAACAGGAACTGGGCATGAAGAGCGAGAGATTCTCCTGCTAACTCCTGCTGAAGCCTGATCAGGTTCAGCTGTACTTTCGGGTGAGTCTTCTGTAGATGGTGGATCCGGATAAGGTTGCATACCACTGCAAACAAAATGCCTTATAATAATCTTTTCATCAAAAATATCTGGGTATAGAATTAATCAATATTAAAAAAATCAGTTATAATTTCATATTTGTAATATAATTCATGACCTTTACTGTCTACAATACCAATCATTGAGGGTTCAAATACCATAGAGGTTTTTTTAAACACTTAGGCTCGAATCTATGAACACATTAGACTGTAAAAGTTGTTCTCTGCTGAGAAAGTTGCATCCAAATACGTTTTTGCATACTCAGAAATCTGTTCATGCGATAATAATTGTTGAAATTCCTAAGCTACCTGCCGAGGTGACTTAGGAGAGAAACGAATCGTGAGAATCCCGATGGGAACCGATGTACTTTGAAACCTTGCTGCTTTATCCAAGATGTCGGACCTTGAAGACTTCAATCTTGTTTTCGGTATACGCGGAGAAGAAGAATTTGATAGAGTCTACCAAAGAATTCAACTGGAAGAACAGGAGAATCGGCGTAATATTGCACGATGTAGACGTTGTTGTATACGGTATTATTTGTGGGACGCTAGCGTAAATGTGTTCCTCTAGCAGACGAAAATAACGGAAGTGGTTTTATCGCTAAGAATTCTGAGTAATTTCTTGCCAATATTACGAAAATGACAACTTTCATGCATGACCAGTTAGTGGGTCGCTAATTCGATCTTTGCACTTGCTCACGGTGAGTCAGCTCACCAGTGATTGGAAGTAATTTGAGTAGAGACTAATGTATTTGTATGTGGCCCTTAACATAATTAAATTAATCTTCTTCTGCCTGACAAGTATTAGGCTACAAGGCCTGTTACGGTCTCACATAAAATTTTCACGCCATCTCTTAGCTGGACGGCCTACAGATCTTTGGCCGTGTGGTACATATATATAAATTGCCTTTGGGATTCTAGTATTATTCATTCTTTCCAAATGTTGTTTCCAATTGGACTAATACCAATCAATATAGTCTAAAACTGGCTTAGTTTTTAGTTCCTTTAAGATTTCACAATTTCTTTTTAAATCCCACTTAGTATATCCTGCTGTTTTTCGCATTTCACAAGCCGTTATTCTGCTTTTATCGGCTTTCTTCAATGTCCATGTTTTGCTGCCATAGCTGAGTACAGGACGTGCCAATATGTTGTAAAGACGTATGCGATGAATGGAACTACAGGGTCTTTATAGGAAGCCAGATACAGTAGTAGTATTCAAATGTTCTGAAGCTCTTGATTTGTCATCACTCGCTTGCAGGCTTCCCAATAATATTCAGCAATTTGGAATGGTGTTCCAATTATTTTCTGATTTGCTTTGGGAAGCATATTGAACATCTTTTGTAGTTCATTTTGCATGATCCAGAGTGCACCTGCTAGTATTACCAGCGGAGGCGAACTACAATACACTCGTTTTTTAGAAAAGTTTAGGAGAAAAGATATGAAGAGATCCCCTAGGCCTCGAATACTCTAATATCATCGGGTTCGAAGAAAACAAGAGTTTTGTCAAGGGAGACTGGATAGGAAAGTTGAAAGAGGAAATTGGTAAATGGAAAGGAATAAATACCAATTTAGATATAAGAAATGAAAGAAGTAAGTGGAAGTAATAATTTTGCTCAGCTTGGGCACCTTGCAGTCGCCATCCACATATCCCCTAAATGGGGACCCCTGAGGGGGGAAGCCAGATATAATAAGAACAGTTAAGTCTCATAGACTGCGATGGGCAGGACATGTGGCACAAATGTGGAATGAAAGACATGCATGGAAGCTTCTGGTAGGAAAACCAGAGGGAAAACGCCCAGTCGGTAGACCAAGAATGAGGTGCAAGAATAACATTAAGTATGATTTGAGGGAAGTAGATTATACAGGGGATTATTGGAAAACATTAGCTCAGAATAGGATGTATGGAGAGCTTATGTTCATGTGGCCATGAACCGACGGGTTTGATAGTGCCAGTGAGTTTGTTAGTTAGTTATGTATCTACTTTAGAAAAAACACACATTGATATTATCTTCCAACTTTCCAGATGAGATACAAAATAGACAAAATTTTAGAATGAGTAAATGAATTTAATTATGGGTTATAATTTAATATTTCAAGATGAAGCTGATATATCAAAGAAAATTACAAGTTTCACAAAAACAATGGGGATGATTAACAGTATAATAAAACCATCTTTAGTGCAAAGAACATAAGATTACGGTTTTATAAGGTTCTCGCAAGACCAGTATTAATGTATGGTAGTGAAGCATGGACAATTACGAAGAAGAGATGAAACCAAATAACAGCAAATGAGATGTGATTTATGCGCCGTACAGGAAGCTATACAAAGTAGGACCATAAAAGAAATGAGGAAATTATGGAAGAGTTGGATGTAGAACCCATTCTCCACCATATACAAAACTACCAGAACAACTGGAAAACCCATGTTCATAGAATTCCAAAAGCCATAATTCATTACTGCCCCCAGGTAAAAGATCACTGGGACACCCAAAAAAAGCACTGGATGGAAAATTCCTCTTTGAGACTGTAACAGGCCACATGGCCTAATACTTGCATGGATGATGATGATACAAAATATAGCAAATTTACATTATACACTTTATGTCACATCATGTAACCATTGCTTCTGCTGCTTTCCCATATTTATTCCACTATATCATGAACTATATCGAGTTTAATTATCTCATTTCCTTCTGGAGATTACAAAATATGTCAGAGCACGACACTATACAGTATAACTATATTATTATGTCTAACTAGCATCCCAAGAATCTGGTTATCTTCGTGTATCTTGTAAGCCCATGTTTCCCTTAACAGAGATTTAGGCGCTCTCCCCCTACAGGGAAGAATTTGAACCATACTAATTTAGTTACACCTAAAATTCATCGGAGAACATATTGTTTAACAACTCACCTCATAGGATTCATGCTTCCATGATATCGCGATTTCAAACATAGACATGTTCATCATCAGCCATAACTCCGTCGGAGTTATGGCTGATGATGAACATGACTATGTTTGAAATCGCGATATCATGGAAGCATGAATCCTATGAGGTGAGTTGTTTAAACAATATGTTCTCCGATGAATTTTAATGATTATACCTCATAATGTTTACTTCCCAACATTAATTAAATATAATTTAGTTACACTTGTTTACATATAGATATCATTTGAGTGGTCCATGGTCAGCGTTCCGTCTCATACTGACATCTAGGAAACCAAGGTAGTAGTAGGACAGGAAAATTCGGTAAATTTTGCTTAGAGGCCTTTTCATTCAGGCTTAAGGATCTTTTATGAGCCTGAAAATCTTCAGACTCAGGACCCACTGCTTAAAGTCCCTCCCGGAGGACTTGCTCCTTGGATTTTTCCATCCTAAAAAACCGATCAACCCTGACCGGGTTTGAACCCGCGACCCTCGGGACCAGAGGCAAGGAGCATAACCACTAGTCCACCGCAGCTGATATATGCATATATATATATATATATATATATATATATAATGTACCTTTTTAGGATCTGACATGGATTCCACTCATCCTTGTTATTGCAAGTGACAAGTTATGAATGAAATTTGGTTAAGAGAACTAACATTAAGATTGAGGGAATGCATCACACTTAGCATGTCTTTCTTTGTATTATCTCTTCTAGCCAATTCATTGGCCTTGGCTTTATAGAGCAGACCTAACATGGATTTATTTTCTTGTTAATCATATCAAAATCTGATTTAGTTTGTCTGGTTTATTTTCCAAGTTAATTATTAAAACAATTGTGAAGTAGAACTTCTCTTACAAAGCAAATGAGTTAATCTGAAGTTTTGAGAAATCTCAATTTTTTAAAAGTTAAAAAAAGAAACAATATTATACAGTTAGGCAAACATGGCAACTAATTTTTACAGGAGCAGATCAAAACTTGAAAAAAAAATAATAAAAATAGTATGTACAATGCAAAATATATATATATATATAAGATAAGGAAAATAATACCGATTTAACATACACATTACTTCTTCTTCTTCTTTAGCAGGCGACTACAACCTCATTGAAGTTTTGGCCTCCTCAACAATTTTTCTCCACCTGGATCTGTTCTGGATACAGACTGGCCAATTTCTAATTTTCATTTCTAATATATCTTTTATAACATCATCCTGCCATCTGTTTTTTGGGTGTCCAGCTGTTCTGGTGCATATTGGTTTCCATTTGTATATTCTTCTTACAAGCTTGTCTTCCTGCATTCTATTTATATGTCCAAACCAGCGCAGTCTTTGAGCTTTAATGTGGTTTATTAAATTTTTATTTCGTATTAGATTATTTAATTCAGAGTTCATTCATATATGCCATGTGCCATCGCTTTCTCTAATTGCTCCAAAAATTCTCCATAAGATCTTCGTTTCAAAGATTAATAGTTTTTGTTTATCAGATTCCTTCAGTACCCATGTTTCACAGCCATAAGTTACAAGAAATAGAAATATTTATGTTCTGACTACAAATCACATTCTCAGCTAATATATATATAGATATATGTTTTTTTTAAATTTTACTTACCCTTCAGCTCGCATAACAAATGGATTCAGAGGTTGAAAAGGCAGGCTAAAATCCTTATTTCTATCGATATGCCTGTAAATAACAAATAAAAATTATTATAAGTAACACAAAAAGAATAATTAAATAGTTGCCTCGAAAAGAGATCTAACCCACAAAAATTCAAAAGTTGAGTTTCAGTGGATTAGTGACCTATCTGGAGAATATCACGGCATAGTGCATGTAAAACTATCCGTGCTCTCTTTCAGACCTGTTTTATTTGTTTTTAAAAGTTGGCATTGAAGCAAATTGTGATCTATATAACAAAATGGTGAAGGAAGTTAGTCAAGTAACGAGTAGCAATTTACGGGTTAGATCTGTTTTTGGGGGCAAATTGTGATCTATATAACAAAATGGTGAAGGAAGTTAATCAAGTAACGAGTAGCAATTTACGGGTTAGATCTGTTTTTGGGGTAACTATTCAATTTATATGATGATCTTGAAGAAGAAAGCATAATTGAAAGAATTGAGGAAAAGGAATTAAAGTGGTTAGGACATGTTTTAAGAATGGAAGATGAGCGATGGCCGAAGCAACTATATGAATGGCATCCTAACAGAAAGAAGAAAAGAGGAAGACCAAGGTTAACATGGAAGGAAAACATGAAGACAGTAATGCAAGCTAGAGGGCTAAGCATCGAAGATGCCCAAGACCGTAGGCTTTGGAGGTTTGGCACGGGAAAGACGGCAGCAGCTGTAAAAACCCGAAGATAGATAGAGATCTTGAAGAAGATTTTCGGGCTGTAGGACGTGGTCATGAGGCTTGTAGTTCCCCAACGTTTCGCCAGAGACTGCATCTGGCATCCTTAAGGGTTGTCTTGAGATGCCAGACGCAGTCTCTGGCAAAATGTCGGGGAACTACAAGCCTCACGACCACGGTTGAGGATGCCAGACGCAGTCTCTGGCAAAACATCGGGCTACAAGCCTCACGACCATGGCAAGACAACCCTTGAGGATGCCAGACGGAATCTCTGGCAAAACGTCGCAGAACTACAGGCCTCATGACCACGGGCTACAGCCCAAAAATCTTCTTCAAGATCATCACAGCAATCCGGCCGTGAAAGTCTACGTGAATACATTATTCAATTTATAGTTCATTAGTTCAAGTGTAATATTATATGGAGCTGAAACTTGGGCATTAGACAGGCCACATGCAAGTAAATTATTGGCTACCAGAAATGGACTACTGGCAAAGAACAGAAAGAAAATTAAGAATGCATAACATTAGAAACAAAAGAATTAGAGAGATGATGAAAATGGATAAGAATATTCTTGAAGTAACTGAAGAATGAAAATTGAGATAGTATGGACATGTTAAACAAATGGGAAAATATAGAATTCTGAAAATGTTTTTGGAATGGAATTCTGTAAGGAGAATAAGAGGAAAACCACAGGAATAATGGATGAATGGGATCAGGAGGAGTATGAATAGAATGAAATTTGTGGAAAAAGATGTGCAAGGCAGAAATTTTTGGAAGAATAAAATTACTTCCTAATAATAACATTATATATATAAAATGGGCTTCCAATAAAACCCGGACCGGCCTCACAGGGTTTCACCCATCAGGCAGCGCTCTCTCCTCGTCCGCATTTCACTCTGCCAGCAGCTCGTCTTTGAACTAGTCAGTTTACTATCATTCGACAAGATGAGACGTCAGCTGACATTAGAGCAGCGCATTTATGTGTGTAAATGTTATTATAAATACGAATCAGCTCGTCGCGTTCGCGAGGAATTTATTCGGAACTTCCCTGGACAATTACCTCCTTACAGATCGACAATCCACGATCTTGTGACTAAATTTGAGACCACTGGTTCAGTACAAAATAAGAAACACACGCGAAGGCGTACGGTTCTCACCGAAGAAAAATTAGACGAAATTGGCAAAAATTTGGAACGTTCACCACAAAAATCATTACCGAAATTAGCACAAGTTGGGATTTCAATATCTTCTGCACATACAGCAACAAAATTGTTAAAACTCAAACCTTACAAGTGTACACGTGTTCGTTGTCTAAACCAAGGTGATCCCATAGCATGTGTGCGTTATTGTGAGTGGTTTTTTTCATCAGTGCCTGAAGGTTAATCGACCCTCAGCTTTTGTTCTTTACAGATGAATCATAGTTCCACCTAAATGGTCGTGTGACACTCACAATACTCACTATTGGTGTTCTGAAAATCCAAATCGAATACAGGAAATGCCTCTTCATGAACAGAAAATTGGAGTTTGGCGTGCGATTAGCGCAAAGCGCATAATCGGTCCGATTTTCTACGAGAAGACTGTAACTGCAGAGAGGTATCGAAATGACATTTTGACCCCATTTTTTCTTGAACTGACTGAAGCAGAGAAATCATATGGGTGGTTTCAACAAGATTCTGCTACTGCTCATACAGCAGAGGAGTCCATGAATAAAATTAGGGAAGTGTTTGAAGGTAGAGTGATTAGTGCTGGTGTATGGCCCCCTCGCTCCCCAGATCTAACAGTGTGTGATTTTTATTTCTGGGGTAGCCTGAAAGACAAAGTGTACAAAACAAATCCGCACACATTGGAAGAACTGAAGAACAACATAAGAAATGAAATCAGAAACTTGACAGTGCCCGAACTACAGCGTGTCAATCTAAATGTGTTTACTCGGTATAATGCCTGTTTAACTGCGGGAGGACAACATTTCCAGCATTTTCTATAAGGTAAGAAACAGTTCAAGGATGGGTGGCAGGCAGGGTGAATTGCGGGAGGAAGAGACAGCACTGCGTGCCGGGTGAAACTCCATAAGGCCGGTCCGGTTTTATATTGGAAGCCCTGTATATATATATGTTATAATTATATTTTTGACATTTGGCAATGAAGGCAAATATGGTATGAAAAGAAAAAGGTCCTGGGTTCAAGACCCAGTCTGAGCGTATAATTTTTCTCTCAAATATAAACAAGTTCATAAGATATATAGAGTCAGAGATCCGTTGTTCAAGTCCCAGTTCGAGCATTAATTATTCTTTCTAAAATAAAACTACTGTATGTCCAATTATAGAAAGTGTTAATTTAACACATTGCGGACGGATGATGCAAAGTTGCGTCGGAGGTTTGCAACTGTGTGAGATGGGCAATGCAATATTGCATCTTCAATGCGTGATAGATTTCCACTCACTATACACTGGTCTCAGACATCATGAACTTCTTGTGTCAACACCATTTGACAATAACATGAGCTGACCTTGTTATGGCTGTTGCTGAATCAGCAAATTCTCCCCTTGCTACACAATAAACCCTTTCTTAAAACTAACTCAACATGTGGGCACTGAACATACTGTCTAATCGTAGTCTCCATTCACAAGTCAGTTTGTTCAACATGACGCATGCACCAAGTTCATATCGTAAGAAAAAAATTCTCACAGGAAGAAACTATTGCAGAATTAAATGCAGATAATTTATCAGATGTCCCTGATGATTTATTTACTGATAATGACGATGACATTTTAATGAATTTTGATTTACACCCAATCACAGTCTTTTTCACCTTGATTTTATCAATTTAATTTTATCATATTAAAATCAAGCTCCTCCTTTTTAACATTCTGAATAGGTCAGAGCATTATTTTGCAGTGACTGACTCTCTATGAAATATAATGAATATAAAAATTTATATTAAGATATAAGAATCTTAGAATACAAGTGGCTCCCAGATTGTATATATAGTGCACAAATGTAACCAGATACTGCTTGCAGGATATAATAGAAACACGTTTGTAGCAATTGATTATATCACAATAAAAGAAACCACTGTTTGCACTTTCTTAAACGTATTATTTCCCAGGTATTTACGTTACAGAAGAATGTAATTGACATATTTACATCATAGGACATCAGAAATTAATTAATAACCTATAATGTTGGTTATAAACAGTTTGATGTGTTTCATCTTTTCTCCACTAGGTGCATTCTTACAATATTGCAATAAACAGTTAATTTAATTCGTTAAATAGTCCTAACAAATGCCACTCTTGACTTCCAAATTCACTAGATAATTTGCAAATCATTCGTGGCATTACTTATGACTATTTAACTCATGCCCCAAATGGGAGTTAATGACCAATCATATTTCAATTATTTTTAATTTACAACCAATCACAGTTGTGTTTTGCCTAGAATTTACCAACTAAAGTTTATCATAATAAAGAAAGCACCTCCTTTTTAACATTCTGAATAGGTCATAGCATTATTTTGCAGTGACTGATTCACTAAGAAATACGGCTACCAGATTGTAAATATAGTGCATGAATGTCAACACATAGAGCATGCGGGAGTTAATATAAAAACATTTGTAGCAATTTATTATACCACCAAAAAAAAGAAACCACTGTTTGCACTTTCTTAAATGTATTTTTTCCCAGGTAATAACATTCCAGAAAAATATAATTGTCATAGGACATCAGAAATGAATTAATATACAGTTTGATGTGTTTCATTTTTTCTCCACTAGAGTGCATTCTTACAATATTGCGTTCCTTTGGCAATAAATAATATGATCCGGTTGCAGTGATGAACAAAAGAAGCAGATGAAACATACCAATCGTTTCTCATTTGTTTTCAAACATCGCCATTTACATTAAATATATAAATATTTTAAAATAACTATATTTAAATAATGATTTGTGAGTAAACAGCTTAATTTTATTCATTAAATAGTCCTAACAAATGCCACTCTTGATTTCCAAATTATCTAGATAAATTCACTCCTCACTCCGTGAGTCGTGAATTTATTGATAATTTGCAAATCACTCGTGGCGTTGCTTATGATAATTTTTTTGTACTGAATTCTTATCTCTGTCCCAAATTATAACACCATTAACATAAATGAATGTTTTCATTAACTGTTGTTGCATTTTCTCCCACGACTGTATTCCTCATTCCATTCATGAGCACATTAAAGAGGAGAGGTGACAAACAATCCTTGGCCTACTTATTTAATTCAAAATATTCCATTAGTTCATAAGCTACTCTCACATATTTAGGTAATCTTTTATCATTCACTTCACATTCTTCTTTTTATACTAGTTTCGGAACATTACACTTCAGTTCCATCTTATTCTCACATAATTTAATTGTGTTCTGATATGTCTTTATTATTGTTTATTTTTTATTATTTCACTCACCTCATACTTCATAATTCATAGCAGACCCTGGGTTTCTTCACATCTTTTGTGACATTCTCAATGCTGCGTCACGTTCACAACTGACGTCCAATGGCCTTCTATCCTGCAGACTGACCTCTGCGCCATCTGGTGGCCGACCGAAGAATTTCCAAATCAGTCCTCTTTCTTTATAACCGGGTATTTCAAAATTCATAGTTGTATTTTCATTCTTGCATATGTAAATTTTTTCCCAAATTGTGAGTTCCTTCGGTTTTTCCAATTGTTTAAGTAATTTTGTTTTGGTTTCTATTCTATGTTTTTTGACCAGGCATGTGCAGCTATTGCAGATTTTTTGGTTTCTCCATTTTTAACATTTCTGAGGTGTTCTTTTAATCTTGTATTTAGATTCCTTTTTGTTTTTCCTATGTATATCTTTTCACAATCTTTACAATTAATTTGATAAATTCCCGATTTTTTGCAGTCAAAAATGAAAAGATTGAAGACTGCAAAAAATCGGGAATTTATCAAATTAATTGTAAAGATTGTGAAAAGATATACGTAGGAAAAACAAAAAGGAATCTAAATACAAGATTAAAAGAACACCTCAGAAATGTTAAAAATGGAGAAACCGAAAAATCTGCAATAGCTGCACATGCCTGGTCAGAAAAACATAGAATAGAAACCAAAACAAAATTACTTAAACAATTGGAAAAACCGAAGGAACTCACAATTTGGGAAAAAATTTACATATGCAAGAATGAAAATACAACTATGAATTTTGAAATACCCGGTTATAAAGAAAGAGGACTGATTTGGAAATTCTTCGGTCGGCCATCAGATGGCACGGAGGTCAGTCTGCAGGATAGAAGGCCGTTGGACGTCAGTTGTGAACGTGACGCAGCATTGAGAATGTCACAAAAGATGTGAAGAAACCCAGGGTCTGCTATGAATTATGAAGTATGAGGTGAGTGAAATAATAAAAAATAAACAATATTAAAAAACCTCATTGTGTTAATTCCTATCTACATAACTTAATGTCTTTATTAATTTCTGAATTATGCCAAATGGGACTTCTAATTTAAGTGTTATCCAAATTATCTCTTTAGAATAAAAATTAAATAAATGAATCATATCTCACCTCATATTTCATGTTCCTCAATCACGGAAACTGCAGTTTTGAAGAGGAATTGCTCCCATCTTCAAGCATCATCAGTCGTGATGTTGGCTGAAGATGGGAGGGATTCCTCTTGAAAACTGCAGTTTCCTTGATTGGGGAACATGAAATATGAGGTGAGATATGACTCATTTAATTAATCTTTATTAATAGAACATTTTGGCCAGTATGGGATCGGTGCCCACCCAGCATCGTGAAGCATTTGGGTAGCTATAATAAGTAGCGACTCCATGTTGAGAAAACCAACTATAACAGCTGGGGGACCCAACATGCTGACCACATGTCCCCCTACACTGGCTAGATAATCGTCTACCTATGTGATTAACACATTTAGATGTGAGGCCAGCAGTCGGCTGGTAGGCCAAGAGCCTTCTATGCCTGTCGCGCTTGGAGTTATTAATTGAAACCTTATAATATTATTTACCGTAATTAAGGTATGATGAAGAGGACAGTTTTCATGACTTGTCAACAACTCTATACAACTTGGATAGTTTGGAGAATGAGAGCACATCATATCTGTATAAGAAAAGGTTAGATGATCAGTTACTAAACTCTACGTTTGACAATGCTCAGGAAGAATATAACTATATATTACACATCCAAGTTAACTGTTCACGGGCGGAGGGGAAGAGTTTTAGTGCTAGTGTCGCCGATCTACTGAATCTGTGGAAGGGATGCAGGAGAAAACTGTACATCCGATCACGTATTGAAATTTTTCAACTTCAAATGTGGGGGGAGAATCTCTAAACACGTGTGAAAGATCTTAACATGGTTGTGAAATTAGTCATTTAAGCATGGAACACTCAAGGTGTCGGATCATTTAAAATCACAGTATTTGTCGTCTCTCTGTTACCAGCTTCACAATAAATCACAAGTGGTAACATGTAATGAGAAGGGCAAGGAAGGGACAGCTCATTCCTAGACATCACCCCAAAAGTAACAGGGTTGTCAAGTTAGTCATTCTGCCACTGACCGCACAGAACGACGGATCATTAAAATACATAGTATTTGTCAGCTCTCTACCTGCCAATCAAACAACATAATACAAAGGACAGGAAGTGGCAACATAGTAAGGAATAGAAAGAGAAAGACAGTTTGTTAGTTAACATATTTTCCGCCTGCACAAAACACTTGGATGGGTAATAGTAAAAAGCATTCATCAGGCGGCAAAAGAAGCTTTAGGAGAGGCAAATAGAGAATTAAATAAATTAAAATATTTTTGGAATGAGAACTTAGCAAAAGAAATAGCAAACAAAAAAGAAAAATATTTAATGTGGTTGAATACCAAAGATCTGAAAGACCAAATACTATATAAAGAAGCTCAAGCAAGAGTTAGAAAGAAAATTACAGAAGCTAAAAATCAGAGCTGGGAACAAAATTGTTTAAAAATTCAAACATGTATTGGAGGAAAACGAAGTACTGAATCTTAGGGATAATTTAAAAAAAAAAATTGAGGACAAACAATGAACAAACAATACCTATGACCGAATGGGAAAATTATTTTAAAACATTACTATCAGAAAACAGGGTATTTAATTTAGATAATATTCAAAATATTCCATAAATAAATGAAGATGAACATATACAATTGGACGTAGAGGATATTAAAATGAATGTTCAATCATTAAAAAATAAAAGAGCTAGTGGTCCAGGAGGAATACCAGCGGAACTATTATAACATGGATCCGACCATTTATTTGAACGACCGATAAAATGATTTACAAAATTTATGAATTGTGAAAAAGTTCCTGAAGAATGTAAACTAGGATACATTTCGATAATCCATAAAAAAGGAAAAAAAGACCAATGCGAAAATTATAGAGGTATAACAGTAACAAGTACTATGAGTAGACTCTATGGACATAGGATTTAGAGCAGGTCGTTCCACAACCAACAATTTATTTTGCATTACTCAGATAATAGAAAAGAAAATGCAACATGGACAACCTTTGCACCTACTATTTGTAGATCTTGAGAAAGCATAGTCCCATGCCGTAGCCGAGCGGCTAAGGTAGGAAGCCTTGGCGCAGAGCTATGGGACTTGCGCTGGTTCGAGTCTCCATGGGGGAAGAAATTTTCTCATCGTATTTTGGCCAGTATGGGACCGGTGCCCACCCAGCATTGTGAGGCAACTGGGTAGCTACAATAAGTAGCGGCTCCAGGTTGAGGAACCAGCTATAACGGCTGGGGGACTCGACATGCTAACCACATGTCACCCCTGCACTGGCTGTTGATCATCTATCTCTGTGATTGACACATGTGGATGTGAAAGGCCAGCAGCCGGCTGGTAAAAGGGCAACCGCTGAAAAGTGGAAAGACCCTCAATCGGAAATCGGACAAAGCATACGACAATGTCCCTATAGAGAAACTATGGATTGCTCTAAGACGTATGGGAATTAAGACTGTAATAATTAAAGCTATACAAAATTTATATGATAATTGCATGTCTAAAATTCAAATTGGCAGTAATTGTCACATGGTTTTACGATAAATAAAGGTCTTTGTCAAGGTTGTTGTTTATCACCGACTCTGTTTAAAATATATGTACATGAAATATTAAAGAATTGGAGGAGAAAATGTTCAAGCATGGGAATTCCTATTTCAAACAACAAAACTTTATACAACTTACATTTTGCAGATGATCAATTGTTAATTGCACAAGATTATGAAGATTTAGAATATATGACTAGAAAATTAATAGAAGAATATGAAAAATGGGGATTAAATTTGAACATGCAAAAAAATAAAATATTTATCAATTGGTGAACCAGAACAAAATTTAATTTTGGAGACTGGAGAAACAATAAAATCTTGTAGTGAGATCACATATTTGGGAATTAAAATAAATAAAAATGGAAGTTATGAAGAGGAAATAAGAAATAGAAATAATAAAGGTAAATTTGCAATTGCTTGCCTCAATGGAATATTGTGGGATAAAAATATAAGTAATAAAAAAAATGAATGTATATCATACAATTGTTAAAAGCATCATTACTTATGGAGCAGAACTTTGGCCATTAACAACAAAAACAAATAAGTATCTTTTGGCAATGGAAATGGATTTTATACGAAGGGCAGCAAGAAATTCAAGAAGAGAAAAAATTAGAACTCAGTTATAAGGGAGAAAATGAAGATTGAAGACACTAATAAATTAATGAGTCATTTTAACATCTTACCTCATATTTCATGTTTTTTTTCAAACTTATCATCCTGGAATACATAACAAATTTCAAAAAATTTTCAAGAAATTCAATATTACATTGGCACCGATAAATAAATTTAGCCTTGGTAACTTATTAATAACCAATAAGAAAATGACACCCCAGATAGTAAAAAATCTGGAATTTATCAAATTGATTGTCGAGATTGCAATAAAGTATATATAGGAAAAACAAAAAGAAATTTGGACACTCGCACAAAGGAACACTTTAGAAATATTAAAAATGGTGATATTGAAAAATCAGCTATTGCAGCACATAGTTTGTTGGAAGGTCATAGAATCGAAAAAGAAGCTAAACTTCTAAAACATTTGGAAAAACCTTTGGATTTGACAGTTTGGGAGAAAATATTTATACAGAAGAACAAATTTAAATCTATGAATTTCGACATTCCGGATGAACGTGACCTCATCTCGAAGTTCATCGAATCAACACCAGATGGCAACGATATCTCGAAGTTCGTCAAATCAACACCAGATGGCAACGTTATAGAGGGAGATTCCAACGAATATCCGGTAGTCATAATGGCGGTTGAAAATGAATGACAAGATCATTTGAAAACTATAGTTACCGTGTTTGAAAAAACATGAAATATGAGGTAAGATGTTAAAATGACTCATTAATTTATTAATTAAGAACCTCATAATGTATTTCCCAATTTTAACTTTGAAGACACTATTTTAGATTATATTAAAACTTAGCAATTAAGATGGTATGGACATGTCTAGCGAATGGAAGAGGATCGACTACCAAAATCTGTTTTGGAATGGAAACCTGAGGGAAGACGAAGCAGAGGAAGACCTAAAACCTCCTGGAGTCAGGGAATATGTTTATACATGAAGGAGAAACATCTACAACCAGGAGATTGGATGGACAGACAAAATTGGCTATTAGGAATCGGACGATGTCAAAGACATTAATCAACCGATGATCTATCTAATTAAAGATGTTATATTAATTCATACTTTAATTAGATAGTCATCCTCAACTAAATTATTAAACTTCTCTAACTCTTCAATTATAAACTTTGATATATTAAAATCAAGTGGTAAATAAATAAATACTTACATTGTAGGACTAGTTGAGCTGCTAGGAGTATCATTAAATTCATTTGCATCATAGAAATCTTCTTCTTCAGAGCTGGAGTATGAAGTGGGAGGAACAATCAAAGTCATGCTTGGTCTATGGCCGCTTCCAGAAACATTCAAACCTGTTTCCAAATTCAAACAAAACTCTTTAATACACCCATAAATCACATTTAAATGATTAATATGTAAAAAATAAACTAGTCTCAACAGTAAGGTAGTATAAAGAAGTGAAATGGGATATGCTACACTTAGCGTCGCAAGAAAATTCTTCTAAGTTCTATAGAATCGCAGTGCGCATGCGCTAGTGCTCCATGTAATCCCAGAAAGATAAATGCAACCTCCAGCAGTTGGCGGTATATGTATGTGAAATCAGTATGACCAACATTGACACAAAATTCCCAGAACTTGTCTAAAAATGTATAATTAACACGAAATGAACTAGTGGAAATATGATTTTACGTGGTAACCGTCCGATATTTTGAATTTTTCATAGAATAACAGATATGAAGAGGTAATTTATTTTACGTATCAAATCACATTTAAAAAGCAAGGAACCTAAAAGCTAACCAAACCTAAATCAATTACTGTAACACAAATCAATTACTCTAACGTAGGTGAAATCCAGGGAACGTGGAAGTGATGTTGGCAACATCTGGAGTATTTTGGGTTGTTGATGGTGGCAACATTGGAACAACATAGGAAGAGGAGGGAAAATAGCAGAAAGTAGCAAGGAAGAATGTAGGACGATCATGTTTTTACGTAAATATATAAATATAAAAAAAAGATTGTTGCAACATTGGAAGATGTTTAAAATGTGTTTAAAAGTGTTGCAAAATGTGTTAAACGTGTTTAAAAGTGTTTACTGCATCAGTGGCATAAGAAATTAAAATTAAAATTTTTTGCGATGTTTAGTATACAACACCCGTGAAATGTACAAAAGCAAGAATATTTGCTTCATTACTAAGTCACTGACACTATCAAACCCATAGGTTCATGGCTGTGTGGACATAAGCTCTCCATTCATCCCTATTCTGAGCTAATGTTTTCCAATCATCCCTTGTATAATCTATTTCCCTCAAATCATGATAAATGTTACTCTCCCACCTCATTTTTGGTCTACCAACTTAGCATTTTCCCTCTAGTTTTCCTACAAGAAGCTTCCCATGTCTCTCTTTCATTTCCCATTTGTGCCACATGTCCTGCCCATTGCAATCTAAGATACTTAACTGTTTGTATTATATCTGATTTCCCATAAAGAACATGTAGTTCACTGTTATGAAGTCTTCTCCATTTGCCTGTCTGTTCATCTCTCTTTGCTCCAAAAATTTTCCTAAAAACTTTATTTTCAAAAATTCGTAATCTTTTCAGTTTAACATTTTTTGAGAGAAGTGGGAGGAAAAGAGTCCTTGTAATGTATAATAAAATGCGGATATGCTTTCCTTCAGGTCGGTAGAAAATTTTTCTAAGTTCTATAGAATCGCAGTGCACATGCGCTAGTGCTCCAATTATCCCAGGTAGATAAATGCAACCTCCAGCAGTTGGCGGTATATATATGTGAAATCAGTATGACCAACATTGACACAAAATTCCCAGAACTTGTCTAAAAATGTATAATTTATTTTACGTATCAAATCACATTTAAAAAGCAAGGAACCTAAAAGCTAACCAAACCTAAATCAATTACTGTAACACAAATCAATTACTCTAACGTAGGTGAAATACAGGGAACGTGGAATCACATTTAAAAAGCAAGTTCGGGTTGTTGATGGTGGCAACGCTGGAACAACATAGGAAGTGGAGGGAAAAAGACAAAGAGTAGGAAGTAAGTAATGTAGCACGACCATGTTTTACGCAAATATATAAATATGAAAAAAAAAACTCGTTGGAACATTGGAAGATGTTTAAAATGTGTTAAAAAGTGTTGCAAAATGTTTTAAAAGTGTTTAAGAGTGTTTAGTGCATCAGTGGAATAAGATATAAAATTGAAAAAATTTTCGGACCTGAAGGAAAGCACAGCCTAAAATGCATTTCCAGAATTGAGCCTATATTTAATTTCTTTCTGAATCTCATTTCTATATATAATTATTGTTCCTAGTTATTGCCTATATTAGCAGCCCCAATGATATGATGGGTGATGATGATTAGTGGTGTGCCAGGAAAGTCCTTAATCCTAAACTTAGGCTCAAATCTATGAACGCATTAGACCGTAAAAGTCGTCCTCTGCCTGAACTCTGCTGAGAAAGTTGCATGCAAATACGTTTTTGCGTACTCAAAAATCTATTCATGTGATAATAATTGTTGAAATTCCTAAGCTACCAGGCGAGGTGACTTAGCAGAGAAACGAATCGTGAGCAAACCGATGGTAACCGATGTAGTTTTAAACCTTGCCACGTACCTAGCTGCTTTATCCAAGATGTCGGACCTTGAAGACTTCGATCACGTTTCCGGTATACGCGGAGAAGAGAAATTTGATTGAGTCTACCCAAGAATTCAACTGGAAGAACAGGAGAATCGGCGTAATATTGCGCGATGCAGACGTCGTCGTATACGGTATTATTTGCGGGACGCAAGCGTAAATGCGTTCCTCTAGCAGACGATAATAACGGAAGTGGTTTTTATCGCTGAGAATTCTGGGTAATCTCTTGCCAATATTACGAAAACTACGACTTTCATGTATGACCAGCTAATGGGTAGCTAATTCGATCTTTGCACTAGCTCATGGAAAGTCAGCTCACCAGTGATTGGAAGTAATTTGAGTAGAGACTAATGTTAAAAATAAAAAGTCAGAAATATATCAAATTGAATGCATGGGTTGTGAAAATATATATATATATAGGAAAAACAAAAAGAAACCTAAAAATTAGAACCAAAGAACACATAAGAAATATTAAAAATGGGGAAATAGAAAAATCTGCAGTTGCTGCTCATGTTTGGTCTGAAAAACATAATATAAATTCAGACACTAAATTATTAAAACAGTTAGAAAATACAAAAGAGCTGACTATTTGGGGAAAAATTTATATTCAAAAGAACAGAAACAGAATTACGAATTTTGATATACCGATGGAGCGTGACCTTGTTTGGAGGTTCTTTGGCCAACCACAGGATGGAGCTGACATCGACATCCAGGCTATGCAACATAAATAAAACCAGTCTGGGAAAGCTGACGACAAAACAGAACTGTTTTGAAACATGTTCAAGAACAAATCAAGATTAATATTGAGGTTAGATGTTCAGACTAAAAATAATATAATTAAAATAACCTCAAAATATAACTTCCTAAAATTAAGTATTAGAGACTAATGTATTTGCATGCGGTCCTTGATCTAAGGTGTATATGACTGATGATGATTATGATGACCATATGATGCTCTGGAACCGTTTGGGCCTTAAAGTTCCCTGACATTTGTCTTAAACCCACCAAAAAAAAAACTTATCCGGACTGAAATTCGAACTTGAGCCTTGAGCTACCTCGAGACCACAGCAGTGGATGGCACAAAACTATATTTTTATATTATTATATACATCTTTCCTCATTAGAGGATTGCCTCAAGGACAAAGTGATACAGACAATTTTTGTGAATGTAGCTGTGGATATATTTTGCTTCAAGCGACTGCAGTGCTGCTTAGTGAGTGAAATATAAACTTGAAATTCTGAAATATCAGGTTTTTTTTTCTTCAGTACAATTCAATAAAAAATTTAACATGTGTCAGTAAAATTAAAAAAAAAAAAAGTGGAACATTGAACAAAACACCATACACTACTGAAAGAATAAGAATCTAAGAGGAAAACATAGTGAAACATATTTAACTTTTATAGGAATTGGATATGCTACACTTCGGGTCGCACGAAAATTTTTCTAAGTTCTATAGAATCGCAGTGCGCATGCGCTAGTGCTCCAATTATCC
Organism: Diploptera punctata; assembly: GCA_030220185.1. Taxonomy (NCBI): domain Eukaryota; kingdom Metazoa; phylum Arthropoda; class Insecta; order Blattodea; family Blaberidae; genus Diploptera; species Diploptera punctata. The sequence continues at coordinate 1,379,314 of JASPKZ010003448.1, read as the reverse complement.
CAGGTAGATAAATGCAACCTCCAGCAGTTGGCGGTATATGTATGTGAAATCAGTATGACCAACATTGACACAAAATTCCCAGAACTTGTCTAAAAATGTATAATTAACACGAAATGGACTAGTGGAAATATGATTTTACGTGGTAACCGTCCGATATTTTGAATTTTTCATATGATAAAAGATATGAAGAGGAAATTTATTTTACGTATCAAATCACATTTAAAAATCAAGGAACCTAAAAGCTAACCAAACCTAAATCAATTACTGTAACACAAATCAATTACTCTAACGTAGGTGAAATCCAGGGAACGTGGAATCACATTTAAAAAGCAAGGAACCTAAAAGCTAACCAAACCTAAATCAATTACTGTAACACAAATCTCTAACGTAGGTGAAATCCAGGGAACGTGGAATCACATTAAAAAAGCAAGGAACCTAAAAGCTAACCAAACCTTAATCAATTACTGTAACACAAATCAATTACTCTAACGTAAGTGAAATCCAGGGAACGTGGAAATGGTTGGCAACATCTGGAGTAGTTTGGGTTGTTGATGGTGGCAACGCTGGAACAACATAGGAAGTGGAGGGAAAATAACAAAGAGTAGGAAGTAAGCAATGTAGCACGACCGTGTTTTACGCAAATATATAAATATGAAAAAAAAACTCGTTGCAACATTGGAAGATGTTTAAAATGTGTTTAAAAGTGTTGCAAAATGTTTTAAACGTGTTTAAAAGTGTTTAGTGCATCAGTGGAATAAGATATTAAATTGAAAAATGTTTGCGACCTGAAGTGTACAACAGCCTAGGAATTAATCACTATGAGGTTTAATTTATGGTGAAATTAAATGTTTCTTACCTCTCCTCATATAACTTTTCTAAGTAGATCGCGATTTCGGGACCACAACGGTATCAACTTCAGCACTTTCTTGGCGACTGATGTTATGTCGATCTGAAGAAACTCTTCTTCTTCCCTCTGTTGGTGGACCGATGAACCTCTGGATCAGGTCAAAATTTGCGGAAATTTCTAAGTTCATAAGTTTTCCTTTGTTTTTCTGAATGTGGATCTTTTCCCAAACGGTCCACCAACAGAGGGAAGAAGAAGAGTTTCTTCCGATCGACATAACATCCATCGCCAAGAAAGTGCTGACGATGAGACCGTTGTGGTCTCGAAATCGCGATCTACGTAGAAAATTTATATGAGGAGAGATAAGAAATATTTAATTTCACCATAAAGTAAAACATATTTGAAGAGAAAAATTATATGCTCGGACAGGAGTTTGAACCCAGGGCCTTTGGCTTTCTAGACCAATACTCTACCAACTGAGCTATCTGAGCACTCCAATCTAAATCACATTTTTTTCTCTTATATACACTGTTAATTCCCGTGTGACAAATGCTACGTAAACCTTTGCTTCGATCTTGCAAATGGCAGCTTCTTTATTAAGAAGACCGACTGTTGGGAATTTTACATTACATTATAAAGCCAGTATGGCCTTTTTCTCTTCAAATATGATTTATCCATCATTGAGATGTATGAAATGAATAATAAAAACTCGAAAGTAAAAAATAGTTATTAAATCAACAATAAACACAGCAGTAACACAAAAGTTAAACAAATAAATAGAACTAGAGAAGAAAGATAATACAAAAAATCACATAAAAATTAAAAGAAAACAAAAAAATTCTACAATTAGGAACAAACATGGAAATACATCTAAAAATGACTAAATAATAATCAAGAAAATAAAATGGCAGCCCATCACAACAATGTCCACAACTGAAAAGGAGTGTGAGATTTAGAACAAAGAATATTAAAGCATGGGAAGTCAGTGAAATTAATTGAGGCGCTTAGAATAGCAAGGGCGTATATGCAAAATAGTAGTTTTGAGAAAAATGTGTTTAAAGTTTCACAAACTTTTTTCTTTATATCGCGTGACATAGCGTATCCGTCAATGCGAAGAAGTTAAATATTGTATTCTGTAGTGGTTTAAAATTTGGACCGATGAACCGAAAGTGCGATTTTCGGTTCGCAACTGCAGTGCCGTTATCCTCCTTGAACAGGAAAGATTCGTGAACTATGCCAATATCCCTTCTCTATGCATCTACCTCCCTCTCCTTTTTACCTCTCCTGTTGCGCTGTTTGTGCTGCGCATCTCCCCTTCTACTTCGGAACGCTCAAATACGCTACGCACATTCAGAACATTATCATTCGATCGGAACTTTATGTTGAGACTACGTCGTCTGGAGCACGCGAGTGGCGTGGTTTGAGTTTTGGTCCGGAGGACCAGGGAAAGCCACCCTGGCTTGGACTGTTTGTATGAATTAACTTGTTTGAGTGAGTTATATATTTTTTGATGTTAATGATTATTATTTATATTTTTGTTTAAATTCAAGAATGATCAATATTTATATTTGTTATATTTTTCCTATACTTCAGACGTCTTGTTTATATTAAACATCATTTTTATATACATCCTGTTTAATGTTCAAATTATTTATGTGCATGCTGCTGTTGGGCATATTCTCGTACATAAACTTACTTATTTAGGAGATCATACAAGCTTCCCTTTTTCCGTCTAGCTTTCATGGTTAATAATAATAATAATGATACACCTAGTTTAACCAAGAATCGTAGATTACTCAAGTGTTTTAAGATCTATTGTTAATTTATGTTTAAGTGTTTGGAAAAGAAAGATGAATCAATCTTTGCTTCTTATGGGCCCGGGCAAAGGCTTTTGAATAATAACCTTGATTGTTATGAACTCAAGTCTAATATATACAACGGAAACAAAAGACGATACATGGCGGCGTAATAATGGAGCGCGATTCTTATAAAATAAACTGCACAAAATGGTTTCGCAGCGCGTGGTTCATATTATCATTATAAAAATCTGCACACCGATATGAAAGGCCTATTGCAAGTTAAACTTATTAGGCTACTTCAGAAAAGACAATCTGTATTATTCACGTGATAAATTACAAATTTATATATTAATGGTGAATTTTGTATCCCTGGTTTCCAAAATACTCTTAAGATAAGGTACTTGAGGGTGTTATGGCCCGGTTGCTGTTATGGTCCATTGTTTAATACGAATGTAGTACATGAAGCAGCCAGTAGATGGAAGTGAACGGCACTTCAGGACGTTCTGAAAAGTCGAATAGGATGAATGGAAGAAAGTTAATCCAAGTAGTCTTAACCGGAAGCCGCCATTTGCTACATGTACGCGAAGCAAGAATCTCGCTTGTCATATTTGCTCCTGGTAAGTGATATGTATTTTCATAGCTAATCACCATATTAAATTGGTTTGATTGTTGATATTGTATCACTTAGTAACGTACAATCTTACAATGGAGTAATTTGTTGTATAAAGTAAAAATGGCGGTGGTTATTACGTATGGTTTGAACCGAAAGTGCGATTTTCGGTTCACTACTGTAGTGTCGTAATCCTCCCTGGACAGTAAGATTCATGAACTATGCCAATATCCTTTCTCTATGCATCTACCCCCACTCTCCCTTTTTGCCTCTCCTGTTGCGCTGTTTGTGCGGCGCATCTCCCCTTCTACCTCGGAACGCTCAAATACGTAATGCACATCGAGAACGTTATCATTCATTCATTCATTTTTTGGATGGGAACTTTGAGTTGACAAGGTCGTCTGGAGCCGCGAGCGGCGGAATTTAAGTTGGTCCTGAAGACCGGGGAAAGCCACCCTGGCTTGGACCATAGTATGAATGTGGTGTGAGGTATGATATGGTTTTTTGTCATGTTAAAGCATTATTATTTATTTACTTTTGTTGAATGATCAAATGTTTATCTTTGTTATATTTTCTAGGCACTTCAGACTTCTCGTTTATATTAAACATCATTTTTATACATATCCAATTTAATGTTCAAGTGATTCATGTGCATGTTGCTGTTTGATATTCCTGTACTGAAACTCACTTATTTAGGAGATCATTCTAGCTCCCTTTATTTTTCCGTCTAGCTTTCATGATTAATAATTACAATGAAAACATTCATTTTAAGTTACTCTGGTGTTTTGAGACCTGTTATTGATTTATGCTTAAGTGCTTAGGAAAGAAAGATGAATCAATCTTTGCCTCCTATGGGCCCGGCGCAGAGCTTTGTGATTAATAACCTTGGATGTAATGAACTGTACGCTAGTAGATGCAACGGAAACAAAAAGACGATCTACTCAGCACCTAACGGTAGCTGGCAGCGTGGTTTCAACCCGCACATGTTTATGAAACCACTCTGTTCGTTATTATGGCCCACGCATTGCCGGGTGGGCCATATTACCAACACGTTTATAATAGTTCAAAAATCACTGCAATATTTATACAGTTTTGTTCTTTCCAGATATTCAATAATGACAAAAGAAAATACGTCCGATGACAGTCAGTGGAACAAAATGGACACAGGAGTCATTATCCAAGGCCATCCGAGAGGTAAAAGAAAACAAGGCTACCGTACGTCGGGCTTCAGACCCACGGGCATATACCCCGTCAACACTTCGGCAACTCCAGAAGAGGCATATGCACCCAGCCTACCAACAAATCAACCTTATGATCAAAGAATTCTTCAAAATAATCAAGATTTTGATAACCCACAGCCGGGAGTTTCAGGACTCTCAAGCACATCTCAGAAATCGACTGCAACAAAGAAGCCTTCTAAACGTCTTCATCAAACTCCGGAAGCAACTACGACTTTTCATTTGAAAGTGATGTTTCAGATGTCATCGATTCAGTACCTACCTATGTGAATGCTGAAAATGAACCCTCAACACCTCTAAAATCTAAACAAAATTCGCCGGGAAATGCATCGATAAAATCATCAGGGCAGAGCTCATTTAGTGACTTCTTCCCCACACCTAAGAGGGTGAAGAATACAACCACTAACAGAAAACCAGCTATCAACTCGCGTGGAGTACATTTGAGGAAACAATTGTTTTGAGAGAGCAACACCAAGAAAACGATAGCTAAGCTCACCAACACCAACAAGAAGATTAAATCCCCAAAGAGCTAAAATAACGGAGGCTAAAGGAAATCCCAAAAAATCTACCAATCCAATCTCTCAGATGGTACTGCACAGTTTGCAAAGAAGACGAGTTTAAGGATATGAGCCCTGTGTATAGTGTGTAATAATTATGTTCATGAGGAATGCGTGGGGCTGTCCAGAGAAGATCATGAACCTTTCGTTTGCCCAACTTGCGAATGAATCTTTGTTTTTCCATAATTTGACATAAGTTATATAATTTTCAGTTAATTATTAGTAAACTGACTTCATTGATATGTTGTAAACTGTTCTTATTCATACTGTACATTACATCGTTTCCATTGTATATTAATTACATTCCTGAGTAAAATTTAACCAGTGTTTTAAATGGGGAAATAAGTGGGCCATACCACATACATATGTTGGTGTTATGGCCCAAAGGTAAGCTTTTGGGAAACGACCAGTTTAGCAAATTTAACATGCAAGTACAATAATTACTTTTATTTTGTAAGAAAGTAAACATGTACAAGAATATAATACAAAGAAAACCAAACAAATTCGGGCCAAAATGACGACTGTAAAAATTCTCAAACGTTAAGTGGGCCATAACACCCTCAGTTACCTTATTCTATTTTAATATTCATATTTTTTATTACAATTTAACAGTAAAGTAAAAAATAAACTACGGATTTTACTCTTAGACAATACTGTAGTTGTTCATTGACGTTACCCTATTACAAAATAGAGTAACATGCTTAATAAATTGAAAAATTCTAAATAAAAGATGAACATATTGATTAAAGAAACAAATAATTAAAAATCATTTCGACTCACAAAGCCAAAATGTGGAAGCAGGCGCAACAACTTGTGAAAATACTGTTGTTGAAGCTGGGTTAATAATTTAACAGTCCTCATCCACTTCGTCCTCTTCTTCCTGGGAGAAGCGATTCAAAGTTTCTTGGGCAGAAAATATGCTGTTGAAGTGCCCATGGTGAGTTGCTGGAATTTTGGAAAGAAGCACTCGAATATCTCCAGCTTTTCTGAGGAAATAGTGGTTTTGTGTATGTTTCGGATAAGGTGATTGATGAAATATTAAAATGATTCTGATCATACATTTTTCCACGTCGTTTTTGCAGATTTATATTATAAGGTTCTTCTGTATTGTAGGCAGGTTTGATTCCAAATACCATTTTGTAATTATTGAAAAAAACGAACACTCTGCCTTCCAAAAACTTGGCGCCCAGATCTTGCTGCTTTGTTATGTGATCCTGGAGAATTTGAACGTCTTTAAAATCTTCTCTCCTCATTGACACTACGTAGAAAGGGTTCTTTCTCTTGCATACTTTAATGTGTTGCCCATACTGTATGCAGGTAAACACTTCTCTTCTACAAAGATGTTTTTCTATATTACCAAAATCACGGTCACAGGGTAAGTATGAGTGTCCTGGCACCATGAATATGTGTTCAATTTTCATGAAACGGTCTGCATGGATATATTTGAGGCAAGACAAAACTATGTTTAAATTTTTGTTCTAAAATTATGCAACGTCTTCACTTCTGGTGCTATTTTATTTTCTATGTAATGCATGGCATTCGAGGGCTAGGGAGTCTTTCCTTTCTTCCATTTCTTCTTTCCTTTATTTTCTTTTCTTCTCCAGAAAAGCCTGACCAGAGGCTATAAGATGGCAGCCCCATCACTGGTCTTGCCTTCCTTTGGCCAGCAACAATCGAAGGGACTGTTATTATGCTTTCAAGTCTTATCCGAGAATTTCCCGGAAGGAGGACGAAGATCTCTGGGCCGTCCTTTGAAACACTGGAGGCAAAATTTTCTATAGGATCGTAACAGGCCTTGGCCTAATACTTAGAAGGAAGAAGAAGAAGAAGAATGTAATGCATGAGGCAACTTGAAATTTCAACAGACCCTCGTTTTACAGTGCTCTCATCCCAAATGAACATAGAGGCATTTGCGGTTTTAAGATTGTGAATTCCAAAATTATAAGTTCGTAATTTCCATTTATAGTACTGTATACCCTACGTATTTTAGGAGTTCACAAGACGCTGAGAATGTATGTAATACCTAGCGTGTACCAGCGAAAGAACTGAATGAAAAACCTATTCATCTGCACATCATCCTTGTAGAAATAACCAGACAACACTAAACAGTTAAGATAATATCTGGGCCTAAACAAACTCGAGGAATATAAGGGTAATATAAATATCCTGGATGAGATAAGCGTGCAGGCAGCTAGGTTGGCCGCATATGCCATTGCTATCCTCAAACCCATCTGTTATTGTGCTGCGATGCATCAGGTCTAACACCACGTGTTATTGCAATGGATATTTCATTCTCTTCCAAGGCATATCAACAGTTCTTACTCACATGGATAAAAGAAGAAGGTTCAGAGTTTATATTGCAATAATAAAAAAAAAACTGATTTTTGTTGATTCGCCCTTGCTATTCTAAGCTCAATTGATTATTCAAGAATAGATTGGAGTGGGAGAGATGGACAAAACAAGAAACTGATGGCATAAAGGACTGAAGAAGAATAAAATAAAATTTAATGGAATGAACATTGAGATTATGAGAGAGAAAAGGGAATTCTAGTGCAAATGACAGTCTACAGTAATTTAAAAATTAGCAAAAAATCATACAAATTATATATTGTAGCAGCATATGATTAACAATCTGAGAATAGTACATTACAATGCGAGGTTGGAAAGTGGTTTTTGCAGAAGTGAGGAAATGTTTAAAAACCAAGCGATAGCAAGGTTTTAATTTCTGAGATTCTGTAAAAACACTTCACAAACATGCGTTGTACATTATTGTTTGTGCAATGGTGTTTTGAAAATAATAAATAAAATAGTAAAATAATAACATCTATGTTGGAAATATTTGCATTCATTATAAACAACTGACTAACGTTAATAGTGTGGGCAATGTTTATTAGTTGAGACTACAGCAGGCTGTGACACCAATCAATCATAAAATGGTGACAAGTATTTTATTTATTGTTTTATATTGTTTCAAATAAAGTTCAGTTCATTTAAAATGCAGTGATTTGTTTCATTTAATGTATATTAACACTACCTTTTGGATATATTTTTATATATACATTGCACGTAGTATATATAAAGGGCAGTGGTTTTACTTCCCGCACAAGGTTTGTAATATGTAATATTACAATATAGTTATTTAATTTGGCAACTGTGAAAAGTAGGAAGTTGAACTTTCAATCATAGTTGCCATTGCTGTAAGTACGACAAAACACACTATTGCCCTGAAAAAATCCATCAACACTGTCTAGGTTTGTACTTCAAAATCTTGTAATTAGAAATGAGCATTATAACTAAACCACCAGGACCCATATGTTGAAATTGGTAAAAATAAATATTATAATTTGTAAATGAATGAGTCATTTTTAACATCTTACCTCATATTTTATGTTTCTTTAAACACAGGAACTAGTTTTCAAGAGAAAGATCTCTCTCATTTTCAACCGACGTTATGACTACCAGATTTTCGTTGGAATCTCCATCAATAACGTTGCCATCTGGTGTTCATTTGATGAACTTTGAGATGAGGTCACGTTCATCAGGAATCTCGAAATTCATGGATCTAAATTTGTTCTTCTGAATATATATCTTCTTCCAAATTGTCAATTCTAAAGGTTTTTCCAAATGTTTTAAAAGTTGGGCTTCTTTTTCAATTTTATGATATTCATCATCATCATCATCATCATCCTTTCAAGTATTAGGCCCAGTGGCCCGTAATCGTCTCCCTCCATCTCCGAAAAGGTCGACCTCACAGATCTTCTTCTGCTCGAGGAATGTAGTGAATGATTTGTTTGTGGGTTTCTGTGACGATCCATGCGCTGAATATGGGCTAGCAATTTGTTTTTCTATATCCTTGGAGGTACTCAGATATAGGTACGATGTTTAACTCTCTGGCTATTGTTGAATTTCTTTGGTGGTCTAGAAGGCTATAACCTGCAGTTCGTCGCAGAAATTTCATCTCCGTGGCTGTAATATGACGACCATCCTGAGTTCTGATGGTCCAAGCTTCACTGCCATAACAGATTATGGGTCTAGCGAGAATTTTATACAAAAGAGTAGTGAAGTGCATTCAATAACCTCTCCTACTTAAATCCCAACCTCACCTTCACGTGGTGTAACCTGTTTATAACAAACAAGCTCTGGGGACCGAGTCACAGCGGTATAACTGTTACATCAGGATTAGAGTAAATGCTAATCCTCCTTCATGCCTGTCCAGAGGCTTTAGGTGGCAGCCCCACCACTGGACTTACTACTTTTCGGCTAGCAACCGACTGGTAGGAAATCAACTTGCTTTCAAGTCTCCAAAGATACAAATTTTATGATATTTGGGAGAATATATATATTCAGAAGAACAAATTTAGATCCATGGATTTCGAGATTCCTGATGAACGTGACCTCATCTCAAAGTTTATCAAATCAACACCAGATGGCAACATTATTGATGGAGATTCCAACGAAAATCTGGTAGTCATAATGTTGTTGAAAATGAGAGAGATCCTTCTCTTGAAAACTAGTTCCCATGTTAAAGAAACATAAAATATGAGGTAAGATGTTAAAAATGACTCATTAATTTACAAATTAAGAACCTCATAATGTTGTTTCCCATATTTAACTATGAATTATAATTTGTGTTTGTAGCAAAATTCATGAATAAATAAGAGACTAGCAGAAAAATGAACACACAGAAAGAAGCAGGAAGAAGCATGCGGCACTTGACAGAATTATTCTGTCACTCACTTGCCAGCGATGGACGTTGTGCAGGTATTGATGCTGAACCACGTCTTCTATTCTCCATACACTCTGCTCCGACTTCGATTCCTCTATGGAGACAATTATTCTCTTCCTCTTCATGAATATCAGAACCATATGATGAAATTTCCACCCCTAATCATAAATACCAAACTATTCGTCCTACAAATTGACACTTTTAAGGCAATAATTTTTATATTATTCCATTAATGCAATAAAAGCATTCAATTAAATAAAAGTGGTCACAATTCTTTATTTTTGTACATTAAACTGCAAACTCAACATTTATGAAGGAAATTCTTTTCTCCTGATTCACTCACTGACATTTACATGACTAGTAAATGGAATCATTAGGTGATATAGGTACTGAAGAAAAATAATCCAAAGAAATAAAAATATTTACAATAGATGTATTAATTGTGTTAGAATTGGAAGATAAACAATCAGAGAGGTTTGAAACAAAGAGAAGAATGAGACAAGAAAATACATCATCATAAGTAATGTCATGACCAGTTATATTATATGGGTGCGAAACATGGACTCTTACTTTAAAGGAGGAAATGAGATTACGAGTATTTGAGAATAAAGTTCTTAGGAAAATTTTTGGACCAAAGAGAGATGAAGAGACAGGTGAATGGAGAAGACTACATAACAATGAACTACATGGTCTTTATAGGAAGCCAGATATAATAAGAACAGTTAAGTCTCGTAGACTGCGATGGGCTGGACATGTTGCACGTATGGGGAATGAAAGACGTGCATGGAAACTTCTTGTAGGAAAGCCAGAAGGAAAACGCCCAGTTGGTAGACCAAGAATGAGGTGGGAGAACAACATTAACTATGATTTGAGAGAAGTGGATTATACAGGAAATGATTGGAAAGCATTAGCTCAGGATAGGGATGTATGGAGAGCTTATGTCCGCGCGGCCATGAACCTACGGGTTCGATAGTGCCAGTGAGTAAGTAAGTAAGTAAGTAAGTAATGTCATGAGTGAAATTATCTAGAGGATTTGGAAATCAAGAGTGGCATTTGTTAGGACTATTTAATGAATAAAATTAAGCTGTTTACTAAAAAAAATCATTATTTAAATATAGTTACTGGTATTTTAAAATATTTATGTATTTAATGTAAATGGCGATGTTTGAAAACAAATCAGAAATGTGAGGTTATATATATTGACTGCAACTTGGTCAGATTATTTATTGCCAAAAAAATCGCAATATTGTAAGAACGCACCCTAGTGAAGAAAAAATGAAATACATCAAACTGTATATTATAACCAACATTATGGGTTATTAATTAATTTTTTTAGTAAACAACTCGGTGAAATCAAGGAATCTGTTCATTTATATAATACATTTGGGAATTTTTAACATTATGAGGTTTAATTCATAAGAATTAAATGAATCGTGATTTCTTCTTACCTCATACTTCTATGTTTTTTTTAAACACATCACTGCAGTATCAGCGACCATCGTCACCATCCTCAGCTGTTTTCGCGACTGTCAATTTTTTCTTTTGCCGGTAATTATCCAAACTGCCATCTGGTGTTCTTTTGAAGGAATTATTTTCTAAACTGCCTTCAAAAGAACACAAGATGGCAGTTTGGATAATTACCGGCAAAAGAAAAAATTGACAGTCATGAAAACAGCTGAGGATGGTGATGATGGTCACTGATATTGCAGTGCTGTGTTTAAAAAACATAGAAGTATGAGGTAAGAAGAAATCACGATTCATTTAATTCTTATTAATCTGTTCATTATTTGCTATATTCAATGTATTTGTTGGAGAGTTAGTCACTGCAAAATAATGCTCTGACCTGTCCAGAATATTAAAAAGGAGGAACTTTCTTTATCACAAAAGCAGGAGCTGATGAAGGGAAATCAATAAAGAGCAAGGTGAAACACAACTGTCATTGGTTGTAAAACAAAATTCATTGAAACATGATTGGTCATTAACTTACATTTGGGGCATGAGTTAAATATTACTTTATTCAGTTATGGATGAAGTCATAAAAAAATGCTCAATCACTATGCAGAGTGTAACTAAATTCCCATTACAGACATTGAGGATGTATCATGGGGACCAAGATGGATACGTGTAGCAGAGGAGCTCACGTCCGAAAACTTATCATATTTCCACTATATGCACGCAAAATACCACAACACACATTTACAACTCTCCTGCATTTTTGGTGCTAAAGACCCTGCATGCTTTCTCGACTTGAAGCTGCTAGACTACTACATGTGGAGTCACATGAAATCCCTGATTTACGAGGCCCCTGTGGCATCTGAGGAAGACCTACTGATATGGGTTGTGGTTGCGGCAATGTTGCAGGAAAAAGGATTGGTGATCGTGAGTACCAGAACATGAAAATAATGAGATGAAAATAAATGTTCTTCCTTTGCTAATACTTTTATATCCTCTTGTCTTGTAAGCCCATGTTTCCCTTAACAGATTTTCCCATATAGGGAAGAATTTGAACCATACTAATTTAGTTACACTTGTTTTCGTATAGATTTCATTTGAGTGGTCCGTTGTCAGCGTTCTGCCTCATACTGACATCTAGGAAACCAAGGTAGTACTTGGACGGGAAAATTCGGTAAATGTTGCTTAGAGGCCTTTCATTCAGGCTTAAGGATCTTTTACGAGCCTGAAAATCTTCAGACTCGGGACCCACAGCTTAAAGTCCCTCCCGGAGGACTTGCTCCTTGGATTTTTCTGTCCTAAAGAATCCATCGACCCTGGCCGGGTTTGAACCCGCGACCCTCGGGACCAGAGGCAAGGAGCATAACCACAAGTCTACCGCAACCGATACTTCTATATCCAATTAGTGTTTTAAACTCTTTATGGAGAGTATTTAAGATAGAATTTCATAGAATGAAATTTGGAGGATTTAATAATAATGTTATATAGATTATTAATTTGATTTTGGCTCTAAGACGTGCACACATCGCCCGGGAGGTACCGTATCTGTGTTGATATCAGTGGTCACAATGAGCCCTTCTTGTGGACCCAGATGACAGCAGCAGGCATCTGAGACAGCAACATGTGCTGTAGTATTTTGCATGCAGAGGGAAAACATTTCCGGGCATGAGTCTCCATGCTACATATAATTGTCTTGGTTCCACTACATGCCCTCAAAGTCTGTAATGGGAATTTAGTTACACTCTGTATATGCTGATAATTCAACAATGAGATGAAATAGTGAGTGGAGAATATATTTTTAACGACTCACCTCATATGATTTCAAATTCCTTTGATACCGGCAGTTTCAGATAATATCTTGTCCCACTTCAGTCATGGCTTCCACTGATGAAATTCTGTGGTTGTTGATTTCTCTAAGGACATCACCTCTTGTGTTGCCATCTTTCGTTGGGATTATAAACTTTGTAATTAAATTTTTATCCACCGGAATATCGAAGTTCATAGATCAATATTTATTCTTCTGAATGAATATCTTCTTCTTCTACTACAAGGTTTAGGCTATGCAGCCTGTTCTGGCGAAGTTAAAAGTGGAGTCCATCTTCTACGTGGTCGGCCAACATCTCTTGTTCCTCTGGGATTATACAGGAAGGTTCTTTTTGGTATTCTTTCGTTGTTCATTCTCATTAGCGTTCTGTCCATTTTTTATTATTTTCGCTGAATGAATATTCCGATTGAGGGTTTTTCCACTTTTCAGCGGTTGCCCTTTTACCAGCCGGCTGCTGGCCCTTCACATCCACATGTGTCAATCACAGAGGTAGATGATCAACAGCCAGTGTAGGGGTGACATGTGGTTAGCATGTCGAGTCCCCCAGCCGTTATAGCTGGTTCCTCAACCTGGAGCCGCTACTTATTGTAGCTACCCAATTGCCTCACGATGCTGGGTGGGCACCGGTCCCATACTGGCCGAAATACCATGAGAAAATTTCTTCCCCAATGGAGACTCGAACCAGCGCAAGTCTCATAGCTCTGCGCCAAGGCTTCCTACCTTAACCGCTCGGCTACGGCGCAGGACGCTGAATGAATATAATTTCCCAAATTGTCAATTCCAACGGTTTATCTAATTGTTTCAAAAGTTTTTTTGGAAAATGATATTCATTCAGAAGAATAAATATCGATCTATGAACTTCGATATTCCGGTGGATAAAAATTTAATTACAAAGTTTATAATCCACAAACCAATAGTACATAGAAATGTTGAACGCCCATTTACTAGATGGGAGGATTCATTAAATCCCACTTGATGTGAAAACAGGTCAAAAGGACTAATTTCATGAAGCAGAAGAAGAAGAAGTTTATAATCCCAATGAAAGATGGCAGCACAAGAGGTGATGTCCTTAGAGAAATCAACAACCACAGAATTTCATCAGTGGAAGCCATGACTGAAGAGGGACAAGATATTGTCTGAAACCACCGGTATCAAAGAAATTTGAAATCATATGAGGTGAGTCGTTAAAAATATATTCTCCACTCACTACTAATGATATAACCTCATAATGTTTACTTCCCAATATGAATTTAAATATAATGAGATGAAAACTTAAACATACCAATTATATTGGTATAAAGAGTTACAAATGTACAGTCTTAGACATATCGAGTCCCCCAGCTGTTATAGCTGGTTTCCTCAACCTGGAATCGCTACTTATTGTAGCTACCCAAATGTCTCACGATGGTGGCTGGGCACCGGTCCCATACTAGCTGAAATACCATGAGAAAATTTCTTCCCCCATGGAGACTCGAACCAGCATAAGTCTTATAGCTCTCTGGGCCAAGGCTTCCTGCCTTAACCACTCGGCTACGGTGCGGGACTTCAACAGGTTATGCATCACATATTTCTGTGCTGGCTACTGGAGTTATGTGGACTGATGGAGTTGTGAGGTTTTCATTGCCTTCCGCCGATATATGGGAGCTGTTATAATATTTAAAAAAACTTTCTGTCCTGTATAATACAAAATGAAAGGAAATAAAGCATTTCTGAAAATATGTTCAAAATCTTCTAGATTGATGAAGATTTCCTCAAAATTTTTATGTAAATTTTTGTTATCTCCTGTAAATTATTCCCCATGTGGGATCCTTATAGATCTATGCTCCTTCCTCTCTCTTTCGCCTCTCTTTTTGTTAGTACATTTACATGCTACATGTCATCCATAACCTCAATATAATTTAATATAACAGAATATAGAATTTAAATAATTTAATATAAGTTTTAAATTACTTTCAACTAAACTTACCTTCATCTCCCACACTCTTCCCAGATGTCTGATTACTATCCATTGCCAAAGAACTCTCCTGAGAATGGAAAATGCCATTAACGGGATGTGCTGTATTCTGCAAACAAACAGAGAAGACAAAGAATCAAGTTTTTATTTTCTTTTTTTTAGTCTACAGATATCTTACCTCAATTTAATGTTGGTAGTGAAGCATGGACAATACGAAGAAGAGATGAAAGCAGAATAACAGCAAATGAGATGTGATTTATGCACCGTACAGCAGGCTACACAAAGTGAGACCATAAAAGAAATGAGGAAATTATGGAAGAGTTGGATGTAGAACCCATTCTTCACCATATACAAAACTACGAGAACAACTGGAAAGCCCATCTTCAACGAATGCCCGTCGCATAGAATTCCAAAAGCCATACTTCGCTACTGCCCCCAAGGCAAAAGTTTGCTGGGACGTCCAAAAAAGCGCTGGATGGAAAATTCCTCTTTGATACCGTAACAGGCCACATAGCCTAATACTTGCATGGGTGATTATGATGATGAATGTTGATTTGTTCTCGGACATGTTTCGATATATTCTTCTATATCATCGGCAGCTTGGCTAGATACAAATGATGTAGAAGAATATATCGAAACATGTTCGAGAACAAATCAAGATTAAATTGAGGTAAGGTATCTCTAGACTCAAAATAACTTGATGAAAAGAACCTCAAATTATTACTTCCTAAAATAAATCAAGAGAAAGAATGTTTACAAACTGATGTAAATAATCACATATCTGCCCCTTTTTCATAAATGTCATAATGAAAAACACTGGGATGAAGAGAAGCTGGAATTATGTGGAAAAGGAGCAACATAACACTGCTACCAATGTTTGCACATTAATATTACTATTTGTCTTTCAAAGCTGGAAATATTTTGACAGAGAATATATATATATATATATATATATAGTCGGTCTTGAGGTAGTGTGCTGCCCTTGCCATGCAGCGGGCCAGGGTTTGATTCCTGGTTGGGACAGGCTCCTGGGTGAGGTTTCTTTTTTTGGTGTTTTTCCTCACCTGCAAGACAAATGTCTGGAAGCTTAGGGCCCAACAGTCCCCAAAAATCATCCTTCCATTATCATCATCATTTCACTGGTGTGAAAAGCAATGGGAAACTACCATACCTATAATTCCTAGTAAAGCTGCAAAGCATAGCATGAAATTGCTATGACTGCAGTGAAAGACTTGCTCTTGGGCAGAACACTATGGAATGGAATAGAATAATAGAATATACATATATATATATCCATCCATAGTAATTTTGCCCGAGAGCAGGTCTTTCACTGCAACCATAGGATTTTGATGCTATGCTTTTCAGCTTTACTAGGGGAATTATAGGTGTGGTAGCTTCCCGTTGCTTTCCACACCGGTGAAGGATGGTGATGATAATAATGGCCAGATGATTTTCAGGGACCGTTGGTCCCTAAGCTTCCTGACATTTGTCTTACAGGTGAGGAAAAACCCCGAAAAAACCTCACCCAAGAGCCTGTCAAGACCGGGAATTGAACCTGGGCCCGCTGCGTGACAAGGCAGCATGCTACCTCGAGACCACAGTGGTGGACTATATATATATATATATATATATATATATATATATATATATATATTGTAAAAGATTGTAAAAGTGAGAAAAAATTGCCTTCATAATAAATGTTCCGCTGGTCAAATGATATGTTTACAAAATCTTAAAATATAAATTACAATTCTAATAGATTAAATAAGCATTGTTTTATTCTTTCAGTAAATTGAAATATAGAGGAATAGTCATACTACATCTACAAAATGTCAATATCAAGCTGCTGCCTCACATGTGCAATGAAGAATATGTTGGGATTTCAACTGTTTCAAAATGGCAAATTTTCTGTAGAATATCTTAAACACTGGAAAGCAAAGCATTTGAAAAGCGGAGAGAAATACATTATTCTGAATATTTTCAAATAGTTATTGAAAAATATCCCATATCCTAGCTATTGATGATATGGTGAAAATAACAGCAGAATTTACCCAATAATGAAATTCTATTGGTAAATAAAGGTTACTATTGACATCATGGAAAAAGCATAAATGTATAATTAGGTGAGTTATGTTAGAAGAGTGATGACAATATTATTGCATTAGTTTTTAGTGTATTCCCTTTATGTTGGCATACTTTTACACCTATAAATAAAAGTTATCTTCTAAATTATATATTGACGGAGGCAATGAAAACCTCGTAACTCCATCAGTCATTGAAAACCACATAACTCCAGTAGCCAGCACGGAAGTATGTGATGCATAACCTGTTGAGAACACGAACTTTATATTTATTAATAACTTGACTTGTATTCTGTAGTAAAATATGTGGGAACTATTGCTGTATCAATTTTCATAATTATTTAAAACAGATATTTGTTTCTCCTGTAAAATTTACCAAAATGGAGTTACGAGGTTTTCATTGCCCACCATCGATATATATATTGTTAATATGGCATGTTTTAGATTATTTCTATCTCAACTTCTCCTTAAATGTTCAAGTATTTCCCTTACTTTGGACAAAAAGACACATAGCACAAATGGGGGATGAAAGTAGGGAATGGAAACTCATTGTAGGAAATCCAGAGGGAAAGTGCCCAGAAGGTAGGCCAAGATTTGAGGGAAGTAAAATATATAGGGAATGAATGGAAAAATCTCAGGATAGGGATTATGGAGTGTTTATGTCCATGTGGCCATGAATTTACGGGTTCGATAGTGCCAGTGAGTTAGTTATATATTCCTTATGTTGTTATTCACATACTAACTAAACGAACTCACTAGCACTGTCGAACACGTAGGTTCATGGCCGCACGGACATAAGCTCTCCATACATCCCATCCGGAACTAATGTTTTCCAATCATCCCCTGCATAATCTACTTCCCTCAAATCATGGTTAATGTAATTCTCCTACTTCATTCTTGGTCATTTTCCTATATGTTTCCATGCCCCTCTCCCTCTGATTTTCCTATATAAGTTTCCATGCCCCTCTTTCATTTCCAATTCGTGCCGTATGTCCTGCCCTTCGCAGTCTATGAGACTTAACTGTTGTTATATATATATGTATATATATATATATATATATATATATATATATTATATATATAATCATCATCATCATCATGAACAAATTCGTTTTAGGCCATGTGGCCTGTACGGTAAACCTAGCGAAGATGGTCTTGATCTTTCCACCGATGTTTTGGTCTTCCTTGGTCCCTATGTCCAGTTGGGGTATATTGGAATGCCAATTTTGGAAGTCTATTTCTTGCCATTCTTCTCAGATGATTTTTCCATTCTTGTTGGTATCTTTGGATATCTTCATTTAAACTTGCTACTCCAAGTTTTCCTCTGATAGTGGTGTTCCTTTGGTGATCCAGTCTATTAACTCCTAACAATGATCGTAAGAAGCGCATTTGGCTTATTTGAAGTTTATGAGAGTTTCTTTTATTTAAAAAAAAAAAAATATATATATATATATATATATATATATATATATATATATATATATCCATCCATCCATAGTAATTCTGCGCGAGGTCAGGTCCTTCACTGCAATCATAGAATTTTCTTGCTATGCTTTGTAGCTTTATTGGGGAATTATAGGTGTGGTGGATTCCCGTTGCATTGCACACCGAGGATGATGATAATGATCAGGATGATGATGATGATGGCCGGATGATTTTCGGGGACCGTTGGGCCCTAAGCTTCCTGACATTTATCTTACAGGTGAGGAAAAACCCCGAAAAAAAAACCTCACCCAGGAGCCTGTCCCGACCGGGAATGGAACCCGGGCCCGCTGCGTGACGTGGCAGCACGCTACCTCGAGACCACAGCGGTGGAATATATATATATATATATATATATATATATATATATATATATATATTAAATCAATGTAGACTGTCATTTGCACTAGAATCGCCGAAAGTTGTTATATAAAATATTACTTACCAGACTGTTCCTAAAACAAAGTGACTATACAGGGATTGAATTGCTTGGTCACCATGCATTACCTACGTTAGGCCTATAGTTTTGCGTAGCCTAATTATCTAAGTACTACACTTAATATTCTTACCTATTGACAAGCCGCCTCTGCATGGCGGAATCTCGTTGCGAAATATATATATATTTTTCGTAGGAGTAAATATCAAATATTAGATCCTAGATTGAAAATCGACAATGGTTCCTACAATATCTGATAAATCAGAATGTCACTATCAAGTAAAATGCATGGCTAGACTGTGTCCGTCACGAATGAAAACTAAAAGCTAATTTACACATAACCTATATTTCTAAAGAAAATAAACCACGCCAAAAATGCATTAACCAATAAAATATCAGCATTACGTCACGCGAGGTTTTCTAGCTTCGAGTCATATCGAGAAGCTACGTTACCTAGTCCAGAACTGCAGTAGCGGCTCGTAAGTAAAATTTTATTTAGCGATGATTTTTAACATCTCAAGTTTATAGCAAAATTGGGTGTGAAAGGAACCGACAAATCTTATTCATAAGTTTCTTATTCCATGCTTGATTCTTTTACGACTTAATTATACTATACGAAGCCTTTCTCTTTTGAAGGAAGCCGCATTCACGATTGCAGCCTATGCCCTGAAAAAAAATAATCGGTTTCCACCGGGTTTGAAAATGGATCTTTGGTCCAGAGGTGAGGATGGTCACTAAAATAAAGGAGTAACATATATATATATATATACAGGGCAAGTCAAAATGTTGTGCAGGTTTTCAGAAATTTATTATGTGAAATGTAATGAACATATAATATCGTGAGACATATTGTATGAAAGGTAAACTCTCAAAGTTTTAGTTGTCCACTTCTAAAGTTCCGCGTTCACCCGCAAGATGTCAACAGCAGAGCAGTAAAGGAAAATGGCGTTGACTGGGGATCAGAAGTCATTCTGTGTGCTTGATTACCATGTAAACAACTCTGTGACTAGTGTTCAACGACATTTCCGTACCAGATACGATAAAGACCCGCCGGATGGGAGATCCATTCGTAAGTGGTACACACAATTTAGGGATTCAGGCTGTATCTGTAAACGAAAATCGACTGGCCGTCCGTCGACGAGTGAAGAGACAGTCGAACGCGTTCGCACATGCTTCGTGCGGAGTCCACAGAAATCCACCTACCGGGGAGCGACAGAACTTCAACTACCACAAAAAACTGTATGGCGGATTCTCCGGAAACGTTTACAGATGAAACCTAACCCTACCACTTGCAACTGGTTCAAGCCTTAAAACCCGCCGATTATGCTTTGCGAGCGTCCTTCTGTGTTGATTTTTTCTCGCATTAATGGAAGAGAATGAGTTCCATGAGAGGGTAGTTTACAGTGATGAAGCGACTTTCCACCTTTCAGGAAAAGTGAATAGACACAATGTAAGGATTTGGGGAACTGGTAACCCCCATGCAACTCTGGAACATCAACGCGATTCTCCGAAAGTGAATGTCTTTTGTGCCATTTCCCATGCAAAGGTTTATGGGCCCTTTTTCTTTCATGAACGTACTGTGAAAGGACTTGTTTTCCTTGATATGCTACAACAATGTCTCCTTCCGCAGCTTGAAGCGGATAGTCCAGATTTCATTCTGCAGTTGGATGGTGCCCCTCCACATTATCATGGCAGTGTTCGAGACCATTTGAATACGGCTTTACCACAACGCTGGATAGGCCGTGCATCTCAGGGTGATCAACAACTCATTCATTGGCCACCTCGTTCACCAGATCTAACCCCGTGTGATTTCTTCATGTGGGGTCTTGTAAAGGATCATGTTTACGTACCACCACTTCCAACAACACTGCATGAACTGCGTGCCCGCATCACAGCAGCCATTGCTGATATCGACCGCGGACTGCTACAGAAAGTTTGGCAGGAGATTGAATATCGGCTTGACATCTGTCGTGTAACAAAAGGCGCTCACATAGAACATCTGTGAATATTTAAAAAAAACTTTGAGAGATTACCTTTCATACAATATGTCTCACAATATTATATGTTCATTACATTTCACATAATAAATTTCTGAAAACCTGCACAACATTTTGACTTGCCCTGTATATACGACTGAAGTAAAAAATAAATGATACATATACACATATTGCATACAAATTGATGGTAATTAATAGCTCAACGCATATATTGATAAATATACCCCTCAGCAAAGAATATTGTGAATTAGAGAAAAGAAAACACATAATTAAAGCAGCAAAGGAAAATGGTTTTGAAGAAAAAAATATACACAGAAAAAATACATATGTGCAGAAAAAAAAAATTAATGAAAGCACTCTTCAGATAGAAAAACAAATAGAAAAAAATATACAGGAAATTCGCATATCAACCATAGGCACACAATACATTCCAAAAGATTTTTTGACAATTTAGCACAAAAATGACTACAGTCTAAATAAACTAATCAAACAAACAACAATTAAAAGATTGATGATGGGGGGAAAAATCAGGAATATACCAGATAAAATGTGCTGATTGTGATAAGATATACTTGGGGAAAAACAAAGGTAAACTTGACCATTAGAATGAAAGAACTCATTAGAATGGAGAAAAAAATCTACAATGACTGTTAATGTTTGGTCGGGAAGAATAAAATCGATGTAAACACAAAATTATAAAACAGTTGGAAAATACAAAAGAAGTCGCCGTTTGGGAGATCTACATCCAGAAGAACAAAAATAGAATTATGAATTTGAAATTCCCGGGGGAAAATATTTGATTTGCAAGTTCTTCGGTCAGCCAAAAGATGAAGTGGGAGTTGAAATCCAGGGCCGACAACATACAATTCAACAGTCTGGGCAAGATGATGATGATGGTATGCATGGCATATCGAAACATGTTCAAATAGAATACAATGTATGAGGTAAGATTATTCCGGATTCACCCATTTATTAAGGTTCTTGAGTTTACCTTTTTTGATAGGTAAATTAAAATTTAAAAAATGTTGAAATCTGTAATGTATCCATGAACTCCTAATTGATGTAACAAAGGTGAACTTAAAAAAAGTAAAATAAAAGTAAGCTATACTTCTGAATTAAAATGAGGATACAGAAAAGTTTACAGAGAATACAAATTTTATACAAGACAAATCTTGAAAAAGAACAATTTTTGCTACCGTCGGTTTAGTAGTCTCGGAGGGTATATCGATCTCGGATTTGAGCCATATGTTCAATCCCGGCCGTGGCCAATGGAATATTTTTTTGGGTGAAGAATACTTTCGATATTGTCCACCGCTGTGGTCTCGAGGTAGCGTGCTGCCATGTCACGCAGAGGGCCCGGGTTCGATCCCCGGTCGTGACAGTTTTTCTGGGTGAGGTTTTTATCGGGGTTTCTCCTCACCTGTAAGACGAATGTCAGGAAAACTTTAAGGCCCAAACGGTCCCCGAAATCATATGGCCATCACAATCATCATCATTCATATTCATCTTAGATTAGGTTTAGGATTAGGGACTCCTGGCGCACCACTATCATCATCATCATATCATCGGGGCAACGTAATCCCGCCTTCCAGGCGCCCCAGCCTCAGAGGTGGGTTACAAATACGCCATGCCAGGAGAGAAACCAGGAATGTCGAAAGACAACCTGGGGCATTTGCAAAAAAAAAAAAAACTTTCGATATTTAAATGAGGACAATTTTCGATGATTTTCTTCGAAGAGGGAGTTAACGTCATTGGTCCCGCATGACAGATATTTGAAACACAAAAAACACCTTCGATATGAGAAACCTAATGCAAACAAATTTCATGGTGTCAGGAATAGCTTAACGGTAGAAATAGACGAAGCTAACATTTTAGCCATGAAAAGAGTAACACCATATCTAATGATAAAATTTAAATAAATCGAAGGAGCAGAATTCACAGAACAATATCACCATCATGAACCTACTTAAATTTAGGTCGTTTGAGCCTGTTCCTGAGATCTCAAGATGCGGTAGTTCAGTCCATCTTAATTTTGGCCTTCATTTATTTCGACGTCATTTAGGTTAATACTGCAATGCTAATTTAGGAAAGCGAGATGTTGTAACCAATTGCTTTGATAATTCTGAATTGTTTTCAATATTTTGAACGTTTAATTTAAAATGCTAACAACTATTCTTATCATACAGCCAAGTTCATACATCAAGCACTGAAACAATTTTAATGAAACACTAATTAGATATGTTTACGGCTTACACATTTTTGTCTTGTTAATTTGTATGATGGTTCCTCAATAACGATCATAATAACTCTAGGTTTTTCAGAAATATTCCACACATACAGATAAATTAATTCAACAATGATCAAGTCCTTATAGCTAGAAGCATTCACAGCATAAAAATCACAACTACAAAATAATTATGACACTTTTCTTGATCGCATAATATTGACTTACATCAAAGCGTCGAGTAACACATTTTATTTACTTTAATTTTACTTTTGATGGGCCGAACATCTTTGGTCAGATCTCATCTATGTTCTTTGAGTGTATACCAGCTGGCTGTGTATGTCTATTGTTGTATATATTCATCGATTAACGTTTAGTACCGGTTAGCTGTGCTGGCTCAGTAGTAGCATGCCTGCTTCCTGACTAACGGGCCCGGATTCGATTCCCAGCGAGGTTTAAATGTTTTAATTGTTAACCCCTCAGGGGTCCTCATCTAGGGGATATGTGGATGGCGACCACAAGGTGCCCAAGCTGTGCAAAACATTTTTTCCACTTACTTGTGTTTTGCACTCTTTTAACTTTACTATCTAACCTCTCTTGGTTAACTCTTGTTTTTTCGATCGACCCCGACGCTATTAGGGCATCCGAGGGCTAGGAAGTCCTTCCTTTCTTCCATTTCTTCTTTCCTTTATTTCTTTTCTTCTCCAGAAAAGCCTGAACAGAGGCTATAAGATGGCAGCCCCATCACTGGTCTTGCCTTCCTTTGGCCAGCAACCAATCGAAGGGACTATTATTATGCTTTCAAGTCTTATACGAGAATTTCCAAATAAGGAAAAATTTTCTATAGGATCGTAACAGGCCTTGGCCTAATACTTGGAAGTAAGAAGAAGAAGAAATTTATTAAACTACAAAATTTTCAACCTCGGGGCCAGGAGAGGTGGTAGTGTATTTTTTAATCGCTAGATTTTGCACCAAATTCTTGCATTAAATTGAAAACCTCTCCGCGGTACATATGTTGAGAAGGCATGTGGTGTTGTTGATAGCGATTCGTCCGTCTGACGGTCCCCTTGGTGTTTTTCGATAGGAGTAGGCTATGTGCCGGCACCGGGTTTTACCTTCTCCCTTCCCTTAATCATCGTGCCTCATGCAATATACTTCATACTACAAAAACGTAAACACACACTCATCCTACACTCTTCTCCCTACATAAAACAAGAATACATCATCTACGTAAAGTGGTCTGTGAAGTGGTGCGTAAATTGAAAATTGACCATATTAACGCCAATTATCCGCCCAGCGCGGAGCCCGAAGTACGTAAAGTGCAGTGGGTGGTATTAGAACATAGACACACACACGCGCGCGCGCGATTCTAGGAATCAAACTTGTGTTTAAATGTCATAGAAACTTGACCAATGAGATTAGCTACCCCGAAAATTATGGACTAGACATTAATAAAGGTAATTACATACATATTATTTTCACACACATATTATATAGAAGGCCAGCTTCATTATAATATGTATAAATTAAATATCAAAGAAATATAAATGTAAAATACCAACAGAGAAAACTCAAGTTATGGCTTTTAAAGTTAAAGATCAGACCAGATCTAAAATTGTAATAGATGACATAGTAATGAAGAAAATTTCACATTTTAACTATCTTGGAAATCACATTTCTTATAACTATGATAAAGGCGTACAAATAAAAATCTCGCGTTTTTTAAAGTATGTTTGGTACAGTCAGAAGAAAATTAAGAAACAAAACAAGAAAGTACACTAAATTACAATTTTATTAAACAATGACTGTGCCATCATTTTTGTATGGTAGTGAATGTTGGTTGTTGAATAAAAAAGATGCAAGAATAAATCCATCGGAAAGGAAATTTTTAAGAGCTATAAAATGATGCACATTGAAAGACCCCATTAGAAGTGAAGATATGCATAAAGAATTGCATATTACACCCCTCCTAGATAACGTTAAAACTTAGAGAACAAAATGGATTCAACGTATCTATGGAATGGAAGCGAGCCGAATACTCAAAAGAGCCTGTAAATATGCATATATAGGCAAAAGATCTCAAGGAAAACCAAGAAAGCGGTGGAATGAAGAACCGCAACACGCCAAATGCCATACCATGAAGTTGGTGATTATTATTTTCGCCCTTTCACACCCCCTCACTCCCCCTTAGGGGTGCACAAGATGTCAAACTTGGGCTTACATTACATTTTCAAAGTTATCAATGAGTACCACGGATTCGGAAAACTATGGATTAGATATTAATATCGGTGAGTTTGGACATTTTTTCACATTTTCTCAACACCTTAAGTATGATACAGGTCAAACTTGTGTTTACATGTCATATGCATTGTCACCAATCAGATAGCGACCACGAACATTATAGATTCGACAATAATGTCGGGAAGTGTTGTCTTTTTACACGCTTTATATTAGCTTGACCTGTATCTATCTATCTATCTATCTATCTATCTATCTATCTATCTATCTATCTATGTAACTGAATCTTTCAAAGCGATTTTCACCCACTTAAAATAATTGGATCGACTTGAAATTTTGTATACTTGTAAAGGACCCGTTACAATACAATAATTTCATATATATTTCCTAAATTCCTGGCCAGAATCATCAGAAAATAAAAAAAGTGTCTTTGTATTTATGTAACGGAATCTTTGAACACGATTTTCACCCACTTAGAAACATAGGATAGACTTGAAACTTTGTATACTTGTAGGCCTATAGGACCCGTGACAATACAATAATTTCATATTTATTTTCTAAAATCCTTGCGAGAATCATCAGAAAAAAAAAAGTGTCTTTGTATTTATGTCACGGAATCTTTGAACACGATTTTCACCCATTTAGAAACATTGGATCGACTTGAAACTTTGTAACTTATAAATCACCCGTGACACTACAATAATTTCATATTTTGTTTCTAAAATCCTGGCCAGAATTATCAGAAAATAAAAAAAAATTAAAACTGGTATAATAGCTTGCGGACTTGTTGACTTTTTAGTCAGTCGTTGTAAGAGCTCAGTTGGTAGATCGTTGAGCTAGCGGAATATGATTCCAGTAATCTATAGGTCGCTGGTTCAAATTCGGCTGGTGCGGATTTTTTTAGAAGAGTATTACTTTTAGCTCATACTACAATAGTATCGAATTTAAAGATATTTACATTTTTATCTTATTCTGTAAAATATTAAAACTAAAAAATAAAAAAATAAATAATAGTTTTAAAAAACTAAAACAACACGCTTTATTAGAAAACCGAACTCAAAAATGAAAAATAATTTTAATTTTAACACGCTTGGGATAAATTTAAAGTGGTAAAAAAATAATCTCCAACACATATAGAATAAAACTACAGTTATCAACGTAAAGAAAATAATTTTACCATCAAAAGCGTGGGGTGCTCTACATCTATTAATATATTTGATAATAAACAGATATTGGTAAAAGTAAAGTCTCTAAGAAGCAAATGTAAAAATCATAAAAAGCAGCCCACGCTTTTGATGGTAAAATTATTTTCTTTACGTTGATAACTCTAGTTTTATTCTATATGTGTTGGAGATTATTTTTTTTACCACTTTTAAATTTATCCCAAGCGTGTTGGAAATTAAAATTATTTTTCATTTTTGAGTTCGGTTTTCTAATAAAGCGTGTTGTTTTATTTTTTTAAAACTATTATTTATTCCATCTTTCTTGATATATTTTAGATTTATCAGAGATATTTTGTAGATTTTTTAAAAGTTTGTTCCTAAATTATGACAAATGTGAGTATTACTGTATTAAG
Source organism: Diploptera punctata (assembly GCA_030220185.1). NCBI lineage: Eukaryota > Metazoa > Arthropoda > Insecta > Blattodea > Blaberidae > Diploptera > Diploptera punctata. Next base: position 1,352,275 of record JASPKZ010003448.1, on the reverse strand, counting down.
ACACGAAACGCCAGAAAAAAATTAATTTCGAACAACATTGTAAGTAAAATAATTTCTGAATATGAATGTAGTACCGATATTTCTCATTTTCACTGAAATTAGTATTTTGGACTTTCGGAAAAACTGCACTTAAACTAGCGTGAAATATTTTCAAAGTCCTATAGAACAACAGTGCCCATGCGCCAGAGTTTATAGAGCCAGCGATAACCCGCAATCGAACCACATATCGATTATCATCCTTGATTACTATCCGTCGTTATGAAATTTAAATGACCAATATTTGCAATAAATCCCCAAATCTATGTTAAAAATATATTAATAATATTAAAATCACCAAATGTTTATTAAAAATGGGTGTACACTTACTTATCGCTCCCTAATGCTGATCCAACCAGCGATAACCCAAAGCAGCGGTAGAAAAATCATAGACCATAATATACTCTGTGGAGAAAATAGCAGTTAGCATCACAATATTGTCTAACAGTGTCATCCATCCATAGTAATTCTGCCCGAAGGCAGGTCCTTCACTGCAATCATAGCATTTTCATGCTATGCTTGTAGCTTTACTAGGAAATTGTAAGTGTGGTAGCTTCCCGTTGCTTTCCACACCGGTGAGGGATCATGATGGCCATATGATTTCGGAGACCGTTTGAGCCCTAAAATTTTCCTGACATTTGTCTTACAGGTGAGGAAAAACCCCGATAAAAACCTCACCCAGAAAAACTGCCCGACCGGGGATCGAACCCGGGCCCGCTGCATGACAAGGCAGCACGCTACCTCGAGACCACAGCGGTGGACTAACAGTGTCATAATATTGTGATTTGCAGATTTAAATAAATACTTCAAAATTGTCCAAAAATGTTATAAAAATTGTTTGAAAATTTTAAAATATTAAATAATGTTAGTAAATACAGAAGAAGAGCTATAGTTAACAACAATATAACTGAAAAATGAAGCGCTAATAGAAGTGCAGTTCAGCCAAAATGATTTCTGAATATGGTACCGGTATTTCTCATTTCCACTGAAATTAGCATTTCGGACTTTCTAAAGATGTTAGACAAACTGATTGTTTGGAAATTTGCAGCCTATTCTTCCTGTTAATGATAAGGGTATTGCCATGGGTTGAATTCCTACACTTGGAAATGTTTCTAGTGATTTAGATTTTCAAATCTGATGTCATTTAACGTGCCTTTGTTATTTGTGAAATCGAGATTTATCGCATTTGTACTTAATTCTGTTATGAAGATAATATTTAATGGCTAGGCCTGGTAATAATGAAAATAATTTGTGTCGAGTCGGATTTAATGATAAAATTTATCTGATAACTTCATAATTTACCACTGAAAACATTTGTATTATAGTTAATATACTGATTTATTTTTCAGTTAACAGGAACTATTGTTATACTCTTATAAAGAGTTTATATTTTACTTACATCTTTAAATATCGTGTCTAGATTAGTTTCTTGGTGTCATGGTATTGAAGATACTATGGTGATTCCACTGAGCATCAAAAAAGAAACTTTTTTTTGGTCTCAGAAAGAAAATTCCTGGTAGTATTTTTTCTCCTGAATTCAAATATGATATCGGTTTTTCTCCATCAAGCAAGGTTTCCGAGAGACAGGTTTTTATAATTTCAAACACTTCAATATTTCCTACATTCGTAACTACACAATATTCGAACATTCTGACTCGCCTAGAAAGTAAGAAATGATGATTTTCTGCTATATCTCGCCTGTGGAGCATCCCTCTTGATGGTCCAACAATAATCGGCCAGCATATTAGGATTCCATTTGCCTTGCTATCTCTTTTCCGTAGCTGAAATCTCATGATGAAAGTGTTCCCCGTACTCATCGACCAATGGACAAATAGACGAAAAAACATTTATTAAAAAATAATTATTTAAATCCACTAATTGAAATTAAATAAGAAAAACTGTGTGTGGTGGAGAAATTCCAAATACATATTTGAAAACACGGTAAAAAAACTGCATTAAGTACAACTATTGGTACTCATGAGACAAAAATCATGTTGACCAGTGTTATTAAAACCTTAGATAATAAATGTATGGTTAAAAACTAATATTTTTGCAGTAAAATGTAATGTTTTATTATAAACACAATAAACATTTAAGAAATACAAACTGAATTCAATTGCTAAAATATGTATTTCTATCTTAATATTTTGTAGGATTTCGTTGATACTGTAATGATTTTTTATATTTTTTTCATGAATTATGGAATAGGGGTTCATGATGAAATGAGTGGTGACAATGAATACACATGAAGAATCGAGAAAAGTAAGTATCATACAAAATAAAACTGTCTTAAGATTAAATGACTTAGCAATTCTTTGCATTCTAATAATTTGGATACAAACTTGAAAAATCTATGAAGCAATTATAAAAATGTCGAAAGGAATGTCTTATTTATAATGATATTTGAGATTTAATCTTTTTACAAAGGTAATAAATATGAGCCCTTGAGTATTTATTGAAATTAATAAAATGTTTGTTTTGTGTACAATATTTATAATATATGTTTTATACCAGTATATAGAAGTAAATGTCAGTTTTCTCGAAATGTGACAAAATGGACATGGTCATTTTAATGCTTCTTTCTTTTTACTTGTAGGCATTTTACACATTTTGGGGGGGGGAATTAACATATATATTTCTCTCAGGTAACACTGGTCAACATGATTTTTGTCTAATGTACTTAATGCAGTTTTTTATCGTGTTTTTAAATATGTATTCGGAATTTTTCCATCACCCACAGCTTTTTTATTTCAGTTTCCCGGATTTAAATAATTATTTTCTGCTTAACAAACATTAAAGGGATTACATCAAAATCAAAATATACAGTGGTGTACCCTGACTTGGAATCTGTAATGAGACCAGTTCCACGCTGCGAAGAATTGCCCATACCAAAGCCTCCAGAACATGTGACATTAGATGAAGAGAGCTCAGATTCTGATGGAAGTAAGGCAGAAGAAGGAACAGATTTTGCTGATACAACTTTTGAACAAAGCTGTTCATCTGAGCCTCATTTATTGACTCAACAAGATCTTAACGATCTCATACGAGATTTAAAGTTATCCAAAAACCAGTCTGAAATGTTTGGTTCCCGGCTAAAAGGATGGAATCTCTCGGAAACCTTGCGTGATGGTGAAAAACCGATATCATATTTGAATTCAGGAGAAAGAATACTATCAGAATCACATATTTTTCTTCCTGACACAAAAAAAAAGTTTATTTTTTGTTGCTCAGTGTAATTATTCACATACTGTAACAATGAATCGTGGATTTTACTATTTTTGGAAAAACTGCACTTAAACTAGCGTGAAATATTTTCAAAGTCCTATAGAACAAGAGAGCGCATGCACCAGAGTTTATAGAGCCAGCGATAACCCACAATCGAAACACATATCGATTATCATCCTCGATTACTATCCGTCGCCAAGAAATTTAAATGACCAATATTTGCAATAAATTCCCAAATCTATGTTTAAAAATATATTATTAATATTAAAATTACCAAACGTTTATTAAATAATTTTAATTTCCAACACGCTTGGGATAAATTTAAAGTGGTCAACAAAAAAATCATCTCCAACACATATACAATAAAACTAGAAATATCAACAAAAAGAAAATAATGTTACCATCAAAAGCGTGGGGTGCTCTATATCAATTAATATATTTTATAATAAACAGATATTGGTAAAATAAAGTCTTTAAGAACATGTAAAAATCATAAAAGATTGTTCGGTTTCTCGAACTACGAGATTGTTCGGTTTCTCGAATTCGAAATTGTTCGCTTTCTCGAATTCGAGATTTTTCGGTTTCTCGAATTCGAGATTGTACGGTTTCACGAATTCGAGATTGCTCGGTTTCTCGAATTCGAGATTCTTCGGTTTCTCGAATTCGAGATTGTTCGGTTTCTCGAAATCTTGAGAGTTCGGTTTCTCGAATTCGAGATTGTTCGGTTTCTGGAATTCGAGATTGCTCGAATTCTCGAATTCGAGGTTGTTCGGTTTCTCGAAATCGAGAGTCTTCGGTTTCTCGAATTCGAGATTGTTCGGTTTCTCGAAATCTAGAGTGTTCGGTTTCTCGAAATCTAGAGAGTTCGGTTTCGTGAAGTCGAGATTGTCCGGTTTCTCGAATTCGAGCTTGTTCGGTTTCTCGAATTCGAGTTTGTTCGGTTTCTCGAATTCGAGATTGTTCTGTTTCTCGAATTCGAGTGTGTTCGGTTTCACGAAATCGAGTGTGTTCGGTTTCTCGAATTCGAGAGTGTTCGGTTTCTCGAATTCGAGAGTGTTCGGTTTCGCAAATTCGAGATTGTTCGGTTTCTCGAATTCGAGAGTGTTCGGTTTCTCGAATTCGAGAGTGTTCGGTTTCTCGAATTCGAGTATGTTCGGTTTCTCGAATTCGAGAGTTCGGTTTCGCGAATTCGAGAGTGTTCGGTTTCTCGAATTCGAGAGTGTTCGGTTTCTCGAATTCGAGAGTGTTCGGTTTCTCGAATTCGAGTGTGTTCGGTTTCTCGAATTCGAGAGTGTTCGGTTTCTCGAATTCGAGTGTGTTCGGTTTCTCGAATTCGAGAGTGTTCGGTTTCTCGAATTCGAGTGTGTTCGGTTTCTCGAATTCGAGTGTGTTCGGTTTCTCGAATTCGAGAGTGTTCGGTTTCTCGAATTCGAGAGTGTTCGGTTTCTCGAATTCGAGAGTGTTCGGTTTCTCGAATTCGAGTGTGTTCGGTTTCTCGAATTCGAGAGTGTTCGGTTTCTCGAATTCGAGTGTGTTAGGTTTCTCGAATTCGAGAGTGTTCGGTTTCTCGAATTCGAGAGTGTTCGGTTTCTCGAATTCGAGAGTGTTCGGTTTCTCGAATTCGAGAGTGTTCGGTTTCTCGAATTCGAGAGTGTTCGGTTTCTCGAATTCGAGATTGTTCGGTTTCTCGAATTCGAGAGTGTTCGGTTTCTCGAATTCGAGATTGTTCGGTTTCTCGAATTCGAGAGTGTTCGGTTTCTCGAATTCGAGATTGTTCGGTTTCTCGAATTCGAGATTATTCGGTTTCTCGAATTCGAGATTGTTCGGTTTCTCGAATTCGAGATTGTTCGGTTTCTCGAATTCGAGATTGTTCGGTTTCTCGAATTCGAGATTGTTCGGTTTCTCGAATTCGAGATTGTTCGGTTTCTCGAATTCGAGATTGTTCGGTTTCTCGAATTCGAGATTGTTCGGTTTCTCGAATTCGAGATTGTTAGGTTTCTTGAAATCGAGAGTTTTCGGATTGAGAATGTCCGGTTTCTCGAATTCGAGATTGTTCGGATTGAGAGTGTTCGGGTTCTCGAAATCGATAGTTTTCGGTTTCTCGAATTCGAGATTGTACGGTTTCTCGAAATCGAGTGTTCGGTTTCTCGAATTCGAGATTGTCCGGTTTCTCGAAATCGTAATTGATCTTCTTCACATTATCCCTACCATTAAGAGAAAGGTCGCAGTTCTACCCCTAGATTCCACCAGTAGATTATCGTTCCCAATCTAAATTCAAGATTATTAATTTTTAATCGTAGCATTTTCAACTTAATTTTAATTTTTCCAAATTCAATTCTAAATTCTAAATTCAATCCTAACGACCAGGATTTTAAGCGCCGCTTGCGGATGGAGCTTCAACACCCAAGACGTGGGGTGCTTTTTATGATTTTTACATGTCCTTCTTAAAGAATTTACTTTTACCAATATCTGTTTATTATCAAATATATTAATTGATATAGAGCAGCCCACGCTTTTGGTGGTATAATTATTTTCTTTTTGTTGATAATTCTAGTTTTATTCTATATGTGTTGGAGATAATTTTTTTGTTGACCACTTTAAATTTAACCCAAGCGTGTTGGAAATTAAAATTCTTTTTCATTTTTGAGTTCGGTTTTCTAATAAAGCGTGTTGTTTTAGTTTTTTAAAACTATTATTTATTATTATACGCTTTATATTAGCTTGACCTGTATCTATGTAACTGAATCTTTTAACGCGATTTTCGCCCACTTAAAATCATTGGATCCACTTGAAACTTTGCATACTTGTAAAAGACCCGTGACAATATAATACTTTCATATTTTGTTTCTAAAATCATGGCCAGAATCATCAGAAAATCAAAAAAAGTGTATTTGTATCCATGTAACGGAATTTTTTAACACGATTTTCACCCAGTTAGAAACATTGGACCGACTTGAGATTTTGTATACATGTAAAGGACCCGTGGCAATATAATAATTTCATATTTGTTTTCTAAAATCCTGGCCAGAATCATCAAAAAATAAAAAAAGTGTCTTTGTATCTAAGTATCGGAATTTTTGAACACGATTTTCCCACTTAGAAACATTGGATCGACTTGAGACTTTGTATACTTGTAAAGGACCCGTGACAATACAATAATTTCATATTTGTTTCTAAAATCCTCGCCAGAATCGTCAGAAAATAAAAAAAAGTGTCTTTGTATCTATGTAACAGAATCTTTGAACACGATTTTCACCCACTTAGGAACATTGGATCGACTTGAAACTTTGTGTACTTGTAAAGGACCCGTGACAATACAATAATTTCATATTTTGTTTCTAGAATCCTGGCCAGAATCATCAGAAAATCAAAAAAATGAAAGCTGGTATAATAGGTTGCGGACTCGTCGACTTTTTAGTCAATCGTTGTGAGAGCTCAGTTGGTAGAGCGGAGAACTCTAGTGGTATATAATTTCTGTAATCCATAGGTCGCTGGTTCAAATCCGGCTGGGAGTTTTTTTTTAGAAGAGTATTACTTTCAGCTCATACTACAACAGAATCGAATTTAAAGATATTTACATTATTCTGTTAAAAATTAAAACTAAAAAATAAAAAATAAATAATAGTTTTAAAAAAAGTAAAACATCACACTTCATTAGAAAACCGAACTAAAAAAATGAAAAATAATTTTAATTTCCAACATGCTTGGGATAAATAATTTTACCATCAAAAGCATGGGGTGTTTTTTATGATTTTTACATTTTCTTCTTAGAGACTTTACTTTTACCAATATCTGTTTATTATCAAATATATTAATTGATAAAGAGCACCCCACGCTTTTGATGGTAAAATTATTTATCCCAAGCATGTTGGAAATTAAAATTATTTTTCATTTTTTTAGTTCGGTTTTCTAATAAAATGTTTTAGTTTCTTTAAACTATTATTTATTATTTTTAACCTATTATCATTCCCCTTAGGGTTGTTAGGAGAAAAATGTGGGTTTAAATGTCAACGGGACTGTGACCAATCAAAAATGCTCCCTCGAAAACTATGGATACTATTCTAATTTAGCCACTTTTTAAAATTTTTTATTTTTCACCAGTTCTCGCTTCCTGCCTTTTATGGGTACTGGAGGTCAAACTTGGGCATACATGTCACCGAGACTATTAAAAATCAGATAAGCGACCTCCGAAAACCATATTTTCGACACTAATATCGATCGTTTTGGAATTTTATTTTTCGCTCCTTCTCATCCCATTAGGGTGCTGTGATCAAACTTGGGCTTTAAATGGTATCGGGACAGCCACCAATCTGCATTAGCGACCCAGAAAATTACGAATTTGATAGTAATCTCGGCCAATTTTGAAATCTTATTTTTCACCCCTTCTCATTCCCTTTCGCTCCTTAGGGATGCTAGGATCATATTTGGCCTTAAATAACATCTGGACTGTCACCAATTAGTTTTGGAACTTGAAAACTATGCTTTCGACATTAATCTCTATTTTTTTGTCATTTTGTCACCTCTTCTCACCCTTTCGCCGCTTTTAGGGGTACTATGGGTCAAATTTGGCTTTAAATGTCACTGGGACTACCACCAAAGGGCTTAGCGACTCCGAACACTATGAGTCCGACACTTTCTTACTTACTCACTGGCACTATCGAACCCGTAGGTTCATGGCCGCACGGACATAAGCTCTCCATACATCCCTATCCTGAGCTAATGCTTTCCAATCATTCCCTGTATAATCTACTTCCCTCAAATCATAGTTAATGTTATTCTCCCACCTCATTCTTGGTCTACCAACTGGGCGTTTTCCCTCTGGTTTTCCTACAAGAAGCTTCCATGCAAGTCTTTCACTAATAGCATTATTTTAAAATTATTTTTAGTTGTCAACCCATCCACCCACGTCATTGGGGATGTTAGGCCCACCGGTTTTCTGAACTTTCTTCGAATCAGGTTTGAATTCGCTAATCTCATATACTACAAATGCCATATCAGCAATATATTTATCAGCTACTGGAAGAGTTACGTAATCCAGGAAGCTCTTAAAATAAAAGGGCAAGCTAAAAGGGGTATTCATCGAAGAGAGATGCTAATAATCTAGTTCCATGGGTAACATTCAGATAACTCGGTGAAACAATTCAAATTCGCCGAATGGAAAAATTTGAAACGAATTGCACAATGGTCATTAAGGAACCAGCGTAGGTAGCATAATTATGTAGGAATGTGAAACTCGACCTAATTGATAAATAATGCATATGGGTCCAGAAATAAAACAAAGTGAAAACCTGACAAACATCGACCATGTAAAAAACGTAAGACTAGTGAAATCAAGGGACTAATATCGAATGAGACAAATACGTACTTACTCTTAATTACTCACTGGCACTATCGAACCCGTAGGTTCATGGCCGCGCGGACATAAGCTCTCCATACATCCCTATACTGAGCTAATTCTTTCCAATCATTCCCTGTATAATCTACTTCCCTCAAATCATAGTTAATGTTATTCTCCCATCTCATTCTTGGTCTACCTACTGGGCGTTTTCCCTCTGGCTTTCCTAAAACAAGCTTCCATGCAAGTCTTTCATTCCCCATACGTGCGTGTCCTGCCCATCGCAATCTACGAGACTTAACTGTTATTACATCTGGCTTCCTATAAAGACCATGTAGTTCATTGTTATGTAGTCTTCTCCATTCACCTGTTTGTTCATCTCTCTTTGGTCCAAACATTTTCCTAAGTATTTTATTCTCAAATACTTGTGATCTCCTTTCCTCCCTTAAAGTAAGAGTCCATGTTTCGCACCCATACAATATAACGGGTAGAATAACAGTTTTATATATTTTCAGGGGGTGTAAGAGGTAGTGATGTGCATTCTATAACCTCTCCTACCTAATTCTCAACCTCACCTGCACGTGGTACACCCTGCTTTTAACTAACGAGGTAATGGGGACCGAGTCACGGCGGTATAACCGTTCCATCGAATATGGAGGAAATTCCATATTTTGAACGCCTGACTAGAGGCTATAAGGTAGCAGCCCTACCACTAGTCTTGCTCTGCGGATGGTTGGTAACCAACCCAGGGGACTTCCTACTACTCGAAGAAACTTAAGTAAAGACTGGAATGATAGACTTCCAAAATTGGCATTCCAATATACCCCAACTGGACATAGGGACCAAGGAAGACCAAAACATCGGTGGAAAGATCAAGACCATCTTCGCTAGGTTTACCGTACAGGCCACATGGCCTAAAACGAATTTGTTCATGATGATGATGATGATATATTTTCAGTTTAACGTTTTTTGAAAGGAGTTGGGACATCAAGAGTCTCTGCAATGCATAATAGCACGCATTTGCAGAATTGAGTCTATGTTTAATTTCTTTGTGCATCTCATTCCTATTTGTGAATGAGACAAATAAGAGGACTAAATTATAACCGAAGGGTACCATGATGCAAGGCGATTGAATGGACGCAGCAAGCTGCACGCTTAAAACTTAAGATAAAGGGGGGGGGGAAATAGACCCAACAATGTTAGACATAATATCGATGGTGGGCAATGAAAACCTCGTAACTCCATTTTGGTAATTTTACAGGAGAAACAAGTAACTATTTTAATTAATTATGAAAATTGATAAGCAATAGTTCCCACATATTTTACTACAGAATACAAGTCAATTTATTAATAAATTTGAAGTCCGTGTTCTCAACAGGTTATGCATCACACATTTCCGTACTGGCTACTGGAGTTACGTAGTTTTCAATGACTGATGGTGTTACAAGGTTTTCAGATATGCCGCAGGAGTTCAAGCTGAGTATTTTGTGATAGGTGCCTTGGTATAAAGTGTTCATTTTAAGTTCCAAGAGATTAATAAAGAACAAGAAGCGTTTTAAGGTGATTTATTTTTATAACCAGACCTTTTAGTGAAACCTATATAGATAGGGAAGAAAAAAGTTTTCGAGATAAAAAAAAAACAGGTTAGGAAATATCCACTTTAAGTTCCATAAGATCTTCAAGTGTTAATATATATTATGAACATTTTTGGAAGTGCTTTCTATAAGCAACTAGCTGATTACCCGGCGTTGCCCGGGAATTTATTTATTGTAAGTGACAAATTTGTACTTCAATAATTATTAAATCTCAAAGTTAACTAATGTTTTTAATTTGACGAGAATTAACATTGTTTGTTGGAAAAGTCTTTGAAATTAAATCCTTATTTTTAATTTAATTTTGAAAGAAAAAAAGAAGGTTATTGTTAGTTACCCGTAAAAGACATTCGCTGTCGCGGATTTTTTGTAATTTTTTTTAGTTATTCAATTCTGTGTACATTTAATTAAAATATCGTCTATATATATGTTTAATATATATATATATATATATATAGACGATATTTTAAATAAATGGAAAGTTTTAGTGAATCCAGGAATAAGAATGGATAATAAAGTGTGCATAAATAATCTTCTGTTTGCTGACGATGTAATCATAATACAGAAAAATGAAGACGACTTACAGAAATCAATGCATGCATTAAATAAAATATGTAAATTATACGATCTAAAGATTTCTGTAAGGAAAACGAAGACCATGGCTTTTAGAGGAAGAGATTCAAAATTATTTTAGAAAATCAAAGTATAGAACAGGTGTCTAGTTTTAAATATTTGGGCTGTGATGTTGGCTACAATGTGGAAAGAGATATTGACTCCAAAATAAATAAATTTCAGACGGTGTGTGGAACAATACAGAGAACATTCAAAAATAAAATTAGAAAAGAAACCAAGATAAAAATGTATAATGTTATGGCGGTTCCCACAATATTGTATGGATGTGAAACTTGGGCTCCAGTGAAAAAACAGAAGGATAGAATACAGACGGCGGAGATGAGGTTCCTAAGACAAGTAAAAGGATGTACAAGACTTGATAGAATAAGAAATGAGGATATAAGAGAAGAATTGAAAGTACAGCCTAATTGGATAAAGTCACGAATTACAGACAGAAATGGATTGATCACATGGATGGAATGAGTAAGGAGAGATCTCCATTATTAGCAAGAGATTAACAAGCAAGAGGAAGACGTGATGTTGGAAGACCTAGAAGACGTTGGGCTGATGCATTATGAAGTCGGAACGGGCAATTGCCTAATCCCTGGAGTGATGATGTTGATGATTAATTTGGTGTATTTATTACGATTTAGGCAGCATAACCCACTGAAGTGTCCAAAAAGTGACTTTTTCAGTGCACAGATTCACTTTTTTTTTAGCTCCGGTCCTATAGTACATGGGAGCACGCCGTAGTGGTTAAGGCATTACGTTAAAAACCGGAAGGTCGAGGGTTCGAGTCCCGTTGGGGTCAGGATTTTTAAACTGACCCAAGCCATCTGGCGGCACTATGGCCATGGGGTCGACTCAGCCTCTAACGGAAATGGGTACCAGAAGCTTGTTCTGGGGGTAAATGCGGCCATCACGCAGGGCTGACATCAAGTGCCGATTGTCTATAGAAAGTGGGAGCCTTAACCTCCTACTACCCCAAGGGCCTCCTGAGGCCATTTAAGAGTCCAAAGAGCTACTTTTTTCACGTTTTCCACTACAAAGGGCAATTTTTAAGTGTGTAGGAGTTGATTATAACAACTCTCTTATTGCCTACGTTCATCCCGGAAATCTCCTGAACATTTTGCAAAAAGCCCCATACAATCGGATCAACGGTATGGCCGCGCATAAAGTACGTACGAACGAACGAACAAACAAACAAACAATGTTTATATATTAGATCATATCGCTGAGGTAACGTAACTCCGATTTCCAGGCGCTTCAGCTTAAGAACTGGGTTATTCAGCCATGCCAGTAGAGAATACCAGAAATGCCATGAAGACAACCTAGTGGCATTGGTAAAAAATTCAACTCCTATAACGAAAAAGTGTAATGGTGTATCCAGCTACTCAATGACTGCACAAACAAAGCTAGATTATGCCTATGGGTTAATGTCACAAACGTTTAATAAAAAAATAATTGATGCCACTGTTGTTATTAACACTGTCCACATAGTTGCCTACACAAACTACTTTAAATGGAGCTTTTGTCATGCGATATACGACCCAAAAACGCACGTTCTATAAAGGACATTCGCTACAGTATTTCGTAAACCTAATCCCGTTGGGGTCAGGATTTTTAAACTGACCCAAACCCTCTGGCGGCACTATGGCCCTGGGGTCGACTCAGCCTCTAACGGAAATGAGTACCAGACGCCTGTTCTGGGGGTAAAGGCGGCCGTCACGCAGGGCTGACAACCCGGCTGACATCAAGTGCCGATTGTCTAGAAAAAGTGGGAGCCTTAACCTCCTACTACCCCAAGGGTCTCCTGAGGCCTGTTGTGGGATCACTTTACTTTAATATGAACCCCATAATAAATAATCAATTGAGTTGGTGTTTACTTGATGAAAATCCATATTTTATATTAAAAATAATAAAAAATAAACCGTAGTTTTATTTGATTTTCATATTTATTATATAATTCAGTGACAGCTGTTTCGGTACACTGTACCTTCTTCAGACATGTTAACAAATTATGAATTGTGTTCCAACTGATCTAAGCAACAATACAACAATATTTATTTAAATTTTTAAAGCAACAATACAACAATATTTATTTAATTAAAAAATTTAAATAAATATTGTTGTATTGTTGCTTAGATCAGTTGGAACACAATTCAAAATTTGTTAACATGTCTGAAGAAGGTACAGTGTACCGAAACAGCTGTCACTGAATTATATAAATATGAACATCAAATAAAACTACGTTTTATTTTTATTTAATTAACCTATATTAAATAACATATCATAGAGAGCAAGTAGTATTTACTCCAGGGCTTTGGTTGAAAAAAAAATGTGAGAGACCCATTTTTATAAGAGACTAGCTAATACCCGGCGTGCGCTGCTACTCATAAATAAATGCTAGGCTAATATGTTTTTACCACCAGCCGTGCACTGTTCGGGAATCTGCTTATCCCGATATTCTTGGCATCAATGAAAGACAAAAATGGTTATTGTGAGTTATCCGTAAAAGATAAACATATGCTGTCCCGGACTTTTTTGTAGAGTTTTTTTGAGATGTTCAATTCTGTGTACATTAATGTGGTGTATTTGTTATGGTTTAGGCAGCGTAAGCCATTTAAGCGTCAAAATAGGGACTTCATTTCACGTTTTTCCTTATTGGCAGTAGCGGGCGAATTCTCCCTTTACCCCTCATAAAACCTAAACTTCAGAGCCGGAGATATGGCGGCTGGGGTATATTTACATCTACAATGGCGTAACAACCCAATGCTTGGCTTAGCCCCTCTTTTGTTAGGAGTTACTTAGACCAAGTTAATTTAGGTACCAGTAAGCTTATTTTCCTAAAGATGTCATGACTGAAATGTGCTCAACGTACCGACCCAATGAGACATCTAGTAGGCAACTAAGGTATTACTAGGATGAAGAAGCCTCGGTACATTTTGCTTAGAGGCCTATTTATTCAAGCTTAAGGATCTTTTACGAGTCTGAAAATCTTCAGACTCAGGATCCACGGCTTGAAGTCCCTCCCAGGACTTTTCCATCCTAAAAAATCCGTCGAACCTGGACGGGTCTGTATCTGCGACCCCGGGATTAGAGGCAAGGAACGTGACCTCTAGTCCACCATGGCCAACTACATGTTGTAAAATAAAGTTTTTTAAAGACTTTTGACAAAAATAACTATGTGCAGATCGTTCTGGGAAAATTGTTATAGTAAATTATAAGGAAATAGACTTCAAAAAACCATGTCAAACCACACGAAGAAGAGGATTTTGAAGTCTGTTGTGGAAAGCATAATGACTTGTGGTAGAGGGACAAAAAACTAAGATCTTGGCAGTGGAGATGGATGGAATAAGACGCAGTGCCAGGTTGGAAAGAAGAAGAAATGAAGAAGTGAGGCAGATGATGGATATGGAGGAGACAGTGGTGGAAAGGATCGAAGGATGAGCTCTTCAGTGGTATGGCCATGTCAGGAGAATGGAGGATGATAGGTGGCCCAAAACTCTTTTGGAATGGTCACCTTCTGGTAGAAGGAAACGGGGCAGGCCAAGAACAACTTGGAGAGGAGAGATCCATAGATTGATGAACGACCGAGGTCTGGAGGAGGATGAATGGCGTAATCGGCAAGAATGGCGAATGGGAATACAGGGTAACCGCTGAAGTGTGGAGAGGCCCTCAAAAGTAAAAAAAAAGTAAGACTTCAAAAATCCATCCCAAATATTTGGGGGAGGGGGCATCGCTCACCTGTGTTCCTTCCAAACTAAACCACTGAACTTACTCTGTCTGATATAATGTTCAAAGCTTGTCGATTGCTTATTTGTTTTATTGTGAATTGGTAACAGAATCAAATATATTAAGTTGCAGATTTCTGAGAGTAAGAAAATAAACTGGCCCTTAACTCATGATTAATACGCTGGCCTATTGATTTCAAGATATGACACTAGATGTTGAAGCATCTATAAATATGAAATAAATACATAAGCTGTTTTTCCATTAATCTTAATAGAGGAATAAAATTATTTTATTTTGTAATTCTAAAATACAGTCAGACGGCAAAGTTTGAGACTTACATGATGAAAGTTAAAAATTAAATTGTACCTGTTGGCAGGTACCATCGTCCTCAACTTTGTTAAAATATTGTATATAAAATTAACTGGAGCGCTTTCGGAAGTTATCTCCCATCTTCTGCAGGTTGAGTTTCCACTAATTGTGGTTGTTGTGTATGGTGATGTTTACTCCAACTGTTTGTAGCAGCAACTGACTTGTTTTTGACGATCTCGTATAATGGATTTGACTGGGGTGCATTCTCATTGAGTCTCAATATATATATACATTACTCAAAAAAATTAGAGGAACACATGTTTAAACCAAAGCCACAAAATAAATACTGTAACAATTTAATTTTTGAGAGTCAGATGTTTTGAGTTCAAGTATTGTTTAAAATAGATTGAAGATCTTCTGGGTTTTATTAATTTTTCTCTGAATATGTTAGTGAAATTTCAAGAGTTGCTGAAACCAAAGTGAGTTCGTATTGATTTATTTTTTTAAAAATAGGTTTGAAGAATAATCTGTGGTAGGGAATTGTTATTTTTGTGTTCTCTGAAGCTAATACAGAGCAATGAGACATCTGAATGAAACATCAGTTGCACGAGCAGTTGCATTGATTGAAGATGGTCGTTCCATTCGCCATGTCTCTAGGATTCTTGATGTCAGCCCTTCCGTCATCCATAGGCTGTGGAGGCGATATAGAGAGACACATGGATACAAGAGGAGACCCGGGCAAGGTCGTAAGAAGAAGACTACAGACGTACAGGATAGATTTCTTGTCTTATCAGCTTTGCGCAGAAGAAAATCTACAGCCAGAGATCTACAAAATCATTTATGCACAGCAACTGGGACGGTAATTTCTGATCAGACTGTAAGAAATAGACTGAGAAATGCAAGGTTGAGGTCTAGAATCCCCTTTAAAGCCCCTCGTTTAACACGTCAGCACAAAGAAGCCCGGCTGCGATTTGCTCAGAATCATGTCAACTGGCAGCTCCGCCAATGGAAGGGTGTTTTATTCACGGACGAATCAAGATTTTGTCTAACAGGTTCTGATGGTCGTACACGTGTATGGAGACGTCCTGGTGAACGTTTTGATCCAGCCACAATTATTGAACGTGACAGATTTGGAGGTGGTTCGGTTATGGTTTGGGCTGGGATTACTATTGAGTCTCGGACAGAGCTTGTCGTTGTCCCACAGCGCATGAATGCTGATATTTACATTAATGACATTATCCTCCAACATGTTGTACCCTTTGCTTATGGTATGGACCCTAATTTTCTTCTAATGCAAGATAATGCTAGATGTCATACAGCACAGGCTACCAGAGATGTCCTGCAAGAATGCCACATTCGGGTGATGGACTGGCCTGGCCTGCATGCAGTTCGGACCTTAATCCGATCGAGCATATGTGGGATAAGTTGGAAAAACTTGTTCGTAAGCGTCCTGCTGTACCTCAGAACATTGAAGAACTTTTTCATGCACTCACCGAGGAATGGGAGAGAATCTCACAAGTTTCTGTAAGAAAGCTTCTGCGAAGCATGGTCTCGTAGGTGTAATGCGGTCATTCAGGCTCACGGAGGACACACTAAGTACTGAGTGTTGAAATAACCATGGAAACATTGATTCGAAAAATTGTAAATCTCAAATTTCCACTTTGTTTTCTGTTACAAATAATAACTTGCTAATACTGTACAAGAAAATATTGTTTGAATGTCTATTCTAATTTTATATAAAACTTCAATTTATAATTACAAAAGATCAAACATTAAATTGTTTCAATATTCATTCTCGTGTTTTGTTTTAAACATGTGTTCCTCTAATTTTTTTGAGTAGTGTACATTGCATCATGCAAAAATAATTGAAAATTACATATTCCTAAATAATGTAATGTTCTAAACACCAGGTGATAACAAAATTTAACAGAAAATACCCCTTCATCTTACCATTTAGGTAATTTATTTAGAATGCAGGTAATTCTTGCACTAACTAGCAAAACAGAAAAAAATCTATGACTCTATAGTAAAACAATTTTTAGGACTATTTAAACTCATGCCCCAAATGGCAGTCAATGGCCAATCACATTTCATTGAATTTTGATTTACAATCAATCACATTCATTTTTGACCTTGATTTTATCACTTTCATTTTATCAAGTACATACGTACATAAGTGGTTGGAAGTGCAGGATCACCGTTTATGTACCCATACACGCTCTTCACCCGGCCAGCCAAGCAAACACTCGGTTTAACCCGTGAGTCCACTTGGCAGCTGAGAGGAATTAGCGTGCAGGGCCCATGACCTGTTTTAGGGACTTAGATGCCCTCTTCAGCCATTGATATTTAATTGTTGAAGATTGAGTGATATTTTTGCTGCCAGTCGCAACTAGTCGTAGATTAGGAGACAGAGATCCAGTGGTTGGACATTAACAAGCCTTAAAACGCTGGTCAAAATTGATGTTCTAGATCGCCAAAAGGAAAACCACAGCTGCCATGGCCGCCGCCAAGCCCCAAAGGGACAAGACTGGGAAGACTGCTGGCCAAACCAGAAATGGCTCCTCTCAGGTTAAGCTGATCTCTTGCAAAATTTATAATTTTGAAAATAATTTAGGAAATTGTAATTTACTGGTGGACTCTAGGGGACCACTCCGACATTTATCTTAGTGCTAAGGGAAACCACCTAAAATCTTAGCAGAGTGGCTGGAATTTAGTGAAAATAATAATAAAATTTGGAAAAATAAATTTAAAGAAAAATATAAAAGTCGAAATGATCAGCTTCTTTGGCTCTATAGCGAATTAGCTGGCGGAATCACCTTTTGAAGGTGTGTAAGGTCACATCCTATTTTTTAAACATTTGTCATACACTCAACTAAGAAGGGGCTTTTTTCATGATTCAATTCAATAGAAATGTATAATGAATCAGGGTCTTTTAGTAGTTCTTCAACTAATTTGTCCATGACTTCATTTATGATCATGGAATCCCTTCTAGAGTGGGCGGTATTGACCGACAAACTTGTTGTTAACGAAGCCTTGACAGTCTGAGTGCCTATTGTTCACGTATGTACCGTTCATGTGAGATCTCCCCACCTCCCCATCACTGTGGTCTTGCCTTCCTTTGGCCAGCAAACCATCGAAGGGACTAATTTGTATGTTTCAAGTCTTATACGAGAATTTTCCAGAAACCTCAAACTCGATGCTATTCTTTTTGCAGACAATTTAGCTCTTCTGGCACTTTCCGAAAATGATTTGCAACGATCAATTTATAATTTACAAAATTTAATATGGAAATATTAATTAACAAAACTAAAATTATGGCATTTCATGGGAAGGACCCCATACAAAGTAAAATCTGTCCGCCAGAATAAAAATTTTAGAGAGATCTAATCAATTTAAATATCTTGGATATCATCCTCTCTATCTGGGATGAAAAGGACTAATTCCTGAAAAAATTACTAGTTATAATAAAAGTTGGGGAATTATTAATCAAATTTATACTGAAGCCATCCCCTTGTACAAAAAAAACAAACAACCACAGAGTACGTTTATATAACACGTTTGGGGCTAGACCAGTGTTTGCCTAGGGTATTAATGCAATGGACACTAACAACAACAAGCATGGAAAGCAGAATATACCGGCTTGTGAAATGAGATTCATGCGCAGAGACCGCGGGTTACACCAGATGGGGAGCGGAAAAGGAACACCGATATATTAAAAAGAATTGAAGACTACGCCAATTTTGGAATATATTAAAAACGACAGTACCCAAACTAAATTGGAAACCCAATCTAGAAAGAATGAGTTCAAATCAGATTCCCAAAGCTGTTTATAATTATATACCAAGAGGACAAAAATCACTGGGCCATCCTATGAAACACACTAGGGAAAATTTTTTTATAGGATCGTAACAGGCCTTGGCCTAATACTTGGAAGGAAGAAGAAGAGAAGATCTCTGACTCACATAGGTCCTTGATTTGCGAGGTCTTTACTTCCCGAGTCTCTCTAGGCCTGGTACGCCTTTTCTTTTTCTGCCTGATGCTTTTAGAGCACCTGGGTTTTGGTTCTGGACGGACTCAGACTGATGAGCGACTGGCTTTACATGATCTGAGCTATTGGGTGAGGCAGCAGGAGCAAGCTCAACTGGTACTGCCTGTTTATTGCTAAGAGATGTGACCTGAATTACCTTCTTATTTAGTCACAGACACGGCCCAATCTTCACCTTGAAGTGGCAAAGTCTTTTTGTGGCTCCCAAATTGTATATATAGTGCACAAATGTAACTAGATTCTGCTTGTGAGATATAATAGAAAAGCATTTGTAGCAATTGATTATACCATAAAAAAAGAAACCACTGGTTGCACTTTCTTAAACATATTATTTCCGAGGAATTAATGTTGCAGAAAAATATAATTGACATATTTACATCATAGGACATCAGAAATTAATTAATAACCTGTAATGAAGTGTGTAATTTTTTCCCCGCGAGGGTGCTTCCCCTTAAATATGGTGATTCTATCCTTGGCAATTAATATGTCGTGGTTTGGCAGTGATGAACAAATGAAACATAAAGTTTCTAATTTGTTTTCAAACATAGTTGTTTACATTAAATATATAAATATTTTAAAATAACTATATTTAAATAATGATTTGTGAGTAAACAGCTTAATTTTATTTGTTAAATAGTCCTAATAAATGCCACTCTTGATTTCAAAATTTTCTAGGTAAACTGGAAATCACTCGTGGCGATACTTATGATAATTCCATGCCAAACCAACCAAAAAATAAAAGAATGCCGAGGATGGTAGCAAAGAAATGTAATTCGGTTGTGATCTGAAAATCTGATATGTGGTATGACAGATTCACAAAATTATTTATATATATATGCCTTTCAAACATAAGAACCTATAGACACAAATTATATAAATGAATCAGTCGTTTTTACACCTCACTTCATAAAATTTTGTATTTCTTACCGACTAGTTTCAGAAATCATCATCTCCATCATCAGCTAAACTTCAACTGTTTAAATTAAGCTACCAACACTAAATTCCACCTGCCATCTGGTGTGGGTTGGATGAACTTTGAGATCAAATCTTGCTTGACAGGAACTTCAAAATTCATGGACCCATATTTGTTCTGCTAAATTTATAACTTTTCCCTAACTCTCAGTTCCAGAGGTTTCTCTAAACTTTTAATAGTTTGGTTACTTTTCCAATTATGTGATTCTCTAATAAATTACGAGGTGCATTTACCAATCTTTCAGTTTCATATTTTTAATGTTCTTTCATATGAATATCTAATTTTCTTTTAGTTTTTTTATACATTAATTCAGCCATTGCAACTAATTTGGTAAATTCAAGATTTTTTTACTATCTGGGGTTTTAATTTTCTTATTTGTTATTAGAAGACTGCCCTGGCTGAATTTGTTTATGGGTGCTAATGTCATATTGAATCTGCTATATGTTTTCTGAAATTTACTGTGTGTTTCAGGATGGTAAGTAATTTTTTTTTACTATTAGTTTGTAGGATGGTATAGGCCTATTCTCTTAATCATATCTGTTGCTTGAATTTTTTTTTACTTATCATTATCTTGTCCACCGCTGTGGTCTCGGGGTAGCGTGCTGCCTTGTCACGTAGCGGGCCTGGGTTCGATCCCTGGTCTGGGCAGTTTTCTGAGTGAGGTTTTTATGGGGGTTTTTCCTCACCTGTAAGACAAATGTCAGTAAAACTTTAAAGCCCAAACGGTCCCCGAAATCATATGGCCATCATCATCATCATCATCACCATCCTTATCATTATCATCCTTCACCAGTGTGGAAAGCAACGGGAAGCTACCTCACCTACAATTTCCTAGTAAAGCTGCAAGCATAGTATGAAAATGCTATGATTGCTGTGAACGACCTGCCTTCGGGCAGAATTACTATGGATGGATGGATCATTATCTTCTTACCAAAATTATGTAGTCTGGCTACATGTCATCACCATCCATGCAAGTATTAGGCCATGTGGCCTGTTACAGTCTCAAAGAGAAATTTTCCATCCAGTGCTTTTTTGGACGTCCCAGCGATCTTTTGCCTTGGGGGCAGTAATGAAGCATGGCTTTTGGGATTCTATGAGGCGTTATTCATTGAAGATGGGCTTTCCAGTTTTTCTGGTAGTTTTGTATGTGGTGGAGAATGGATTCTGCATTCAACTCTCCTGGCTATATGTAAAATGTGATTGTATTCTTTCTTAAAATTCTCTCTGCTTAATGGAATGTTTGTTAATCCCTATAATGTTTAGAAACGTGTTATTTGATTGAAAACTGAAGATTTTATATAATTATTTGTGTACTTTTGTGTGGATGTTAAATTACATTTTTTGTCCTTATTCATTCTTGATTATATAAAGATCAAGGAATGGAATTTGGTTATTCTCTTCTAATTCTATAGTAAAATATTGATTCATCTTGTAAGTTATGCAATTTTAAACATCTTCAATATATTTGAAATTTATTATAGAGAAGATATCATCCACATATCTATACTGAATCTTTAAGATTTATTGATATAGTATTCAACATAACCCATAATCAAATTAGCTAAAAACAGAGAAAGTGCATTGCCCATTGTCAAAACCTCAGATTTGTCTATAACATTTTCCATTGAATATGAAGAAAGAATATTGTCAATAAAGATTTGTTAGCTTTATATCTTATTTTTTAACACAACTAAAATTATGGAATTTCATGGGAAGGATCCCATACAAAGTAAAATCTGTCTCCAGAATAAAATTTTAGAGAGATCTAATCAATTTAAATATCTTGGATATTATCTATCTGGGATGAAAAGGATATTCCTGAAAAAAATTACTAGTTATAATAAAAGTTTAGGAATTATTAATCAAGTTATGAAACCATCCCTTGTACAAAAAAACACCAGATTACGTTTATATAACACTTTGGCTAGACCAGTGTTGACCTATGGTAGTGAAGCATGGACACTAAAAAGACAACATGAAAGCAGAATAAACGGCTTGTGAAATGAGATTCATGCGCAGAACAGCAGGTTACACCGATGGGATTGGAAAAGGAACACCGATATCTTAAAAGAATTGAAGACTACGCCAATTTTGGAATATATTAATCAGTACTAACTAAACTGGAAACACCATCTTGAAAGAATGAGTTCAAATCGGATCCCCAAAGCTGTTTATAATTATATACCAACAGGACGAAGATCTCTGGGCCGTCCTATGAAACGCTGGAGGGAAAATTGTCTATAGGATTGTAACAGCCTTGGCCTAATACTTGGAAGGAAGAAGAAGAAATCTTATTTTTTAAAGAAAAATTAACATCTCAACCAGGAATCAGACCGCAGACCACCAACCTGTATATCGGTGTGCATTATTCAAGGTATGATACAAATGTTAATATTTCTTTACACATATACAATTCTCTTATGTCCAAAGGCAGATAACTAATGCTATTAACAATGCTATCTGACAACTTCTATTAAAAGAATTTTTAACAAGAATTCTCATTACTTTTTAAGTGGAAAGCTTAATATTTTGATGATATATCTAGATTAACATTATAATCTAAGTTTAAATTGTTCTACTTTTTATACTATTTTTATTCTCTCTTCTATTAATAAGATTAAAAGGGAAATATAAATTTTATCGTAAGTAATGCCACGAGTGATTTCTAATTTATCTAGAGAGTGGCATTTGTTAAGACTATTTGATGAATAAAATTAAGCTGTTTACTCACAAATCATTATTTAAATATAGTTATTTTTAAAATATTGATATATTTAATGTAAACGGCGATGTTTGAAAACAAATGAGAAATGTTTGTTATGTTTCATTTGTTCATCACTGCAAGTAATCATATTATTTATTGCCAAATAGCATCACAATATTGTAAGAATGTACCCTAGTGGAAAAAAAAAATGAAACACATCATTACAGGTTATTAATTAATTTTTGATCTCCTATGATATAAATATGTCAATTATATTTTTCTGGAACATTTTTTCCTGGGAAATAATACATTTAAGAAAGTGCAAACAGTGTTTTTTTTTGTGATATAATAAATTGGTACAAATGTTTTTCTATTATATCTCGCAAGCAGAATCTGGTTACATTCGTGCACTATATATATAGAATCTGGGAGCCACTTTTTAAAATGAAAACGATAAAATGAAAGTGATAAAATTGAGGTGAAAAAATAACTGTGACTAGTTGTAAATAAAAATTCATTGAAATGTAATTGGTCATTGACTGCCACTTGGGGCATGAGTTAAATACTCATGGGTGACTCATGAGGAAATTATATGAAGGATACATGGAAAAAACCAGGTACCAGTAAATCACTTTTTCACTGAAACCTAAAAAAACATACTATTAGTTGTACAACACTCACACTTCCTTACCTGTATGTCAAACTTTGAAGTACAAATAAATCCATGACTCAACTGAAAATTACTGTTTCACATTTTTAAATGATAGTGCTTTCCATGGAGAATCTAATGACACCTCAAACTCCATTTTGACAAAAAAGTGACTGACCTGGTTCTTTCACTGTATCCTTCATATGCATTTATGTGAGCTGGTCATATTAAAGAGAGGAAATTATATAAATTTATAACTTACCTTAGCAATTTGAAGCATCACAATGGAATGTTTTATAGATTCCAACATGTCCTGTAAAAAATAAAACAAAAATAAAATAACAAATATAATAAAAATAGTAGTGTAGTGCTGTGGTCTGTGAGTAACATCATTGCCTGTTACATAGCAGGCCTTGGTCTGATTCTCAGTTGGTTTTGATTTCCTGGTTGTGGTTTCCAGGTTTTCCTCAAACCTAAAGCAGGAAACTCACACCACAACTTCCCTGAAAAGTCACTGCCCTTATTAAGTTTTATTGATCACATTCTTAAGAATATGGCCTAACAATCTCCATAAATAAAACAAGAACAATTTATTACAGTGGAGGAAATTGGTATAAAGCCACTAACTTTTAGTAGTAAAACAACCTGAAATATTTATGCAAATACCGTATGTGTGTCATAGATTACATATAATTATCTTGGACATAATTTCATACAGGTCTCCTCATTTTGTATTTATTATATATGTAAATAATACGTAAAATCTAAGAAAACGCTGTCCTAGGAGTGGAAATCGGTATAAAGCCAGGTCAACTTCTGGCTCTTACAGAGACATAATGTAAACAAAACACTGCAATTACATGGAGACGTCGTGTCTGTGAGCATCGTTCATCAGTTACAAGTCAGCAGTATGTACAATGCCACGTGGAAAGCCTCTATCAAATGAAGAGAAATTAAGAGTTAGTGCCTTCAAGGACATGGGCCTTTCCAATAGACAAATACCTACGAAATTGATAATTTTGTCAAACTTGGCTGACAATATGGAAAAACCGGGAAATATGGATGGACAAGAAAATTGTCTGAGAGCACTAAATGTCTCATTTTACTTAAAGCAAAAGGTAAGAGTATGTTTTCTTCTCAAATCCAGGCTGATTTGAAGTTGCCAGTAACAGCCAGACGAGTAAGACAAATTCTGTCATAAGACAAGAACCTAAAATTAAAGAAAAACACCTCTGAACAATGCACATAAGAAAGTTAGAATGACTTTTGCTGAAGAACACATATCTTGGACCTCAGAATGGAATAAAGTAACGTTCAGTGATGAGAAGAAGTTTAATCTGGATGGGCCTGATGGCCTTCAGTATTACTGGAATGACCTCCATACTGAAGAGCAAGTTAGAATAAGTAGAAACTTCGGTGGTGGAGGCGTTATGATTTGTGCAGCATTCTGCTTTAAAAGAAGATAAAAAATAGCATGGATACGCATCAAGATGAATTCTGAGTCCTACACTGAGGAGCTTCTGGAGTCCTAATTGACATTCATCTTTCATTTAATTACATAAAAATATAACTGTTAAAGTTTTATATGATTTTCATACCTAACAGTTTTATTTTCATGTACTGTAATTAATAAAAAATGGATTTTCATCAAGTAAATGCCAAATCAATAGATTCATCTTTTTTAAGTTATGTAGATAGGAAATAACACTATGAGGTTCTTTAATATTGTTTATTTTTTATTATTCACTCACCTCATACTTCATAAATCATAGCAGACCCTGGGTTTCTTCACGTAATTTGTGACATTGTCAATGCTGCGTCACGTTCACAACTGACGTCCAACGGCCTTCTATCCTGCAGACTGACCTCTGCGCCATCTGGTGGCCGACCGAAGAATTTCCAAATCAGTCCTCTTTCTTTATAACCGGGTATTTCAAAATTCATAGTTGTATTTTCATTCTTGCATATGTAAATTTTTTCCCAAATTGTGAGTTCCTTCGGTTTTTCCAATTGTTTAAGTAATTTTGTTTTGGTTTCTATTCTATGTTTTTCTGACCATGCAATAGCTGCACATGCCTGGTCAGAAAAACATAGAATAGAAACCAAAACAAAATTACTTAAACAATTGGAAAAACCGAAGGAACTCACAATTTGGGAAAAAATTTACATATGCAAGAATGAAAATACAACTATGAATTTTGAAATACCCGGTTATAAAGAAAGAGGACTGATTTGGAAATTCTTCGGTCGGCCACCAGATGGCGCAGAGGTCAGTCTGCAGGATAGAAGGCCGTTGGACGTCAGTTGTGAACGTGATGCAGCATTGACAATGTCACAAATTACGTGAAGAAACCCAGGGTCTGCTATGATTTATGAAGTATGAGGTGAGTGAAATAATAAAAAATAAACAAGATTCATCTTTTATTTAATTACACTGTTTCTTATTCTATCTCTTCTAGAAATTCCAGCTCAATGCCTCCAAAATCCATTTCTGTGGAATTTAATTCACTTACTGTTCTAGATTTTGATTGTCATGTTTCTACACCATATGTCATTGTACTCCTTAACATTGTTTTAAAAATATTTGTTTTTTTGTTTCAGAACTTATTTTGATCTCATAAAACTCCATTTAATTTTGATACTGAAAATTTGCCCTCATTTATCCTCTCATTAATGTCAGCATCATGATTTCCTTTTGCACTAATTTTTGTCCCCAAATATACATATTCATCACATACTTTTATTTTTCCACGTCAGTCTTCTAAAACCAGATCTTTTGATTTATCTCCTATTACCATATATTTTGTTTTGTCAAAATTTATCTTTAATCTCCATTTTTTGTATTCCTCCTTCAGTTTTCTTGTCATGTACTCCAAATCTTCGTAATATTCTGTCATCAGTAGCTAATCATCAGCTACATTGGTACATCACAATGTTTTTCTGGGAGGTATTTCTTCTTCTTTTTCTTTCCAAGTATTAGGACAAGGCCTGTTATGATCCTATAGAAAATTTCAGGAAATTCTCGTATAAGACTTGAAAGCATAATAATAGTCCTTTTAATTGGTTGCTGGCCAAAGGAAGGCAACACCAGTGATGGGGCTGCCATCTTATAGCCTCTGGTCAGGTTTTCTGGAGAAGAAAAGAAAATAAAGGAAGGAAGAAATGGAAGAAAGGAAAGACTCCCTAGCCCTCGGATGCCCTAACAACGTCGGGGTCAAAAAGCAAGAGTTAACCAAGAGAGGTTAGATAGTAAAGTTAAAAGAGTGCAAACACAAGTAAGTGGAAGAAATGTTTTGCTCAGCTTGGGCAACTTGTGGTCGCCGTCCACATATCCTCTAGGTAGGTTTTGGCATGCAATGGTTGACAGTTCCCTTGTGAGTACTTAAATTTAATTGCATACTTACATTAGCATGGTTGTGGATAACCTCACAGCGAGCTTTTTCTACAAGATCTGTCATTCCATCCATTCGAAGTTCTAATGCCTATAATTAACATAAAAGAAAAATTATGTAGTTCAATAAAAATAAAATGGCTCTCTTGTTAATGGGCTTAACTCCATCAGACTAAATAAATACTACTATATAAAATTATAAAACTGAATATCTAGCAAGGTTCAATCTCCTCAACTTAGTATTCCCACTACAGGCCTCAGGAGGCTCTTGGGGTAGTGGGAGGTTAAGGCTCCCACTTTTTCTGGATAATTGGCACTTGATGTCAGCCAGGTTGTCAGCCCTGCATGATGGCCGCCTTTACCCCCAGAAAAAGCATCTGGTATTCATTTCCGTTAGAGGCTGGGTCGATCCCAGGGCCATAGTGCCGCCAGAAGGTTTGGGTCAGTTTAAAAATCCTGACCCCACTGGGACTTGAACCCTTGATCTTCCGGCTTGTAGCGCAGTGCCCCTTCTCCTCAACTATCATACTTTTAAAACACTATATGGCTTTTGGTTCTGGTTCCATTCCCAGTAGGTCGTTTTGTTTAATTAATTAGAGTTGTATTTTGACTCACTTCATTTTTCTTGATTTTTATGCACACATAAGTTTCTTCATTGCCTTTGTGACATTTTCACAACGCAGGATGTCAGTTGTGAACGTGATATAGCATTGAGAATATCACAAATGCAGTGATGAAACTCGAGTCTGTGCGGGAGTTAAGAAGTATTATGAGGTGAGTCAAAAACAACACAACATAAATTAAAATAAACCTCATAGTGTTATCTCCTACCTACATAAATTAATAAGGATTTTTATTTAACTTTTATAGGAATTAATCACTATGAGGTTTAATTTATGGTGAAATTTAATGTTTCTTACCTCTCCTCATATAAATCTTCTAAGCAGATCGCGATTTCGAGACCACAACTGTCTCATCTTCAGTACTTCTTTGGCGACTGATGTTATGTCAATCAGAAGAAACTCTTCTTCTTCCCTCAGAGGGACAAAACATCAGTCGCCAAAGAAGTACTGAAGATGAGACCGTTATGGTCTTGAAATCGTGATCTACTTAGATGATTTATATGAGGAGAGGTAAGAAACATTTAATTTCACCATAAGGATTTTAATCTTTCAAAAAATTACAAATACTAATTGGGCAGTATCGTTATTAAAGCATTGTGTGTCTATATGTTTTAACTCCTTCACTGGTGCACCTACAAATGATTTTATGGATATTTCAATACATTTATTTTCTATCATTATAATAAATGACATTTCTTAACAGAATGTGGCTTATCATGTTACTGCCCTAAGCCCTTCAATTTTATGTTTTGACTACAACTACAATGACGTAACAGCCCAAAGTTGGGCCTTAGCCTCTCCTTTGTAAGGATTTACTACACCAAATTAATTTAGTTACTCTTACTTGTTCACGGGGGGGGGGCACACCATAGCATAGTGGTTAAGGCAGTGTGCTACAAACTGGAAGGTTGAGGGTTCGAGTCCCAGCTGGGTCAGGATTTTTAAACTGACCTAAACCTTCTGGTAGCACCATGGTCCTGGGTTCGACTCAGCCTCTAACGAAAATAAGTAACAGCCGCTTGTTCTGGGGGAAAAACGGCCGTCATGCAGGGCTGATATAAAATGCTGATTGTCTGGAAAAAGTGGGAGCCTTAACCTCCTGCTACCCTAAGGGTCTCCGGTGGCCTGTAGTGTGATCACTTTACCTTTTTTTACTTGTCCACAGATGTCATGGATGGTATGCGGTCACTGAACCAATGAGACATCTAGCAGGCAAGTAAGTTATTACTAGGAAAATGGGGTTGGTAAATTCTACTTAGAGGTATTTTTATTCAGGCTTAAGGATCTTTTAAGAGCCTGAAAATCTTCAGAGTTGGGACCCATGGCTTGAAGTCCCTCCTGGAGGACTTGCTTCTTGGATTTTTCCATCCTAAAAAAAGTCCATTGACTCTGGCCAGGTTTGAACCCATGATCTCGGAACCACCAGTGGCAAGGGGCAAAACCACTAGTCCATCTCAGCTGACATTGTGACTAATATCTCACAGAATTTTATCATGAATTTCATTAGTACAGCAAAACATGTCTATGAAGAAACATGACGGTTCCTTAAATATATTTCCATCTTGGCAGTTTTCCTTTTTATAAAGGCTTCCCAAATTACAGGCTTGAATTTTCTCACGGAGTGTTAGGGTTTTACATGCATGCTTTAAAGACATAACATACTGAACTGAAATACAGACAAAATAGTGTATGTAACACAGCACAGTTTGCACGGCAACACAAAACAACTTTATTACACAAAAACAAGAAGGAACTCAACTACAGGAGGACAGAAGAATTTTTCCAACTCCCTCGCAGGTTACATAAGCAGGCAAGGAAAAGCGAGGGATTCCCCGCTGTCACACATAAGCAAGGGTAATCCCGCAATACAATAGCAGCACAAGAAGGTCCAACGATATAATGCATTAGCGTCATATGCAGAATTTTCATGTGTGGTCATTGATACTGTAATTAGAACGTGCTTAAAAATAATCTTCCGTCTTACTGAGGTAAAAATGAACTATTGGTACTTTAAAAACCATTCCGTTTCCGCATTGAGAAGGTTTCCGGCTTATACAGGATAATTTTACATATAAAATCATACTGTTCTGGAGATTTTTTTCCGTCTCTACAGGTTTCCTTCTTATAAAGGTTCCGGCTAAGACAGGTTTCACTGTATTAAATACCGAATACTAGTCAAATAATAATAAAAAAAGCAAAATACATGAGATATTTCCAATTAATTGATATTCATAGGTCTACTATTAAGAAAGGAATCTTGCTCAATTTGTTTTCGGTAACTGCAGTGTGTTAAATTGTCTTACCTTGATCTGATCAATAAGTATTTTCAGATATGCATCAGCTTCAGCTAGTTTCTTGTCATACTCATGAACTGTAGGTGTGGGTTTGTTAGGATCCCATCGCATCTGAAAAGATAAAATGTCTGTCATGCAGGAATTGCATAAACTAAGCAAATTTCTCAGCAAATCAACTTTCTTTTGTAAAATTTGAGAAACTCAATTTCTTATGCTAACTTATTTAAATATGTCAGACTGCAGAAAAAACAATCCTACCATAACCTAAGTAATTACTTTTGAATATTGTTGTATAATTTAACACAAATTTAATTTCTACTGATTAATTTTTACAGCAAACTCCCGAGTATCTATGTGCATAATATCCGGTTTGTGGATTATCCGGGAATGACTCTATTTACTGTATTTTTTTAAAATACTGTATTTCATATTGTTATGAATTTTTTTTTTATTTTTAAACGTGCTATTCAAATACACATATTGTGAAGGTGACTTGCTATTTTCTCCAGAGAGTATATTACATAGTTGGAACAAGTGGTTATCGATGGATGCGATTATTAAGGAGTGAAAAAAAAAGGTGTTTTATGGGATCCACCCTAGGTTAGAGTAATTGAATCGGTCTAGGCGAAAATTTTTCTCTTCAAATATAATTTATCCTTCAGTGAGAAGTGTTAAATTAATAATAAAAACGTCAATAGAAGCCCTACTGACTTTATAAAGTAGTGTTAAATTCCAAATAAATGTCTTCTTAACTAAGAAGCCGCCCGCCATTTGCAAAGAGAGAAGCAAAGGTTTCAAAGCATTTGGCACGAAGGAATTACAACATATATAAGAGAAAAATTTGCATCTAGATCGCAACTTGCCTCGGTTAGCTCAGCTGGTAGAGCATTTGGCCTGGAAAGCCAAAGGTCCCGGGTTCGAGTCTTGGTCCAGGCAAAAATTTTTCTCTTCAAATATAATTGAATTAGGTTAAGTATGAGTTAGTTAATTAACTTTTAGGTTCATTACATTTTAAAAGTGTCTAAAAAAAACGATAATCGAAACAACGATAATAATCAATATGTTGTTCGATGGTGGGTTATCGCTGGCTCTATAAACTCTGGTGCATGTGCACTATTGTTCTATAGGACTTTGAAAATATATCAGGTAAGTTAAAGTAAACTTTTTCCAAAAGAAGAATTAATTGACAATAGAAAAATGTGACAATTATACATTTGATCTTACCCTGTCAGCATGTCTAAGAATTGTATCTTCCAAAGCACGAATCCAATTTTCTCTTTCTTCTGCACCTCGTGCTTGAAAATGAAAAGTCTTCCCATCAACTGTTATCGTAAAAGTGCTATCATCTTCATCATCAATTCCAATTACAGCTCCTTTGAGTCTCACGCAACCTCGTCGCACACCCCTCATCATTTTTTCTTTTGACTGTAAAAACCATACAGTTTCATATTATGAATTTTTCATATTTCAATCAGAATTTGTAAGAAGTACAGTTAGGTTTTAAAAGTTATTTCCGCCATATTATTTTTAGTCTGGACATCTTACCTCAATATTAATGTTGATTTGTTCTTGAACATGTTTCAAAACAATTCTGTTTTATCGTCAGCTTTCCCAGTCTGACGATAAAACAGAATTGTTTTGAAACATGTTCAAGAACAAATCAACATTAATATTGAGGTAAGATGTCCAGACTAAAAATAATATAATTAAAATAACCTCAAAATATAACTTCCTAAAATTAAATATTTCCGCTATTGACCAGAATGACTTATCCTTGATTTTTCAGTTTATTGTTGTGAATTTTAGCTTTTTTTCTGTATTTACTAGTACTTGTTAATATTTAAAACTTTTTTAACAATTTTTATAACTTTATTTGACAATTTTTAAGTATTTATTTAAATATGCAAATCACATTATGACACTTAGTCAATATTGTGATGCTAATTGCTATTTTCTCTACGAGTATATTACTTAGTCAATGATTTTTCTATTGCTATTTGGGTTATCGCTGGTTAGAACGGCATTAGGGAGTGATAAGTAAGTGTACACCCATTTTAATAAACGTTTGGTAATTAAATATTATTAATATATTTCTTGGCTCAACTGCACTTCTACTTATGCTTAATTTTTCAGTTTATTGTTGTAAACTATAGCTCTTCTTCTGTATTTACTAACATTTTTTTAATATTTTT
This sequence comes from Diploptera punctata, assembly GCA_030220185.1. Lineage (NCBI taxonomy): Eukaryota > Metazoa > Arthropoda > Insecta > Blattodea > Blaberidae > Diploptera > Diploptera punctata. The sequence continues at coordinate 1,320,560 of JASPKZ010003448.1, read as the reverse complement.
AAATTTTTCAAATAATTTTTATAACATTAGATAATTTTCAAGTATTTATTTAAATATACAAATCACAATATTATGACACTGCTAACTGCTATTTTCTCCACAGAGTACATTACTTATTCTATGATTTTTCTATCGTTGGTTGGATTGGCATTAGGGAGTGATAAGTAAGTGTACACCCATTTTTAATAAACGTTTGGTAATTTTAATATTATTAACATATTTTTCTAACATAGAGTTGGGTATTTATTGCAAAGATTGGTCATTTAAATTTCATAGCAATGTGCTGCCATCTAACATAAGCTTTTTGAACTTTAGTACTATATCGATCATAATCTATGTCATTTGATGGTGGGTTTATTGCTGGCTCTATGAACTCTGGCTCATGTGTACTTTTTTTCTATAGGTCTTTCAAAATATTTCATATAAGTTTAAGTGCAGTTTATCTTATTTCTTTAACATAGATTTGGGGATTTATTGCAAAGAATGGACATTTAAATTTCATAGTGACATGCTGCCATCTAGCATAAGCTGTATAAACTTTAGTACGATATCGATAATAATCAATGAGGCAAGAATGATAATCAATATGTGGTTCAATAGTGGGTTATCACTGGTTCTATAAACTCTGGCGCATGCACACTGTTGTTCTATAGGACTTTGAAAATATATCAGGTAAGTTAAAGTGGAAAATCCCCATTATTTCATTTCTCATTACTAACAGATTTACAAGTAAGCCTACATATAAAAAAATCTTACCCAGATAACACTATAGAATTTAATACTTATCTACATTATTATAAAAGATAAATTAATGCCTAAATCAGGATTTGAACCCGAAACCTCTAGCTATGAATACTAGTGTGTTAACCATTACACTATTTCAAACTTCCGATGCAAATGCTAATTTCTCTCCCTCATATACAATTCTCCTTCCTTTTTGCTTAAAAAAAAAGGCAATTGTATTTTAGACTGACAGTTATTTCATACACGTTATAATTGGCAATTTGTACAAATGTCAAACCAATGCATCATAGGTTGCTACTTTATGACAAATTAATGTCACTTTAAGATTAAAGAAAATTTAGCACTACTGAGAAATGTAAGTAAAATCTCCACCAAATCTTTGTTTACTCCAACTTCTGTTTGCGCCACACTTTTTTACTTTTTTTTGTATTGTGCCAAAACGTAAATAATACAGTAATCAATGCCGTTCGTTGCGTATATATCGAATTTTCATTAATGAAACTAGATTATCTACTTTATATGTAAAACTTACTGTATAATAAGAAAGTAATCCTGCGTTGTCATCTAACACAAACCATCTAAACTGCCAACCTTTCATTACATTTGTCCATTTACTTAATGAACCTTCCATTGTAGCCATTTTGGCACCGGGGAAGAGGTTATTTCGTTTACTAGGTTTACTATTGGCGAGTTGTCGACTGCTGTTAGTACTGTACCAAATATCGATAATCGATATGCTACAATGATCGATGCATTCTTGAACGTAAGTTTCGATTATCGTATAGCGTAAAATAGTGGGTAACTTAAATTCGGTAATAAAAGTTATAGAATAATATTACGCAAAATCCAACCATAATTACCCTTAATTGAAAGTAGGTACATTTTAATAATAATAATAATAATGGTATTATTATTATTATTGTTGTTAATAGACACTATTATTATTATTATTATTATTATTATTATTATTATTATTATTATTATTATTATTATTATTATTATTATTATTATTATTATTATTATTATTATTATTATTATTATTATTATTATTATCATCATCATCCAATATTGTGTCAGGCCATGTGACCTATTATGGACTCAAACCATTTTTTATATCCAATTAATCTCTTCTCTTGTGGCCTCTATTATATTATTATTATTATTATTATTATTATTATTATTATTATTATTATTATTATTATTATTATGTCCACCGCTGTGGTCTCGAGGTAGCGTGCTGCCTTGTCACGCAGCGGGCCCGGTTCGATTCCTGGTCGGGACAGGCTCCTGGATGAGGTTTCTTTCGGGGTTTTTCCTCACCTGTAAGATATATGTCAGGAAGCTTAGGGCCCAACGGTCCCCGAAAATCATCCGGCCATCATCATCATCCTTATCAATATCATCATCATCCTTCACCAGTATGGAAAGCAATGGGAAGCTACCACACCTCTAATTCTGTAGTAAAACTGCAAAGCATAGCATGAACATGCTATGATTGCAGTGAAAGACCTGCCCTCGGGCAGAATTACTATGGATAGATGGATTATTATTATTATTAATGTTATTATTATTATTATTATTATTATTATTATTATTATTATTATTATTATTATTATTATTATTATTACTTACTTACTTACTTACTCACTGGCACTATCGAACCCGTAGGTTCATGGCCGCGCGGACATAAGCTCTCCATACATCCCTATCCTGAGCTAATGCTTTCCAATCATTCCCTGTATAATCTACTTCCCTCAAATCAAAGTTAATGTTGTTCTCCCACCTCATTCTTGGTCTACCAACTGGGCGTTTTCCCTCTGGCTTTCCTACAAGAAGCTTCCATGCACGTCTTTCATTCCCCATACGTGCAACATGTCCTGCCCATCGCAGTCTACGAGACTTAACTGTTCTTATTATATCTGGCTTCCTATAAAGACCATGTAGTTCATTGTTATGTAGTCTTCTCCATTCACCTGTCTGTTCATCTCTCTTTGGTCCAAAAATTTTCCTAAGTACTTTATTCTCAAATACTCGTAATCTCCTTTCCTCCCTTAAAGTAAGAGTCCATGTTTCGCACCCATATAATATAACTGGTAGAATAATAGTTTTATATATTTTCAGCTTAACGTTTTTTGAAAGGAGTTGGGACATCAAAAGTCTCTGCAATGCATAATAGCATGCATTTCCAGAATTGAGCCTATGTTTAATTTCTTTGTGCGTCTCATTCCTATTTGTGATTATTGTTCCTAGGTATTTGAATTCAGCCACTTCCTCAAAATTTCCCTCATTTGTCATTAGCTGTCCATTTCCATTATATACTGAATTTCTACCTGTGACCATATATTTAGTTTTACTGATATTTACTTCCAGTCCTAATTTCTTAGTGTTACTCAATAGTGTGTGCGTGTTGGCCTTTAGTATCTCCTCGCTATCGGCCAATAGTACTACATCATCAGCATAAACTAACAGCTTATTAATACCATTCAGTTGTAAGCCTTCCTCATTCTCTAAAGATTTAATGGCATGCTCTAGTACAAAATTAAATAGTAGAGGAGATAGTGCATCTCCTTGCTTCAACCCATTCTGGATTTCAAAAGTGTCTGAAAACTGTTTGCCTACACGCACCCTACTATTTGAGCCATTTAGACACATTCGTATAAGTCTAACTAACTTTTTAGGAATTCCGAACTCCAGCAGGATACTATATAACTTCTCCCTCTTAATTGAATCATATGCTTTTTTGAAGTCTACATATAGTTGATGTACAGTGCCATTATATTCCCATTTCTTTTCTAAAATCTGTCTTATACTAAAAATCTGATCTGTTGTAGACCTGTTTCTTCTAAATGCACATTGATGATCTCCTAGAATGTCATCAATATAGGGAGTAAGTCTGCTTACTAATATATTTGTTAGAATTTTGTATGAAGTTGAAAGTAATGAGATGCCCCTGTAGTTGTTGCAATCAGTTTTATCTCCTTTCTTATAAATTGGTACGATAATTGATTCCTTCCATTCATCTGGAAGAGCTTCTTTTTCCCAAATCATACTAAGCAACCAGCGTATTTTGTCCATCAATTTTTCTCCTCCTGATTTTATCAGTTCTGCTGGGATCTCATCTGAACCTGATGCTTTATACATCTTCAATTTTTCAATCGCCATTTCAACCTCTAATGCACTTGGCTCTGCGACTAGCATTTCTGCTGTCTGTAACTTATCCTCCTCAATGTCCTGTTCTGTATGTACATTTAATAGCTGATTAAAGTAACTTTTCCATCTATTTAATATACTCCTAGAATCTGCAATCATATCCCCATTTTCATTTCGAATTATGTTTGTTCTAGCCTGAAACCCTTTCTTCTCTATACTAATTCCCTGATATAATTCTCTAATGTTCCTATTTTTTGCATTCATTTCAAGATCATTAATCTTCTCTCTCAAATATTCCCTCTTTTTACTCTTTAGTAACTTAGTGGTTTCCCGTCTAATACTACCCAATTGCTCTAAATTTACCTCATTTGGCTCGTGTAACCATTTAATTTTTGCTAGTTTTCTTTTCTTTACAATGTCGGCACATTCCTCATCAAACCATTTCTTGTTTTGCCTCTTTTTTAAACAACCAATGCTTTCTGATGCTGACAATTTAATAGTATCTCTTATAGCCTCCCATTCTTTATTTATATCAGGTTCTTCTTCGTTTGCCACATTGTCATCTGAAGATTCCAGTACTTCAAATCTATTAGCAATTTTGATTTGGTATTCTTGCCGCATTTCATCATTTCTCAAGTTTTTTAATTCATATTTTACAGAATCATCTTTAGCATTCGTTCCTCTCATAAGCGATAGCCGTTGTCTGATTTTCACTCTGACCAGATGATGATCCGAATTGCAGTCTGTCCCTCTAACTGATCTAACATCAATGATGCTACTGTGCCAGCGTTTATCCACTAATACATGATCTATCTGGTTCCGAGTTTCTCCATCTGGGGACGTCCAGGTGTATTTATGAATATCCTTATGCTGAAATGTTGTGCTCTTAACAATGAGATTCTTTGATGTGGCAAATGTGACTAATCTAACCCCGTTGTCGTTACTATCTTCATGAAGACTGAATTTGCCTATTGTTGGTTTGAATATATCTTCCCGCCCCACTTTTGCATTAAAATCTCCTAAGACAATTTTCATATGATATCGTGAAAGGCTATCAAATAAGCATTCTAATTCTTCATAGAACTCATCCTTGATCTTGTCATCTTTATCTTCTGTGGGGGCATGTACATTTACAATTATAAAATCATGTCGTTTACCCTTTAGAATTATGTATGATATCCTATCATTAACAAACTTAATATCTCGGATAGCGGATAGGATCCTCCTTCTGACTAAAAAACCCGTTCCAAATGCAGGTCTTTCTGCACCCCCATAGAATAATGCAAAGGTTCCTGATTCCTGACTACCTTCTCCTGGCCACCTAACTTCCTGTAAAGCGACTATATCCAAGGGCGATTTATCTAATTCCCGCGTTAATATCTCTAGTGCCCCACTATTGTATAAAGTCCTAACATTCCATGTTCCTAGGAACATGTCCCTGTGTTTGAGCCTTTGGCATGGGTTCCCTGAAGTAGTCCCCGCCCGGAGAACCGAATGGGGGACTATTTGACCTCCGGAAAATTTTACCCCAGATGAACCCATGTCCGCATTTCTTGACGGTTGTATTTTTACGGTGAAAGATCGTCACTCTTTCGCCCTTTTTTCGTCTGGCTTATCACCTTCGACCAGTCCGGCATGGGTAACCCTATCGGCAGCAATGCTACCGCCGGCATAGCTCTCAGGATCATTTAAGCACGCAAGCCACTCCACCACGACAAGGTAAAGATACCATGGAGGGATTATTATTATTATTATTATTATTATTATTATTATTATTATTATTATTATTATTATTATTATTATTATTGTTATTATTATTATTACATGCTTGCTTACTTACTTACCTGCCGTGAAAGTTTGAATTCTACAATTATACACTAATAGTCTATTATAGTCCATGAATTTCCATTAATCAAATCAAAGTACATTGGAAAGTAAATACTCTCCCCTCATGCTCAATGCAGGGTGACATGATGTAAAACCCAAACAACTGTGGAAGTAAGATAAATTAACTCGGCAGCTAAGCTGTGACCTTGACCTGCCTAATGAAAATACGTATAGGGTAGTATACTATTAGTTTAGCGTATGGGCACGTCGTAGCTTAGCCGGAAGGTCGAGGGATCGAGTCCCGGTGGGGTCAGGATTTTTAAACTGGCCCAAACCTTCTGGCAGCACTGTGTCCCTGGGGTCGACTCAGCCTCTAACTGAAATGAGTACCGGGTACTTATTCTGGGGGTAAATGCGGCCGTCATGTGCCGATTGTCCAGAAAAGTGGGAGCCTTAACCTCCTACTACCCCAAGGGCCTCCTGAGGCCTGTAGTGGGATCATTTTACTTTACTTTAGTCCTCCTAACTTCTCTTAAAAAAATGTTAATTTGAGAATACATAAAACTGTTATTTTCCCAAATATCAATCCATCCATAGTAATTCTGATCGAGGGCAGGTATTTCACAACAATCATAGCATTTTCATGCTTATCAATACTAATAAAATTCATTGTTAAAACCGTTGAGGTGGATAGTCATAAGATAAAATAAGTTAAAATATACCTTCTTAGGTAAGATCCGTCGTCCTCAACTTATAAAATATGTAATCTTTATGCCTGTAGGCCTTTCAGAACATCCGTTCCATCTTCAGCAGGTCCCTCTTCGCTACAATATCGGATGATGACCGTTTGGCCCTACGTTTCCTGACATTTGTTTACAGGTGAGGAAAAACCCCCCAAAAAAACTCACCCAGAAGCCTGTCATAGAATGAAGTCAATAGAAGACACCCTTGCAATAGTACAGAAAGAGGGAAATCCAACAAATATCAACATATTGGAAGACCTGGAAATTATCAAGGAAATAGTTGAATGCAGGCTTTCACGGCCGGTAATCGTAATGTTGAGTGATTCCGGGTTATGTGGCCGTGGTCCATAGTTGGTGTTGATACCAGACGTTTCGCCCTCAACTGCGGAGGGCATCTTCAGTGGCGAGTGCTTCTATGCGTGTTTCCTGGTCGGAAGATCTACTTAGAATGAGCGCTGTGGACGTAGAGGACGTTGTATTAGTGGGGGGTGCAGGGTGAGTGGGCGTGGCTCTTGCTGATTGGCTAATAGTCATCTCCTTGTTGTCACTGGTGTTAATGCATTTATTTTCTAGTGTATGAAACCAGGCCTTAGACAGGTATCAAACTGTCTAAGGCCTGGTTTCATACACTAGAAAATAAATGCATTAACACCAGTGACAACAAGGAGATGACTATTAGCCAATCAGCAAGAGCCACGCCCACTCACCCTGCACCCCCCACTAATACAACGTCCTCTACGTCCACAGCGCTCATTCTAAGTAGATCTTCCGACCAGGAAACACGCATAGAAGCACTCGCCACTGAAGATGCCCTCCGCAGTTGAGGGCGAAACGTCTGGTATCAACACCAACTATGGACCACGGCCACATAACCCGGAATCACTCAATATCAAGGAAATAGACAACAAGCTTTTAATAAATGAAAGCACTCCCAGACTAAAACAAACCCACTATGCGATATCGTCAGGAAGATGATGGCCGGATGATGACCGTTGGGCCCTAAGTTTCCTGACATTTGTTTACAGGTGAGGAAAAGCCTGTCCCGACCGGGAATCGCGTGACAAGGCAGCACATTACCTCGAGACCACAGCGGTGGACTTTCCCAATTATATGAATGTGAAATATAGACTCTTACTTAACGGAGGAGATAATAGGTTATAATGAGTATTTCAAAATTAAATTCTTAGGAAAAGTTTTTGGAGAAGACTGTTGAGCAATGAGCTACATGAACTTTATGGAAAATAAATTGAGTCTCATAGGCAGCGATGGGCAGGACATGTGGCACGAATGAGCAATGAAAAATGAGCATAGAAACTCCCTGTAAGATGCCAAGTAGATACACCAAGAATGAGGTAGGAAAATAACATTAATCATAATTTGACGGGTATAAATTGTACATCCTTGTAGGAAAACCAGAGGGATGTCCATTAGGCAGGCCAAGAATAAGATGGGAGAATAACATTAAACGTGATTTTAAGGAAGTAAATTATATAGGGGTTGATTGGGAAACATTAATTTCTCGATAGGGACATATGGAGAGTTTATGCACGCGCGATAATAAATTTAAGGATTCGATAATTCCAATGAGTTAGTTAGTTGGAATATATTATTTATATAACCAGGTTGTGTCTCATCTATATATATATATATATATATATATATATATATGTGTGTGTGTGTGTGTGTGTGGGGCAGAGGCTAATTGGGATTTCCGGACCTTTGATCTGGTCCAAAACCCTGATGGAACTGATATTTAACCTCTTGGGTGAATTTCGGTGAAGTCCGGAGGATCTAACTTAGCCAAATCCACTCTCCTCACCTCCAAGTTGGGGCCCCTCGGGACCTTCTTAAGATCTTAAGATTTTAAGATGCAAAAGAGAGAGTGGGGTGTGGAAAGAAACGGGAAGCTACCACACCTATATTTTTTTTTAAATTTATTTTATTATTCAACTGCATGCTCCATTACGTGGAGTAATACTACATGCATTGTGGTGTTCTTATTATACAACTATAAAATTAAACAGTGTTTACAATTAGATTATCTTACTTTAAGCTAGATGGTTAACTATATACAATACTATTATTCTATGTTTTACTTAACCTAAAGTGTATCAAATTTAATTGAATTTGAAAATATTGAAAATTCCTTATTGTAAGTGTCAATGAGTTCATTGTTCTTAATTGGCCAATTCTGGTTTCTTAAAACTACTGCTTTGAGTTTATCTCTTTCCTTATCTAATAATTTACATTCCTGTAATATGTGTTTTATATCTTGCACTTTGTCACAGCAGGGACAATTTGGGTTTTCTATTATTTTGAATCTATTTAGATAGGATCTGATGTTCCCATGACCTGTTAGCATTATAGTTAATTTATATGTCAGTTTGAGTTTTAATTTTAGCCTATCGTGTATTGTGGGAAAGAAAGATTTGGTTACTTGGCCCTTAGTGGTTTTTTCCCATTCATTTTGCCACTTTTGTACACTTGTTTTGCACAGTTCAATGAACACTACACTTTTCGGAATCTTCTTGTAGCTCTCCTCTAGGTCTCTGCTCGCTGCGGCTTCTTTAGCCAATTGGTCCGCCAACTCATTCCCTTGGATCCCGACCACACCTATATATCCCTAGTAAAGCTGCAAACATAAATGGTTTGTATGCAGATACAAAAAGGAAAGCTAAGTTAAGGAAAGAGTGGAGAATGCTAAGTTTGCAGTGAAAGACCTGCTCTTGAGCAGAACACTATGAATGAATATATATGAAGGTATGTGTGTGTGTGTGTGTGTGTGTGTGTGTGTGTGTGTGTGTGTGTGTGTGTATGTGTGTGTGTGTGTGTGTGTATGTGTGTCTGCTTCTTATAGTCTTCTAAACCGTTCAACCGATCTTCGTGAAAATTTGTACATACAGGGTTTTAGATGCGGCGAGCGTTTAGCCGTTATTTATTATGTTCTAAAATTATTAGTTGGAGTTCACCTGGAACGAAAATTTAATCAATTTGTGATCGCAATTTTAGATGTTTCACAACAAAACTCGGAATATCCCATTAAAATAAACCGAGGTATGTACTATCCAAAAATTAGCGAAATCTGACCGTTAGAAGTGGGGGTTTACTTGAAATCCGAAATTTAAAAAAAAAAATGCCTGTACGACTGGTCCGATTTTGATTATTTTTTTGTGTGTGTGTGTGTGTGTGTGTGTTTGAATGGGTCCCTGGATGGCTTACATTCACAATTGGATCCTCTAAAACTATTAGGTGCAGGATTTCACCTGAAGTGAAAATTAAAAAAAAAGAATCGCTCTGGCGGTAACAATTTTCGATGTTTCACAATGAAATTTATTTATTTATTTATTTATTTATTTAGTCTGGTGGAGTTAAGGCCATGTGGCCTTTTCTTCCACTCACCAGGACAAACATGTATTACATCAGAATATAACAATCATCCATCCATAGTAATTCTGCCCGAATGCAGGTCCTTCACTGCAATCATATCATTTTCATGCTATGCTTGCAGCTTTACTAGGGAATTGTAGGTGTGGTAGCTTCCCGTTGATTTCCACACTGGTGAAAGATGATGATGATGATGATGGTAATGATAAGAAAGATGATAATGGCCATATGATTTCGGGGACCGTTTGGGCCTTAAAGTTTTCCTGACATTTGTCTTACAGGTGAGGAATAACCCCGATAAAAACCTCACCCAGAAGAACTGCCCCGACCGGGGACCGAACCCGGGCCCGCTGAGTGACAAGGCAGCACGCTACCTCGAGACCACAGCGGTGGACTATAACAATCATAATTAACTCTAATGAAGATTTGACCAATAAGATAATATCTATTATATTACGATCTATAATACAACCAGTTAATGATAGTTAAGATTAAGACTAAAACTAATAATAAAATGTATACAAGCAAGACATATTAAATTGTCCCTATCTAATGTAGGGGCCTATATAAAAAACAAAAGAAAATAATAAGATATAGAAAACTTATTTTACGGTTATACAATATTTAAACAAATGAAAATATTATTTTGTTAATGTTAATATTATTATCATAAATAATTAAATTTATTAAACTCAGTATATCCTATCAAAATAAACTGAGGTAAGTATTGTAAAAAAATGAGCAAAATCCGACAATTAGAAGTGGGGGTTTACTTGAAACTGAAATTAAAAACTGCCTAAACAACAGCGACAATTTTCATTGACTATTTAACTCATGCCACAAATACTAGTCAGTGACCAATCGCGTTTCAATGAATGTTGTTTTACAACCAATGACAGTAGTGTTTCACCTCGCCCTTTATCGATTTCTCTTTATCAGCTCCTGCTTTTGTGATAAAGAAAGCTCCTCCTTTTTAATGTTCTGAACAGGTCAAATCATTATTTTTCTCCAACAAATACATTGAATATAGCAAATAATGAAAAGATTCCTTGATTTTACTGAGTTGTTTACTAAAAAAATAAATGAATAACCCGTAATGTTGATTATGATATATAGTTTGATGTGTTTCATTATTTCTCCACTTGGGTGCACTCTTACAATATTGCGATCTTATTTGGCAATAAATAATATGATCAAGCAGCAGTGAATGAACATAACCTCACATTTCTGATTTATTTTCAAACATCGCCGTTTATATTAAATATATAAATATTTTAAAATAACTATAGTTAAACAATGATTTGTGTGTAAACAGCTTAATTTTATTCGTTAAATAGTCCTAACAAATGCCACTCTTGATTTCCAAATTCTCTAGATAAATTCACTCCTCACTCCGTGAGTCGTGAATTTATCGATAATTTGGAAATCACTCGTGGCACTACTTATGAAAATGTTTGTGTTTGTTTGAGTCGGTCTCTGGATGGTTTAGATTCACAATTGGACCCTTTAAAACCATTAGGTTTTGGATTTCATATGAAGAAAATTTAAAAATCGCTCTAGCTGTCACAGGGAGTCTTTCCTTTCTTCCATTTCTTCTTTCCTTTATTTCCTTTTCTTCTCCAGAAAAGCCTGACCAGAAGCTATAAGATGGCAGCCCCATCACTGGTCTTGCCTTCCTTTGGCCAGCAACCAATCGAAGGGACTATTATTATGCTTTCAAGTCTTATACGAGAATTTCCCGAGGTACGCTGGAGGGAAAATTTTCTATAGGATCGTAACAGGCCTTGGCCTAATACTTGGAAGGAAGAAGAAGAAATAGTGCTAACAAATGCCACTCTTGATTTCCAAATTCTCTAGATAAATTGGAAATCACTCGTGGCATTACTTATGAAAATGTTTGTGTGTGTTTGAGTCGGTCTCTGGATGGTTTAGATTCACAATTGGACCCTCTAAAACCATTAGGTTTAGGATTTCACATGAAGAAAATTTAAAAATCGCTCTAGCTGTCACAGGGAGTCTTTCCTTTCTTCCATTTCTTCTTTCCTTTATTTTCTTTTCTTCTCCAGAAAAGCCTGACCAGAAGCTATAAGATGGCAGCCCCATCACTGGTCTTGCCTTCCTTTGCCAGCAACCAATCGAAGGGACTATTATTATGCTTTCAAGTCTTATACGAGAATTTCCCGAGGTACGCTGGAGGGAAAATTTTCTATAGGATCGTAACAGGCCTTGGCCTAATACTTGGAAGGAAGATGAAGAAATAGTCCTAACAAATGCCACTCTTGATTTCCAAATTCTCTAGATAAATTGGAAATCACTCGTGGCATTACTTATGAAAATGTTTGTGTGTGTTTGAGTCGGTCTCTGGATGGTTTAGATTCACAATTGTACCCTCTAAAACCATTAGGTTTAGGATTTCACATGAAGAAAATTTAAAAATCGTTCTAGCTGTCACAGTTTTCGATGTTTCACAATGAAACTTAGCATTCCTATTAAACAAATTGAGGTAGATATCCAAAAGTGGGCGAAATCAGACAATTAGAAGTTGAAGTCTACTTGAAATCGGAAATTAAAAACTGGCTAAAAGACTGGACCAATTTCGATGAAATGTTGTGTTTGTATATGTGTTTGAATGAATTCCTGGATGGTATGGATTCACAATATTGAACCCGGTAGGTGGCGCTGCGATCGAGTAATAGGAATTTTTTTTATGTCAGATGTGTAGTCATCTGCATTACTTACTTACTCACTGGCTCTATCGAACCCGTAGGTCCATGGCCACACGGACATGAACTCTCCATACATCCCTATCCTGAGCTAATGCTTTCCAATCATTTCCTGTATAATCTACTTCCCTCAAATCATTAAAAAGTGATCCCACAACAGACCCGGAGGCCCTTGGGGTAGTAGGAGGTTAAGGCTCCCACTTTTTCTAGACAATCGGCACTTTATGTCAGCCGGGTTGTCAGCCCTGCGTGACGGCCGCCTTTACCCCCAGAACAAGCGTCTGGTACTCATTTTCGTTAGAGGTTGAATCGACCCCAGGGCCATAGTGCCGCCAGAGAGTTTGGGTCAGTTTAAAAATCCTGACCCCAACGGGACTTGAACCCTCGACCCTCCGGCTTGTAGCTCAGTGCCTTAATCACTACGCTACGGCGTGCCCCCTCCCTCAAAACATAGTTAATGTTATTCTCCCACCTGATTCTTGGTCTACCAACTGGGCGTTTTTTTCTCTGGCTTTCCTACAAGAAGCTTCCATGCAAGTCTCTCTCCCCATACGTGCAACATGTCCTGCCCATCGCAGTCTACGAGACTTAACTGTTCTTATTATATCTGGCTTCCTATAAATACCATGTAGTTCATTGTTATGTAATCTTCTCCATTCACCTGTCTGTTCATCTCTCTTTGGTCCAAAAATTTTCGTAAATACTTTCATGGGAAAAAAAAATCAATTTAAAACTTTTCTTTATTATTTTAATTATTAATTAATTTTTTAGTTTAGTTTAAAATAGATAGGGCTCCTTTCTTCCCTTAAAGTAAGAGTCCATGTTTCGCACCCATATAATATAACTGGTAGAATAATAGTTTTATATATTTTCAGTTTAACGTGAGTTGGGACATCAAGAGTCTCTGCAATGCATAATACCACGCATTTCCAGAATTGAGCCTATGTTTAATTTCTTTGTCATCTCATTCCTATTTGTGATTATTGTTCCTAGGTATTTGAATTCAGCCACTTCCTCAAAATTTCCCTCATCTGTCATTAGCTGTCCATTTCCATTTTATAATGTATTTCTACGTGTGACCATATATTTAGTTTTATTTATTTGGGTGAAGATAAATCTAGTAATCAGGCTAGAAATTAAAATAATAATTACCGAAATATTCCGCGCGACAACAATGTGACGTCATAATGCATGCTTCTTGAGTCACAACAGATGGCAGTGACTAAATTTATTTCCCATAAAGATCATGTAGCTCACTGCTCAACTTTTCCTAAGAACTTAATTTTGAAATATTCATTATGACCTTATTATCTCCTCCGTTAGTCCACCGCTGTGGTCTCGAGGTAGCGTGCTGCCTTGTCACGCAGCGGGCCCGGGTTCGATCCCCGATCGGGACAGTTTTTCTGGGTGAGGTTTTTATCGAGGTTTTTCCTCACCTGTAAGACAAATGTCAGGAAAACTTTAAGGCCCAAACGGTCCTCAAAATCATATGGCCATCGCAATCATCATCATTCATATTCATCTTAGGTTAAGTTTAGGATTAGGGACTCTCCTGGCGCACCATTATCATCATCATCACCCGTCATATCTTCGGGGCAACGTAACCCCGCCTTCCAGGCGCCCCTATCTCATAAGTGGGTTACAAATACGCCATGCCAGGACGGAACACCAGGAATGTCGAAAGACAACCTGGAGCATTTGCAAAAAAAAATGAATAATTTCCATTGAAGAAATTTCTTCTTCTTCTACTACAAGGTTTAGGCTATGCAGCCTGTTCCGGCGAAGTTAAAAGTGGAGTCTATCTTCTACGTGGTCGGCCAACATCTCTTGTTCCTCTGGGATTATACAGGAAGGTTCTTTTTGGTATTCTTTCGTTGTTCATTCTCATTAAGTGTTCTGTCCATTTCTTATTATTTTCGATGATTTTATCTTCAATTTTATATATATTTAATTCTTCTCGTATAGTTTCATTCCTTATTCTATCCGCTTTTGTGCATCCTTTCACATTACGTAAAAACAGCATTTCCGCAGTCTGTATCCGCTTTTATCCCTTGATTTCATTATCCAATTTTCACTTCCATACAACAACAAATGAACAGCCATTGTTTTATATAATTTAAGTTTCGTATCTTTCCTTGTTTTCCGACCTAAGGTTCTTTTTATTGTTCCACAAATAGCCTGGAATTTATTTACTTTATTTTCTCTATAAGTTATATCACATCCTAAATATTGGAAATGTGATACTTGTTCTATTATTTTGTTATCCAGTACAATTTTTTATCTAATTCCATATTTACCAATAAATGCCATTACTTTCGACTTATTTATTGATATTTTACAATTATATCTATTGGCTATTAATTTAAATTTATATGCTAACATTTGGAGCTCATTTTCAGATTCTGCTAAAAGTACAACATCGTCAGCGAATAATAAAGCATTTATTTTATCTTTATTATCAATTAATATTCCTTCATTAGTTAAAACCTTCTTCCATTCTTTTAGGATATCATCCATATAAATATTAAATAATATAGGTGAGAGTGAACACCCTTGTCGTACTCCTTGGTTTATTTGAAAAAAAGTCATTTTTTGTCAACTGAGAGTCAATACAAATATTTGTTCCATAGTACAAGCTCTAAACAGTTTCTATAATCTGAATAGGGAGGCCTTTTTCTGAGAGAAATTTGAACCTGCAAATTCTTTTCCTGATACTAAAACGTGCAACCAGTTTTACTTCTAAACATTAGTTATAAGTTTATGTTCGTGATTTTCAATTGCATACTTAGAATTATCGTTTTACGATTAATTAACGAAAATTGATTACATCCATTAGAGGTTTGGTGTACAATACTGAAAGTGCAATGTATAATAAGGCCAAGAGATGGACAGTGAAAGGCACATTCTGAGTCGTAATACTTTCTCTTTGCAAGTGTTTGAGTATCCTCTCACTTTCTCGTTGGGTTTAAGGTCGGTTCAACGTTACATAAATTCTATATGTTGTATAGTTTCTTCCTGGATAAAATATACAATAATTTATTACTTCATCTCATATTGACTTATACATATACATCTGTCATTCACTATGCTAAAAATCCTTAAGAGCCTAAATTTCGTCTCTAAAAATTACACTAATATTTTGAGTTTCAGTTATATTTAGTGATTTTACAGCTAATAAAATTTTGAATTCAACACACATTGAGTTATATACACAGATCATCACTATCATCAACAACAAGGATTAAGTCCAATGGCCTGTTCCGATCTCATTACTTACTTACTCACTGGCACTATCGAGCCCGTAGGTTCATGGCCGCGCGGACATAAGCTCTCCATACATCCCTATCCTGAGCTAATCCTTTCCAATCATTCCCTGTATAATCTACTTCCCTCAAATCATAGTTAATGTTATTCTCCCACCTCATTCTTGGTCTACCAACTGGGCGTTTTCCCTCTGGTTTTCCTACAAGAAGCTTCCATGCGAGTCTTTCATTCCCCATAAGTGCAACATGTCCTGCCCATCGTAATCTACGAGACTTGACTGTTCTTATTATATCTGGCTTCCTATAAAGACCATGTAGTTCATTGTTAAGTAGTCTTCTCCATTCATCTGTCTGTTCATCTCTCTTTGGTCCAAAAATTTTCCTAAGTACTTTATTCTCAAATACCTGTAATCTCCTCTCCTCCCTTAAAGTAAGAGTCCATGTTTCGCACCCATCTTTGGCATGGGTTCCCTGAATTAGTCCCCGCCCGGAGAACCGAATGGGGGACTATTTGACCTCCGGATAATTTTACCCCAGTTGAACCCATGTCCGCATTTCTTGACAGTTGTATTTTTACGGTGAAAGATCGTCACTCTTTCGACCAAGGTACTTTTTTCTTCTGGCTTATCACCTTCGACCAGTCCGGCATGGGTAACCCTATCGGCAGCAATGCTACCGCCGGCATAGCTCTCAGGATCATTTAAGCACGCAAGCCACTCCACCACAAGGTAAAGATACCATGGAGGGGTTTCCGATCTCATTATAGGTCGAATTGGTCCTTCCATCTCTTCAATGGTCTTCCCAACAATCTTCTCCCTTTTGGTTTAAAATTATACATTCTTCTTGGTATGCACTGTTCATTCATTCGTAATACGTGCTGAAGGTAAGCATTTTGATAGTATTTTATTCTTTCACAGAGATTAAATATATTAAGTTCTGTTCTTATATCTTCGTTTTTCTTTTTATCGGTCCTTTGGTATCCTGCTATTGCTCTCAACATCTTCATTTCTGCAGTCTCTATTTGTTTACTATCTGCTTTTGTTAATGTCCAGGTTTCACATCCATAGATAAGAGATGGAACTGCCAATACTTTGTTAAATTTTAAAATAGTTTCTTTTCTAGTTTTATTCAATAAAATACGTTTAATTGTGTCACATAAATAATTGAATCGTTGTATTTTAGTGCGTTTATCTAAATCTCTGTCATTACTTAAATGACATCTCAAATAATTAAAATTCTGAACTTGGTCTATAATTACATTGTTTATCATTATGTTTGTTCTTATTGCACATTTCCCTTTCAGAGCTAAAATTTTTGTTTTAGATGTAGATGTTCTTAAATTGTATTTTAGAGAGATATTATTTAAAGTATAAAGGAATTGTTGTAAAGCATTTTCTGATGCTGCCATTATTACTTGGTCGTCTGCAAAAGCAGAGTTGTCAATACACTATTTATATTAATTTAACTCGTAAATTAAATAATACTGGTGACAATGGACACCCTTGTCTTACTCCCTGGTTTATTTCTATTTTTTGTTTACTAATTTCATCTCCGCAATCTATTTTAATACTTCTGAATGACTCTTATAAGGTGTTGAGGAATTTCTTTCATTTCTAATATGTTCCATAATTTATTTCTACTTATACTATCAAATGCTTTAGTATAATCAACAAAAGCTGCGTTAATGGAATGAAATATAATGTCGGGTTTTATTCGATTATAAATTATATTAGCTTTCCTACAAGAATGTTCCATGCCTGTCTATCATTCCCCCATTAGTGCCACATGTCCTGCCAATCACAGTCTACAAGATTTAACAAGATGTAAAACGTCTTTACACAAATAAAGATAAAAACTTCTATCTCTGAGAACATAGGAGTGTGTAAAATTTCACTGAATTCTTTTAAAACATTTATATCGTGTAAATGACAGTTTGTTTATAGATACATGTCACATGTGAACATTCGCCATGTATTTCCTGGGAATTGAAATCTTGTGTAAAACTGTAAATATTACATAAGGATGTAAATTGTAATCAAAATGTTACATTTTAATTGGTTTATTGTTGAAATAAAGAATGCATGAGAACTCAGGACGGTTCACACGGGCCAGTAGTCAAATACTTGCCAAATACTGTGTCACTCACTTCCTACTTTTAAAGTGAAATTACTTAACACGTCATATCAACAATTACATACTAAATACATTCCCTCGTCTTATAGCCTTGTTAAAACCTAAATCAGTCTTTGGCTATTCTATGCCACCGTGCCACCTGCGAATATTCGATCGGAGAACAAGTGACTGCTAGCGTATTGACCAATATGATTACACACGTTCCAGCTAGAGCCAGTTGTCAATATGTTTATTCACATATAAGGGGATTCTGTCCCACGAGTCCACCTACATTAGTGGTATATTTAGAGTGAGAAAATGGGAAAGTTAGTGTTTGTTTGGGTAAGTTTGGGTGAGAAAATGGGCGAGTTAGTGTTTGATTGGGCAAGTTGGGGTGAGAAAATGGGCAAGTTAGTGTTTGTTTGGGCAAGTTGGGGTGAGAAAATCGGCAAGTGTTCGTTTGGGCAAGTTGGGGTGAGAAAATGGGCAAGTTAGTGTTTGTTTGGGCAAGTTAGGGTGAAAAAATGGGCAAGTTCGTGTTTGTTTGGGCACGTTTGGGTGAGAAAATGGGCAAGTTAGTGTTTGTTTGGGCAAGTTTAGTTGAGAAAATGGGCAAGTTAATGTTTGTTTGGGCAAGTTGGGGTGAGAAAATGGGCAAGTTAGTGTTTGTTTGGGCACGTTTGGGTGAGAAAATGGGCAAGTTAGTGTTTGTTTGGGCAAGTTGGGGTGAGAAAATGGGCAAGCTAGTGTTTGTTTGAGCAAGTTAGGGTGAGAAAATGGGCAAGTTAATGTTTGTTTGGGCAAGTTGGGGTGAGAAAATGAGCAACTTAGTGTTTGTTTGGGCACGTTTGGGTGAGAAAATGGGCAAGTTAGTGTTTGTTTGGGCAAGTTGGGGTGAGAAAATGGGCGAGTTAGTGTTTGATTGGGCAAGTTGGGGTGAGAAAATGGGCGAATTAGTGTTTGATTGAGCAAGTTGGGGTGAGAAAATGGGCAAGTTAGTGTTTGTTTGGGCAAGTTGGGTTGAGAAAATGGGCAAGTTGGTGTTTGTTTGGGCAAGTTAGGGTGAGAAAATGGGAAAGTTAGTGTTTGTTTTCGCAAGTTGGGGTGAGAAAATGGGCAAGTTAGTGTTTGTTTGGGCAAGTTGGGGTGAGAAAATGGGCAAGCTAGTGTTTGTTTGAGCAAGTTAGGGTGAGAAAATGGGCAAGTTAGTGTTTGTTTGGGCACGTTTGGGTGAGAAAATGGGCAAGTTAGTGTTTGTTTGGACAAGTTAGGGTGAGAAAATGGGCAAGTTAGTGTTTGTTTGGGCAAGTTGGGATGAGAAAATGGGCGAGTTTAATACAACAGATTAGTTTAGCATTTACTTGTTCGTTAGTGGGTTTTTGTGATAAATTGGCTGCACTGTCTGACCATTGACTAATGAATATATTACATTAATTTTACATTACTTTGATCTCGCTTCATTTTAAGACATTTCTCACTTTTTGTTACGAAAACATCAACATATATGTTTCTCTCAGGTTTTATTCACATACACTACAAAAATAATGGTTTATGCTCTTCCGTTTTTTTTTGTTAGAATTTACATAGCTGACATAGTGGCAAGTGTTACGCCGTAGCCGACTGGTTAAGGCAAGATGCCGTGGCGTAGAACTACGGCACTTGCGCTGGTTCGAACTCCATGGGGGAAGAAATTATCTCATGAAATTTCGGCCAGTTCGGGACCAGTCCCCATAGAGCATCGTGAGGAATTTGGGTAGCTAGAGTAAGTAGGTCCACCGCTGTGGTCTCGAGGCAGCATGCTGCCTTGTCACGCAGCGGGCCCGGGTTCGATTCCCGGTCGGGACAGGTTCCTGGGTGAGTTTTTTTTCGGGGGTTTTCCTCACCTGTAAGTCAAAATGTCAGGAAGCTTAGGGCCCAACGGTCCCCAAAAATCATTTGGCCATCAACATCATTATCACCCTTATCATTACCATCACCATCATTCACCGGTGTGGAAAGAAACTCGAAGCTACCACACCTGCATTTCCCTAGTAAAGCTGTAAAGCATAGCATGAAAATACTACGATTGCAATGAAAGATCTGCCCTCGGGCAGAATTACTAATGAATATTATGGAATGAACAGTAAATAGCGGCTGCAGGTTGTGAAAACCAGATACAACGGCTGGGGGACCCGTTATGCTGACCACGTGTTACCCCTACATTGCATTGGCAGGATGATCATCTACCTCTATGATTAACACATGTAAATGTAAGGCCAGCAGCCGACTGGTAGACCAAATGCCTTCTAGGCCTGTCGCGCCGTGGAGTTTTGGATAATACGTAGGCCTACTGTATCTCGGTTAATCTTATTAGGATATCCTGGATTTGGTTGTAAAACATCGAAAATTCCGACTGCTAGAGCGAATTTTAAATTTTTGTTTCAGGTGAACTCCTACACCTAATGGTATTAGAACATAATAGATAACATGAAATCCCTCTCCATAAAAAAATACATATATGTGCTAACTTTCGTGGTGATCGATTAAACGGTGTCAAAATCTATTAATCTTAGATATACTAATATCCTATTTTTTAGGTCTATAAATAGATTTGCCGTGCAAAAAATAGTATTCAATACTATTGTAATTAAGTGTTTCACAAAAACTCACTTACTAAGCTAGTCCTTTGTAATACGCATTCCCTCAACAAATCCCGATTTTCGTCCTGTAATTGGCTTTCTCCTTCTTCCTCTATCAGCGATTGCATCATTGCCAGTTAAAATTAAATGTGATGACACCTTATCAACAGACCATGATGGATCATGAGGTCATGGATGCAAACACATAATTCTTAGCCGTCGCAACAAGGAGGTAGGGTGGCTATCCCAAAGCTCCGACCGACTTTGTCTTTAAGAAAGTTTCTAGTACTCATTTAAAGGATGCTGCATTGGTGCCAGGGTCAAATCACAATCTGCATTGACACACCATTGATTTGATTTGTTTGAGTTAGCTAATTGTTTATTTATTTTACCTGATGGAGTTAAGACCGTAAATTCATTTCAACAGGGTTTAATTATACATAAGTACAATAACAATTGTGAAATATCTACAACTTCATTAATAATATACAGTGTGTCCACAAAGTCCTGCTAGCAAAATAATCTAACTTAGCTCGTAAACTATTTGAGATAGAGACATGTGGTTTTTTGCAACGTATTCTACATCTCTCAAAGTTTTGTTTACATTTGTTGCAGTTTGAGATTTAAACAACAATGACGACACCACAGGAAAATACCCAATGTGTATGGTGGTATGCTGTGTCGGGTAAATCACCAGGGTGTATCTTCCTAAAATTGTCATTACTTATTTACTTACTTACTCACTGGCACTATCATTTTATTTTTCTGCACTCCTTTCTATACGAACTTTAATTATGCCAAATATCACACTTCTCAGTGCATCTAGGCCCATCCATCCACCCCTTGGGATACCTCGGTCGTCATGACCATACTCCCACGTCCTAGTTCTAGTCCTCCCTATCCTATTTTCACGTACACGTTCAAGTTCACGGTCCTTAAACCAACACCCCAGGGAGAGAGTGTTGGAGTTTGCAGTTCTGGGAATTGCTGAGCTACATAGTACATCAGGTCGCTCAATCCTGACGACCCCACAGTTGGTCCACGGGCTCCATGAGCCTAGCCGGGAGGACTGCTGTCGCAGATCCACCGACCATTCCCCTGTTCTGCCTCCAGGGACGTGTCCTGCAGCCGTTGTGAGACCGGCTAGGGCAACAAGCCCAACAGTGTGAGACTTTTAGTACATCCAGGTGCTCATCTCCTGGCGACCCCACAGTTTGTCGACGGGCCCGTAGGCCGAGCCAGGAACCAGTACAGTTCTCCCCTCTGGACTGGTCCGAGCCGAGCCCTGGTGTGCCCCCAGGGACGCCTTCTGCAGGTGTTGTGGGCCAGCACGGAGCTCGCAAGCTCCAACAGATGAGCAAGTAGTACGACAAGGCGCTCAACTCTTGCCTACCCCACTAATGGTTCACGAGTCCCTTGGACTTAACCGGGAGGACTGTCTAGCAGATCCACCGATCTTTCCCCCAGTGCACCAGCTGGGGACGTGTTTGGTTGCTGAAGTGGGTCCAGCCTGAGCATTAGTACGTCAGGTCGCTCAACTCCTGACGACCTCACAGATTGTCCTTGGGTCACTCGGTTCCAGAGTCGGCGCTAAGTCCCAAAAGCCAAAAGACCGCGATTCCTCCTTTCTCGAGCTTGTCGACCTGGTGGTAATTCCCAGCATTACGCCCGGTATTGTCCCAACCAGCCCGTTCGCAAGACTAAGCCTAGTCGTGCCGCTGCTGTGAGTCAGCCCACTGAGCAATGTAGGCATCCAGGGAGCTCATCGCCCATGGTGCCCCCACAAAGGACCTCGGGATTTTAACCAAGAGAAGGGAGCTTCTGATCTCCACAATCTCCCAACGCCTCGCCACGACGGCCGCTGATCCCGCTGTGGGCCGGGATATTTGAGCTTTAGTACAACAGGGCGCTCGTCTCCTGTTGACCCCACTTATGGTCCGCGAGTCCATCGGACTTGGAAGGGAGGACTGACTAGCAGATCCACAGACCTTTTCCCCACTACGCCACCGAGGGGACGCGATTTGCTGCTGAAGTGCGCGCAGCACGAGCTATGTAGTACATCAGGTCGCTCGAGTCCTGACGACCTCACAAATGGCCCGCGGGTCCGGTCTGGACCTAGCCGGGAGGAGTGCAAGCAAACCACAGACCGTTCCCCTATCCGCCACCCGGGGACGCGCCCTGTTGCTGTTGTGAGCACAGCTGGGGCCCGATAAACGGACCCCCAGGGACTTCTCAGTGCACGCAATGTGCTTAAAAAGAGGTGCAAAGTTTTTCCTTCACGTATTAATATATAGATTACGCACAATTTCGTTTTCATTGCGGTCCGCCACATTTAAATAACTTTGCCAATTTAAGGTTTAATAAAATTGTAACAAAACTTTCCAGATACCAACTAATGTGTGGTACAATTAGGCGAACACTTGGAAATAAAATGAAGGAAACACAGTTGAAATTTTACAAGATTATGGCAGTCCCTACTCTATTATAACGGCAGTGAGAACTGGGTCCTGAGACAGAAAGAAATTAATAATATTCAATCGACAGAAATTAAATTTTTACGAGGAGTTAAGGGATGTACAAGACGAGATCATATAAGTAATGACAATCACACATCAAATCTATAATTACAAGAAGCGATGGACTGAACACCTTCAACGAATGGATAACAACAGACTTCCGAAGCAGGCTTGGATGTACAAACCATAGAGAAACTTCGAATAGAGGGAAAACTGAGTACAGTGACATCTAAAAAATTTCGGTCGTTTACGATGAACTACAATTTGCAAACTACAATGGTAGCGCTGTTTCGTAGTAACAGAATATGTAACTAAATAAAACAAATGCAAGGCACACGGCGTGTTCACTCGGGATTACGGGAAATTAACCATTTTGTAAATTTAATTTTTTTAACTGCTATCCTTTCGTTCTATGTAGACGGTACTGTAAAAATTATATATTATCGATAGTTAAAATCATTACTTAGATTTTATTTTACTCTAATTTGTAAGTAAATTCAAGCTTGTTTACGTTTTTAATGTGAATCTATTTTCAAAGATAAACCTACTAGAAGTGATAAAATGCTAAGATTTGTTAGGTTAGGAAGAGTGATGTTAGTGTACAGCCATTTCTAATAAACATTTTAAAAATGTGACTTTATAATGGACTTCAGAAGTACATGGCTAAGGTTATTTAATAAATATTGTATAAAATATGTATGTGAGAATAAGGGGGTAGGTCAATTGTACATATTTATTAAAAGAGCTCATAATGCACGTTTTTTAATTTTAATAAACGAAAATAAATTAACATGTTTTATATATTTCCATTCTTCCTTCTGTTAAAATTAAAGAAAATATTTAGGTCTGAGAGGTTGGGTACAAATAATTCCATAGTTTAAGATTAATTAATATATTATTTATTCCTATAAAAGTTCAATTTCATGATTATTTACCAGATGGCGTTATATAATTATAATTCATAATTTTACCACCAGGCGGTGCTGAATTTCATATTAGTACCAGAAAAAATCGAAAAAATTTAGATGTCGTTAGTTGTTCTATACTAGCGCCGCTTATGGCATGTATGCGAAACTTGTCCACTTTGTTCTATGGTACTCTGTGGTACAAACCACGAAGGAGAAGAGATCCTGGCAGACCAAGAAAGCGATGGAGTATTGAGCCGGAAAAGGCATGGAGCCTATACCGTGAAGATGATGATGATGATGTTAACATTGTTTATAGACTGGCACAGGGTCCATTAATCTCGTTCTTTGATATTTACATTTACGTTAGGCGTGGTTTTAGTGTTTCTATATGACTTGAAGGTGTGTTCCTGCTGTGAGCTTGAATAGAATTATTTATTTTGTTATCGAATTCCACCAGGTGGTGAGGTATTCCAATGTATAATTAATGTTGTTTGATTTGTTGCTGTAATGGGAACAAGCTTCTTCCGCATATTTACCCATTAATTTAATTTTAACGAAGTTAACATTTCTTTAGGTATAATTTATAATATGTATATTTACCAACCTTGGATACACATTAACATATTTGGATGAAGTAGACATATCAAATAAAATTATTAACTTTGATAAACCCATGGGAACAATAAATTCAGTATTGAAACCTTCGCTAGTCCAGAGAGATACCAGAGTACGGTTATACAAAACCTTAGCAAGACCTGCACTTTGCTACGGCAGTGAGGCATGAACTTTGAAGAAAGGAGAAGAGAGCAGGATAACTTCTAGTGAAATGAGATTCATGATATATACAGCAGATACACCAAATGGGATCATAAACCGCAATGACGATATCTTGAAGGAACTACGTTTAGAACCAGTCATTGAATACATACATAGATACCAGAACAACTGGATGAATAATTTGCGATGAATGAGTTGAGGTAGAGTTCCCAAGGCCATGCTACGTTATTGTCCAACAGGGAAGACATCTCTGGGCCGTCCAAGGATACGCTTGGATACAAAATTCATCAGTGAGATCATAACAGACCTATAGGCCTAAGACTTCGTTGGATGAAGAAGAAGAAGAAGATATGTCTTTTAATTCTGAGTGGTTGCACTCAATCAGAAGCTGATCTACTAATTCTTAACAATTTAACACCACATGACCCATTTCTCCTTAAAATATTAAATAAATCAATTTTATTTTATTCTTATGTATTCTTATGGATAGAAGGGGTACAAGCAGCTATGAATATCAGAGGAATGGAGGAAGATCAATGGATGGGTAGAGAGGAATGGCGTTTGGTTTCCGGAAGACGGCGGCAGCTGCCATGATATGATGATGATGTATAGGATTGTTCCCTCAAAATAATTCTGACTCCATGTTTTGAAAGATATCTCACTAATTTTACTATGGACAATTTTTAATCTAACAAAGTAGGTGTACCGGAAGATGAAGTTATTCTAGATCAAGTTATTGTAGAAGTAACTATTTTTATTTACATTGAATATCTTGTTGTATAGTGCTGCCTTGTCACGCAGCGGGCCAGGGTTCGATTCCCGGTCGGTACAGGCTCCTGGGTGAAGTTTTTTCGGGATTTTTCCTCGCCTGTAAGATAAATGTCAGGAAGACATTTTGCCACCATCCTTATCATTATGATCATCATCATCATTCACCGGTGTGGAAAGCAACGGGAAGCTACCACACCTATAATTCCCTAGTAAAGCTGCAAATCATAGCATGAAAAATGCTATGATTGCAGTGAAAGACCTGCCCTCGGGCAGAATTACTATGGATGGAAAAAATTAATCTTATTGTGCAATTCAATATGATTTGATTTACCTGTAGTTAAAATTAATTTAGTAATTTTTTCAATTAATTTATATGTTAAATATAATATTTATTTTATTTATTAAAGATAGAATAATATACAGAGTGTTAATCAGTTAACCAATGCGCATGATTTCAAGGGAAAAAAATCAGATTGGTTGAAACTGGGTTTTGAATACGGGACGTTCAGAATATAATCTCAAACACTACTGCTTGAAGCAATTTTGCTAACTAGGGAGCAATTTTGGTAATTATTTCTTGTATAGATGTGGGCACGCCGTAGCGTAGTGGTTAAGGCACTGAGCTACAAGCCGGAGGGTCGAGGGTTCAAGTCCCGTTGGGGTCAGGATTTTTAAACTGGCCCAAACCCTCTGGCGGCACAATGGCCCTGGGGTCGACTCAGCCTCTAACTGAAATGAGTACCAGACGCTTGTTCTGGGGTAAAGGCGGCCGTCACGCAGGGCTGACAACCCGGCTGACATAAAGTGCCGATTGTCTAGAAAAGTGGGAGCCTTAACCTCCTACTACCCCAAGGGTCTCCGGGCCTGTTGTGGGATCACTTTACATTACTTTATAGATGTTGTAAGCTACAGATTTTTTTTTCGGTTAACTCACTTATGCTGCACCCTGTAGGCCTATTTGTACTGTATATGATAATAATTGATTTATTTAAAAATATATTTTAATTTTGTACTTGTTAATTAATATTTTTTATAAAGAATAATCTCGAATTTCTTGGAGTTAATTAATTCATTTATTCATTAATCAATTGAGTTGGTGTTTGCTTGATGAAAATCCATATTTATTAATTAAATAAAAATAAAACGTAGTTTTATTTGATTTTCATATTTATTATATAATTCAGTGACAGCTGTTTCGGTACACTGTACCTTCTTCAGACATGTTAACAAATTATGAATTGTGTTCCAACTGATCTAAGCAACAATACAACAATATTTATTTAAATTTTTAAATTTAACAAAGGGGATTCATTCAAATCAAGTTGAGAATTTAACAGTTTTTTACTACTTACTGCTGTAGAAATTAATAAATTTAAAAGTAGTAAAAAACTGTTAAATTCTCAACTTGATTTGAATAAATCCCCTTTGTTAAATTTAAATATTTAAATAAATATTGTTGTATTGTTGCTTAGATCAGTTGGAACACAATTCATAATTTGTTAACATGTCTGAAGAAGGTACAGCTTACTGAAACAGCTGTCACTGAATTGTATAATCAATATGAAAATCAAATAAAACTACGTTTTACTTTTATTTAATTAATAAATAATTTATTGCTTTAAAAATATTAGGAATAGTTCAATGGTAGTGAAATGTTATTCCATTGATATTTATAGAACCTTTAACATCTGATAATCACATCGCTCATAGAATATTATATTTATAACCAGAAGCCTTGGTTGCATAGTAATGGGGTTTCTTTAGAAGTTAAACGATTTATTTTAATTATATCATTTCTATAGTGTTCTGACCTAGGGCAGATTCTTCACTGCAATCATAGCATTTTTATGTTATGCTTTGCAGTTTTACTAGGCAATTATAGGTGTGGTAGCTTCCCGTTGCTTTCCACACCGAGGATGATAATTACAGACCGACTGTTAGGGAAATGCCTACAGTTATTTATTATAGGCCTAGATATTGTAAAAGTGTCTTCATATAACTACATACCGGCAACCCTAGAGTAGTTTTCCATTAAGTTAATTTTGCCTATAAATGCCTATTTCAGCTTACAATGCCTATGAATGCCTATTTGCCATGTTTCTCGAAATTAACTTAGTATTTCAATGAAATTATTTGAAATGGACAAACTTAATGACACATATCATTGCATAGAAACCTTTAATTGACTGGCAATACTATTTTTGATATTGATAACACTGAATTCAGTCTGTAGTCCTCGTTCACAGACAGGTACTTTAAACACAAACTTGTGCGACAAGTGCATTTTTTTAGAGTAGTTGTTTCACGATGCCTAAAGAACGGACAAGAGTAAAACATATAAAAGAGAAACTGACCAATTTCGTGAAATAATTTTTTGTAAGAGCCTATTTTGATTTCTAGTGCCTATATTAATGATTTTAGTGCATTTTGCCTGCCTATTTTGCAATTTTTAACTGCCCAACATCCGGACTCTAATGATAATGATGATGATAAGGATAATTATGATGGCCAGATGATGTTCGGGGACCTTTTGGGCCTCAAAGCTACCTGTAATTTGTCTTACAGGTGAGGAAAACCCCCGGAAAATACCTCACCCAAGAGCCTGTCCCGACCGGGAATCGAACCCGGGCCCGCTGTGTGACTAAATGATGATTATTGCTTTTGAAGTAATGAAATTCCATTCCATAATTTGCCTTGGTAGTTGTCATTGAGATTTGTGGGCTATTGTTTTTGATTCTTTCAAACGCTCTAGTGTGAGACCAACTAAAGATGTTATGTTTTCATACCATTATTTAACATAATCGTGACTTTGATTCAAACTTTAAAAAACATACGCAATAAAATTCTGTAATCTTACAACATCTCAATAAATTCTATACACTTTTTTTTAGATACAGTGATGAAAGAAAAATAAATCTGTTTCACAACTGCGAAAAAGTAAGACCAACTAAAGTAGATGATATCACTGGCTAGGAGATGACAGTGCAGATAATAGTAGGAACATTTTCAGTATTAGGTTGAGGAGGCTCACTTAATAGGCCTATTTTTAAAAGTTAACATCATTCACCCTCAGGGGTCCTCATCTAGGGGACATGTGGATGGCGACCACAAGGTGCCCAAGCTGAGCAAAACATTTCTTCCACTTACTTGTGTTTTGCACTCTTTTAACTTTATTATCTAACCTCTCTTGGTTAACTCTTGTTTTTTGACCCCGACGCTATTAGGGCATCCGAGGGCTAGGGAGTCTTTCCTTTCTTCCATTTCTTCTTTCCTTTATTTTCTTTTCTTCTCCAGAAAAGCCTGACCAGAGGCTATAAGATGACAGCCCCATCACTGGTCTTGCCTTCCTTTGGCCAGCAACCAATCGAAGGGACTATTATTATGCTTTCAAGTCTTATATGAGAATTTCCCGGAAGGTGAAACGCTGGAGGGAAAATTTTCTATAGGATCGTGACAGGCCTTGGCCTAATACTTGGAAGGAAGAAGAAGAAGAAGAAAGAAATTCTTCCAGTCTTTCTCTAACGACTAAGATTGTTACCTGATTTCCTAGATGTAAGTTAATGTTCTAGTTATATTTAGTAATATTTTTGCTCATTAGTCTAATTAATTATAGTATAGAGGAAGTCGGGTAATGTGGACCCCTGTTTTGAATTTGTTTTTCTTCTTTTAATTAAGGGATTTGAATTTTGTTTAATTACAGTGATTATCGTTAGTGTTGTAACTATGAAATAGCATTGTTATTTTATTCAAATATGGAAACATGTTCAAAATTTATAAACTTTTACATTACCAGAAAGGTTCACTTTAACCTCCATATTCAGGTAAAGTGGACCGCAGAGTCCTTCCTAGCCTTTAGACTGTTTTAAGTTTATTTGCTCTATTAATTTTATACAGACAGGCACAAGTTCATCTGAAAGTACTTATGGCTGATCGTAATTAAAAAGCGTTGATATTTATTTAATGTTTTGAAAAATTATAGTTGATTATAACATTCACACGTCATTCGTCTGCAGACAGCGACAGTCTTTGGGTTTAGGTAAAATTACAAGGATATTAAATGAAATTAAGTGTCTGGCTTTTAAATATTAGCACCCTTATTGATAAGGTCCACCTTAACCGCCTCGTAGAGAGTCCACATTTACCGAATTCCTTTGTTATGTTTAATATTTTATACAGCAGCCATGTCACATAATATCAAACCAAAACCGTCAGTAGGCCTATATTAAAACAGTATCTACATAATATAATATATTTAGGAATTTTTCTCAACATTTGTAATATTCAATAACAGAAATTAAGAATTGATAGTTAGCTTGAAAAACTTTTAAATGGTATTTTCATAAATATCACAAATAAATCCTTATTCGCACAAAGAATAAAATAAACTGGCATTGAACCCCTGTAAGTTGATGAGGGGAATACATTAAAATATTTTCTGTTCGAGGGCACCACCGATTAAATAAGATATTAACAGAGTCCACTCAAACCGAAGGGTCGACATTACCCGAACTTTCTTTATATTATAATTAATTAGACTATATATATATATATATATATATATTATATATATATATATATATATGATAGGACGGGATTTGAACCCGGACCTCTGGATTGATATTCCAGTGCGCTACTAATTACGCTACCAAGCAAATCTAGTACAAACATTTATTTTTCTTTATATATTTATTTCGAGAGGTAGCGGGGAACTCAGTCTCCACTGCCATCTAGTAGCTCCTATAACAAGTAAGCAAATTAAAGAGAATATATATATATATATATATATATATATATATATAAAGTACGGAGAGAATGTAGTAATTCTTTTATGCAATAATATTTGTTTGCGCACATTTATGAACATGCCAAAGTTCATCGAGAAATGTTGACCTAAGTCTATATCCAATACTTTTAAAATCCATTATGAAACACCACCGTTGAGGTCACTATGTAAAGATTAAAAATATAAAAATGCAGAAGATGAAACACATGTTTCCAAAGGCCTCCAGAATATTTGACAGCGTTCAATAGATGGGGACGACTGAGATATCAGGTACCAATTTTATATTTTTAACGATTAAATCCAGTAAAGTAAAGAGAAATCAGGAACGAGTATTTTTAGTGCTTAGGGACTAAAGTTAGCCTGATGGGAGTATAAGCAGTGAATTTATTATTAGTGTGACATATGTGTGATTTATTAAATATGAAGAATTAGTTTGAAGGAAATAAATTATCGCTCAAGGACACTGATCCCATATTATGTGATGCTGTTTTCCCCGCCCATCTTTTATTTTATCCAATGGCGCTTTGCAAACTGCCTTTCTTTCACTGACCTCTTTACCTAGAATTGTTTTAAATCCTGCTAGCCTCTCTGTTTTCTGGAGATTGCACATCAGTAACTTATTCTGTCAGTGAGGTAAATCTCTTCATATATATAAAAAGCCACAAGGCCTATCGTATTGCCTAATGATGACGATGGAGACGTTCACGATGATAATTTAATAATGAACTTCTTTAAATGGATGTTAAAGCAGTGCTTGTTGAATCTTACGTTGGAAATAGCGAGTCACGGTCCTCTAAGTTGAGTAAGCCTACTCATTGTGACGTTAAACTCTTTTGTTAAGATAACGCAAAACTAAATGATCCTAAATATATTAGGCCCCGTTCAACAATTTCCGATCCTTAACCCTTAAATTCGTAATGTATCCTTTTGGGTACATCAGTTGGTTTAATTAATTTAATACTTTGCATAAATCAAAAGAAAACGAACATCTGGGCCCATGCCTCCACCCCTTGGGATACCTCGGTCAAAGATCATACTCCCAAGTCCCAGTATCTTGTCCTCCCTATCTTGTTCGCGTCCACGTTCAAGGTTCTCGGCATAAAACCAACACCTCAGGGAGAAGATGTTCGAGTCGCAACTTCAGGGAAATTGCTGAGCTACATAGTACGTCAAGTCGCTCATTCCTGACGACCCCACACTTGGTCCACGGGCTCCTGCAGCCTAGCCGGGAGGACTGCTGTCGCAGATCCACCGACCGTTCCCCTGTTCTACCTCCAGGGACGCATCCTGTAGCCGTTGTGAGACCGGCTAGGGCTTGAATCCTCAAGCCCCGCAGTGTGAGACTTTAGTACATCCAGGTGCTCATCTCCTGGTGACCCCACAGTTTGTCCACGAGCCCGTAGGCTTAGCCGGGAACCAGTACAGTTGCTCCCCTCTGCACTGGTCCGAGCTGTGCCCTGGTGTGCCCCCAGGGACGTGTCCTGTTGTAGTTGTGGTCCAGTATGGAGCTCGCAAGCTCCAACAGGTGAGCAATAGTATGGCAAGGCGCTCAACTTCTGCCGACCCCACTAATGGTTCACGAGTCCCTTGGACTTAGCCGGGAGGACTGTAGAAGAAAACGAACAAAAATAAGCCACTTTAAATGTATGTCAATATACCTATTAATAAAAGTTACACAAGATTCCGTTTTCACTGGGGTCCGCCACATTCAAATAACTAACAGAAGAAATTAGTTTTTTTTGCCAATTAAGGGTTAAGTAGAGGAACTTCGGGTAATTTGGACCCCTGTTTTGAATTTGTCGTTTTTTCTTCTTTTAATTAAGGGATTTGAATTTTGTTTAATTACAGTGATTATCGTAGTGTGTCCACCGCTGTGCTGCCTTGTCACGCAGCGGGCCCGGGTTCGATTCCCGGTCGGGACAGGCTCCTGGGTGAGGTTTCTTTCGGGGTTTTTCCTCACCTGTAAGACAAATGTCAGGAAGCTTAGGGTCGAACGGACCCCGGAAATCACCCGGTCATCATCATCCTTATCATCATCATCCTTCACCGGTGTGGAAAGCAACTGGAAGCTACCGTACCTATAATTCCCTAGTAAAGCTGCAAAGCATAACATGAAAATGCTATGATTGCTGTGAAATACCTGCCCTCGGGCAGAATTACTATGGATGGATCATTAGTGTTTTAACTATGAAATAGCATTGTTATTTTATTCAAATATGGAAACATCTTCATAATTTATAAACTTTTTTGCGTTACAAGAATGGTGCACTTTAACCCCCATGTTCCTGTAAAGTGGACCTCAGAGTCCACGTTAGCTTTTAGTCTATTTTTAAGTTCATTTACTCTATTAATTTATATAGACAGACACAAATTAATCTGAAAAATATGTATGACTGATCATAATTAAAAATCGTTGATATATATTTTATGTTTTGATAAATTATTAATGTTTATAACATTCACACGTCATTCAATAGCAGAAAGCGACGGTCTTTGGGTTTAGTAAAATTACAAGGATATTAAATAAAATTAATTAAATGAATGTTTTTTACAGATAGCATCCTCATTGATAAAACATGTGTAAAGTAGTGTAATTTTCCAGTGTTTTTAACAACTTCATAATATGATATCGCAGCAGATTGCATGTTCTTGTGCAATGACCTTAGCTTTTATGAGAAGGAAAATGACAACGTGATTTCTCGCAATCCTGTCTTCCATTGTTAATTTTATACGAATGACATAATTAATAAGATAAGAAACTGTGTTACGGTGTATCTGACTAAGAAAACATTCCCATTATAATAAAATCTTAAAACTCATTTCTCTTTCACGTTCGCGCTTTTCCTTTGTTTTTATAGTATGAACTTATGTTTTCTCTATTGTTACGTATTTTTTTAATTTATCAGTAAACACAGAATTATTCAAGAACAGTCATGAGTCATATATTTCTTTTTCTTTCTTGGCGTAAAGCTCTCATAGTTAAGATAGTGTCTTAATAAATAAAATGTCTGTTGCATTTTACCTCATAAATAAGGAAGGGATTTGAAGATGCAAATTTTGGTCATAAAATGGGGGGAAAAGGGTTCTAAAAATACATACAAAAAGGTGCAAAAAATGCTGCTGAAACAAGAACTCTTATAGACTCCGTCCGGAGACTTCAGTCAAGTATCTTGGAATCCATTTGGATTCCAAGCTTACGTTCAAAATTCACATTGGGCATCTAAAACATAAAGCTAATGCTGCTATTGCACTTTTATATCCATTTTTCAAGTCGCCTACGCTATCTACAAGGATCAAGCTAACGCTATATCAAGCTGCGATCCGCAGCATGTTGCTGTATGGATGTGAAGCCTGGAGTATCCTCGCTGCTGGCCATAGGAAAAAAGTACAAATTGTACAAAATAAATGTTTAAAAATTATATTTTCGGCACCTTTACGCACGAGGATCACAGTGCTTCGCAATCTGGCACAGATGCCCTATATTGCTGACACAATTGAACTTAGAGTCACGGATATGCTTCGACATATCGAAAATCATGAAAATCCAATTGTACGCAATATAGGGCGTATGCTACAGCGATGTGCTGTACACCGAAACATATTTACCAGAGACCCCGATGATGGCCCACTACCATGATATGTTTGCTGGATTACAGCTAGAGTAGTGTGGCTCACTCCACGCCGCCGGCTTTCGGACTCTCTGCTTGTCCGGCGACGTTATTTATGATGACCCTGCTCTGGTGAGGGACCATCCTCATATCATCCATACCTGCTACGGTATTTCCGGCTGAACACCTAACCCGCGAGACACGCAAGGGCTAAGAAACTAAACCCTTACTGAAGAACACAAAGGTATTTGGCCGCAAAGGGACCTCAACTGGTTCCCAAGAAGCAGCACACTGGGCAATGCCACAAAGCAGCAGCAGCAGCAGCTGCTGAAACAATTGAATTAAGGTTTAAACCAGTTACATGAACTCAGTTTATACAGAGTGAAAATTATTTAAAACCGACAAACTCTGGGAGGTTGTAGGGGACACCAAAACAAATATTTTTCCCTAATGTCATTTTTTCCTATGAGGATTAATTAAACCGGTAGAGGAATATTTCTCTGACGGCAAATTTATTAAATCAACAAACACTTTTGCATTTTTATTAACAAGAGACAACACATTAACAGAACACAATTACTTAAATTACAGTAGAGGTTCAAAAATGCCTCCATTGCCATGTAAACAAAAGTTACACCTGTCTAACACAGGCAAAATCTTTAATTGCTCCTGCTGCTGCTGCTACTATCCGGCTACTATCCTCTTCTGATGCAACAGGAGCTGTGTAAACAAGGTTCCGCATCTCTCCCTACACAAAAAAGATCCAGAGGGGTCATATCGGGGGAATGAGCAGACCATAGTACAGGACCACCTCTGCTAATCCACTTTTCTGGAAACCGTTGATTCAAGAATCGACGCACGCGACGACTGAAATATGCCGGCGCCCCGTCATGTTGGAACCACATGCGTTGTCTTGTAGGGATCGGGACGTCTTCCAGCAATTCTGGCAATGCTCTGGCGAGAAAATTGTAATAGTGCCTGCCTTTTAATGGCCTATGTAGGAGATATGTCCTAATTAAACAGTCCCCAATAACACCGGCCCACACATTAACGAAGAACCGCACTTGATGTGCGTGAGTAACTGTGGCATGTGGGTTATCTTCACTCCAAACATACCCATTGTGCGTATTGAAGACTCCCGAACGTTGCTTCATCTATAAACAACACAGAGGATGGAAATGTAGGATGCATTTGACACTGTTTCAGGTACCACTGCGAAAACTATGCTCTGAGTGCATAATCAACTGGTTCCAGGTTGTGGACACGCTGTAAGTGAAATGGGTGTAAGAATTGCTCATGAAGGAAGTTTCTTACATTCGTCTGATTCGTCCCCATGTTACGCGCAATTGCACGAGTGCTGATTGAAGGATCTCGCTCCAAATGCTGCAGGACAGCTTCCTCAAATCGCAGCGTTCTTACTGTGCGACGGCGTCCCTGTCCAGGTAATCTGCCAAATGACCCGGACTCACGCAGACGTTGGTACACAGCAGTAAACGTCGTATGATGCGGGATACAGCGATTAGGATATTGTTGTTGATAAACCCGCTGTGCAGCTCGTCCGTTGTGGTGCGCTACGTAGTACGCACCAACCATATCAGTGTACTCACTCCAGGTGTATCGCTCCATTCGTAAACAGATACAATTCACTACTACACTGGTGGACAAAACAATTCCTACCATCAACAGCAGTTGCAGTCATGACAACTGAAGAGTGTAATACGCCCTCTACCGGCTTAAATAATGCTCATAGGAAAAAATGACATTAGGGAAAAATATTTGTTTTTGGTGTCCCCTACAACCTCCCAGAATTTGTCGGTTTAAATAATTTTCGCCCTGTATAGTGTCCGTGTCGGTAAAGTAGGTGACTTGAAAAATGGATATAAAAGCGCAATTGCGGCGTTTGCTTTTTGAGCGATATGCTGAATATGAATTTTGAACGTAATCTTGGAGTCCAGATGGACTCCAAGATACTTGACTGAAGCTTCAAAGCGGAGTTGTTGAGCTCCCAGGATGAGTTGTACAGGAGGCATTCTGAAGGTTCGCGCAAACAAGACGGCTTGCGTCTTATTTGCGTTCAGACGAATATTCCACAGACGGCACCAGGAATGAATGGAGTTAAGGGCTGACTGAAGTATGCGGATACGGTGTGGTAGTGCACGCATTTTGGTTTGATGAAACACGCAATTGTCATCTAAACTGTTTACCTAC
Source organism: Diploptera punctata (assembly GCA_030220185.1). Lineage (NCBI taxonomy): Eukaryota > Metazoa > Arthropoda > Insecta > Blattodea > Blaberidae > Diploptera > Diploptera punctata. The sequence goes on along the minus strand of JASPKZ010003448.1, from coordinate 1,284,425 downwards.
ACGCACCTTACTCTTTGTGTCATTTAGAGACATTCGTATAAATAATCAATTGAGTTGGTGTTTACTTGATGAAAATCCATATTCATTAATTAAATAAAAATAAAACGTAGTTTTATTTGATTTTCATATTTATTATATAATTCCCCCTCAGGGGTCCTCATCTAGGGGATATGTGGATGGCGACCACAAGGTGCTCAAGCTGTGCAAAACAATTCTTCCACTTACTTGTGTTTTGCACTCTTTTAACTTTACTATCTAACCTCTCTTGGTTAACTCTTGTTTTTTCGACCCCGACGCTATTAGTGCATCCGAGGGCTAGGGAGTCCTTCCTTTTTTCCATTTCTTCTTTCCTTTATTTTCTTTTCTTCTCCAGAAAAGCCTGACCAGAGGCTATAAGATGGCAGCCCCATCACTGGTCTTGCCTTCCTTTGGCCAGCAACCAATCGAAGGGACTATTATTATGCTTTCAAGTCTTATACGAGAATTTCTCATAAGGGAAAATTTTCTATAGGATCGTAACAGGCCTCGGCCTAATACTTGGAAGAAGAAGAGAAGATTATATAATTCAGTGACAGCTGTTTCGGTACACTGTACCTTCTTCAGACATGTTAACAAATTATGAATTGTGTTCCAACTGATCTAAGCAACAATACAACAATATTTATTTAAATTTTTAAATTTCAAATCAAGTTGAGAATTTAACAATTTGTTACTACTTTTCAATTTATTAATTTCTACAGCCTCCTACACTTATCACAAACATGTAAAATTTCAAAATTTGGTTCGAAACAATGATTAAATTGGTTAGCATATTTTGACCGAAACAGCTGTCACAGAATTATATAATAAACATGAAAATCAAATAAAACTACGTTCGTATAAGTCTAACTAACTTTTTAGGAATTGTCATACAATTATATACATATATCTATATATATATATATATTATTTATACTAGATAATATAGTTCAGATATGACCTTAGAGATTGAAGTATGGTCTCTTAAATAATAAGTGTGAACTAGGTAATTATTTACCATTTACACTTCCGTTACCTAGCAGGAGGAGAGATTGTCGACCCCTGGCACATAAGGAAGAGGAAAAATCCACCTTGGTTTTCTCTCGCCACAATATGACCGGTTGTAAGAAAGTGTGGTATTATTTTACAATTAAGGGTTAGAATTTGGTCACGCTATGTTGATGATTATAAAGAACTGACAGTAAGAGATAACTGTGATTAACAGAGGCTTTCGCTTGCCGTAAAATAGGGCTATACAATACTATTATTAACCAAAGGTTAAAAGTGCCCCAGTGCTAATTCGGAGAGCGTTCAGATAACTTTTACTTTTTATGTAAATGCTTATAATGCATTATAATCCAATCAACCTAGCTCTAGTCCCTAAGGGCAACTTATATAATTCTGTCTTAGTGGAAAAAGAATGTTCAATTATATTATGCATTGCACGGATTATTGGCATCCCAACGCCTCTCAAGAAAGTTATATTGAAAATAAATCGTGGTGTGAGACAAGGCTGCCCCCTATCCCCAACACTTTTTGCAATTTATATCAATGAAGTAATATGTTGCTGGAACAAAACATATAAATTTGGAATAAGAATATCAGAAAATAGAAAATTAAACACCCTATTTTTTGCAGATGACCAAATAATAATAGAAAATTCCGAAGATAATCTACAGAAAGGTCTGTATGAACTTTACAAAATTACAGAAGAATATGGATTAAAGATATCTACAGAAAAGACAAAAATTATGGCATTTCAAGGTGTAGATCCTGTCAGAAGTAAAATTGTACTGGAAAATAAAATTTTGGAGCAGGTGAATAATTTTACATATCTAGGATGCAATATCTCATATGAAGAAGAAAAGGATGTAAATGCAAAAATATCTAAATTTTTAAGGATTTTAGGGTTAATAAATTCTATCTTCAAGCCACAGTTAGTCCAAAAGCATTCAAGACTGAAAGTGTATAAAACACTGGCTCTTCCAACTCTTTTGTATGGTAGCGAAGTATGGACGTTGAAACAGAAGATATCTTCGGAGGACTGCAGGATACACACTACTAGATCACAAAAAAAAAATGAAGACATCTTAGAAGAATTACACATGGAATCTTTAGAAAACAAAATTTCTGATTATAAGTCAAGATGGATGCAACATGTTCATCGAATGGAAGATCACAGAATACCCAAACAAATGTTAAGATATCAACCTGCAGGAAGAAGAAGACCAGGACGTCGACTCAAAAGACTTCTGGATGGGGTTTCTCTTGAGGCCGAAACAGGTCAACAAATGGCCTGAATTCGTGAATGTACTATGATGATGATGATGATATTGTCACACATGACCAGAGTTTTTCCTTTACATTTTTTCTGTGAAAATTAACACACATATGTTGTTTAAAATCTTACTTTACACTTTATTTCTTTCTATAAATTATCAGTAAACTTTTTATCACAATTTTCACTCACAATTAATGTTCTTTCATTGTTTATCTCAGTCACAATTATTTCATAGTCACTGTTGAATCTACTACTACTAATAAGTGGCAATGTTCTAGCATTGCCCAGTGTGCCACGTTTGTAACCAGTTGCGGCTACCTAATGGCCAATACCTTTGTGGTTATCAGTTTGGAGTTTAACCATTTAACCGTCTGTGTTAGCGGCGTTTTTGTATCTAGCTTTGAGCCGATACAAATATGGTGAAGTGAGGTATCATCTCACCAGAGCAGGGCATCGTAAACTGTGCGACTGGACAAGCAGAGAGTCCGAAAGCCAGCCGCGCAGAATGAGCCACGCTACTCCGGCTGTTGTACAGCACTCACTTCATTAGTTGGTCCTTCAAGTGTCTGGTATGGGAAATATGTTTCGGTGGACAGCACGTTGTTGTAGCATACGCCCTATATTGCGCACAATTGGATTTGGATGGTTAGTTATTTTATATAGCATTGCTGCTACATTATTTTCAATTGATGTCGCAATATACGGCATCTGTGCTAGGTCGTGAAGCCTGGCCATTCTCGTATACATTGGTGCCGAATATATTATTTTTAGTACTCTGTTTTGTGTGATTTGCACTTTCTTTTTATGACATGCAGCGAGAATGCTCCATACTGATGAATCCGTTCACCACAATTTATCTTACACTTAACCGCTTGCTGAAGACTATTCTCTTCTGGTCAATAAGTTATTATATATATTTATATAACAACTTATTGTACTTGTGCAAAATTTTCGATTTTTTAAGCCATTTTTCGAAAATTTTGTGCATTTTTTCGAATTTTCGAGTGCATCAAAATATCCTTCATATTAAACTTGAAATAATCCATTTTTATAAACAAACTCCAGATCCATTCAGTCTTTCCTCGCCTCATTTTATATAGGCGAGGAACCCTCTAGTCTTAGGTTCGAGACGCTTCGAACCGTAGAAGCCTCTGGACACCGATTTTTCCCGAAAGATGAGGAAGATATTGGCAGAGACATATGGAATCACAGCCCAGACATTTCGATGTTTGCTCGGGCCTTTTGACTCGCAAAGCTATTGTAACCAATTCCAGACCACTATTCTCCCTTCACACGCGTAATTTAAACGTCGCTATACGACGCGTAATAATATATAAAACTGTTATTCTCCCAGTTATATTATGTGGATGCGAAACATGGACTCTTACTTTAATCCTTAACTTCAGAATATATCTTTTAAGATGCATTGATTCCATTTGTTTATATATTATTGTTTATAAAACAATGAAAAACAAATGATTATAAATTACTTACGTTTGTGTCAAATTACGTAAAAATGTAGCCTACAATAAAAACTTAAGAGTTTTACATGATTTTGTTTTCTTTGTGGTCCGAAACATTTGAATAACTGGCACGAGAAATTATTGTTTCGCCAATTTATGGGGTTAATGGAGGAGAAAATATTAAGTGTGTTTGAGATTAAAGTTGTTAGGGAAATATTTGGACCAGGAGAGATGAACAGACAGGTGAGTGGAAAAATACTAGATAACAATGAGCTACATAAGCTTTGTAGGAAACCTAATATAATAAGAACAGTTAAAATACACGACTATGTAATATATAAAATTGAATTTTTGTTTGTTTGTTTGTTTGTTTGTACTTTATGTGCGGCCATACTGTTGATCCGATTGTGATGGGGCTTTTTGCAAAATGTTCAGGAGATTCCCGGGATGAACATAGGCTGTAAGGGAGTTGTGATACTCAACTCCTACACCCTTAAAAATCGCCCTTTGTAGTGGAAAACGTGAAAAAAGTGGCTATTTGGACACTTAAATGGCTTACGCCGCTGACTAGACCATAACAAATAAACTTACATAAAATTAATGTACACAGAATTGAATATCTCAAAAAGCTCTACAAAAAAGTCCGCGGCAGCATATGTTTATCTCTTACGGGTAACTCACAATAACCATTTTTGTCTTTCATTGATGCCAAGAAGATCGAGACAAGTACTTAGATTCCTGTGCAAGCATAGCAGCACATGACGGGTATTCTTTTACGGATAACTCACAATAACGAATTTTGTCTTTTAGGTCATTTATGCCAAGAAGATCGAGATAAGTAGATTCCCGGACAACGCCGGGTAATCAGCACGGGAATCTTAAAATAATTACGATATACATTTGTAATTATTTTTCATTTTACTTATTCAACTAATCATAAGAAGTACATTAATTTTTGTGTTTCAGCTCATTTATGCCAAGAAGATCGGGATGAGTAAATTCTCGGACAATGCCGGGTAAACAGCACGGGGTATCTAAAAATAATTACGATATAAATTTTTCCTTTCACTTATTTAACTAAACATAACACACATTAATTTTCGTATTTCAGCTCATTTATGTTATGAAGATCGGGATAAGTAGATTCCCGGGCAACGTCAGGTAATCAGCACGGGGTATCTAAAAAAATATAAATTTGTAATTATTTTTCCATACACTTATTCAACTAAACATAAAATCACATTAATTTTCATTTATTTGGGCGTAGCAGCGCACGTCGGGTATTAGCTAGTAAATAATAAGAAATACAAATGTCAGCAATCGTTTAGAACTTTAATAATTATCTTTTTATGCCTTTGATGTTAAAGTCCAATCTTTTAGATACTGAGATAGCATAGCGGGTATTCGTTCCTTGATGACCACTGACTGACTGACTGATTGTTGACGGTGACTTGCACCGTCCAGTATGCTGCATACTGTTTCCCAATGGGATAAACTTGGCAGCAAATTCCTTTGTGGCTATCAAGTAGTGGTTGTGGATTATATAACCTCAGCCTTTGGTGACAATATATTTTACCTAACAGGTCTACACCAGAATAATAGTGGAAACCACTATACTTGTAAAAAGGGCATCATAGACTACGCCGCCGGCAAGCAGAGAGTCCGAAAGCCGGACAGCGTAGAGTGAGCCACACTCTTTAAAAGCTAGTGGTCTCGCACCATTATGTAGATGGTCTCTCCTTTTGAGGTTATCCTGCAAAACACAGGTTAACCAGTCGGCTCATGAAGAGGAAACGCTCCATGGGACTAGACAGTTCACCCAATAAAGGCTGAACATCCCGGAGAATTTCCTCCACACGTGCACTTAAGCTACCTATTGGCAATTGCTGGCCCTTTGCTTTAACAGTGCTGTTCTCTTGAGTTGTTCTGGAAGCAGTACCAGTCTGTAAAGCTTGGGTGAAGGAAACTCTTGAATCTACCTTCACAGAGGTGAAGGTCTTTCTTTGAGTTGGATTTACAATTGGATTTGGGATGGAATCACTTATGGATGGTTTCTCTTTTGGATTGTGGATGGGTTTAGCTACCCTGCTATAAGCTTCAAGGGCTGCCTTGAAAGATGACCACTGTAAATTAACCGGTTTTATGTATGATATTCATTGAGATCCATTACGTAATATACATGCAACAAAATTTAGAATGCTGTATATATATTCACTTGATTGCCTCTGGTGTAACCATGTTTAATTTTAACCCGGAGCTCTCTGATTTCATTGCTGGCTGTATAATAATGTTTGTGTACAAGTAATGAAATAAATATATGGTCACACGAACAAATACATTATATAATGGAAATGGACAGCTAATGACAAATGAGGGAAATTTTGAGGAAGTGGCTGAATTCAAATACCTAGGAACAATAATCACAAATAGGAATGAGATGCACAAAGAAATTAAACATAGGCTCAATTCTGGAAATGCGTGCTATTATGCATTGCAGTGACTCTTGTCCCAACTTCTTTCAAAAAACATTAAACTGAAAATATATAAAACTATTATTCTACCAGTTATATTATATGGATGCGAAACATGCACTCTTACTTTAAGTGAGGAAAGGAGATTACAAGTATTTGAGAATAAAGTACTTAGGAAAATTTTTTGACCAAAGAGAGATGAACAGACAGGTGAATGGAGAAGACTACAAAACAATGAACTACATGGCCTTTATAGGAAGCCAGATATAATAAGAACAGTTAAGTCTCGTAGACTGCGATGGGCAGGACATGTTGCACGTATGGGGATTGAAAGACTTGCATGGAAGCTTCTTGTAGGAAAGCCAGAGGGGAAAACGCCCAGTTGGTAGACCAAGAATGTGGTGGCAGAATAACATTAACTATGATTTGAGGGAAGTAGATTATACAGGGAATGATTGGAAAGCATTAGCTCAGGATAGGGATGTATGGAGAGCTTATGTCCGCGCGGCCATGAACTTACGGGTTCGATAGTGCCAGTGAGTAAGTAAGCAAGTAAGGATATGAAACGAGCTACACTGAGTATCTTAATAACACTGGTCAACATGATTTTTGTCTCATGAGTACCAATAGTTGTACTTAATGCAGTTTTTTATCGTGTTTTCAAATATGTATTCAGAATTTCTCCATCGCCTATAGTTTTTTATTTCAATTTCAATTAATGGATTTAAATAATTATTTTTTTAATAAATGTTTGTTCGGCCATTTGTCGAGTGAGCGATGAGCACGGGGAACTTTCATCACGAGATTTCAGCTATGGAATAGATATATCAAGGCAAATGGAATCCTAATATGCTGGCCGATTATTGTTGGACTATCAAGAGGGATGCTCCACAGGCGAAATATAGCAGAAAATCGTAATTTCTTACTTTCTAGGTGAGTCCGAATGTTCGAATATTGTGTAGTTACGAATGTGGAAAATAATTAAGTGTTTGAAATTATAAATTCCTGTCTCTCGGAAACCTTGCGTGATGGAGAAAAACCGATATCATATTTGAATTCAGGAGAAAAAATGCTATCAGAATCATACGTTTTTCCTTCTGAGACAAAAAAAAAGTTTCTTTTTTGTTGCCCAGTGTAACAGTAACCACTAACTTTGTGGGCTTTCACGGCCGGAGTCCTGATTCTTAAAATCGTCTTTCGGAATAAATGACCGTGGTCTAGTTTAAATAAAACGTCGGTTTTTATTAAAATCATACAACGGGCAATTAGCTACCCTTTGCAGCTTTACTAGGGAATTAATAGGTGTGGTAGCTTCCCGTTGCTTTTCACACCGATGAAGGATGATAATGATAAGATGATGATGATGGCCGGATGATTTTCGGGGACCGTTGGACCCTAAGCTTCCTGACATTTGTCTTACAGATGAGGAAAAACCCCGAAAAAACCTCACCCAGGTACCTGCCCCGACCGGGAATCGAACCCGGGTCGCTGCGAGACAAGGCAGCACGCTACCTCGTGATGTCCGTTGCCATGGTGTAGTCGGTAGAGTTCCTACCTTCCACTGCGGCGACCCGGGTTCGATTCCTGGCGGGGTAGGGGATTTTAAATCTCCACCTTGGGTCTGAGAGTGTCTGTCCTTGTGTGTATGTGAGAATTAAAGAAAGTAAACTAACAGTAAAAAAAAAAAGTAAAAACGAGAAGGAAAACTAGTATAAATGAAAAAAAAATGGTACAATTATTTGCCCATATCGCCGTGGCGTAGTCGGTAGAGTCCCTATCTTCCACTCCGGCGACCCAGGTTCGATTCTCGGCGGGGTAGGGGATTTTAAATTTCCACCTTGGATCTGGGTGTGTGTCCTGTCTTGTGTTTGTATGTGTCTTTAACTTCATCTTGTTTAATAATTTCTAATTTTGCATTATGTGGCATGCCTTTTTTGGCAGGGTTTTATTCTAAAGATTTAATTTTGGAAATAGTTTCATTAAGATATTTAAATATCTTTGGTTGATAAAAAGATTAACAAAGGTAAAACAAAAAGGAACAACAGTGTCAACGAAAGAAAACGAGAAAAAAAAAACAAGCATTATAAAAAATAAATACGAAATTGTTGTATTGTCACGGGTCCTCTACAAATATACAGAGTTTCAAGTCGATCCAATGTTTCTAAGTGGGTGAAAATCAAGTTGAAAGATTCCGTTACATTGATAAAAAACACTTTTTTGATTTTCTGATGATTATAGCCAGGATTTTAAAAAAAATAAATATGAAATTATTGTATTGTCACGGGTCCTCTACAAATATACAAAGTTTCAAGTTGATCCGATGATTTTAAGTGGGTGAAAATCACGTTGAAAGATTCCGTTACATTGATAAAAAAACACTTTTTTTGATTTTCTGATGATTATAGCCAGGATTTTAGAAAAATAAATATGAAATTGTTGTATTGTCACGGGTCCTCTACAAATATACAGAGTTTCAAGTCGATCCAATGTTTCTAAGTGGGTGAAAATCACGTTGAAAGATTCCGTTACATTGATAAAAAAACACTTTTTTTGATTTTCTGATGATTATAACCAGGATTTTAGAAAAATAAATATGAAATTATTGTATTGTCACGGGTCCTCTACAAATATACAAAGTTTCAAGTTGATCCGTTGATTTTAAGTGGGTGAAAATCGCGTTGAAAGATTCCGTTACATAGATAGATAGATACAGGTCAAGCTAATATAAAGCGTGTAAAAAAGAGACCACTCGGTGGACAACTTGTATATAATGTAATAAAAAGATGTGTGGCATTGAAGTTTCACTGTAATTGGAAAGTATGCAATGTTTCACAATATATATATTTAATATAAAATGAATAATAGAAACAATTTACGTGCCAGCAATTTAAATAAAATAGTCATTCAAGAAATAACGTATTGCGTTGTGTAATATGAAGATTGTACTTTCACGAACGAGTTGGCAGTAATGGAAAAGAATAACAAAAAAGAGTCGGATGGACCTACAACACAACTCTGTAATAAGGGCTGTTGCCATATCAAGCAAACAAGTATTTGCCCAATGAGAAAGGCAATAGATGCTGAATATTGTACGACCTCGACCCGCATAAGAGAGAAAGTCGGGGTTTATGAACTTCTTCATACATTATGTTAATAAAAAAATATGAAATTAAATTTCCGGATTTCATTTTCTTACGATTATTATTTTTCTAAAATGATCCAATAATCATTCATGCATAGTGTTCTGCCCAAGAGTAGGTCTTTCACTGCAAACTCAGCATTCTCCACTCAGCTTTCCTTTTTGTATCTGCATACAAACCATTTATTTTCACGGCCGGAGTTGATATGATGATCTTGAAGAAGATTTCCGGGCTGTAGGTCGTGGTCGTGGTCTTGAAGCATGAAGTTCACCGACTTTTGCCAGAGACTGCGTCTGGCATCCTCAAGGGTTGTCTTGAGACAACCCTTGAGGATGTAGAAAAAATTTAAGAAATCCAGTTTGTAAAGAGAAAACATTTTGAACTTTTATAGGAAAAAATCACTATGAGGTTTAATTCTTCTTCTTATTCACGGTTTAGGCTTATTTACTAGCCTGTTCCGGCTCCAAATTGCTGCTCTTTCCATCTTTTCCTTGGTATTCCCAAACTTCTTCTTCCTCGTGGTGAATAGTTGTATGCTGCTTTCGGTATTCTATTCTCAGTCATCTTTGCCAAGTGTTCTTTCCAGTTTGTTCTGTATTTCTCTATTGTTTTGTTTAATTCCTCTACATTTAGTTGTTGTCTTATTTCTGTTATGTTTTTTGTCTGTTCTTTGATATCCTGCTATTGGTCTGAGGAATCTCATTTCATCAGCTTGTATTCTGGCAGATTGTTGTGTTGTCACAGTCCATGTTTCGGATCCATAAGTAATAATAGACACTGCCATTGTCTTGTATATTTTAATTATGGGGTTTAATTAAAGATTTATATTAAAATGTTTTATACCTCTTAACAAATGTTTTATAACTGGATATGAGGTAGGGTCCTAGGAACAATAATCACAAATAGGAATGAGATGCACAAAGAAATTAAACATAGGCTCAATTCTGTAAATGCATGCTATTATTCATTACAGGGACCTTTGATGTCCCAACTCCTTTCAAAAAAACGTTAAACTGAAAATATATAAAACTATTATTCTACAAGTTATATTATATGGGTGTGAAACATGGACTCTTACTTTAAGGGAGGAAAGGAGATTACGAGTATTTGAGAATAAAGTTCTGAGGAAAATGTTTGGACCAAAGAGAGATGAACAGACAGGTGAATGGAGAAGACTACATAACAGTGAACTACATGGTCTTTATAAAGGTAAAGGTATGCCAGTACAGTCCTCAGTAGGCCCTTGGTGTGGTAGGAGGTTAAGGCTCCCACTTTTCTGGACAATCGACACTTGATGTCAGCGGGTTGTCAGCCCCGCGTGGCGGCTGTCTTTACCCCCAGAACAAGCGCCTGTACTCATTTCCGTTAGAGGCTGAGTCGAACTCAGGGCCACAGTGCCGCCAGAAGCTTTGGGTCAGTTTAAAAATCCTAACCCCACTGGGATCTTTATAGGAAGCCATATATAATAAGAACAGTTAAGTCTCGTAGATTGCGATGGGCAGGACATATGGCACGAATGGGGAATGAAAGACGTGCATATAAGCTTCTTGTAGGAAATCCATAGGGAAAACGCCAGTTGGTAGACCAAGAATGTGGTGGAAGAGAATAACATTAACTATGATTTGAGGGAAGTAGACTATACAGGGGATCATTGGAAAACATTAGCTCAGGATAGGGATGTATGGAGACCTATGTCCGCGCGGCCATGAACCTCCGGGTTCGACAGTGCCAGTGAGTGAGTTAGTTAGTTAGTTAGAGGTAAGGTATAGAGCATTTTAATTTAAATCTTAGAAAAAAGTATGCTTGAACTAGGATTTTTTTATTTTGATATTGTCTGTCATCTGATGTCTTTTTTCTGCCTCTAACTCTATTTCCGTTGACCAGTCCTTCTAGCGCATCCGTCAGCAGGCAGTTTCTTCTTAGCCAGTGGTCAATCAACATCTTTTCCTCTGCTTTAGAGTTTCAGCATCGTTCTTCCTTCACCCACTCTGTCTAGCACATATTTTTTTTTTTAGGATCCAATATAAGTGAACGAAAAAATCATGGATTTTGATAGATACCTCCTCGAAGTTCCGAGTATGCGGATCTCATTGCAATATTCCGCATGTGGGCCTCGGTTTAATTTAATAGGATATACTGATAAGAGTCCACCGCTGTGGTCTCGAGGTAGCGTGCTGCCTTGTCACGCAGCGGGCCCGGGTTCGATCCCCGGTCGGGGCAGTTTTTCTGGGTGAGGTTTTTATCAGAGTTTTTCCTCAGCTGTAAGACAAATGTCAGGAAAACTTTACCACACCTACAATTCCCTAGTAAACCTGCAAGCATAGCATGCAAATGCTATGATTGCAGTGAAGGACCTGCCTTGGTTCAGAATTACTATGGATGGATACTGATAAGGAAACTGTCAACAAATGGATGCCGAAATCTACCTTGAAACTTCTTCCAGAGTAGCGTTGTGATGTGCAAAGGCCGTGTCAAAAAAGTATGTGCCGTTTTTAACTGCAAGACACTAAAATCCAGCGCCAAATCTCTCATATTTGACAAACATTCAGAAGTTCTGGTAATATTGGCCGGGTGTTCTGATATAAGGAACTTGTGAACTTCAATTCACACATTCATTCACTGGTACTATCGAACCCGTATGTTCATGGCCCATACACATAAGCTCTCCATAATCCCTATCCTGAGCCAACGCTTTTTAATAATCTCTTGTATAATATACTTCTCTCAAATCATGGTAAATGCAAATAGGAATGAGGTGCAAAAAGAAATTAAACATAGGGTCATTTCTGGAAACATATGATATTACAGGGACGTTACAGGGACTCTGTCACCACGACTTCTCTAAAAAAAGTTAAACTAAATACATATAAAACGGTTATTTGCTAGTTATGTTTGGTTGTACGGATGTGAAACATTAACTCTTACTTTAAGGGAGGAGAAAATATTATGAGTAATTGGATTAAAATTCTTAGGAAAATCGACCGCGGTGGACTAGTGGTTATGCTCCTTGCCTCTGGTCCCGAGGGTCGCGGGTTCAAACCCGGCCGAGATCGATGGATTTTTTAGGATGGAAAAATCCAAGGAGCAAGTCCTCCGGGAGTGACTTTAAGCCGTGGATCCCGAGTCTGAAGATTTTCAGGCTCGTAAAAGATACTTAAGCCTGAATAAAAAAGGCCTCTAAGCAAATTTTAGCGAATTTTCCCGTCTTAGTATACTACCTTGGTTTCCTATATGTCAGTATGAGGTGGAACGCTGACCACGGGCCATCCCAATGACATCTACACGAAAACAAGTGTAACTAAATTAGTATGGTTCAAATTCTTCCCTGCAGGGGAAGAGCGCCTAAATCTCTGTTAAGGGAAACATGGACGAAGAAGAAGAATTTTTGGACTAAAGAGAGACGAACAGATGAATGGAGAAGCTGCATATCAGTGAGCAATATCATCTTTATGGGAAACCAGATCATAGGCTCGGTTGGACATGATATAACTTATGGAATGAATGAGGAATGAAAGAAAGGCACGGAAACTTCTTGTAAGAAAACAAGAGGGAAGGGACCAACAGGTAGTCCAAGAATGAATTGGGAGAATAACATTAACCATGATTTGAAAGAGGTAAATTATATAATGGTATGAAAGAGAGAGAGACATGGAAGGGAAACCAGAGGGAAAATACCCTTTAAGTAGGCCAAGATGAGTTAGGAGAATAACGTTAATTATGATTTGAGGGACGTAAATTTTAGAGGGGTTGTTTGGAAAACATTAGCTCAGAATAGGGTTGTATGAAGAGCTTATGTCTGCATGATCATGAATCTTTGGGTTCGATAGTGCCATGAAATGAGTTAATTAGTTGGATTAGTTGGATTAATACTTATGACAGCTGGTTAATGTGACGTTATACCTTTAGAACTTCTTTCAATAGCTACAATCTACAACACTTAGTTTTTCTCAACTTTTCATTCAATATTCATTTTTTCGCAATAATCTAATTGTAGCAAATGACTCGTCAAAGATGGAACATGTTTTTGAAAGACCGACATGGTTTTAACTGCTCGAAGAAGTGTTTTAAACAGAAATTAATTTTAATTGAGGACAACTGATATATCAGGTACTTATTTTAATATCTCATATAAGATTTGAAAGCATAATAATAGTCCCTTCGATTGGTTGCTGGCCAAAGGAAGGCAAGACCAGTGATGGAGCTGCCATCTTATAGCCTCTGGTCAGGCTTTTCTGGAGAAGAAAAGAAAATAAAGGAAAGAAGAAATGGAAGAAGGAAAGACTCCCTAGCTCTCGGATGCCCTAATAGCGTCGGGGTCGAAAAAACAAGAGTTAACCAAGAGAGGTTAGATAGTAAAGTTAAAAGAGTGCAAAACACAAGTAAGTGGAAGAAATGTTTTGCTCAGCTTGGGCACCTTGTGGTCGCCATCCACATATCCCCTAGATGAGGACCCCTGAGGTCTATAATAATTATAGTTATAATAAAAGTTTGGGAATTATTAATCAAGTTATGAAACCATCCCTTGTACAAAAAAAACAGATTACGTTTATATAACACTTTGGCTAGACCAGTGTTGACTTATGGTAGTGAAGCATGGACACTAAAAACACAACATGAAAGCAGAATAACGGCTTGTGAAATGAGATTCATGCGCAGAACAGCGGGTTACACCAGATGGGATCGGAAAAGGAACACCGATATCTTAAAAGAATTGAAGACTACGCCAATTTTGGAATATATTAAACAGTACCAACTAAATTGGAAACACCATGTAGAAAGAATGAGTTCAAATCGGATCCCCAAAGCTGTTTATAATAATTATGTACCAAGAGGACGAAGATCTCTGGGCCGTCCTATGAAACGCTGGAGGGAAAATTTTCTATAGGATCGTTACAGGTCTTGGCCTAATACTTGGAAGGAAGGAAGGAAGGAAGAAGAAGAAGAAGAATTTTAATATCTTCACATTTCACAAGACGTATTGAGTCTAAGGAATTCGTACTTGACCATTTCACCTCATAAGACGAGTTCTACCCGTGACTGTTGTATTAACTCTTAATTTCACAATGTATCCTTTTAGATATCAGTTGGTTTAGTTAATTTAATATTTTTAATGAGTCAGAAGAAAACGAACAAAAATAAACTACTTATATGTGTGTCTAATTATACGATATACCTATGAAATAGAGTAGAGTGAAAAGTCCTGCGACCAGCTATAAAAATAGCAGGTGGTATTTCTTCGGCTCACTGGTGTTGTGAGCCCCGGGTTCCAAGACATAGTCCATTTGCCCCGGCTAGTTAGTTAGACAGTAATAGTAATTGATCATGATGATGATGGTTGGCTGATGATCTTGGCAGCAACAAGTACCCGTCCACGGTATTGATTTTAATGTTTTTATTATTTTTTAATTGTTTGCGGATTGTAAATATGTTTGTTTTAATTTTTTTTTCTTGGATTTCGCATCGGTGAGCTAATAATAACAGTTATACAAGATTACGTTTTCACTGCGGTCCGCCACGTTTAAATATATAACAGAAGAAACTTGTGTTTTGCCAATTTAAGGGTTAAAAACATTAGCAAAGCTGGATAATTGTAATGTAAATATATTTCTACAATATTTTATAATTATGTCCCTAGTGACGATATTCCTTAGTTAGCATGCCAGTCCCTAGTGGACTAGTGGTAAACATGCTGCTGCTGCTGCTGCTTTGTGGCAATGACCAGCATTGCCCAGTGTGCCGCTTCTTGGGAACCAGTTGAGGTCCCTTGGCGGCCAAATGCCTTTGTGTTCTTCAATAAGGGTTTAGTTTCTTAGCCCTTGCGTGTCTCGCGGCTTATGTGTTCAGCCGGAAATACCGTAGCAGATATGGATGATATGAGGATGGTTCCTCACCAGAGCAGGGTCATCATAAACCACGTCGCCGGACAAGCAGAGAGTCCGAAAGCCAGCGGCGTGGAGTGAGCCGCACTACTCTAGCTGTAATCCAGCACACATACCATGGTAGCGGACCATCATCGGGGTCTCTGGCAAATATGTTTCGGTGTACAGCACGTCGCTGTAGCTTACGCCCTAGCTTTAAATACTGTGAGTTTATATCACCCCGGGGTTCGGCGGATTTTTAAGGGTGTAAATTCCTAAGTATGTTTTTTTTTTTTCCAGTGGCGTGCTGTAATCAGAGCAATTACCCCAGCTGTATGAGGAAAGTAAAACTTATAGTTTATAAAGACTTTATTTCGATTTATTCATTACGCGCTTTATATTAGCTTGACCTGTATCTATGTAACGGAATCTTTCAACGCGATTTTCCCCACTTAAAATCATTGGACCGACTTGAAACTTTGTATACTTGTAAAGGACCAATCACAATACAATAATTTCATAAATGTTTTTAAAATCCTGGCCAGAATCAGCAGAAAATCAAAATAATAAAAATCGGTATAATAGGTTGCGGACTTACCAACTTCTTATTCAATCAATTGTTGTAAGAGCTCAGTTGGTAGAGCGGTGCACTGTAGTGGTATATAATTTCAGTAATCCATAGGTCGCTGATTCAAATCCGGCCTAGAGGATTTTTTTTTACTAGAGTATTACTTTTAGCCCATACTACAATAGTATCGAATTTAAAGATATTTACATTTTTATCTTATTCTGTAAAATATTAAAACTAAAAAATAAATAATAGTTTAAAAACTAAAACAACACGCTTTATTAGAAAACGGAACTAAAAAATTAAAAATAATTTTAATTTCCAACACGCTTGGGATAAAATTAAAGTGGTCAACAAAAAAATCATCTCCAGCACATCCAGAATAAAACTAGAGTTATCAACAAACATAAAAAAATAATTTTACCATCAAAAGCGTGGGCTGCTCTATATAAATTAATATATTTGATAGTAAACATATATTGGTAAAAGTAAAGTCTCTAAGAAGAAAGCGTAAAAACTATAAAAAGCACCTCACGCTTTTGATGGTAATTTTTTTTGTAGATAACTCTAGTTTTATTCTAGATGTGTTGGAGATGATTTTTTTTGTTGACCACTTTAATTTTATCCCAAGCGTGTTGAAAATTAAAATTATTTTTAATTTTTCTAATAAAGTGTGTTGTTTTATTTTTTTTAAACTTAGTATGAATATATATTACTTTAAATGTGTTTCCATTAATAAGAAAAAAAACAAATATAATGGCGTTTTCGGGAAATGAACGTATAAGATCAAAAAATCATAACATACATTAAACCTCAGAAGCAAGTAAGACATTTTAATTATTTGGGTTGTAATTTTACTATAAACACAAAAACTGAAAGAGACATACATATGAAACTGTCGACATTTCAAATTATATGCGGAACTATACATAAAACATTAAAGAACAAAACAAGAAGAGATACTAGATTGAAGTTTTATAAAACATTGGCAGTTCCTGCATTGCTTTATGGGAGTGAAACTTGGGTAATGACCAAAAAATTACAAACTAAAATAAAAAGCGTAGAAATGAACTTCCTTAGAAGAACAAAAAACTGCACAAGATTGAACCGGATAAATAAGGAAGATATAAGAACGGAGTTAAATATATATGCACTGAATGATAAAATCAAATAATATAGAGATAAATGGTTTAGACATGTAGAAAGAATGGATGTAACAAGATTACCAAAAGCAGCATTTAACTACAAGCCAAGAGGTTCAAGGAATATAGAAAGGCCTATGAAAAGATGGACAGAAAAACTGTGAGGCGGTACAGCCAAATTGTATAGCCCGTCAAGTGAAGAAGAAGAAGAAGATAAAAGGACAGGGACTGTCATTGTTTTATACAATTTTAATTTTATATATTTATGGGCTTTATTATGCAATGTTCTATTTATTGTGCCAAAAAATAGCTTGAAACTGTTGAGTTTTGTGTTTAATATATTTATCATATCAATAGCTGATATCGCATCCTAAATATTTCAAGTGGGATACTTGTTCAATCATTTCGTCTCTGATGATTATATAGTCTACTTTTGCACGCAGTGTGTTTCTTCCACAAAATGCCATTACTTTTGTTTTACTTATTGAAATTTATTTTTCTTCTTCTTCTTCTTCACTTCCTGGTTTAGGCAAGAGTTGCCTGTTCCGTCTTCACTAATAGATCTAAGACCATCTCTTCCGATGACGTCCGACATCCCTTCTTCCTCTTCGAAAATAATGGAAGGTTTTATTTGGTACTTTCTTCCATTCTTTCTACATGTTCTTTCCACTGTATCTTGTTGTTAAATATATTTTCTTTTATGGAGTAGATCTGCAGTTCTTCACGGATATCCCTGTTTCTTATCTGGTCCATTCTAGTGCAGCCTTTTACTCTTCTTAAAATTTCATCTCGGCTGCTTGGATTTTACTTTCTTGTTTGGTAGTGGTAATCCAAGATTCACTCCCATACAAAAGGACAGGGACAGCCATTGTTTTATAAAATTTTAATTTTGTTTGTTTGTGGGCTTTATTATTCAATGTTCTATTTATTGTACCACAAATAGCTTGAAACTGATGTGTTTTGTGTTCAATACCTTTATCATACCCATAGCAGATGTCACATCCTAAATATTTGTTCAATAATTTCGTCTCTAATTACTATTTTTGCACGCAGAGTATTTCTTCCATAAAATGCCATTACTTTTGTTTTACTTACTGAAATTTTAAAATTATAATCTCTACATATTGCATTTAGTTTGTAAGCAGCCAATTGTAACAGATCTTCATCATGGTGTAGTAAGACTAAATCATCGGCGAAAAGTAAGTTATTAATACTTGAGTTATTGTTCAATCTAAGGCCATTGTCCATTATAATTTTCCATTGTTTCATAATGTCGTCGATATGTATATTAAAAAGAGTGGGCGATAGACTACACCCTTGTCTAACTCCTTGATTTATTAAAATTTCTTCTGACCTTTTTCCATCAGTTTTTATCACAACTTTAGTCTCTTCATATAAGCCTTGGACTGATTTTATTAGATGGTGTGGATATCCTCGTTCCTTCATTATTTCCCATAGTATAGATCTATTTACTCTGTCAAAGGCCTTTTCAAAATCAATGAACAACAAATACGTTGGCAGGTTAAATTCTCTTCTCTTTTCAATTAGTCTCTTTATAATAAACACATTATCACTACAGGATCTTCCTTTTCTGAACCCTGCTTGTTCTTCTTCTAAGAGTGTGTCAGATATCTTCTTCGATCTATTATTTATTATTTTTGCATATAATTTATAAGTGGAGTTCAATAAGCTGATACCTCTATAATTTTTACTATCTAATTTATTTCCTTTTTTGAAGAGGGATATGACTTCACCTATCTTCCAATTTTCTGGTATTTTACATGTCTTCCAACATTCGTTTATTAAGATTAATAATCTTATTTCTGCAAATAAACCTGCATACTTTATCAGTTCATTGTTTATACCATCTATACCTGGTGCTTTTCTATTTTTCATTTCTTTCAATGCCTCTCTCATAATGAAATTTTAAAATTATAATCGTTGAATAATTTATTCGGTTTATGAGCAGCTAATTGTAATAGATCTTCATCATGGTAGTAAGACAATTGGAATAATAGTCTTTTAAGCATAATTTGTCATGCATTTCATGTCCAGATTTGAAATGGAACGCTAACGTCCTTAGCTGTTAAATGAAATACTATTGTATTGTATTGTATTATATTGTAAGCCTATGTTTTCCCTTTACAGAGATTTAGGCGCTCTCCCCCTACAGGGAAGAATTTGAACCATACTAATTTAGTTACACTTGTTTTCGTATAGGTGTAATTTTGAAAGATGCAGCTGAAATGAGATTTCTGAGAAGTGTGGCTGGTTGCAAACTTCTAGATAAGAGAAGAAGTGAAGATATTAGAAATGAGCTAAATATCTTTATACTCTTAGATAGAATAAAATAATCTAGAAAAAAAATGGAAAGAACATGTTCAAAGAATGGAAGATGATCGCATTCCCAAAATTATACTTACATACAAACCAAACGGACGCAGGAATGTTGGTAGACCGAAGAAGAGATGGATCCAACTTTTGAATGAGAATATATGAGACCGGAACAAGCCACATGGGCTTGATGATGATGTAATTTTAAGTGGTCCGTGGTCAAAGTTCCGCCTCATACTCACATCTAGGAAACTAAGGTAGTACTAGGACGGAAAAATTCGGTAAATTTTGCTTAGATGCCTTTTCATTCAGGCTTAAGGATTTTTTACGAGCCTGAAAATCTTCAGACTCGGGTCCCACGTCTTAAAGTCCCTCCCGGAGGACTTGCTCCTTGGATTTTTTCGTCCTAAAAATCCATCGACCCGGCCGGGTTTGAACCCGCGACCCTCGGGACCAGAGGCAAGGAGCATAACCACTAGTCCACCGCGGCCGATTCTATGAGACTTAACTGTTCTTATTATATCTGGCTTCCTATACATTATCACGTAACTAACTCACTATTATATAGTTTTCTCCATTCACTCTTGAATCTCTTTAAAATTAATGTTTTGCAAGAATTGGATAAGGTAACAGTTTTAATCCATATGCAGTAATTATGATTACTAATAATTTGAAGGGAGACAGGACTTCAATTTACTTTCACTTACTGAAGTCGTGTTCTGAAACCAGAGCGTACGTTGTGATGTTCAACTCTCCCGCCCGCCCCCTGCGCCTTTTACTTGAGCCACCAACATTTTCTAACGATTACAGTCTCCTCAGAAGGCCAACAGACTGTACAGCTACTTTATGGCTCTGGGAAACCGAGAGAGAAAGTGCTACGGTCATTTTAACTGGGTCAGTCACACTCCTCTACCTACTCCACCGCAGTAAAGACTCATCAAACACGAAGAAGCGGTTTAACGCACGTCTCCTGTTTGCAATACTGAGTGACAGGAAATATGACGCAATAAATGCTATGCTGATTCACTTAATATCATGATATAAGTAAACTAGTACAGCTGTCTTTTTTTGTGTAATTGTGATATTTCTCAAGTTTTGTCCTAATTTTTTTTAATATCAATGTATTCTTGTAATCTTGTAAGCCCTTGTTTCCCTCAACGAGATTTAGGCGCTCTCTCCCTACAGGGATGAAATTGAACCATACTAATTTAGTTACACTTGTCTTCGTATAGATGCCATTGGAGTGGCCCGTGGTTAGCGTTCCGCCTCATACTGACATCTAGGAAACCAAAGTAGTATTAGGACGGGAAAATTCGGTAAATTTCCATATATGCCTTTTTATTCAGGTTTAAGGATCTTTACGAGCCTGAAAATCTTCAGACTCGGGAAAGTCCCTCCAGGAGGACTTGCTCCTTGGATTTTTCCATCCTACAAATCCATCGACCCCGGCCGGGTTTGAACCCACGATCCTCGGGACCAGAGGCAAGGAGCATAACCACTAGTGCACCGCGGTCGATAAATATCAATATCCATCCATCCATAGTAATTCTGCCCAAGGGCAGGTCTTTCACTGCAGTCATAACATTTTCATGCTATGCTTGCAGCTTTACTAGGGAATTGTAAGTGTGGTAGCTTCCCGTTGCTTTCCACACCGGTGAAGGATGATGATGATGATGATGATAATGATAAGGATGATCATGATGATGATTGCCATATGATTTCAGGGGCCGTTTGGGCCTTAAAGTTTTCCTGACATTTGTCTTACTGGTGAGGAAAAACCCCGATAAAAACCTCACCCAGAAAAAACTGCCCCGACCGGGGATCGAACCCGAGCCCGCTGCGTGACAAGGTAGCACGCTACCTCGAGACCACAGCGGTGGACAATATCAATATAAGTGCCTGATATATCATTCTTCCTCAATTAATTGTATAGGGTCTTTCATACATTACGCAATTTTTAATAATGCAATTATTAAGTCACAAATGCATCGTATGTATGTATATGTATAGATATATATATTCATCTACATACACTCTAATTTAAGGGTGATCCAAGTTGCCACGTGCATCCACTGCGAATCACAGTTTGGTGTGATTTATGGGCAGGTGGTGTGATCGGCACCTTCTTTTTTTTAATATTTCGACGGCAATTCAGTAACAGCTAACGGTGAGCGATATCGTGAAATGGTCAGACCCTCCTACTTTCTCAGCCGGGCTTGAAACCGCTATGGCAGAGTTATTATTTCTTATAATAATTTTTTAATTAAATTTTACAAGAATTAAAACCATCGTCATCATCATCACAGTCCATTCACGAATTTAGGCCATTTGTTGACCTGTTTCTGCCTCAATAGAAATAACATCCAAACGTCTTTTGAGTGGACGTCCTGGTCTTCTTTTTCCTGCAGGCTGATAGCTTAACATTTGTTTGGGTATCCTGTGATCTTCCATTCGATGAACATGTTGCATCCATCTTGACTTATAATCAGAAATTTTGTTTTCTAAAGGTTCCATGTGTAATTCTTCTAAGATGTCTTTATTATTTTAAATTGATGTTGGGGAAGCGAGATGAACAGAGGTGAATGGAGAAGACTACATAACAGTGAACTATATGGTCTTTATAGGAAGCCAGATATAATATGAACAGTTAAGACTCGTAGACTGCGATGGGCAGGGCATGTGGCACATACTGCGATGGGAGGACATGTGGCACAAATGGGGAATAAAAGACGTGCATGGAAGCATTTTGTAGGAAAACCCAGTTTGTAGACCAAAAATAAGGTGGGAGAATAACATTAACTATGATTTGAGGGAAGTAGATTATACAGAGAATGATTGGAAAACATTAGCTCAAGATAGGGATGTATGGAGAGCTTATACCCGCGCGGCCATGAACCTACGGGTTTGATAGTGTCAGTGAGTTAGTTAGTGTATATCCTGCAATCCTTAGAAGATACCTCATTTCAGCAGATGTAAATCTGTGTATATCCTTCTGTTTCAATGATCGATTCCTTCTGGCTTTCTTCATGTTGAGACCTGCAAGTAAACTTAAGATTCCTTAAGACAGCTTACTGGCCTGACGCTTAGTATTCCAGTGGTAAGACTGTTACCTTTTAATCTCCGGACAGACATTAGGATACCGCATTTAGTCCACCGGGAGGGACTTTAAGCCGTGGGTCTCGAATCTAGAGATTTTGAGGCTCGTAAAAGATCCTTAAGCCTGAACAAAGAGGCCTCTAAGCAAACTATACCTATCTCAAACATCCTAGTAATACTTCAGTTGCCCGCTAGATGTCTCATTGAGTCGGTATGTTGACCGCATGCCACTCTTGACATCTTTGGGCAAATAAGGTAACTAACTTGGTCTATTAACTCCTAACAGAGCCTCGTTTGTTAAAACGGGTTGTACCATGAAAAGATGAGGAGAGAATTGGGTAGGAGAGGTTTTGTTGCGTATCACTACCTCTTACAACCCAAATTAAAACTATACAGCGTATAAGTGCATTGAATCTGGTTTTCATATAACTATTACAGTGAATAAGATGAAATCAGTATAGGCAAAATAAAGTTCATCATCATCATCATCATCAACAAATCAACAAATAATTCTGGAGGGGAAACACATTGAACAAGTGAACCATTTTAAATACCTGGGTTATGAAATCTCCTATTTTAAAAATGAAGATCTGTTTAATAAACTTAATACATTTAATTATGTATGTGGCACAATTAAAAGAATATTTAAAAACAGAAGAATGGAAACAAAACCAAAATTTAATAAGCGATGGCAATCCCCTTACTGTTATATGGTAGTGAATTTTGGGTTTTAACTAAAAGAGAAGAGAAGATCATAGAGGTAGCTAAAATGAGATTTCTGAGAAGTGTGGCTGGTTGCAAAGTTCTTGATAAAAGAAGAAGTGAAGATATTAGATAGACCATCGGTTCATTAATGTCTTTGACATCGTCCGATTCCTAATAGCCAATTTTGTCGGTCCATCCAATCTCCTGCTTGTAGATGTTTCTCCTTCATGTATAAACATATTCTTTGACTCCAGGAGGTTTTAGGTTTTCCTCTGCCTCGTCTTCCCTCAGGTTTCCATTCCAAAACAGATTTTGGTAGTCGAATCAAGCTACGGAAACAAACTCTGCTAATTGGAACATGGAACGTACACGGCATAAGGAATAAAATGGAGGAGGTCCTTAAACAGATGGAGGATTTGATGATATTAGAAAAGAGCTAAATATTTTTAAACTTTTAGATAAAATAAAAGAATCTAGAAAAACTGGAAAGAATGAAAGATGATCGGATTCCAAAAATTATACTTAATTACAAACCAAGAAGCGACAGGAATATTGGTAGACCGAAAAAGAGATGGATTCAACTTTTTGAATGAGAATCTATGAGACCGGAACAAGCCACATGGGCTTAATCCGTGATTGTTGATGATTTGAACAGAATGCTATTGCACTTTGCTATCGTCTTATAGCGTGGCGGTGCGTAAGAAGATGACCTTGCATTGTTTCAAACGAGACGAAACTTTCCCCAAAACGTTTAACCCTTGTCCAAGGTTATTTACAGAAGGATAGGGTTAATTGTCTGACCTAAATATATTTTTTTACCTTAAAAGTATAATCTCATATCACTTAAAGTCTTAAGAGATTATCAGACAACGTTCTCTATTGCCATATAGCCATTACTTACTTACTTACTCACTGGCACTATTGAACCCGTAGGTTTATGGCCGCGCGGACATAAGCTCTCCATACATCCCTATCCTGAGCTAATGCTTTCCAATCATTCCCTGTATAATCTACTTCCCTCAAATCATAGTTAATGTTGTTCTCCCACCTCATTCTTGGTCTAGGAACTGGGCGCCTTCCTTCCGGCTTTCCTACAAGAAGTTTCCATGCACATATTTCATTCCCCATACGCGCAACATGTCCTGCCCATCGCAG
Source organism: Diploptera punctata (assembly GCA_030220185.1). NCBI lineage: Eukaryota > Metazoa > Arthropoda > Insecta > Blattodea > Blaberidae > Diploptera > Diploptera punctata. Next base: position 1,260,194 of record JASPKZ010003448.1, on the reverse strand, counting down.
TCTACGAGACTTAACTGTTCTTATTATATCTGACTTCCTATAAAGACCATGTAGTTCATTGTTATGTAGTCTTCTCCATTCACCTGTCTGTTCATCTCTCTTTGGTCCAAAAATTTTCCTAAGAACTTTATTCTCAAATACTCGTAATCTCATTTCCTCCCTTAAAGTAAGAGTCCATGTTTCGCACCCATATAATATAACTGGTAGAATAATAGTTGTATATATTTTCAGCTTAACGTTTTTTGAAAGGAGTTGGGACATCAAAAGTCTCTGCAATGCATAATAGCACGCATTTCCAGAATTGAGCCTATGTTTAATTTCTTTGTGCATCTCATTCCTGTTTGTGATTATTGTTCCTAGGTATTTGAATTCAGCCACTTCCTCAAAATTTCCCTCATTTGTCATTAGCTGTCCATTTCCATTATATACTGAATTTCTACGTGTGACCATATATTTAGTTTTATTGATATTTACTTCCAGTCCTAATTTCTTAGTGTTACTCAATAGTGTTGCGTGTTGGCCTTGGTATGTTCAATTGGATAATTTAATTATTGAACCTTTGAATAACAACTTCTACTGCATATTATATTCCTTACCACTTGCAAATGTGTAAAAGGTTGCCAGTACTTTATTACCCTGTTACTGACATGACGACAAATTAAATAGATTATAAACTCCTTCTTCTTCTTCTTCTTCTTCTTCTTCCTTTCATGTGATAGACTTGGGGGTCTGTTACGGTCTCAATCGAACGTTTGAAGTATCTGCCCAATGGTCTCTTGCCTGGTGGCTAGTAATTTAACCCATTCGCCTCAAAAGACGAGGCAGATCGCCGGCAATTAAATGGCATTGAACTCAGAAGACGAGGTACACTCGCTTAACTCTGCTGTTATATATTTTGCAATATTTATGAATAGTAGAGAAATGTGTTTTGGCCTTCGTCCTTATTGTCATCTCAAGTACCGTTATCTTTTGTTTGTTTTGAATGTCTGAAAATAGACAATATACGGTAACTTAAATCCAGGGGAAATGCATTAAGCATTTAAACCTGAAGCGAATGGGTTAAGATTCGACGTGATATTCTTGTTCTGCTCATTCTTCTTACGTGAGATTTCCAGTTGTTTCTGTATTTTTGCACATATTCCATGACTGATTCTGTTTGTAATTCTTTGAGGATCTCAGAATTCATTTTATGGTCTGTTCTTGAGTAACCTGCAGTACGTCTCATAAATTTCATTTCTGCTGCAGTTAGTCTTTGTTCATCTACACTGCGAATTGTCCAGGCCTCACTGCCGTAGCATAATATGGGTCTGGCCAGTATTTTATAAATTCTAGTTCGTATGTGTTGCAGGTTATAACTAACTAACTAACTAACTCACTGGCACTATCGAACCCGTAGGTTCATGGTCGCGTGGACATAATCTCTCCATATATCCCTATCCGGAACCAATGTTTTCCAATCATCCCCTGTATAATCTATCTCCCTCAAATCATAATCAATGATATTCTCCCACCTCATTCTTGGTCTACCAACTGGGCGTTTTCCCTCTGGTTTTCCTACAAGAAACTTCCATGCACCTCTTTCATTCCCCATTCGTGCCACGTGTCCTGCCCATCGCAGTCTACGAGACTTAAATGTTCTCATTATATCTGGCTTCCTATAAAGACCATGTAATTCACTGTTATACAGTCTTCTCCATTTATCTGTCTGTTCATGTTTTTCCCACCCCATTCTTGGTCTATCAACTGGGCGTTTTCCCTCTGGTTTTCCTACAAGAAGCTTCCATGCACGTCCTGTATTCGCATATAAATTTATATGGCGTAGAAATAATTCGAACCCAGATCCCTGCTATGGTAGACAGCTAACATTACACCAAAGCAGCAGAGAGGTCACACACACATATCTTCTTAGGTAAGATCCGTCGTCATCAACTTATAAAATATGTTTTCTTTATGTCTGTAGGCCTTTCAGAACATCCGTTCCATCTTCAGCAGGTCCTTCTTCACTATATTATCTGATATTATGATTGATGCTGCTGGTCCTAATGCAGTGTTGTCTGCCCAAGAGCAGGTCTTTCACTGCAAACTCAGCATTCTCCACTCTTTCCTTAACTCAGCTTTCCTTTTTGTATCTGCATACAAACCATTTATTTTAATATTGTCTATCATCTGAAGTCTTTTTCTGCCTCTAACTTTCTTTTCGTTGACCATTCCTTCTAGGGCATCCTTCAGCAGGCAGTGCCAATCCAATTTCTTTTCCTCTTCTTTATGAGTTCCAACATTGTTCTTCTTTCACCCACTCTCTCTAGCACATCTTTATTTCTTACTGTGTCTTTCCATTTTATACCTTCCATTCTTCTCCATATCCACATTTCAAAAACTTCCAGTCGCTTTTCCTCATTCCGTCGTAACGTCCAAGTCTCTGCACCATAGAATGCTACATTCCACACAAAGCACTTCACTAGCCTCTTCTGTAATTCTTTTGCCAAAGGTTCGCAGAAAATGCTTTTCTTCTTGTTAAAAGCTTCTTTTGCCATTTCTATCCTCTGCTTTACTTCTTGACCGCAGTTCACGTTACTACTGATAGTACAACCCAAGTATTTGAAGCTCTCCGCTTGCTCAATGGCCTCATCTTTAATCCTCATGTTTATGTTCCTTGGTTTCCTTCCTATAATTATGACCGTCGTCTAATTTATATTTATCTTCATCCCATAAACCTCACACTTATCATATATATACTAGATGCCCCGGCGGACTTCTATCGCCTTTAACTACTTTTACGTTAATTTTTCCGTATGGTTTTGTTGATTGAGATGAATTTATGTTGTCTGCATTCTCAGTATCATCCATAAGTGTATCATAAGGATTATATACATTTATTGATGGAATATTTTGAGGAGGCTTGCTGATTTCAATATACTTTCGTTTTTTTCTATGAACTTGTTGGCAGTTTGGATTCTCATCATCATCAAGAAGTCTCTGTATAGTAATATCATCTTGTGATATATTATAGTCATCTTGTTTTTCATTTAATTGAGGCATGGAGATTGTTTCTGTAATATTAGGCATATTATTATAACTAACAGACTTACTTACAGTTCTGTTATTCCGTTCCTTAGGACCTTCATATGTTTTTAAATTGACATTCTTGTTAAATGTAAGATTTATGTCACATAGGCCTATACCAATTTGCGGAAATTCACTTGATATCTTATCATTCACGGTCTCTAGAACTGATTCGCCTTATTGTTCAATGTCCCTTCTCGGTCCAGTTAAATTTAAATTAAGTTGCTGTCTTTCAGCCACATTACTTAAAACTAATACTTACACACGAAATTAATATTATTATCAATATATTGAAAATAAAATAAACACTGAAGACACTTATATTACGAAATAATCAATATTTGTAATTCAATTGAAATTCGCGGTTGCATCAAAAAGCACAGTCACCTGGATCTGGCTTTGTTAAATAATAAACCAATTACCTTACACCCGTAATCTGTTAGAATCGTATGGAACTCACAGATAATTATAACTCTTTGTTAAATAATAAACAAATAATTTGCAATAACAAATAATGCGACTATAAATTTAGTTATAAACAACCGTAGGTCTCAAGTTGGATCAAACAGCACACAGTGTGCAAAATTTTATTAAAATCGGTTCAGTAGTTTAGGATTCCATCGCGGACAAACAACGTGACACGTAACTTTTATATATTAAGATATATATATATATATATATATAATCTTTAGGCTTTTTAGCATTGTTATGTTTTTTGTGACGAACAGAGAGCTGGCCTGATGCATCAACCCCCAACCTGGAGGACCAGGTAATTTTTGGTCAAGGTTTTCTTCCTCTAGCTTTTGTCAAACCAATGACGAACTGCAAGGCAGCAGTATCTGTACCCTAGATAAGGAGTTCTCACAGAGTACTATCAGCCGGGCATACTGAACCCTGGTTTTTTAACGAGGTTGTTACTCCTCCCCCTCACCCTTTTCTAAACTGGCTTGGGTGCAGGAAATAAGAACTGGAATGAGAGCAAGAGGACTGGAGGACATGGATTGAATGGAGAGAGACGAGTGGAGAAGAAAAATAAAACTTTAGGCACAGAAATATGTGTAAACATTAAAACTCTGTATATATATATATATATATATATATATATATATATATATATTATAATCCTGTATATTTTAAATGTACAGTAGGCCCTACATAGTAGTTGTATTATTGTGTGAAGTTCGTTAATGCCCTTCTTTGACATCATTACATTCTAATGACATAATTTTGGTTGTGAGACAACACAGAACATCAGTTATATTACCAACATAAGATGGTTTTGCTAAAATACATTTTCTATCTTTTCCGATTTCGCTTTTTAACGTCAATTGTATTTTCCACACATTCTTATAAATAAACCAGCTAATACCTGGCGTGTGCTGGTTGTCCAAATAAATGAAATATTTGTTTTTATTTAAGCTGTTTAAATAAATGAAACTGATGTATCTTATATTTATTTAAATTCCCACCGCTGTGGTCTCGAGGTAGCGTGCTGCCTTGTCACGCAACGGGCACGGGTTCGATCACCGATCAGGACAGTTTTTCTGGGTGAGGTTTTTATCGGGGTTTTTCCTCACCTGTAAGACAAATGTCAGGAAAACTTTAAGGCCCAAATGGTCCCCGAAATCATTTGGCCATCGCAATCATCATCATTCATATTCATCGTAGATTAAGCTTAGGATTAGGGACTCTCCTGGCGCATCACTATCATCATCATCACCCATCATATCATCGGGGCAACGTAACCCCGCCTTCCAGGCGCCCCAACCTCTGAACTGGGTTATAAGTACGCCATACGAGGAGAGAACACCAGGAATGTCGAAAGACAATCTGGGCATTTGCAATATATATATATATATATATATATATATATATATATATATATATATATTTAAATAGCTTAAATAAAATCAAATATTTGGACTAAATAAATTAAACTAATGTATCTTAGATGGCAGTGCCTGTCATAACATATGTGAGAACTGGACGGTTAACGTTCAGACAGAAGAATAATAGATACTGCAGAAATTAGTTCTTACGTTCAGTAGCAAGTGTGACAATTTTGGAGAGAAAAAGAAATGAAGATATTAGGAAAGACTTGAATATTTTTAATTTCACAAATAGAATCCACAACATGAGAAACAAGTGGTATGAACATGTTAAAAGAATGCCTACAGATAGAATCCCTCAGCTGTTAATAACGTACAAACCAATAGGACATAGAAGTGATGGACGCCCATTTACTAGATGGGAAGATTCTTTAAATCCCACTTGATATGAAAACACTTCAAAAGGTCTAATTTCATGAAGTAGAAGAAGAAGAAGAAGACTGTATCTAATATGATAACTAATTTACAGGCACAATCCAACACGTACGATCATGGCCGCGCGAACACAAGCTCTCCATATATCCCTATCCTGAGATAATGTTTTCCAATCATCCCCTGTATAATCTACTTCCTCAAATCATGGTTAATTTTATTCTTCCACCTCATTCTTGGTCAATCAACTAAGCGTTTTCTTTCTGGTTTTCCTACAAGAAGTTTCCATGCACCTCTTTCGTTCCCCATCCGTGCCACATGTCCTGCCCATCGCAGTCTACTAGACTTAAGGTTTTTATTATATCTATATTCCTATAAAGACCATCTAGCTCACTGTTTTGTAGTTTTCTCAATTCACATGTCTGTTCATCTCTGTTTAGTTCAAACATTTTCCCAAAAACGTTATTCTCAAATACCAGTAATCTTCTTTCCTCCCTTAAAGTAAAAGTCCATGTTTCGCATCCATATGCCTATAATAAACTGGGAGAATAACATAATATATTTTCAGTTTAACGTTTTGGAAATGAGTTGGGACATTAATAATCCCTGTAGGGGCCTATTGCATAATAGCACGCATTTCCAGAATTGAGCCTATGTTTAATTCATTTGTACATCTCATACCTATTTGTAATTATTATTCCTAGGTACTTGAATCACAAACAGGAATGAGATGCACAAAGAAATTAAACATAGGCTCAATTCTGGAAATGCGTGCTATTATGCATTGCAGAGACTCTTGATGTCCCAACTCCTTTCAAAAAACGTTAAACTGAAAATATATAAAACTAATATTCTACCAGTTATATTATACGGGTGTGAAACATGGACTCTTACTTTAAGGGAGGAAAGGAGATTACAAGTATTTGAGAATAAAGTACTTAGGAAAATGTTTGGACCAAAGAGGGATGAATAGACAGGTGAATGCAGAAGACTACATAACACTGACTGACTGACTGATTATGGCAATGACCAGCATTGCCCAGTGTGCCTTTTTTGGGAACAGTTGAGGTCCCTTGGCGGCCAAATACCTTTGCGTTCTTCAGACTACATAACAATGAACTACATGGTCTTTATAGGAAGCCAGATATAATAAGAACAGTTAAGTCTCGTAGACTGCGATGGGCAGGACATGTTGCACGTATGGGGAATGAAAGATTTGCATGGAAGCTTCTTGTAGGAAAGCCAGAGGGAAAACGCCCAGTTGGTAGACCAAGAATGAGGTGGGAGAATAACTTTAACTATGATTTGAGAGAAGTAGATTATACAGGGAATGATTGGAAAGCATTAGCTCAGGATAGGGATGTATGGAGTGCTTATGTCTGCGCGGTCATGAACCTACGGGTTCGATAGTGCCAGTAAGTAAGTGAGTAAGTAAGTAAGTAAGTAAGCAAGTAAGGTACTTAAATTCAGCCACCTCTCTTATATGATTCAATGCCAATTTAAGACTTAATTAAATTTTGTCTTATAGATTGCGACGAACCAAACATGGCGGTTGCTAGAGTCAATTTCTAATTTTGGATGTCAGCTTCTAATGTTCGGATTTCGCTGATTTTTTATAATACCTTCCTCGGTTTATTTTAATAGGATATAGGCCTACTAATTTTCATAAGTTAATGCTACGAGTGATTTCCAAATCATATCACGAAGTAGACTAATGGTTATGCTCCTTGCCTCTGGTCCCGAGGGTCGCGGGTTCAAACCCGGCCGGGGTCGATGGATTTTTTAGGACGGAAAACTCCAAGGAGCAAGTCCTCCGGGAGGGACTTTAAGCCGTGGATCCCGAGTCTGAAGATTTTCAGGCTCGTAAAAAAATCCTTAAGCCTGAATGAAAAGGCCTCTAAGCAAAATTTACCGCATTTTCCCGTCCTAGTACTACCTTGGTTTCCTAGATGTCAGTATGAGGCGGAACGCTGACCACGTACCACTCAAAATTACATCTATACGAAAACAAGTGTAACTAAATAAGTATGATTCAAATTCTCCCCTGTAGGGGGAGAGCGCCTAAATATCTGTAAAGGGAAAACATAGGCTTACAATACAATACAATCACGAAGTGACGAGTGAATTTATCTAGAGGATTTGGAAATCAAGAGTGACATTTGTTAGGACTATTTAACGAATAAAATTAAGCTGTTTACTCAAAAGTCATTATTAAAATATAATTCCCGGTATTTTAAAATATTTATATATAATGTAAATGGCGATGTTTTAAAACAAATCAGTAATGTGAGATTATGTATATTCACTGCAACGTGATCATATTATTTATTGCCAAATAGGGGTCGCAATATTGTAAGAATGCACGCAAGTGGAGAAATAATGAAACACAACAAACTGTATATTATAACCAACATTATAGGTTATTCATTTAGTTTTTTTGTAAACAACTCAGTACAATAATGAAATCTGTTCATTATTTGCTATAGGCCTATTCAATGTATTTGTTGGAGAAAAATAATGCTCTGAGCTGTTCAGAATATTAAAAAAGGAGGAGCTTTCTTTATCATAATAGCAGGAGCTGATAAAGAGAAATCGATAAAGAACGAGGTGAAACACAACTGTCATTGGTGTAAAACAAAATTCATTGAAACGTGATTGGTCATTGACTACCATTTGGGACATGAGTTAAATAGTCATTGTAAAACATTGAAAATTGCATCACCACTGATATCCATCCATAGTAATTCTGCCCGAAGGTAGGTCCTTCACTGCAATCATAGCATTTTCATGCTATGCTTGCAGCTTTACTAGGGAGTTGTAGGTGTGATAGCTTCCCGTTGCTTTCCACACCGATGAAGGATGCTGATGATGATAATGATAAGGATGGTGATGATGATGACCATATGATTTTGGGGACCGTTTGGGCCTTAAAGTTTTCCTGACATTTGTCTTACAGGTGAGGAAAACCCCGATAAAAACCTCACCCAGAAAAACTGCCCCGACCGGGGATCGAACCAGTTCCCGCTGCGTGGCAAGGCAGCACGCTACCTCGAGACCACAGCGGTGGACATACCACTGATATATTACCTTCAATTAGATGAATAGACCTACATTTATTGAAAACAGAATAACTTTTCTAAGTATGCCAGAATAACATTCTTGGGAAACATTTTCTAAGGTTGGCTATCCTTCTGTACTCCACAAGTAAGATTGCGCGCACAAAAGAAGAGACAATGTGCACGCTGGCAAGAAAATATTATGTGAGAGGGAAGTGTAGCATGATAGAGGACAAAGAGGAGAACCGAAGAAAGTTGTCTGCCCATTTGAAGTGGCTGCTGACCTGCATGTATTTCCCCTACCATACGTATCTTCTTCTTCTGTGTCCCTCCACAGTTGGATCTGGAAGATCACAAGAACAGTTTCAGTATTACAAGTGTGTGGAATAACGTGTGTCATGTTTTCTTTGTGAACCTCATTTTTATAAGTGCAATATGGTACACTATATGACGGTAAGAACAAATGCCATTTTCATTTATTTATTTTTAAAAATAAAAGTCGAAATTTATTATTGTCATACATATCGAGTTTTACCAGGATATGAAATAAGAACTAGATAGGAAAGATCCGTGTTCTACATTCACTGTAACATAATGAAATTGTATAGCCCGGAAGTTTGGTCAAATGCCTTTTATTTGGCTCTCTATAAGCCATTCTTAAAACATTTTTTTTTTAACAGATGAAAATCTAGGTTGGTTCGTATTTTCTATAATTGCTATGCACTGCTGCACAAGCCATACTTACAGAGTGATTCAGAAATATGCCTATACGTTTGATCGCATTTTGTGACGAAAATATTATTATTAAAGCAAATGTGATGTTATAATTGGAAAGGGAATCCTTCAAATTACAACAATAGAACAAAACAAAACAAATCACTGTTCACGTGCAGCTTGGCGGGTTGATTTTTGTGGGCTAGCGTCGAACGCCTCTACAATTCTCTTCGTTGTTTCTGCATCCGTGCTAATGCGAGGCCTTCCAGGAGGTTTGATTTTCTGCATCCTTCCCGTTTCCAGCAGTAGTTTTCTCCACTTCCCTACAGTCTGCAATGCTACGTTAAACTCACGTCGTGCCCGTCTTGCGGCCTCACGATCATTAGCATACGTTATTGCCCATGCAGCAATTGTAATTTACTGTTGCATATTCAATGTCATTTTGACTAATAATGACGTAAGTCCTACACTGTTTTGTTTTATACCATTGTTGTAATTTGTATAATTGCCTTTCCAACGGTAATTTCATGTTTCCTGTAATGGTAGTATTTTCATCACACAACGCGATCAAACGTATAGCCATATTTATGATTCACCCCGTAGTTAAGTGAACATGTTAGCACTTTTATCTATCGAAAAAATGTTAACTATATAATTAAACCACAATCAACCTTTTTATAGCTGATTATAAATAATTTATTAGCCCTTAAATTGGAAATGTGTTCTATAAGATATACGAATTGTTTAAATTTATTTTAAGCTCTTAATAAAACAGACTAAAACGAATGATTAAAAAATGTAGCTATGTTGAATTACACAATATACCTAATAATAACAGTTACGGATGATTTAGTTTTCTATGCGGTTCGTCACATTTATATAACTGACACTTGAAATTATTGTGTTTGCCTCACTAAATCAACCAGACGGTCACCCATCCAACTAACCTTGGGAACTCAAAATCTTCGCCTAGAACCTTCAGTGAAGTATCTTGGGGTCCATCTGGACCCCAAGCTTACGTTCAAAATTCATATTCGACATCTACAACATAAAGCAAATGCAGCAATTGCAATTTTATACCCATTTTTCAGGTCGAATACATTGTCACGTAAGATCAAGCTTTTACTGTATAAAAGCGTGATCCGCAGCATGCTACTGTACGGATGTGAGGCCTGGAGCATCCTCGCAAAACAGCATAAACGAAGAATACAAATTATTCAGAATAAGTGTTTGAAAATAATTTTTCAAGCACCGCGTTTCACAAGGATGACAGACCTACACACGTAGCGCAACTTCCCCATATTGATGCCATGATAACTGAAAATGTAAGCAAGATGCACAAATTTACATCTTTGCATACAAATTTTATGGTACGCAGTATTGGACGCTTGCCCCAGTGGCGTGCTGTACATAGAAACATATTCATCCGATTTACTCCTCATTAAATCCAGCCAGAGATTTGGCGATGTGCTCTCACCTGGAGTAGCGTGGCTCATTCCACAATGCTGGATTTCCGACTCTCGGCTTGAAAGCAATGTGGTTTCTGATGTCCTGCTTCAGGTCATCACATCCCTATCTCTGTCCAAATTTCATCACCATTTGCACACAAACGCTAGCGCCGCCAAATAGGCTCGGGTTAAGTGAACTACAACCCCGTAATGATAGCCACTATTAACTTAGCTGCCAAAGAGCCCTAGTGAGTTCTAACATACGCAGCACACTGGGGTGAAGCTAGACTTCGCCTTATCCAGTCAGTCAGTTGTGTTTGCCAATTAAAAGGTTAAAAAATCGTAGGGTAGAAGTAATTTTATCATCATCATCAACAATCACGGATTAAGCCCATGTGGCTTGTTCCGGTCTCATATATTCTCATTCAAAAGTTGGATCCATCTCTTCTTCAGTCTACCAACATTCTTGCGTCCTTTTGGTTTGTATTTAAGCATAATTTTGGGAATGCGATCATCTTCCATTCTTTGAACGTGTTCTTCCAGTTTTTTCTAGATTCTTTTATCCTATCTAAGAGTTTAAACATATTTAGCTCATTTCTAATATCTTCGCTTCTTCTCTTATCTAGAAGTTTGCAACCAGCCACACTTCTCAGGAATCTCATTCAGCTGATCTTTTCATAGAAGTCTTTTTACACGCTTTATATTAGCTTGACCTGTATCTATCTATGTAACGGAATATTTCAACGCGATTTTCACCCACTTAAAATCATTGGATCGACTTGAAACTTTGTATACTTGTAAAGGACCCGTGGCAATACAATATATATTTTTTTTTATTCTGGAACTTTCATGCATTCCTTATTCCGAGGATAGCAGTTCAAACCTAGCCGGGATCGATGGATTTTTAAGTGTATAAAAATCGTGGATATGGTTTCCTCTGAAAGGTATGTTAACACATGGTACCATGTCGCATACTTAATCAGTAAATGAACCTCAAATCTAATAAAGGTTGCGTCTGAGCAACATTTATCGAGCCCTTTCGCGCCCAGATTTGAATTACAACTTTAAATATCTAACTAGCTAAACTTCTTCTTCTTCTTCTTCTTAATCATAATTTGTAGGATTTTCATCCTGTTTGTTTTCAAAATCACTCCTCGGAGGAAGACATATTGTATGTGCATTCACTGTCAATCCATCTATTGACTGGTCTTCCTCTTGTTCTTCTCTCGTCCATTGGTCTATCTGACGGGCGGATGGGGTTCGTTAGTCCTGCAAGAAAATTCTTCTAGGAGAGACAACTCCGAAATAAAACGGGGCAGGCTGAGCTCAGGAGCTGGGTGAAGGCAATCAGCCTAGGGAGGAAACCTCGAATAATAAATCCGCCAAACGGGCTAACAACCCACTTCAAGGTGTATCTTATACGTCGCTCGCAGTCCCAAGGATCAACTAGCTAAACAAAGTTGTTAAATAAAATACCAACTGTCTACCCTAGGGTAACACTAAGAAATTGGTACTGGAAGTAAACATCAATAAAACTAACTATATGTTCACACATAGAAGTACATTATATAATGGAAATATATAGTTAATGACAAATGAGGGAAATTTTGAAGAAGTGGCTGAATTCAAATACCTAGCAAAAAACAATTACAAATAGCACTGAGATGCACATAAAAATTAAACATAGGCTAAATTTTGGAAATTATGCATTACACGAACTATTGTCCTCCCAACTTCTCTAGAAAAAACGTTAAACTGAAAATACATAAAACTGTTATTCTACCAGTTATATAGGTCCACCGCTGTGGTCTCGAGGTAGCGTGCTGCCTTGTCATGCAGTGGGCCCGGGTTCGATCCCCGGTCGGGGCAGTTTTTCTGGGTGAGGTTTTTATCGGGGTTTTTCCTCACCTGTAAGACAAATGTCAGGAAAACTTTAAGGCCCAAACGGTCCCCGAATTCATATGGCCATCATCATCCTTATGATTATGATCATCATCATCCTTCACCGGTGTGGAAAGCAACGGGAAGCTACCACACCTACAATTCCCTAGTAAAGCTGCAAGCAAAGCATGAAAATGCTATGATTGCAGCGAAGGACCTGCCCTCGGGCAGAATTACTATGGATGGATGGATATTATATGGATGCGAACATGGACGTTCACTTAAAGGGAGGGGAAAAGTGTACGAGTACGATTATCTGAGAATAAAGTTCTTGGAAAGTTTTGGACCAAAGAGCGACTAACATACAGCGAATGTAGAAGATTCCATATGGTCTTTATAGGAAACAAGATATAATAAAAAGAGTTAAGTCTCTAGACTGCGATGGATAGGACATGTGGCACGAATTGGAAATGAAATAGAGACATAGAAACCCTCTATAGAAAAACCAGAAGGAAAACGCCCAGTTGGTAGTCCAAGAATGAGGTGGGAGTACAACATTAATCATGATTTGAGGAAGTAGATAGTACGGGGGAGGGGCACACCGTAGCGTAGTGGTTATGGCATTGCGCAACAAGCCAAAAGGTCGAGTGTTCGAGTCCCAGTGGGGTCAGGATTTAAAAAAAACTGATTCAAACCTTCTGGCGGCGCTATGGTCCTGGGGTCAAATCCACCTCTAACTGAAATGAGTACCAGACGTTTGTTCTGGGGGGTATAGGTAACCTTTACTCAGGGCTGACAACCCAGCTGATGTCACGTGTCGATTGTCTAGAAAAAGTGGGAGCCTTAACCTCCTTCTATCCCTAGGACTTATAAGGCCTGTAGTGGGATCACTTTACCTTCATTTTACTTTTAGATTATACAGGGAATGATTGAAAGACATTAGATCAGGATAGGAGTGCATGGAGAGCTTATGTCCGAGTGGCCATGAACCTACTGCTTCGATAATGCCAATAGGTTAGTTAGTTCTACCATGAGGTAGAATTTGTATGCAAAAATAACAGCTAAATTTGAAAGCAATAGAACTAGTAAACTGCAATATAAACGTTGTTTTCCTATTCATAAGAAGTTACTTTCTAAATGAACGTTGTATTTAATTTTTCTATTATTCACACTTCAGTCGCACCTCCCATCTCCTCAGCATTAACAAGAGCAAGCTTCGTGACTAAAGAACGCATTCCCCAATAATACAGATGTAAAGGTTATTAATTAACATGGATAATCATTATTAACTGGGACTCTTGTTGTCCCAACTCCTTTCAAAAACGTAAAACTGAAAATACAATAAAACGGTTATTCTCCCAGTCATATTATATGGATGGGAAACATGGACTCTGAGTTTAAGGAAGGAAAGAAGATTACAAGTATTTGAGAATAAAGTTCTTAGGAAAATTGTTGGGGCAAAAAGAAATGAACAGACAGGTGAATGGAGAAAACTATATACTACTGAGCTATATGTAGCCTATAGGAAGCCTGATATAATAAGAACAGTTAAGTCTCGAAGACTGCGATGGGCACGATATGTGGCAGGAATGGGGAATGAAAGAGGTGCATGGAAGTTTCATGTAGGAAAAACAGAGGGAAAACGCCCAGTTGGTAGACCAAGAATGAGGTGGGAGAATGACATTATCCATGATTTGAGGGAAACAGATTATACAGGGGATGATTGGAAAACATTAGCACAGGATAGGGATATATGGAGGGCTTATATTTGCGCGGCCATGAACCTATAGGTTCGATAGGGCCAGTGAGTTAGTTAATTATTATTCCATTCTTATTTATAACTAAAACACTGTCATATCGAACTCGTAGGTTCACAGACGCGCTGACATAAGCTCTCCATACATCCCTATTTTGAGCTACTGTTTTGAAAACATCTGTATAATCTCCGATTGAGGGTCTTTCCACTTTTCAGCGGTTGCCCTTTTACCAGCCGGCTGCTGGCCCTTCACATCCACATGTGTCAATCACAGAGGTAGATGATCAACAGCCAGTGTAGGGGTGACATGTGGTTAGCATGTCGAGTCCCCCAGCCGTTATAGCTGGTTCCTCAACCTGGAGCCGCTACTTATTGTAGCTACCCAATTGCCTCACGATGCTGGGTGGGCACCGGCTGGGTGGGCACCGGTCCCATACTGGCCGAAATACTATGAGAAAATGTCTTCCCCCATGGAGACTCGAACCAGCGCAAGTCCCGTAGCTCTGCGCCAAGACTTCCTACCTTAACCGCTCGGCTACGGAGCGGGACCTGTATAATCTACTTCCTTCAAATCATGGTTTATGCAATTCTCACCTCATTCTTGACCTACCTAGTGGTCGCTTTCCCTCTTGTTTTCTTACAGGGAACTTCAGTGCCCCTTTTACATGCTTTATTGCACTTTACGTGCTTCGGGTTCCGCGATCGGCGGATAGATGACGTTAATGTGGCCTATTTTCATTTTAAGCACTAGTTCGGCACACCACTTTACTTAGATGATACATTCTTGTATTGTGTACGCCAGGGATGCCCAAACTACGGCCCATGGGCTGGATATAGACCCCCATCACTTTCTATTTAGCCCCTATAGGCTTGTAGAATTCTATAATATTAAAATATGCTAAGTATAGGCCTATAATATTAGTCTATAAGTACTTTAACAAGAACTTGTGAAATATGTTATAACAACGTAACAAGAAAAGTAGCAAATCAACACACGATAATGATGATGATGATGATGATAATAGTAATAATAATAATAATAATAATAATAATAATAATAACATGAAGTGGATTGATGAAGTCAAAAAGGACTTAAATCTGGCAGGAATTACTAAAGAAGATATCCCAAACAGATATATATTTAGAATTAAGGTGAATAAGTGGCAAGTTGACCAAGAGGACAAACCGAAAAAAAAAAAAAAAAAAAACTGGAACAACTTGGACAGATGAGAGAAAACAAGCTCATAGCAAAAGAATGAAAGAAATTTGGGCTCAAAAGAAACGCCTCTAAGTACTTTGCGTAGTCCTACAAGGGCTCATCCGCAATTAAAAAAAATAATAATAATGACAATAATAATTATATATATATATATATATATATATATATATATATATATAAATGAAGGGCTCGGCAGTAAAACATGGCAACTCACAAAATTATTGAAAATTGTATTGTAGCATGTAAACTGTGATATGTGACCTCTGAAGTATTTTGGTGCATGTACTTTTATTTACCTTGACAATACATCTGCTCTCTATTGACATATGTAAAATACTATGTACACCAAATGCTTTCAGGAGGTCACATATCACAGTTTACATGCTACAACTCAATTTTCAAGAATTTGTCAGTTACCATGTTTTACAGCCGAGCCCTTCAAATATTTCCGGTTTTAACAATGTTGATACATTTTTCCGGCACCACTGATTTGTCTTCAATTTCGCTTTATACTTTTCCTCCATTCGTCTCTATTATAACACATTTCTTCCTCTATTTCCCAGTCCTTCAAAGTTTTTTTTTTTTACTGAATAACGTTACTAGGCCTGGTAAAGCAAGGCGAATATGATTATAATGACCAGATGATTTTCGGGGAACGTTTGGTCCTAAAGACATTTGTCTTACAGGTGAAGAAAACCCCCCGAAGAAGAAACCATTGCCCAGGAAACTATCCCTGACCGGTGCTACCTCGAGACCATAAATGTGGGCTTAAAGAATATTTAATTGTCCACCGCTGTGGTCTGGATGTAGCGTGCTGCCTTGTCACGCAGACGGCCCGGATTCGATCCCCGGTCGGGAATAGTTTCCTGGATGAGGTTTTTATCGGGGGTTTTTCCTCACCTGTAAGACAAATGTCAGGAAAACGTTAAGACCCAAACGGTCCCCGAAATCATATGGCCATCGCAATCATCATTGATATTCATCTTAGAATAAGCTTAGGATTAGGGACTCTCCTGGCGCACCATTATTATCATCATAACCCCGTCTTCCAGGCGCCCCAACCTCAGAAGTGGGTTACAAGTACGCCATGCCAGGAGAAAAACCAGGTATGTCGAAAGACAACCTGGAGCATTTACAAAAAAAAAATAATTTGTCCATTGTTGTGGTCTCGAGGAAGCGAGCTGCTTTGTCATGCAGCGGGCCCGGGTTCGATCCCGTCGGGACAAGTTTCCTGGGTGAGGTTCTTTTTTCGGGGGTTTCCTCGCCTGTAAGATAAATGTCAGTAAACAATAAGGCAAAAACGGTCCCCGAACACCATCTGGCCATCATTATCATCAATATCATATTCACATAATTAGCTTAAGTTTGGTTTAAGGTCTCTCCTGACGCATCATTGCCATCATCATCAACTCGCATATCATCGGGGCAGCGTAACCCCGCCTTCCAGGCGCCGTAACATCAGAAGTTGGTTACAAGTACGGCATTTCAGGAGAGAACACCAGACATTTCGAAATGACAACCTGGGACGTTTGAAAAAAAAATAATTATATGTTGATCTTGAAGAAGATTTCCGGGCTGTAGGCCGTGGTGTCGGGGAACTTCAAGCCTCGAGACCACGGCCTACAGCCCGGAAACCTTCTCCAATATCATCATAGCAACTCCGGCCGTGAAAGCCTAAGTCAATATATTAGAATATTTAATTGTTGATATATTTATATATTTAATGTAAACGGCGATGTTTGAAAACAAGTCAGAAATGTGAGGTTATGTTCATTCACTGCTGCTTGATCATATTATTTATTGCCAAATAAAATCGCAATATTTTAAGAGTGCACCCAAGTGGAGAAATAATGAAACACATCAAACTATATATCATAATCAACATTATGGGTTATTCATTAATTTTTTTAGTAAACAACTCAGTAAAATCAAGGAATATTTTCATTATTTGCTATATTCAATGTATTTGTTGGAGAAAAATAATGCTTTGACCTGTTCAGAACATTAAAAAGAAGGATCTTTCTTTATCACAAAAGCAGGAGCTGATAAAGAGCGAGGCGAAACACGACTGCCATTGGTTGTAAAACAACATTCATTGAAACGTGATTGGTCATTGACTAGCATTTGTGGCATGAGTTAAATAGTCAAAAAAAGACATGGTGGTAATTGAATTATCATTTGGACAATTAAAATTCATAGCTGCAAGCTATAGAGCAAAACAAAGCCAACTAAATGAGTGGAACAAATAGATAAAAAATTACTAGTGGCCATAAAAAATTAACGAAAACAAAATAATTTTTTTGCAAATAATTTTATGTAAATAATTTCGTAAATTAAAGCATGTAGTATTACTTTCTTTGTGATGGAAAACGCTGAAAAAAATAATTTAATTAAATTGACTATTTAACTCATGCCACAAATGCTAGTCAATGACCAATCACGTTTCAATGAATGTTGTTTTACAACCAATGGCAGTCGTGTTTCACCTCGCTCTTTATCGATTTCTCTTTATCAGCTCCTGCTTTTGTGATAAAGAAAGCTCCTCTTTTTTAATGTTCTGAACAGGTCAAAGCATTATTTTTCTCCAACAAAATACATTGAATATAGCAAATAATGAAAGGATTCCTTGATTTTACTGAGTTGTTTACAAAAAAAAATAAATGAATAACCCGTAATGTTGATTATGATATATAGTTTGATGTGTTTCATTATTTCTCCACTTGGGTGCACTCTTACAATATTGCGATCTTATTTGGCAAATAAATAATATGATCAAGCAGCAGTGAATGAACATAACCTCACATCTCTGATTTGTTTTCAAACATTGCCGTTTACATTAAATATATAAATATTTTAAAATAACTAAGGTTAAACAATGATTTGTGAGGAAACAGCTTAATTTTATTAGTTAAATAGTCCTAACAAATGCCACTCTTGATTTCCAAATTCTCTAGATTAATTGAAAATCACTCTTGGCATTACTTATGAAAAAGCCAGAACTGAACTATTGGCCCATACATATTTTTTTTTTGTCATAAATAAATAAGAAATGGAGGAAGTTTCTAATTATTGGTACCGTGTTACTTTGTATTCAGTCTTATTTCTCATAAAATACGATATAACAATGTTTCTATCGATGACAGTTCCGTATACGATGCAGTCATATGGCGGGTAAAAGTGTCACCACGGTTCCCCCCAATGGACGGAGTCAGCGGACTAATATATTAAGCTAGTTTGTATACTGTACAACTGGAACATAGCTCGGATTTTATAGAGGAACTTCGGGTAATTTGGACCCATGTTTTGAATTTCTTGATTTTCTTCTTTTAATTAAGGGATTTGAATTTTGTTTAATTACAGTGATTATCGTTAGTGTTGTAACTATGAAATAGCTTTGTTATCTTATTCAAATATGGAAACAATTTCATAATTTATTAACATTGTTACATTACAAGAAAGGGTCCACCGCTGTGGTCACGGGGTAGCGTGCTGCCTTTGTCACACAGCGGGCCCGGGTTCGTACCCCGGTCGGGACAGTTTTTCTGGGTGAGGTTTTTATCGGGGTTTTCCTCACCTGTAAGACAAATATCAGGAAAACTTTAAGGCCCAAACGGTCCCCGAAATCATATGGTCATCGCAATCATCATCATTCATATTCATCTTAGGATTAGGGACTCTCCTGGCGCACCATTATCATCACCCATTATATCATCGGGGCAACGTAACCCCGCTTTCCAGCCTCAGAAGTGGGTTACAAATACCCCATGCCAGGAGAGAAACCAGGAATGTCGAAAGACAAACCTGTGGCATTTGCAAAAAAAAATACAAGAAAGGTCCACGTTAACCTCCATATTCGGATAAAGTGGACACCAGAGTCCACCTTAGCTTTTAGTCTATTTTTAAGTTTATTTACTCTATTAATTTATACAGACAGGTACAGATTAATCTGAAAATATTTATGACTGGTCATAATTAAAAACCGTTGATATTTATTTAATATTTTGAAAAATTATTTTGATTGTAACATTCACACGTCATTCAACTGCAGAAAGCGACGGTCTTTGGGTTTAGTAAAATTCCAGGGATATTAAATAAAATTAATTAAGTGATAGCATCCTCATTGATAAAATATACGTATTCGTGTAGGGTCAACATTAACCGAATTCCTTTGTTAAGTTTAATTATTTTATTCAACTACCGTGTCACATAATATCAAACGAAACCTGTCAGTATATTAAAAACATCCATAGTAATTCTGCCCGAAGGCAGCATTTTCATGCTATGCTTGCAGCTTTACTAGGGAATTGTAGGTGTGGTAGCTTCCCGTTGTTTTCCACACCGGTGAAGGATGATGATGATGATGATAAGGAAGATGATGGCCATATGATTTCGGGGACCGTTTGGGCCTTAAATTTTTCTGACATTTGTCTTACAGGTGAGGAAAAACCCCAATAAAAACCTCACCCAGAAAAACTGCCCCGACCGGGGGGATCGAACCCGGGCCCGCTGCGTGACAAGGCAGCTCGCTACCTCGAGACCACAGCGGTGGACATATTAAAACAGCATCCACATAATATAATGTATTTAGGAGTTTGTTCAACATTTGTAATATTCAATAGCAGAAATTAAGAAATGGTTCATAGCTTGAAAAACGTTTAAAGTCTCATTTTCATAAATATCACAAATAAACCCATCTTCGCACAAAGAATAAAAAAAACTGGCCTTGAACTCGTCAAATTTGATGAGGAGAAAACGTTTAAATATTATGTGTTCGAGGGTAGCATCAATTAAAGAAGATATTAACAGGGACCACTCAAACAGTCCAGTCCTCATTACCCGAAGTTCCACATATATACTTACTTACTCACTGGCACTATCGAACCCGTAGATTCATGGCCGCGCGGACATAAGCTCTCCATACATCCCTATCCTGAGCTAATGCTTTCCAATCATTCCCTGTATAATCTACTTCCCTCAAATCGTAGTTAATGTTATTCTCCCACCTCATTCTTGGTCTACCAACTGGACGTTTTCCCTCTGGCTTTCCTACAAGAAGCTTCCATGCACGTCTTTCATTCCCCATACGTGCAACATGTCCTGCCCATCGCAGTCTACGAGACTTAACTGTTCTTATTATATCTGGCTTCCTATAAAGA
This sequence comes from Diploptera punctata, assembly GCA_030220185.1. NCBI lineage: Eukaryota > Metazoa > Arthropoda > Insecta > Blattodea > Blaberidae > Diploptera > Diploptera punctata. The sequence goes on along the minus strand of JASPKZ010003448.1, from coordinate 1,239,640 downwards.
CCATGTAGTTCATTGTTATGTAGTCTTCTCCATTCACCTGTCTGTTCATCTATCTTTGGTCCAAAAATTTTCCTAAGTACTTTATTCTCAAATACTTGTAATCTCCTTTCCTCTCTTAAAGTAAGAGTCCATGTTCCACATATATACATTACAAATTTCCAATATTCCAGTGTTCACTGTGACGGCACTGTTTACATAACTTCAGTCGGGTCAAGCGTTCACAAAGTAAACTTGGCTTGTACGCACGAGTGAATACTCTCATGATTGATTCCATCGACTATCGACGATTTCTACACATTCCTCAAAGTTGATGTTCCTTTAGGAACATAATATGCAGCCTACCAGGTCATTGTTTACTTAAATGCTAGTACTTACTTACTTACTCACTGGTACTATCGAACCCATAGGTTCATCGCAGCACGGACATAAGTTCTCCATATATCCCTATCCTGAACTAATGCTTTCCAATCATTCCCTGTATAATCTATTTCCCTCAAATCATTATTGGTCTACCAACTGGGCGTTTTCCCTCCGGCTTTCCTACAAGAAGCTTCCATGCACGTCTTTCATTCCCCATATGCGCAACATGTCCTGCCCATTGCACTTTACCATACTTGACTGTTCTTATTATATCTGGCTTCCTATAAAGACCATGTAGTTAATTGTTATGTAGTCTTCTCCATTCACCTGTCTGTTCATCTCTCTTTGGTCCAAAAATTTTCCTAAGAGCTTTATTCGCAAAAACTCGTAATCTCATTTCCTCCCTTAAAGTAAGAGTCCATGTTTCACATCCATATAATATAACTGGTAGAATAATAGTTTTATATATTTTTAATTTAACATTTTTTGAAAGGAGTTGGAACATCAAAAGTCTCTGCAATGCATAATAGCACGCATTTCCAGAATTGAGCCTATGTTTAATTTCTTTGTGCATCTCATTCCTATTTGTGATTATTGTTCGTAGGTATTTGAATTCAGCCACTTCCTCAAAATTTCCCTCATTTGTCATTAGCTGTCCATTTCCATTATATAATGAATTTCTACGTGTGACCATATATTTAGTTTTATTGATATTTAGTTCCACTCCTAATTCCTTAGTGTTACACTATCACGTTTTCATATGTCTTTATGACAGGTTTTAAAGAACAGTAAAAGCTTCTTATTCGCGGGGGATATGTTCCGCAAATATCCCGCGAATACGAAAACCGTGAATATGGAGTGCTAATTTCTTTGGGTATTTAGGGGATATGTTCCAAGGTTCCAAAATGAAATAAAATATCAAAATAAAATCAATTTAATGAGATATTTTGAACAATTTCTATTAATTACACTGGGCAACAATGATTTCATTGCATGGAACTTCTGAACATTTCTAGGGTGAAACTTATCTACAGAATCCAGATTTGAACTCAGAAAAACCCTATCACATTTCCTCAGAAATTATAGTTTACGAAATTCCAATATCTGTAATTTTCTGAAAAACCTTGTTTCACAATACTTGCAAATTTATGTTTGTATTTAAGTCTAATTTTGTGTACATTAATGAAAAGTTTCTAGGTTTAAGCAATGCAAAAGTGAAAGAAGGTATACTTATAGGCCCGGATATTAGGAAGTGATGATATTTGCGAAAGTAAAATGAATTCGAAAGAGTTGTTAGCATGACTATTTAACTCATGCCCCAAATGAGAGTCAATGACCAATCACATTTCAATGATTATTGATTTACAACCAATCACAGTCGTGTTTCACCTAGAATTTACCAACTCAAGTTTATCATTAAAGAAAGCACCTCCGTTTTATCATCCTGAATAGGTCATAGCATTATTTTGCAGTGACTGATTCACGAAGAAATACTGCTACCAGATTGTATATATAGTGCATGAATGTCAACACATAGCGCATGTGGGAGTTAATCTAAAAACATTTGTAGCAATTGATTATACCACCAAAAAAAGAAACCACTGTTTGCACTTTATTAAATGTATTTTTTCCCTGGTAATAACATCCCAGAAAAATATAATTGTCATATTTACATCATAGAACACAGAAATGAATTAATATACAGTTTTATGTGTTTCATTTTTTCTCCACTAGAGTGCATTCTTACAATATTGCGTTTCTTGGCAATAAATAATATGATCTGGTTGCAGTGATGAACAAAAGAAGCAAATGAAGCGTACCAATCGTTTCTCATTTGTTTTCAAACATCGCCGTTTACATTAAATATGTAAATACTTTAAAATATCTATATTTAAATAATTATTTGTGAGTAAACAGCTTAATTTTATTCGTAAAATAGTCCTAACAAATGCCACACTTGATTTCCAAATTCTCTAGATAAATTGACTCCTCACTTCGTGAGTCGTGGATTTATCGATAATTTGGAAATCACTCGTGGCATTACTTATGATAATCATTCCGAGACGTTGTTCAAAAGTTTCTAGCTAATACAAAGGACCCAGATTACAAAAACTTGGTAAACAAAATGTTGAATGCATTCAAGGAATTTGGATGTAACATGAGTCTCAAGGTCCACATGCTACATTCTCACTTGGATTACTTTCTCGAGAATCTTGGGGGCTACAGTAAAAAACATGGGGAGAGATTCCATCAAGATCTCAAGGAATTAGAAACAAGATACCAAGGCAGGTGGAGCACCACAATGCTCGCCGACTACTGTCGGATAATGAAGAGGGAAACTCCTAGAAGTGTTTATAGAAGGAAGTCAACAAGAAAAAGCTTCACATGCAAAAAAGAAATAAGATCACATTGAATACTGAAGATTAACTGTACTCTTTATCATAAATAATGCCACAAGTGATTTCCAAATATTCACGACTCACGAAGTGAGGAGTGAATTTATCTAGGGAATTTGGAAATCAAGAGTGACATTTGTTAGGACTATTTAACGAATAAAATTAAGCTGTATACTCACAAATCATTATTTAACTATAGTTATTTTAAAATATTTATATATTTAATGTAAAACGGCGATGTTTGAAAACAAATGAGAAACGATTGGTACGCTTCGCTCCGTTTGTTCGATCACTGCAACCAGATCATAATATTATTTATTGCTAGAAGATCACAATGTTGTAAGAATGCACCCTAGTGGAGAAATTTATAACCAACTTTATATGTATTAATTAATTTCTGATGTCCTATGATGTAAATATGTCAATTATATTTTTCTGGGTAATTTTCTGGAAAATAATTCGTTTAAGAAAGTGCAAACAGTGGTTTCTATTTTTCGTGGTATAATCAATTGCTACAAATGTTTTTATATTATCTCTCGTATGCGCTACGTGTTGAAATTTATGCACTATGTACACAATCTGGTAGCCGTATTTCTTTGAGAGTCAGTCACTGCAAAATAATGCTATGACCTATTCAGAATGTTAAAAAGGAGGTGATTGCTTTATTATGATAAACTTTAGTTGGTAAATTTTATGTGAAACACGACTGTGATTGGTTGTAAATAAAAATACATTGAAATGTGATTGGTCATTGACTGCCATTTGGGGCATGAGTTAAATAGTCACTATATATTAATTTGACAATTAAATTGACGACATTACAAAATTTAGTGATTTCTAATAGTGACTGCATTATTATTTTACTTGAAACATCATAAAAGAAGTTTGTCTTAAAACAATTGCATTTATGTATTGAGCGTTACACTACACCACAGCCGTCATATCTCCGGCTCTGAAGTTCAGGTTATACGAGGGGTAAAGATAGAAACTCACCCCCTACTGCCAATAAGGAAACAGTTGAGTGAGAGTAGATGTCTGCCACAACCAATCACATCTCTTGACGCAGCTATAGCGCGCTAGTAAAGTTTGAAATTGCTGAGATGTTGTCAGCTTTATGTCTGCTAACTGAATACATAAAGAGGCCCCACCCACTAAATATCCATATCGGCAACACTGTCGTGAAAACGTCAAGGCCGGGGAATCAGTGGCTCAGGTATAGGCCCAATCTCTGTTTTGCAAAAAAATCCTGACGTGATACAAGGAAACCGTTTGCAGATTCGGTTTCTGCACACCTGAAATATATTATGGCACATCTCAAAGTTTGTGCAATGTTCTGAAAGTGAAAACTTGTTGCCCAGTGTTATTGTTGTCAGGCTTAGGCAAGGGCTTAAAAAACTTAGTATATAACTTATATATATGAATGAGAAAGTTTTCTTGGGTTTTCCGCGTCTTGGCACTTGTAAGGGAACGAATACACATCCAAGACGCGGAAAACCCAAGAAAACTTTCTTACTCATACTTTTATCCGCGAAAATCTGTAATATAATATATATATATATTTCTATTTTGCCGCTTTTAAAAGGTGTTTCAATTCAGTCTAATATTCAGTTGTGGCATTAACAATTTTTTCTTTAAATATAAGACTTATATCCATAGACGGATCAATTTTCATGAAGAACTCACAAAGCTCGTTTGCCATCTGTAATTTTTCGCTCAGATGTTTCAAGTTAAAAATCACCTTTTCAGTGTTTGCACAAGCCTCTTCTTCGGAACTATTTTTTCTTTCATTTAACTCAACATTATAATCTGGGAACAAAACAGGAGAGACACGTGTAATTCAATGAAAATTGTTGCAACGAATGGCAAGTGGAAACAATAAAACACCGCTCGTACCGAGAGCGGCATTTATCAAATGACATAGCGACATGTGAAATACGGTGGCGGCTTTTAACAACGAACTTTAGGCTTAGTGACAATAAGATTCGTTTTACTTTGATATATACTTCCTTACTCACCGGCACTATCGAACCCGTAGGTTCATGGCCGCGCGAACGTAAGCTCTCCATACATCCCTATCCTGAGCTAATGCTTTCCAATCATTCCCTGTATAATCTACTTCCCTCAAATCATAGTTAATGTTATTCTCCCACCTCATTCTTGGTCAACTAACTGGGCGTTTTCCCTCTGGCTGCTCCTACAAGAAGCTTCAATGCGCGTCTTTTATTCCCCATTCGCGCAACTTGCCCTGCCCATCGCAGTCTACGAGACTTAACTGTTCCCTTTATATCTGGCTTCCTATAAAGACTATGTAGTTCATTGTTATGTAAGTCTTTCCCATTCACCTGTTTATGCATCTCTCTTACTTTCATATATATATATATATATATATTTACTTATTTATTTATTTGTCCATTTTGTTTTGAATCACTCTTTGTAAAAATCGACTTGGTACGTGCCTGTAGTAAAAAAAAAAAGGGTTGCCGATGAGATAAAAAAAATATACCTAACCCTATTAATATATCTACCGACTGGATCCGCAAATAAATAAATTTTTAGCCGCGAATACAGGAAGTGTGTTGCAATTTTTTAACCGCCGAATAATGAAATCGCGAATAACGGAACCGGGAATAAGGATCTTTTACTATAGTTGATTTTGGCACTTTCAGATGGGCTGGAATCTTTCTGATAGAATTACTGCTTAGGAGGCCATCTATAATCACGGCGCGGCGCGTTGAAACACACCGAGTTGGTATATTTAACCATGTTACTATTATTTTGTAATACTGAACAGTGCATAACATATTGCAATCAAGAAAACCGGTCTGAAGTTTGTTGTCTCATTATAGCAGCACCATTCTCATGTTAATTAGTGTTTTTATTTAACATCTAAGATAATTCGCGTTGCAATACAAATCTGGATGTGAAATAGCTGACAAATTTTGCTCACAAGGGAACTGTCAGCCATTGCATGCCGAAACCTACCTTGAAATTACTCCTAAAAATATCTGTCGCTCCAAATGCAAAGCACAGAAACCAAAGCTTCAATGGAGCAATGGCAACCCAATGTACGTAGTAGATGGACATTGCTGTTAGAGTAAGAGCGGAGTGAAGCGAGGCGGGACGCGGTGCGGACGGCAGACAGTGAGGATTATCTAACCTACCAATTTCCCCATAGATTAAATGAGAGATTTCAAGCTGGATTTTAGTGCCTTGCAGCCAAAAAAGGATTTTTTTTAAACGGCCGTAGTACATCACAACGCTTCTCTGGAAGAAATTTCAAGGTAGGTTTCGGTATGCAATTGTTGACAGTTCCCTTGTCAGATGCTTTTTCTTCAGGCTTCATTGTTCTTCTTTTGAATTTAATACTTTGTTTTTTATTTAAACAGTATATTACGATGAGGGGTTGGGAAGTGGTTTTTACAGAATCGCGGAAAAATGTTTAAAACCCGAACAATAGCGAGGTTTTTAATTTCCGAGATATAGTAAAACACTTCACAAACGTGCGTTGTACATTATTTTTTGCACGATGGTGTTTTCAAAATAATAAATAATAGTAAAATAATAACATCTTTGTTGGAAATATTTGCGTTCATTATAAACAATTGACTAACGTTAACAGTGTGGGCAATGTTTATTAGTTGAAACAACAGGGGGCCTGGAGAACAATTATTGATAACATGACCGTAAGTACGTATTTATTGTTTTATATTGTTTCAAATAAAGTTCAGTTGATTTAAAATGCAGTGATTTGTTTCGTATAATGTATATTAACACTACCTTTTAGATATTTCCTGTAGTATAGATACATAGAGGGCAGTGGTTTTACTTCCCGCACGTGGGTGTAAATTTAATATTACAGTATAGTTATTTAGGTTGGCAACTCCGAAATGTAGGAAGTTGAACTTCCAATCATGGTCGCCATTGCTGTAAGTACGACAAAACGTACTATGGCGCAAAAGTGGATTTATTAAAGAAGAATGATAACGTAATTCATTTTACTGTTTAATTTGAACCCTGGTACTTACGGTACTTGTATTTGGAGTTAAGCTTTTAGGTTTGGTCTAACAGAGAGGGCAGTTATCATTTTATTAATTGAAGTCCACTGCCGTAACCAATTTTGTGGAGCACAGTGCTAGAAGTTGTACGATTGCGTCGTAAGTAAAGTATTCACAAAACTATACAGTGTAGCTTGTTTTAACATAACGTAGTATTGAAAATATATTCTCCTTCCTAAAAACATGGGACTGAGAACATTTCTTTTAAGGGAGGTGATGGGTGAAATTTTCGACATTTTCGGTCAAATTTAACATGTTTTGTTTTTAGTATTAAAAATACTATGTACTTTAAAGTATAAGTTGGTGAAGTTTGAGTGTCCTATGGCACTTGTAAGTCTCCCTAATGACTGTAGGAGGGCATGTATGCTACATTCTAATTTAACTGCATGCAAACTTTCAAATTGGCTTTTCCACACTTTTATTTTCATTGCATTTCAATACATTCAAATCAAAATAGCATTGATTCAAATTTAATGAAAGAAGCACAAAATTTTCACTGCATTTTCCCACTCACTATGGTTAACAATTCTATGCATGGATTTTGAAACAACGTTGATAGATTTTGAATAAAAAATAAAACAATGTTAGTAATTTTAAAAGAAATTAAAAATTCATATGCAGAGGATGTATATATTTTTTCTTCCTTTATTATAATGATATAGAAAAGATAATGCATAGTGTTTTTCTAAATAAGTCAGTGGTCGTGTAGAAAAAAATTAATAAAATAACTAAAAAATTATGGGACTAATTAAAAATTTTAATATGCAAATTTTTAAATGGATTTTCTTCAATAACTCAAAACCCTTGAAGCCTAGAAGGATGAAACTTTAATATAATATTACCTATTATGGCGTGAATTTGTGTACAAAAATCAAGTATGTAGCTTAAAAAATGTAGAAAATAGAAATTTTTTTACAGATTAGTCCAATAAAATCGATTTTTTTCCATTCATTTAGAAGAACCTCTTTTGCCCATGTCAATACTAAACAATAGAAGTATCTTGTTCGTCAAATTTTTCTGTTCCTAATTTCATCAGTTCTGCTGGGAACCCATCTGAATATGATCCTTTATACATTTTTAATTTTCTATCGCCATATCTGCCTCTAAAGAGCTTGGCTCTATGACCAATAATGCTGCTGTCTGTAAAGCATCTTCTTCAATATCTTGTTCTGCATATACTCGTACATTTAAAAACCGATTAAAACAATTTTTCCAACTATTGAATATACTCCTGGAATCTGCAATCATATCCCCATTTTTCATTCCTAATTATAGCCTATTTTCTCTTGCATGAAATCCTTTCTTATCAATCCTAATTATCTGATGTTTCTATTTTTTGCTTTCATCTTCACTCTCAAACATTTCCTCTATCTGCTCTTTAAAAATCTAGTGATTTCCTGTCTGTTCTAAGTTTACTTCTTTTGGCCGTATAACCAATTCATTTTTGCTAGTTTTCTTTTCATTAAAATCTCAACACATTCCTTATCAAACCATTTCATATTTTGCCTCTTTCTGAAATATACTACGATTTCTGATGCTGAGAGTTTAATAGTACCTCTTATATATAAAAATACATTCTCTAATCGTATCAGTTTCTTCTTCGGTTGCCACATCTTCATCTGAAAATTCCAGCATTTCAAATTTATTGGCAATTTTGATCTGATATTCTTACCACAGTTCATTTCTCAAGTCCCCCCCCCCCAAGAGTCTTCTTTGGTGTTTGTTCCTCTCATATGGGATAACCGTTCTCTAATGTTTTCGCTCTATCTTAACCAAATGACGAAATACTGATTTGGAGTCTGTCCCCGTAACTGATCTATGTCGATGATTTTATTGGGCCAGCGTTTATCTACTAATACATGATCCATCTAGTTTTGCGTTTCACGTCTGGAGACATCCAGGTGTATTTATGAATATCTTTAAGCTGGAATGTTCTTCACTTAACAATAAGATTCTTTGATGTGGCAAAGGTGACTAATCTAAACCTATTATGATTACCGGTACTATCTACATGAAGAACGAATTTGGCTATTGTTGGCCTGAATATATTTTTCGGCCCCATTTTTGTATTACAATGTCCTAAGAAAATGTTCACAATTCTAATTCTTCATAAAACTCATATTTGATCTTGCCATCCTTATCTTCTGTGAGACTGTGAATTTACGATTACAAAAATGTTATATTTAAAAACGACTTTACGTGTCTTTACTAAATTCAAATTAATTACCCCATGTACCAAGGCCGGATTTGAACCCGCGAATGTCAAAACTAGTGTTTGTCAATGTTTGTCAACAGTAATCTAACAACAGTAATCTTCTGAAAAGATCGCGTTGGATTTGGAGTAACTATTTAGCGAATAATACAACATCAGAAGCTAAAAATAATTATAATGTTTACCAAATGTGAGGTTATGTACTGCAATCTTACTTCCGGGCGATTTCTAAGCCGGTTGTATAGTTATAAATAGCATATCTTTACAGTTGAACCTCTTTGAACTTGAGAAACATCAGTAACAGATGAATGTATGAGAAATAACTATTAACAATAACGCATATTCATTATACAACATTTAATACATTTTTAGAGCAACAGAAATAACCCTTTTATTTCTTTTTTGTAATTTTTGAAGTTTTCTTTTTAGGAATTTCTTGCTGTACCTTATCGATCGTACATCGTTCAATCGATATCCTTGTCAAAGAATTTGATATGCAGAGATATCTCTCATTACGAACAGGAAGAGTCACGATTATCGGATTTATGAGTTAGACATGGTAATCAGTAGTCCAATAGGGACGATATGATCTCTAACTAATTCACTGGCACTATCGAATCCGTAGGTTCATGGCCGTGCGGACATAAGCTCTCCATACATCCCTATCCAGAGCGGTTTTCCAATCATTCTCTGTATAATCTAATTCCCTCAAACAATAGTTAATGTTATTTTCCTACCACATTCTTAGTCTAACAACTGGGCGTTTTACCTCTGGTTTTCATACAACAAGCTTTTTTTTTCTATTTTGAGAAATAGCAAAATAGGCTTCAGATTTTGTGTATAGAATGAAGACTGAGTTAGTTGATAGGATTACATTCTCTTTGCTTAATGATAAAGTAAGAATGAAGGTCGCATCTTTAAGTGAAGTTACGTGAATAACATGTGAAAATGTAATACGTTACTTTAAGTAAAAAAAGAAAAATAGCAGTTAAAGGAGGAGCTCGCGCCTGACCCTAATCCCGAGCTCTAGGACTGGTCTTACAGGAAAACAACTTGCAGCTAAGTATGTCTGAATGACACCCACATGTTCCGCAAGGTCGTCGACGTTCGTGCTAAATTTATGAGAATTCTATTGCACTTATGCCACTGGCTGGTTTTCCTATGCCTGTAACAGAAGGAAACACCGAAGAAAAACTTCATCTACTATTATAACAATCAATGACGCTTTAGTTCGTGGTTTCTGGGCAACAAAACCTTCTTCTTCTTCTTCTTCTTCTTCTTCTTACTTCCAAGTATTAGGCCAAGGCCTGTTACGATCCTATAGAAAATTTTCCCTCCAGCGTTTCATAGGACGGCCCAGCAACAAAACCTATAGTTATTTTATACTCGTATTATCATAATTACAAAGAAATACTGTTTGGAAAAATACTAATTTAAGAATAGATACAAAAGTAAGAATTTACAAATCTGTCATAAGACCAGTTCTAACATATGGTTGTGAATGCCGAACAGAAACTCAAAAAACAAAACAAATCAATGAAACAACCGAAATGAAAGTTTTAAGGAAAATCGTAGGAAAAGCGCTGAGAGAGAAAATTCGCAGCTTTGTTATTATTTAAGAATGTGAAATTGAATGTATAAACCTCTGGATAAATAACAGAAGACTAAATTGGAACGATCACATAGATAGAATGGAGAACAGTAGATTAGTGAAGAAAGCACGTGAATGGACACCTCAGCAGAAAAGGCCATTAGGAAGACCACAACTACGATGGAAGGATGTCACCATACCCCGGACCTGTAGTGAATGAACACGCAACAAGCTGCCAGCTTTCATGCGTAGAGGAAGAAGAAGAACAAAGAAATAAACGTTATCTCAGTCAAAGCATAAATTTATTGTGTCGACGTTTCAATCTCCTTATGTGAGATCATTTTCAAGACATGGTTGTTTATAAATTTATTGTACATAGTTACCATCACCAAGACAATTTTATTTATTTTTTCTTAAATATATGTATTGAAATTTAAATGAATAAATTTAAAATTCCAATTTATAATTAAAAATATTTTAGCAAGGAATAATATGTTCCACACCATTCATTTAAATCTTTTTGTTTATTTAATGCTTTATTTTATTATTTTTTATATAGGTCATATCTGCTATTAAATTTGTATACATATATTTTATTTTTTTTATTATTGATTTCGTACATCTCAATGATGGATAAATCATATTTGAAGAGAAAAATTATACGCTCAAACCGGGACTTGAACCCGGGACCCTTGGTTCTCTAGACCAAGTGCTCTACCAACTGAGCTACCTGAGCAAGTACCGATCTAAACGCAAATCCTTCTCTATATACATTGTAATTCCCAACCACCAAATGCTGTGAAGCCATGCTTCTATCTTGCAAATGGCGGCTCCTTTATTAAGAAGACATATTTGGGAATTATATATTACAGCCAGTACGGCTTTTTCCAAGTTTTATTATTGATTTCGTACATCTCAATGATGGATAAATCATATTTGAAGAGAAAAATTATACGCTCAGACCGGGACTTGAACCCGGGACCCTTGGTTCTCTAGACCAAGTGCTCTACCAACTGAGCTACCTGAGCAAGGCTGGGAATTACAATGTATATAGAGAAGGATTTGCGTTTAGATCGGTACTTGCTCAGGTAGCTCAGTTGGTAGAACACTTGGTCTAGAGAACCAAGGGTCCCGGGTTCAAGTCCCGGTCTGAGCGTATAATTTTTCTCTTCAAATGTAACATATATTTAAGAAAAAATAAATAAAATTGTCTTGGTGATGGTAACTATGTATAATAAATTTATAAACAACCATGTCTTGAAAATGATCTCACATAAGGAGATTGAAACGTCGACGTAATAAATTTATGCTTTGACTGAGATAGCGTGTATTTATGTGTAATTATAATATTAATTACTCTCAGTGAGAAATAATTTAAAAAAATATATAATATATTTTATATGAACTAGCTAATACCCCCGATAGCGAGGAGATACTAAATGACAACACGCACACAGTACTGAGTAACTCTAATAAATTGGGACCGGAAGTAAATATCAGTAAAACTAAATATATGGTCGCACGTAGATATACATTATATAATGGAAATGGACAGCTAATGACAAACGAAGGAAATTTTGAGGAAGCGGCTGAATTCAAATACCTAGGAACAATAATCACAAATAGGAATGAGATGCGCAAACAAATTAAACATAGGCACAATGCTGGAAATGCGTGTTTTTATGCATTACAGAGACTCTTGACGTCCCAACTCCTTTAAAAAAAATCGTTAAACTGAAAATACGAGTATATACAACTATTATTCTACCATTTTTATTATATGGATGTGAAACATGGACTCTTACTTTAAGGGAAGAAAGGAGATTACGAGTATTAGAGAATAAACTTCTTAGGAAAATGTTTGGACCAAAGAGAGATGAACAGACAGGTGAATGGAGAAGACTGCATAACAGTGAATTGCATGGTCTTTATAGGAAGCCAGATATAATTAGAACAGTTAAGTCTCGTAGACTGCGATGGGCAGGACATGTGGCACGAATGGGGAATGAAAGACGTGCATGGAATCTTCTTATAGGAAAACCAGAGGGAAAACGCCCAGTTGGTAGACCAAGAATGAGGTGGGAGAATAACGTTAAGTATGATTTGCGGGAAGTAGATTATACAGGGAATGATTGGAAATCATTAGCTCAGGATAGGGATGCATAGAGAGCTTATGTCCGCGCGGCCATGTACTTACAGGTTCGATAGTGCCAGTGAGTGAGTAAGTAAGTAAGTAAGCTAATACCCGGCATGCGTTGCTACGCCTAAATAAATATAATATGGAAGGTTAATTAAATTGTATGGTATAGCAGAGTCTAATCAAACATGGCGATTCCTTGTCAGTTTTTAATTTCCGATTTCAGGTAAACATCCACTTATAATTATCGGATATCGCTCATTTTTTGATAATATCAACCTCCGTTTATTTTAATATGATATACTAAGTTTCGTTGTGAAACATAGAAAATTATGACAGCTGGAGCGATTTTTAGATTTTCGCATTAGATGAACTCCTACATCTAATGATTTTAGAGGATCCAATTGTGAATCTGAACCATCCAGAGACCCACTCAAACACACACAAAAAAAATCAAAATCGGTCCAGTCGTTTAGATAGTTTTTCATTTTTTATTTCAAGTAAACCTTCACTTTTAATTATCGGATTTCGCTAATTTTTGGACAATACCTACTTCGGTTTATTTTAATAGGTTATACTGAGTTTCGTTGTGAAACATCGAAAAATGTGACCGCTAGAGAGATTTTTTTCAATTTTTACTTCAAGTGAACTCCTACACATAATGGTTTTAGAAGGTCCAATTGTGAATCTAAACCATCGAGGGACTAAATCACACACACACATACACACACACATACACACACACAATTTCATCAAAATCGATCCAGTCGTTATGAGTTCAGTGGCATACACACGTACAGAAGAATTATCTTAATACGAGTATATAAAAATTTCGTGTCACGTTCTTTGTCCGCGATGGAATCGTAAACTACTGAACCGATTTTAGTAAAATTTTGCACACTGTGTGCAGTTTGATCCAACTTGAGACCTAGGGTAGTTTATAACTAAATTTATAGTCGCATTATTTTTTTATTGCAAATTATTTGTTTATTATTTAACAAAGAGTTATAATTATCTGTGAGTTCCATACGATTCTAACACATGGCGGTGTAAGATACAATAATTTGGTAAGGTAATTGGTTTATTATTTAACAAAGAGAGATCCAGATGGCTGTGCTTTTTGTTTCAACCGCGAATTTCAATTGAATTACAAATATTGATTATTTCATAATTTAAGTGTGTTCAGTGTTTATTTTATTTTCAATATTATTAATTTCGTGTGTAAGTATTAGTTTTAAGTAATCTGGCTGAAAGACATCAACTTAATTAAAATTTTTAACGTATACCTTAGCCACAGCAACGCGTGGCCGGGACTTCTAGTATAAAGATAAAACACAAAACACGCTATCAAAACATAAAATACAGGTTCAACAAAACGTAAAATACACTTTAATGATGATTTCGTACAACTACATATATAAACTTTCCTTCACTTTTCTGGAAGTATATTAATAGGTTCATCTTGGACTGCTGTAAATTGTTTTCTTGGCGAATCGTGAAAATTACCTTCTCCGCTCATTTTGACTTTAAATTTACATATGAAACTAGCACCCAACATTACAGAATATAACAACAATGCTTTTTTTTTTCTCATCTCCAAGCCCACATTAATCCTTTCCCTCTAAACATACTTTTTTCCGCAATAAATACCTTTCATTAAATATACTTAGGCCGGTACACCACTACCAAAACTTTTTTTTTCCACGCAAGAGCGACGACTCTGGGAGCCCATCTCTCCGTGGTTAATTAAATGTGGGCCCCATGATGCAGGAACCCTACTCTACCTGGCTCACACTAATTCCAACATCATGTGCCTAATGAGATATTTATGTTTAAAAAATCCGTTTTTTTTATTTCAATTTTGGGTCAATTAATTGATTTAACTATTTATTTGTTTTTTATATTTGTTTTTTTTTTTTCGTAGTTTATGCTGATCATGTAGTACTATTGGCCGATAGCGAGGGGATACTAAAGGCCAACACGCAGACACTATTGAGAAACACTAAGAAATTAGGACTGGAAGTAAATATCAATAAAACTAAATATATGGTCACACGTAGAAATTCATTGAATAATGGAAATGGACAGCTAATGACAAATGAGGGAAATTTTGAGGAAGTGGCTGAATTCAAATACCTAGGAACAATAATCACAAATAGGAATGAGATGCACAAAGAAATTAAACATAGGCTCAATTCTGGAAATGCGTGCTATTATGCATTGCAGAGACTCTTGATGTCCCAACTCCTTTCAAAAAACGTTAAACTGAAAATATATAAAACTATTATTCTACCAGTTATATTATATGGTTGCGAAACATGGACTCTTACTTTAAGAGAGGAAAGGAGATTACAAGTATTTGAGAATAAAGTACTTAGGAAAATTTTTGTACCAAAGAGAGATGAACAGACAGGTGAATGGAGAAGACCGCATAACAATGAACTACATGGTCTTTATAGGAAGCCAGATATAATAAGAACAGTTAAGTCTCGTAGACTGCGATGGGCAGGACATGTTGCACGTATGGGGAATGAAAGACTTGCATGGAAGCTTCTTGTAGGAAAGCCAGAGGGAAAACGACCAGTAGGTAGACCAAGAATGAGTTGGGAGAATAACATTAACTATGATTTGAGGGAAGTAGATTATACAGGGTATGATTGGAAAGCATTAGCTCAGGATAGGGATGTATGGAGAGCTTATGTCCGCGCGATCATGAACCTACGGGTTCGATAGTGCCAGTGAGTAAGTAAGTAAGTATATACGTTTTTCGTCCATTTGTCCATTGTAAAATAAAACCAAATGAGCTAACACAGGCGATTTCATCCATGGAAAAGAGATATCAAGGCAAATGCAATCCTAATATGCTGGTCGATTATTGTTGGACCATCAAGAGGGATGCTCCACAGGCGAAATATAGCAGAAAATCGTAATTTCCTACTTTCTAGATGAGTCCGAATGTTCACATATTGTGTAGTTACGAACGTAGTAAATATGAAAGAGTTTGACATTATAAATGCCTGTCGCTCGGAAACCTTGCGTGATAGAGAAAAACCGATATCATATTTGAATTCAGGAGAAAAAATACTATCGTAATCACATATTTTTCTTTCTGAAAAAAAAAAATATTTTTTGTTGCTCAGTGTAACATTCAGAATTCAATGAGGAAATTTGGTGTAACGGATGGAAACACAGAGAACGATGGAGAACTTCAATTAAGGGAAATTTGTGTATGTTTGTTACAAACTGATAGTCTATAAGTCCGTAGACATTTGTGTATTTTTTTAATTCATGTTAATTACTAAGACTGGCTGGAGAAAACCCTCAATGGTGAGGAAAATTCTCAAAATGAAATGAGCAAATTTACCGACCTCATGATCCTATACCAGCCACTGGATCTACGGCCCTGACGATTTCACGACAGTGTTGCCGATATGGATATTCAGTGGGAGGGGCCGCTTTATATATGCGGTTAGCAGAAATACAGCTGACAACATCTCAGCGATTTCAAACCTTACTAGCGCGTTATAGCGGCGTCAAGAGCAGTGATTGGTTGTGGCAGACATCTACTCCCACTCAACTATTTCCTTATTGGCAGTAGAGGGCGAGTTTCTCTCTTTACCCCTCGTATAACCTAAACGCCAGAGCCGGAAATCCAGTGCATGGACTTTAGTAACATCTTAGTTGCCTATTAAATGTCTCATTGTGGAAGGTAACTTAAAATGTCCTATAGTATATGTGTAATTATTATAATATCTATAAAGGTTCCGGTTGGCCTCAAATTTCTTATCGGTATGTTGACAGCATACCATGCATGACATCTTCTTCTTCTTCTTCCTTTCCAGGATTAAGTCAATATGACCTATTCCGGTCTCAAGTCCATCGTTTCCTTGGCCGTCCCAAAGATCTTTTCCTATGTGGTTTGTAGGTGTTGATCTTTTTGGGTAATCTTGTATTGTCCATTCTGTCTAAATGTTCTTTCCATTGGTATTTGTGCTCTTCTAGTTTATCAACTATTGAAACTATCTCCAGTTCATTTCTTATTGATTCATTGTGTAATCTATCCATGCGGGTCTTAAAAATGCATGACATCTGTGGGCAAATAAGAGTAACTAAATAAACTTGGTATAATAACTCCTAATAAAGAAGACGCTAAGCCTCGATGTTGGGCTTTTACATCATTGTATAGAGATACATAGATTACGTTTAGTCATTTAATCAAATAAATTAGACCTTCCATTTTTAAGTCAATTTGCACATGTTAGAAGGAAATGGTTGCATTGATGATTTACATAATATGTTTATAGAGGATTTCATGTGGATTATGGACATGATATTTGATCGTGATTTCAACTGGGAGAAATCGTGATATCAGATATACAAATAGCAATAATATTATCAGCGCCTTATCGCGGAAATGAGTTGCAAACTCTATAAAACAGTTTCGTACTTTCAGGCAAGATTTTACGGCATGATTGGATCATGTGAATAAAACTTATCAAATGCTTTTACTTGAATTTCTTAATCAATTGGAGTCAATCCCGGAGAATGGGGCACGCCGTAGCGTAGTGGTTAAGGCACTGAGCTACAAGCCGGAGGGTCGAGGGTTCAAGTCCCGTTGGGGTCAGGATTTTTAAACTGACCCAAACCCTCTGGCGGCACTATGGCCCTGGGGTCGACTCAGCCTCTAACGGAAATGAGTACCAGACGCTTGCTCTGGGGGTAAAGGCGGCCATCACGCAACCCGGCTGACATAAAAGTGCCGATTGTCTAGAAAAAGTGGGAGCCTTAACCTCCTACTACCCCAAGGGCCTCCGGGCCTGTTGTGGGATCACTTTACCTACTTTACTTTATTCCGGAGAACTAGAGATTATATACTCATCTGTGTTTCCTATGTTCGCGGGTTCAAAGCCGGTCGAGGTCAATGCATTTTTAAGGGCATAAACATTTTGAATATGACTTTTTTGGAAGGTGTGTAAATCTATGGGTCCCGTGTCGTGTATTTACGACTCATCAAATGAACTCAAGTCCGAAATAAGATTCCTCTGAACAATATTTGAAGACCCTTTCAGACACAGATCTGAATTCCGACGCTAATGACCTAATATCTGGAAGAGGATCAAAAAATAAATTTCTAAACAACTAACATAAGCAGGTGCTGATGTTTTAGTACAGCCCCGGGCGTCCAACTAGCCTACTCATTGTCAGCGCGCCTCATTCCATTCTACACATTTTTTTATATTTTCTTATCAAACAGTTTCTGAGGTCTGATTATTTATTTATTCTATAATCCTTAACCCTTAAATTCGTAATGTATCTTTTTGGATACATCAATTGGTTTAATTAATTTAATATTTTAAATAAATCAGAAGAAAACGAACAAAAATAAACCACTTAAATGTGTGTCTAATTATACAATATCCTATCAATAAAAGTTACACAAGTTTGCGTTTTCACTGCGGTCCGCCACATTCAAATAACTAACAGAAGAAATTGGTGTTTTGTTAATTTAAGAGTTAAATTGGCAAATAAATACAATGTATTTATTAGATGGGTTGTCTTGCAGGACTAACGAACCGCATCTGCCCGTTGTGGATTATTCTTCGCTTCCCCTCTCCTCTTATAGGCCAGCAGCTTACGCTTCCTGGCTCTGTCGTCAGGATCATTGGGTACTGGGCCCCTCCACCACGACAAGGTGATAATCCAAGGGGGGATTATGGGGCAGAAACTAGAACTGATACAACAAAAACTAAACAAATAATAAGCAAATGTGAAATGAAGATCTTAAGAACTATTCAGGGGAAAACATTATTTGATAAGATACATCATTTCTTACAAAAATTAGAGACAAATATCATATTCAAGACATAACAAAATGTATTATAGATAGACGAAAATATTGGAAAAGTCATATAGAAGGAATGGAAGACAACCGACTTGCAAAAAGAATTAAAGAAGATGGAACAATGGACGGGAGAAGAACGAGAGGAAGACCAGTCGAAGAGATGGATAGACAGTGAATGCACATCCGAGGAGTGATTTTGGAAATAAACAGGATGAAAATCCTACAAATTATGAATAAGAAGAAGAACAACAATAACTTGAATTGTGTGTTTACCGTTTTTTTTATTTGAATGTAAGTTGGTGGAATGGTGACATAGATTCCTCTAAATTAATTTAATTAAGATAAAAACTTAAAATATGCACCTTTTTGGCAGGTGCCGTCGTCCTCAACTATGTTAAAGTATAATATTTAAAATATTATCTGGAGGCCTTTCGGAAGTTAACTTCCATCATCAGCAGGATGAGCTTCTGCTACTAGTTGTTGTGTTTATGACGATGTAGACTCCAAGTGTCTGTAGCAGCAACTGACTTGTTTTTGACGATCTCGTATGAGGGGTTGTTTGACTGGGGTGCGTTCTCGTTAAGAAGTAAGGTGTTGTTTATTTCTTTTATAATCTCAAGATCTTCAAATATATTTATCTTTGCCGGAATGTTTTCTCTGTGAATTATGTTTAATTTAATTAACTTGACTATTTAACTCATGCCACAAATGGTAGTCAATGACCAATCACGTTTCAATTAATGTTTTACAACCAATGACAGTCGTGTTTTACCTCGCTCTTTATCGATTTCTCTTTATCAGTTCCTGATTTTGTGATAAAGAAAGCTCCTCCTTTTTAATGTTCTGAACAGGTCAAAGCATTATTTTTCTCCAACAAATACATTGAATATAGCAAATAATGAAAAGATTCCTTGATTTTACTGAGTTGTTTACTAAAAAAATAAATGAATAACCCGTAATGTTGATTATGATATATAGTTTGATGTGTTCATTATTTCACCACTTGGGCGCACTCTTACAATATTGCGATCTTATTTGGCAATAAATAATATGATCAAGCAGCAGTGAATGAACATAACCTCACATTTCTGATTTGTTTACAAAGATCGCCGTTTACATTAAATATATAAATATTTTAAAATAACTATAGTTAAACAATGATTTGTGAGTAAACAGCTTAATTTTATTAGTTAAATAGTCCTAACAAATGCCACGAGTGATTAATATGTTCAACCCGGCCGCATTCGAACCCTGGCACGCTAGTCAGAAAGCAGGCATGCTACCACCTAAGCCAGCACGTCGCGTCGGACTCATTTTAAAAGTAAAAAAAATGGTAATGTTTTTGTCATGACTCTCTTACTAGAAAGTGGAGATAAACAATTACGTATTTACTAACTTTTCATAATAAAAAACAATTGAAATCTGTAATCGTTTCATTTAATTGTTACATCACTTTTTAGTTAGAACATCTTGAGTATTATTGAATAGCAGAGATTTTTTTGCTGAAACTTATTAATTATTGTGGTGTTATTCATAAAAACTAATTACTAGTATCTATAAGTAATTCAAGACAAAATTAGGCTACAATATACGAAGCATCTTATAAAATTGTTACGCAATGTTAGATCTGTAATTGTTCGCGTGTAGGTACTCTTCTTTGTTTATTGTAATAAAATCATAAAAAAAATTGGAGGCGACAAAAGAAAGTGGAAAGTGTTATGGCAATTGAACGAAAGAAGATAAAAACAAATTGTTTTCATGAATCAAGAAAGAACTGCAGTTATCTAATATATAAAAGTGATTGTTTGTCTGTTGGTTTATTTGTTGTTGTTCTTCTTCTTCACTTCACGGGCTAGGTAAATTGCCTGTTCCGCCTCACAGTTGTTCTGACCATCTTTTCACTGGCCTTCCTACATTCCTTGAACCTCTTGGCTTGTAGTTGAATGCTGCTCTTGGTAATCTTGTTACATTCATTCTTTCCACATGTGTAAACAATTTCTCTCTATATTCTCTGATTTTCTCATCTAATGGATATATATTTAACTCTGTTCTTATATCTTCATTCCTTATCCGATCCAATCTTGTGCAGCCTTTTGTTCTTCTAAGGAAGTTCATTTCTGCGCTTTGTATTCTACTTTGCAATTTTTTGGTCATTACCCAAGTTTCGCTCCCATAAATTAATGCAGGAACTGCCAATGTTTTATAAAACTTCAATCTAGTATCTCTTCTTGTTTTATTCTTTAATGTTGTATGTATAGTTCCGCATATCATTTGGAATTTCAACAGTTTCATATGTATGTCTCTTTCAGTTTTTGTGTTTATAGTAAAATTACAACCCAAATAATTAAAATGTGTTACTTGTTCCAGAGGTTTGTTGTCTATTACGATTTATGATCTTATATGATCGTTTCCCCAAAATGCCATTATTTTTGTTTTTTCTTTTGATATTTTGAAATTATATTCTTGGCATAACTGATTTAATTGATTTAAAGAGTACTGCAAATTATTTTCATTTTCTTGAATAATAACCACATCGTCAGCATACATTAAAACGTTTAATATTTTAAAACGGTCCATTCTTATACCTATATTAACAATACTTTTCCAATTTTGGATGATGTCATTAATATATAGATTAAAAAGGGTAGGTGATAAACTACACCCTTGTCTTACACCTCTATTTATTAAAATAGCTTCGGTCTTTGATGTGCCTATATTTATTATAATTTGAGACTTTACATACAAACTTTTTATCACATAAATTAATTTTGCGGGGTAGCCATGTACTTCCATTATTTTCCATAACTTATCTCTATCAACACGATTAAATGCCTTCTCAAAATCAATAAAAACAACATGCGTCTGTAGGTTATGTTCTCTTCTTTTTTCAAATATTTGCTGTAAATGAATAAATTATCTGTTGTTGATCGCCCCGTTCTAAAGCCATTTTGTTCTTCTTCAAGTATTGCTTCTGCGATTATTTTAAGTCTTTTATTTATAACCCTTGCATGGATTTTATAAATTTAATTAAGTAGGCTAATTCCTCTATAGTTCTTACATTTTCTTCTATCTCCTTTCTTAAATATCGATATGACCAGCCATATTCCAACTTTCTGGTATTCTGCAGATTCTCCAACATTCATTAAACAAATGCAATATTCTCCAATGTAGAAATGTTCCACCTATTTAGAAGCTCCATATTTATCTGATCTGGACCAGCTGCTTTTCTGTTTTTGGTTTCTTTTAAGGATTCTTGAAGTTCATCAAATGTAATCATATCAGTTTGAATTTCTCTTGTTTCATTATCTGGATAGCCTACGATTCTTGTTTTTCTTCATCTTCTTGTTTTTCTTCTTCACACCATAATTTTTTATAGTGTTCTATCCATCTTTCTTTGTTAATAACATCTATCTTTGCAGTATCCTTTTCTGATTTATTTAAAAGTTTTACGACTTTATATGCAAAATTTTGTCTGCCATGAATATCATTTTCTATTTCACTTATAAAATTATTCCAAGAATGTTGATGAGCGTCCTAATAATTTGTTTTGCTATATTCCTTTTTTCCACATATTGTTGTCTCGATTCTTCTGTTTTTTCTTGAAGCCACTGTTTATATGAATGTTGTTTGTTTGTTTGTTCGTACTTTATGCGCGTCCATGCCGTTGATCCGATTGTGATGGGGCTTTTTGCAAATGTTCAGGAGATTCCCGGGATGAACATAAGCTATAAGAGAAGGAAAAAGAAAACCGCCAAGAAACGACAACACCGGTCGGCCAGAGGCTACTGATGATAGAGATAAGCTCCGAAACTGCAGTCTAGAAGAAAAAAAGATATGACGAATCGTCAGGAAGAAGCTTTAGTCACGACAACACATTAGAACCAGCATCAACCATCATATTAAATACTGTAGCGAAGAAGGACCTGCTAAAGATGGAACGGATGTTCTGAAAGGCCTACAGGCATAAAGAATGCGTATTTTATAAGTTGAGGACGACGGATCTTACCTAAGAACGTATATTTTAACTTGTTTTATTTTATGACTTTCCACCTCAACGGTTTTAACAATGAATTTTTTAGTAGGGCAAGGCATTTAATTACCTATAAATTGGTAAAAAATGCAAAATAAAAAATGCATTTATGACCTAAAAAATGCAAAAAATGACCAATAAAATAAAAAAAATGACGAATAAAAAGTTAAGAATAACCAATAAAAATACTATTTATTAGATTAAGTACTCACTTGATTACTGAATTACATTAAATTTAACTCAACATCAAAATATTAAAAGAAAAGTATTTAAAAAATGTATCGTACAGTACCTTTTATTGCAGAAAATCCATTTCAATTACACAGTGCACTTTTACAGCAATTTTGAATTGCAGTTAATAATCGGAATAAGGGTAGAAGCTAGCATAAGCTCTAAGAAATGGAATAAAATTCCTAGAAGTGGGGAAGTTCATTATGGACATACCTTGAAAAATAGGGGTAGTAGTTAGCAAAACAACTACTTAATTCCAAGAAATTGTATTGACAAGGAAAAATACTGAATTATAATAAAAATCTTAAATCAAATACAAATAATGTCACAACCTTCCGTAAAAGTGTAAAAAATGCTCAAAATGACCTAAAAATTGCCAAAAAAATAACCTATCCCTAATAAAGTTAAGAAAATGCAAAAAAAATGCCCTAACGAATTGCTTTTATTTAATCCGTTTTTTAATGCCGTACATTTTCATATATGCAAGCAACGTTTCAACCTTCATAAGAAAAAGATGCAAAATCATTAATTGCCTTGCCCTAGTAATAAGTATTGAATAATATATATTAAAATTTTTAACACGAGGTGATGCTTAAGATTACATTATTCGAAATTTTACAAAGATAAAAACCTCCTCCTCAACTTACGTTGATGGTATGTGAATAACAAGGATTCCGGCTGACCATGCCATGAGAGGAGCAGATGAATAAAATAAAATAATAATAATAATTTAAAAAATAATAATCAATCTATCTATCTGTCTTCGTGTTCCGATAGATAGATTATGCCTGTCTCACCATGACAGGGGCAGATGAATAAAATAAAATAATAATTATTATTAAACATAGTAATTACAATGTTTTATTTAAGATGTCAGAGATAAGGCCATAAGGTCTTCTCTTCCACTCAACCAGTGAATAATACAATCATACAAAATTAAATAGGCCCTACATATACATTTTACATTGCAAATATGTTGATTTTAGGTTACTTTCAGCTCATATCCTCACTTTATTTAAAGCATTTTTCACATTTTATTTTTGGTGAAAAATCAACATATATATTTCTCTCGGGTAATTATTTACATGGGGCACGCCGTAGCGTAGTGGTTAAGGCACTGAGCTACAAGCCGGAGGGTCGAGGGTTCAAGTCCCGTTGGGGTCAGGATTTTTAAACTGACCCAAACCCTCTGGCGGCACTATGGCCCTGGGGTAGACTCAGCCTCTAACGGAAATGAGTACCAGACGCTTGTTCTGGAGGTAAAGGCGGCTGTCACGCAGGGCTGACAACCCGGCTGACATAAAGTGCCGATTGTCTAGAAAAAGTGGGAGCCCTAACCTCCTACTACCCCAAGGGCCTCCGGGTCTGTTGTGGGATCACTTTACTTTTACTTTTTTAATTATTCACATACTGTAACAAAAAAAAACTTGTGTGTTTTTCCGTTCTTTCATATGAATTTATATTGGTGGCATAGAATCCCCTAATATATATATCTTAATATATAAACATTTCGTGTCAGGTTGTTTGTCCGCGATGGAATCCTAAACTACTGAACCGATTTAATAAAATTTTGCACACTGTGTGCAGTTCGATCCAACTTGAGACATAGGGTAGTTTATAACTAAATTTATAGTCGCATTATTTTTTTATTGCAAATTATTTGTTTATTATTTAACAAAGAGTTATAATTATCTGTGAGTTCCAAACGATTCTAACAGATGGCGGTGCAATTATCTGTGAGTTCCATACGATTCTAACAGATGGCGGTGTAAGGTAATTTGATAAGGTAATTGGTTTATTATTTAACAAAGAGAGATCCAGATGGCTGTGCTTTTTGTTGCAACCGCGAATTTCAATTGAATTACAAATATTGATTATTTCATAATTTAAATGTGTTCAGTGTTTATTTTATTTTTAATATTATTAATTTCGTGTGTAAGTATTAGTTTTAAGTAATCTGACTGAAAGACAGCAACTTAATTTAAATTTTTAACGTATACCTTAGCCACAGAAACGCGTGGCCGGGACTTCTAGTATATATATATATATATATATATAATCAATAATGGCGTAGCTCATTGTTTGAGCTATAGTCTCTCCTTTATAAGGAGTTACTAGACCAAGTTAATTTTTGTTACCTTATTTGCTCTTAGATGTCACGGACCGACTCAGTGAGTCATCTAACAGGCCACTAATGTATTACTCGGGCGTTGGTGTCGGTAAATTTTGCTTAGAGACCTCTTTATTCAGGCTTAAGGATCTTTTATGAGCCTGAAAATCTTCAGACTTCGGACCCACGGCCTAAAGTCCTCCCGGAGGACTTTGCTCCTTGAATTTTTCCGTCCTAAATTAGTTACGTGTTATTATATATTTATTTTTGGGCCTCTTTGGTGTCTTATATTTATTCACATGTCTGATTGCCTTAAAAATCAATGCCTTTAGGAGAGAGAGAGAGAGAGAGAGAGAGAGAGAGAGAGAGAGAGAGAGAGAGAGAGAGAGAGTTGTTAGGGGCGTATGTATGCGTTTAAATATGGTAAGCAGATTTCATTCGAACTTTGAATTTAAAAAAGGTTCTCATTTCAATTGCCAGTAATCAATTAAAATAATTAGTTTTCACTTGGCTATATTAAGCCTAGCCTAATTTAATACCGGTACGTGATCGCAAACCAATAACGTTACAACGGATGTGCTGGGAAAAGTTCTGATACTTTCGCTAATCATTTATGTACAAGAGAAGGCAATGATAAAGATACGGTCTCAAATATGAAGCCGATATTTGGCACATGACAACCTTTATGTTGTAGTATGGGCTAACTTAACTGTATTTTGTCCATCGCCTTTTTTTTTTAATATTTATTTTAACTTTCACGAAAAAATCAATTCAGAGCATTTTAATATATGGTGCTGAAGTCTGGCAAATTCCTACCAGGGAAATGAAAATAATTTTAAGTACAAAAATGGATGTTTTATGAAGATCAGCTGGAAAATCTAGAATGGATAGAATACGAAATAAAGAAATAAGGGAAATTATGGGTGTACAAGAGGAGCCGGACATCATTAGACGTTATAGAAGAGAAAAGATTACAGTGTCAAAAGAATGCCAGAGCAAATATTGCCTAAAATTATTATGGAATGGATCTCAATGGAAAGGAGGAAGTGAGGAAGACCGAAGAAAACTTGGGTAGAAGGGGTACAAGCAGCAATGAATATCAGTGGATTGGAGGAAGATCAATGGATGGATAGAGAGGAATTGCGTTTCGTTTCCGGAAGACAGCGGCAGCTGCCATGATACCGGATGATGATGAAAAAATCAATTCCTGATATTCGTAAATATTGTGCAATATAATGTAAGGTGCCCACCGCTATGGTCTCGAGGTAGCGTGCTGCCTTGCCACGCAGCGGGCACGGCTTCGATTCCCGGTCGGGACAGGCTCCTGGGTGAGGTTCTTTTCGGGGTTCTTCTTCACCTGTAAGACAAATGTCAGGAAGCTTAGGGCCCAACGGTCCCCGAAAATCATCCGGTCATCATGATCTTCCTTATCATTACACTGAGCAACAAAAAAGAAACTTTTTTTTTTGTCTCAGATAGAAAAATATGTGATTCTGATAGTATTTTTTCTCCTAAATTCAAATATTATATCGGTTTTCCATCACGAAAGGTTTCCGAGAGACAGGCATTTATAATTTGAAACACTTTAATATTTTCTACATTCGTAACTACACAATATTCGAACATTCGGACTCACCTAGAAAGTAAGAAATGACGATTTTCTGCTATATTTCGCCTGAGGAGCATCCCTCTTAATGGTCCAACAATAATCGGCCAGCATATTAGGATTCCATTTGCCTTGATATCTCTTTTCCATAGCTGAAATCTCCAGATGAAAGTTCCCCGTTTTATTTTACAATGGACAAATGGACGAAAAAATGTGTATTAAAAAATTATTAAATAAATCCATTAATTGAAACTGAAATAAAAAAAAACTGTGTGTGATGGAGAAATTCCGAATACATATTTGAAAATACGTTAAAAAACTGCATTAAGTACAACTATTGGTACTCATGAGACAAAAATCATGTTGGTCAGTGTAATTAAACAATGAAATGATTATTTATTGAATCTATTAAAATTGTAATTATATCATCAATACCAATAAAATTCATTGTTTTAAACTGTTGAGGTGGATAGTCATACAATAAAATAAAGATAAAATGTATCTTCTTAGGTCAGTGCCGTCGTCCTCAACTTGTAATTTTTTATAAAGGCCTTTCAGAATAACTATTCCATCATCAGCAGGTATTTCTTCGCTACATGTATTGATGTACTCGATGCTGGTCTTATAAAGCTTCTTCCTGACGATATCGTGTAGTGGGTTGTGTAGTCTGGGGGTGTTTTCATTTATTAACAACTCGTTATCTGTATCCTTGATAATTTCCAGGTCTTCCAATATATTGATTTTTGTCCGGATTCCCTCTTTGTGTACTGTTGTAAGGGTGCCTTCTATTGAGTTCATTCTATGACCGGCGTTTAGTATGTGTTTAGCGTAATTAGACTTTCCATATGCGTAAACGAAATCGTTACGATGTTCTTTAAACTTTATGTTGAAACTTTTCGTTCTACCTGTATAGAATTTGTCACAGTCTTTGTATGTTAATTTGTATACTCCCTTGTTATTAAATTCATGTTTTTTCTATATTGTTATTTAGTACATTATTTATTATTAGTTTTATAGACTATGTTAAATTTTTTGTTTATTTTTACACGCTTTGTGTTAGCTTGACCTGTATCTGCCTATCTATGTAACGTAATCTTTCAACACGATTTTCACCCACTTAAAAACATTGGATCGACTTGAAACTTTGTATACATGTAAAGGACCAATGAAAATACAATATTTTCATTTTTTTTTCTAATATCCTGGCCAGGATCATCAGGACATCAAAAAAATAAAGAACGGTATAATAGGTTGCGGACGTATAGGCTTTTTAGTCTATCGTTGTGGTAGCTCAGTTGGTAGAGTGGTGGTAGGCCTATATAATTTCAGTAATCCATAGATCGCTGGTTCAAATCCGGCACGGAGAATTTTTTTAGAAGAGAATTACTTTTAGCTCGTACTACAATAGTATCGAATTTAAAGATATTTACATTTTTAGAAAACCAAACTAAAAAATAAAAATAAATAATAGTTTAAAAAACTAAAACACGTTTATTAGAAAACCGAACTGAAAAATAAAAAATAAATAATATTTAAAAAACTAAAACAACACGCTTTATTAGAAAACCGAACTAAAAAATGGAAAATTATTTTAATTTCCAACACGCTTAGGATAAAATTAAAGTGGTCAGCAAAAAAATCATCTCCAACACATCAATAAAACTAGAGTTAACTACAAAAAAAAATGTTACCATCAAAAGCGTGGGGTGCTCTATATCAATTAATATATTTGATAATAAACAGATATTGGTAAAAATAAAGTCTAAGAAGAAAACGTAAAAACCATAAAAAGCACCCCACGCTTCTGATGGTAAAATTATTTTTTTTTTGTAGATAACTCTAGTTTTATTCTAGATGTGTTGGAGATGATGTTTTTTTGGCCACTTTAATTTTATCCCAAGCGTGTTGGAAATTAAAATTATTTTTCATTTTTAGTTCGGTTTTCTAATAAAGCGTGTTGTTTTAGTTTTTTAAAACTATTATTTATTTACTTTATGTGACGTCACGGCGCGACAGGCCTAGAAGCTTCTGGGTCTACCAGCCATCTGTCGCCCTCACATCTACATGTGTTAATCACAGAGGTAGACGATCATCCAGCCAGTGTAGGGGTGAAATGTGGTCAGCATGTCGGGTCCCTCAGTCGTTATAGCTGGTTTTCTCAACCTAGACCCACTACTTACTGTACACGATGCTGGGTGGGCACCGATCCCATACTGGTCGAAGTTCCACGATAAAATGCCTTCCTCCTAGAGACTCGAACCAGAGCAAGTCTGCGCCGAGGCATCTTGCCTTAACCACTTGAGTACGGCACGGCACTTTTTTACTTTATAGGGATATAGAATGAGAGGGGAAGAGAATAAAAAAATAAATCGTAACCAATGCGTCTTCCTCCGAGGAGTTATTTGGAAAATAAACAGGATGAAAATCCTACAACTTATGAATAAGAAGAAGAGAGAAAAAAATGTATACTTACTTACTTACTCACTGGCACTGTCGAACCCGTAGGTTCATGGCTGCGCGGACATAAGCTCTCCATTTTACCCCAGTTGAACCCATGTCCGCATTTCTTGACAGTTGTATTTTTATGGTGAAAGATCGTCACTCTTTCGACCAAGGTACTTTTTTCGTCTGGCTTATCACCTTCGACCAGTCCGGCATGGGTAACCCTATCGGCAGCAATGCTACCGCCGGCATAGCTCTCAGGATCATTTAAGCACACAAGCCACTCCACCACGACAAGGTAAAGATACCATGGAGGGGAAAAAAAAAGAAAAAGTAAAAATAAATAAATAAATAAAGGTAGTCAGATGTATAGATAGTGGACAGATAGAAAGAAAGTAAGATACAAATAAATAAAAACCATAGAAACTAATAAAAAATAAATACATTAAAATAGACAGGAAGTAGATGGGTGGATATAAGGAGGGAAAGAGAAATAGAACAGACCTTGCAGCGCTATACAAAGAAATTAGATGTCGCTTTCCATTGCGGTGTTTGTCCTTTCTCGTCATGCTCCAGGTGCGTTGGGAGATTTTCAAGTGCATGAGAATAACAATGTAGGCAAAGTACATTCCACGCTTTGCGCGTCTCACATAGTTGTCTGTCTCCAGTGCAGTGAAAAACTGATATATAGCATCATACTACTTAATATTAATGTACACTAAACTCTATTGTTTGTGAAAAGAATCACAAATTTCCTTGCGCGTTGGCTATGGTGCCTTAACATGAATATTGAGTGTTAATGATGGCAGAAAATATATAATCACTAGAGACCGGATTAAATGCAACATAATAATCTCCAAATATGCATGAAAAAGTCAATATATGCAATATCAAATAAGGAAAAAACATAATAATTATTATAATTTTATTATAATATAATAAAAAAAATAAAACCAAAATAAAAAAAGAAAAATTATCAGGTGTATATAAATTGAAGTGTGGCACATGTGACAATGTCTGTATAGGACAAACTGGTAGACCTTTTATCTCTCAGATAAAGGAACACATGAGAGCATATAACAGAGATTTAGAATATTCAAAATATGCTAACCACCTATTCCAATTTAATCATTGTTTCGATCCAAATTTTGAAATTTTACATGTTTGTGATAAGGGCAAGAAGTTGGACCTTTTGGAGGCTGTAGAAATAAATAAATTGAAAAGTAGTACTAAACTATTAAATTCTCAACTTGATTTGAATGAATCTCCTTTGTTAAATTTAAAAAAATTAAATATATTATTGTTGTATTGTTGCTTAGATCAGTTGGAACACAATTCATAATTTGTTAACATGTCTGAAGAAGGTACAGTGTACCGAAACAGCTGTCACTGAATTATATGTTAATAAATATGGATTTTCATCAAGTAAACACTAATTCAATTGATTATATAATAATTATTACTTTAATTAAATATTTTATTTCTAAATTAACATAATAATTAGTATTTTATTAAGTATTTATTAATATTATCATGGGGGGCACGCCGTAGCGTAGTGGTTAAGGCACTGCGCTACAAGCCGGAAAGTCGTGGGTTCAAGTCCCGTTGGGTCAGGATTTTTAAACTGACCCAAACCTTCTGGCGGCACTATGGCCCTGGTGTCGACTCAGCCTCTAAGCCCCTAACGGAAATGAGTACCAGACGCTTGTTCTGGAGGTAAAGGCGGCCGTCACGCAGGGCTGACAACCCGGCTGACATAAAGTGCCGATTGTCCAGAAAAAGTGGGAGCCTTAACCTCCTACTGCCCCAAGGGCCTCCTGAGGCCTGTTGTGGGATCACTTTACTTTAATATTATCATGCATCACTGATAAACGATAAATTATCAATCAGTATCAGACAAAAATATTGTTCACAAATTAAAATATTCTACATTTTTCTACTATTGTAAACAGAAACGATCAGATACTGTTTCAAATGTTTCGTAGTGAGGTTGTATCTTCGATCGCTCAAAAT
Organism: Diploptera punctata; assembly: GCA_030220185.1. Classification (NCBI taxonomy): domain Eukaryota; kingdom Metazoa; phylum Arthropoda; class Insecta; order Blattodea; family Blaberidae; genus Diploptera; species Diploptera punctata. The sequence goes on along the minus strand of JASPKZ010003448.1, from coordinate 1,208,615 downwards.
ATACAGAAAAGGATCGTTCTACGCCAACTGAAGTAATTAGCAGTTGAATTTGGGTGCTATTTTGACACTTATTATTTCTGGCAAAAGTTCGTCCGTCCCATTTATAAAACTATTAATTTGAAACAAAGTTTCTAAGCCTGGCTTATCGTTAAAAATGTTTTCAAACTTTTCTTTAAGTTTGCTTGGGAATACCTCCGGCAATAAAGAGTTCAGTTGACGGATTTTATCCATTAAATTAATAGATTCAATCAACGCCAAACATTGAGTTTCAAGCGTTTAATAGTTGCCGGTATATGGAAAAAATGAGTGAGAATCACAGTTATGTTTTTTTAATACTGGAATCGTTAAATGCTTCCTTGCACTGACAAACTGCCAAAGCCTCTGCATTATCGAAATCGTTTGCTACACTTTCGATGGCCTCGAAATGTTCATTGAAAAATAATACAGATTTTTAAAATGTTGTAAATATAACGCCAAAATATGCGTTAGTTTTTAGTTTTTAGTTAAAATATGCAATAGCAGGTAAAAAAGATATAAATATGCAAATGTATATGCAACATGCAAATGCATATAATTCGGTCTCTAATAATCTCCAACTAAATTCTTTTAATTGTTTTACTTCCATTATCTCACATAATTAAAATATTAACATAGGATCAAAATGCTTACTGAATGCATGACATAAATCGATAATCTAACTTATTCATAGAGTCTTCTTCTTCTTCCTTTCCAGGAATAAGACCTGTTCCGGTCTCAAGTCCATCGTTTCCCTGGCCGTCCCAAAGATCTGTTTCCATGTGGTTTGTAGGTATTAATCTTTTTGGATAGGCCTAATCTTGTATTGTCCATTCTGTCTAAATGTTCTTTCCATTGGTATTTGTGCTCTTCTAGTTTATCAACTATTGAAAATATGTCCTGTTCATTTCTTATTGATTCATTGTGTAATCTATCCATGCGTCTACATCCTTTTACGGATCTTAAAAATTTCATTTCAGTGGCTTGAATGTGTGAGATATCTCTTTTCGTAAGTAACCAAGATTCAGATCCATATAAAATAACAGGAACAGCCATAATTTTATAAAACCAGAGTTGAGTTTCTCTTAGAGTCTTTCGGAGGGTTCTTCTTATGGTGCCACACATCATTTGATATCGGTTTAATTTATTATGTATATCCCAATCACAGCTATATATTATCTGAACCAAGATAGTTAAAGTGTGCTATCTGTTCTATTATTTCATTATTGATCACTATTTTTGCTCTGACTGGCACTTTGCCGTGAAAAGCCATAATTTTAGTTTTTGAAGTTGAGACTTTGAGATTATAATAGAGTCCTAATTGATTCAACATGTAAATGGCTCTTTGCAAATCACCCTCTGACTTCTGTATAATTACCAGATCGTCTGCATACATTAAAATATTCATAGACTGTAATAAATAAATATACTAAATCCGTATATATATATATATATATATATATAAATGAGTATGAATCTGTCTATCCTTTAAGGACGCAAAATACTTGATCGATTTGAATGGTGTTTTCACCGTCATTTAGAGCATTTTTCTGGGACAACTAACTTATATAACATATTACCTACGTACTTTAGGGCCGGAGCTAAAAAAAAAAAGTGCAATCGGTGCACAAGGATCGGTTTCACCAATAGAGGTAACTGTATTACGCCAGTTTAAGCTATGCATTATACAGGGAGGAAACTGGCGTAATACAGTTATCTCTGTTGGTGAAACTGACCCTAAAAAGGTAGCTTTTGGACGATTAAATGAATTAATATTTACGCTGTCTAAACCATAACTTTTGAGAATAAAGTTCTTAGGAACATTTTTAGACCAAATAGAGATGAACAGACAGGTGAATGGAGGAGACTACATAACAATGAACTACATGGTCTTTATAGGAAGCCAGATATAATAAGAACAGTTAAGTCTCGTAGACTGCGATGGGCAGGACATGTTGCGCGTATGGGGAATGAAAGACGTGCATGGAAGTTTCTTGTAGGAAAACCACAGGGGAAAACGCCCAGTTGGTAGACCAAGAATGAGGTGGGAGAACAACATTAACTATGATTTGAGGGAAGTAGATTATACAGGGAATGATTGGAAATCATTGGCTCAGCATAGGGATGTATGGAGGGCTTATGTCCGCGCGGCCATGAACCTACGGGTTCGATAGTGCCAGTGAGTAAGTAAGTAAGTCTAAACCATAACATCCATCCATCCATAGTAATTCTGCCCGAGGGCAGGTCTTTCACTGCAATCATAGCATTTTCATGCTATGCTTTGCAGTTTTACTAGGGAATTATAGGTGTGGTAGCTTACCGTTGCTTTCCACACCGGTGAAGGATGATGATAATAATGATAAGGATGTTGATGGCCGGATGATAATTGGGAACCGTTGGACCCTAAGCTTCCTGACATTTGTCTTACAGGTGAGAAAAAACATCGAAAAATCTCACTCAGGAGCCTGTCCCGATCGAGAATCGAACCTGGGCCCGCTGCGTGACACCACGGCAACACGCTACATCGAGACCACAGCGGTGGACAATCCATAACAAATACACCAAATTAATGTTCTGAGAATTCAATGTCCCGCGCCGTAGCCGAGCGGTTAAGGTAGGTAGCCTTGGCGCAGAGCTACGGGACTTGCGCTGGTTCGAGTCTCCATGGGGGAAGAAATTTTCTCATGGTATTTCGGCCAGTATGGGACCGGTGCCCACCCAGCATCGTGAGGCAATTGGGTAGCTACAATAAGTAGCGGCTCCAGGTTGAGGAACCAGCTATAACGGCTGGGGAACTCGACATGCTAACCACATGTCACCCCTACACTGGCTGTTGATCATCTACCTCTGTGATTGACACATGTGGATGTGAAGGGCCAGCAGCCGGCTGGTAAAAGGGCAACCGCTGAAAAGTGGAAAGACCCTCAATCAATCGGAGAATTCAATATCTTAAGTAAAATTCTACAAAAAAGTTCGCGACAGCATATATCTATCTTTTATGGATAACTCACTATAACCATTTTTTTCTTTCAGTTCCCTGGTACGAAGAAGATTGGGATAAGTCGATTCCCGGGCAACACCGGGTAATCTAATTTCAAGGACATTTCCAACAAGACAATGTTAATTAATTCTTATAAAATGTAATATGTTAGTTTATGCATCCATCCATCCATAGTAATTCTGCCCGAAGGCAGGCCCTTCACTGCAATCATAGAATTTTCATGCTATGCTTGCAGCTTTATTAGGGAATTGTAGGTGTGGTAGCTTCCCGTTGCTTTCAACACCAGTGAAGGATGATGATGATGATGATAATGATAATGATAAGGATGATGATGATGGCCATATGATTTCGGGGACCGTTTGGGCCTTAATATTTTGAGGTTATTTTAATCAAATTATTTCAGTCTGTAATATCTTACCCCAATATAAAGACTATACGTATTTTTATATTAATTATTTTTTGAACACATAGTGATAATATGTGAATACTAGTCAATATTGGATATACCACAAAACAACATTTACGGAATAATATTAAGAGATTATGTGACGTGGCCCGTGACTGGTGTTTCTCCTTCCAGACGTTTCTACGACATCTGCGGAGAGCATCTTCAGGGCGAGTACTTCTATGTAGTGTCCCTGGTCGGTGGCTCAATCGCATCCAACTATGAAACGCCTCTACGGGGAGGAAAATTATTTAAGAATTATATACTTGGAGGCACTCCGAAAGACGAAAGCCCAACTATTATCGTTCACAGTCGAGCATCCGACCTAGGTATACTACCTAAAAGTACTAGCCACTGAAGATGCCCTCCGCAGTTGAGGGAGGAACGTTTTGAAGAAACATCAGTCATGACACACGGCCACATAGCAGAGTCTCTTAATAGTATGATTACCGGCCATGAAAGTCTGCATCCAAACATTTACTGGACCTGTTTGCGGTAACTTAATTTTAAATATATTTATTTCAGGTTTTGTTATGGACCGTGGCAGCTACTATGGCGGTAGCCTTGGAGTCAGGAAGCAGTCATAGCTCAGATTCCACTAATATCGCCAGAAGTAAAAGACATCCAGAGTTTTTTCCACCACATCCAAGATCTTACGGTGCTACAGAACGCAGAATATCTGCAGGACCTACAGCGACGTCTAGAGTAGCAATTTCAACACACTATTTCGATCGAGGAACTCCGCCCATTACAATTCGTCATCAAACACGACTGCCACATCACCACTCAGCCGCAGCAAGAAGAACAAGACCACATTCTGTACCAGCACCTCCATATGCTGTGCAAATGGAACCTTTAGTTCAGTATTCTCAACGTGATCCTCTATACCATCAACAGAAACAAGTGGCTTCGGGCAAAGCTTCAGATCAATCAACGTTTAATGAACTTCAAGTGAAAGAGAAGAAAGCTTCAAACCCAACATTTTTACTTCAACATCCTCATAAAACTCAACACGTTAGCTCCAGTGATTTCTCTTCTATAGATGGAAGTTCTTTATTCATCGAGGAACCTTCTAGAAATGATCATGATCTATCATCCACTGATCAAATTCCAAGAAATGACATCAATGCATTTGACAGCGAATCCCAATCAGCTCATCATTTGACTTCACAAAACCTTTATCCTTACGAAGATAGTTCATATTATTTGCGAGAACCGGAACCAATTATTGAAATCATAGTGAAAGAATCGAATGTATCATTACCAGCTCCTACTGTACCTCCACCTCCTCCACCAACCAAGGAACCAGTACAAGTGTTTTATGTTAAGTATAAAAAAGAACCTACTAAAGATGGTAAAGATGGAGGTATAGTATATGATCCACCAATACCAGCTGTAACTCCAGAAAGTAACTCTGATAATGAAGCTCATTATTCTACAACTCCAGTACCAATAAGACTGCCACAACCACCACCACCAACTACAACATTAAGAACTATAATACGTCCCGATTCAGAAACGTATCATGGCACAGGTCTTCATGTAACATTTGGTGAACCTCATGAAGACGATTCACACGAAGATCACTTACAACAATCTGCTCCTCATCCATCAGTAGTTTTTCCTCAACAAAACTTTAACCTGAGAAAAATATCTGGATCGATACAACAACCAGGATTCTTATCTCCTCATGATATTCATAAGAAGCAAGTAGAACCTTTCCAACACCCACCTCCAGTTCCACCTCATCACCCTCAATTACATCAAAATAATCATTTTAACCAACAACGCGAAAACCAATTTCCTCCATTCCAAACGCCTTCACAAAGACCTTTCAATGTGCCAAACTTTCATCAGCAAAGACAGCCTCCTTTCCAACAGCCCGCTTCTTTAACACAGCAACCACCTTTGAATCATCAACCTCCGCCATTTAGACATTTGCCACCTGGATTGCCTCCACTGCCACCTCAGAATCAGCAACCGCAAAAACCACAGTTTCCACACCAGCAATTTCAACAACCTCCTGTGGAATTTCAACAACGTCATCCCCCAATTGGACAACAACCCTTCCCGAACAATCAACAAGTCCCAGTGACGCCTCAACGTCCAAACTTCCCAGACCAGTTTCAACGACCATCTTTTCAATCACAACAAAACCATCAAATTAGACCAAACTTCCCTCAGCCACCTCCAACAGATCAACGACATTTTGGATTCCCACATCAACCACCCCCACAATTACCACAACAAAATGAACAGCAGAGATTTAATTTACAACCCAATATTCAACAATTTCAAACACAACAGCATCAACCACAAAATCAACAGCAGCAATTACTTCAACATCAACAGCACATTTTACAACAAGAACAACATCGGCAACATGAACACCAGCGTCAACAAGAACAAAGACAGCAGCAACAGCAGCAGCAACAACAGCAGCAACAACAGCAGCAACAACAACAGCAGCAGCAACAACTGCAATATCAGCAACAACAATTACAAAAACATCATCAAGATAAGCAACAATTCTTCAACGAACAACAGCAATTACCTTTCCATACATTTCAAAATGGAAAACAAGAACAAAATCCGTTCTCAGGCGAAATCGTGAAATCCATATCGCAACAACTCCCTGTTTCACAAGAAGAAAAGTTAAAACAACAACATTTAATTAACTTTAATAACAACTTACAAAATTACAATACCCAACATTTTACGTATTCTAATATATCAACACAATCTCCATTATTCCAACAAACAAACCTAAATAATCCCCATGCAGTAAATCACTTAAACTCAGGAAGCCATCAATCACAGGTAGTACAAACATCGACTACTCCACAAAAAACATTTTCTTTAGTTCCGCCCAGCACATATCCTCCGACAACTACAACTACAGAGAAGATACCTGATAAAGTAGATGATAGTGCTAAAAAAGAGGAAGAAAAGCAAAAGGCACAGTCGGCATTGGCAGCACTTCCAGATGAAGTACCTGATGATTTACGACAGCAACTAATTTCCTCCGGAATTTTGAGCAATGCTGATATCCAAATTTTGGATTATGACAAAGTGGGTGATATACCAATTGAAAGTTTACCTCCAGAGGCTTTAGAGAACTTTTATGGTGCAGCTGGCGCAGGAAGCGCACCAGTTCCTTCGGTTGTTGCATTTAACAGCACAAAGACACCTGTGGAGATGAAAGTTGTGCGATATGATCCATCTACTACTCAAGGGAAAGAAGTTGCAGATAAATATGTTAGAGAAGATGCTACACAAGTGGATCCTGTAATTCTAAATGATGGAACATACAATCGCTATTTACCTCTTAAAGTAAGTGGTACTCAGTTTCCTTTACCAGACGTACCTGAGCTTAGAGGTCGCAATGTTACCAGTGTAGTAATCCTAGCTCCAGTTCACTACGATTTTAATAATAAATCACATGAAAGTATTGACAGGGAGAGTCGGGATGTGGCTGTTGATGTTCAAGGATTCCAGTTTGTAGCCGGAGATATTCTCAAGGAATTGATTAAGAAACCGACAAAAGACAATTATAAAACTTGGCTGGATAAGGAGAATGCTACTGATGCAGACAAACAATCCATTGTTTTGCTTGTCATTGGGTAAGTACAACTATTTCAAAATTTACGTATGATTAATTACGGAAATAAGATGGAAGTGATGTTTTAACAGTTATCAGTATCTATTTTTTAATAGATATGTTACCACTTTTAAACTGACAAAGGCATAAAATTGTTATATACTGTAGAGAATCTAGAAAATAGTATTGTTCTTATGTGAACGCTGTTACCACTTGACGTCGCAGACTGAGTGACAGGGGTGGAAATATAATTATCTCCAAGTTTCGTTGAAGAAGGATGGTTGAATGGCGTATCTGCTAGCAGCTGTTCCGGTAATTTAGTTCATCCCCTAACTTTATTAAATGTGTGGGTGATAATTATGCGTTCCATTACTTTTTTTTATAAATCGGGCACATACATTCTTGGAAAGATATATGAGAAACTATTTAACTAAATTATTTATTTAAAATGAATTAACTAACAAATCATTCTCACATAAAATATACGTACACTAGCAAGATTTGTTCCATAAGAGCAGTTCTCTTTTCTAGACGTGAAAACCTCTATATTTCAATTAAATTGTCAACGTGGTCATTACAAGATAAGGTTGTTTCTTTCAGATATTTCCAAAGACTGTTTTCTCTTATTTGAATGCAGGCTTTCACGGCCGGTAATCATGATGTTGAGTGATTCCGGGTTCTGTGGCCGTGGTCCATAGTTGGTGTTGATACCAGACGTTTCGCCCTCAACTGCGGAGGGCATCTTCAGTGGCGAGTGCTTCTAGGCGTGTTTCCTGGTCGGAAGCTCTCCTAGTACCTAGAGTACTCTAAGTAGAGCTTCCGACCAGGAAACACGCCTAGAAGCACTCGCCACTGAAGATGCCCTCCGCAGTTGAGGGCGAAACGTCTGGTATCAACACCAACTATGGACCACGGCCACAGAACCCGGAATCACTCAACATCACTGTTTTCTCTTATTTAAAAAAATGTTAATTTGTGCACAGCTCCTTTTCCAAAGTTACCGCAAATGTATTTTCTTTGCATATAAGTTTCCGCAAATTAATATTTTTGCCAATTAATTTTCAACATATAAAAGATAAAAACTTACGCTCTGGCCGACTACCGGTCCCTCCTGTAAAACATCTTCATATTCATTTAAAATAAAATTAACGGGCTCTATACCTCTTCGGAGCTAAGTTCCAATTGTGATGTTAATAAATCAGATATATGACTGCATTTTCAGTGGTCGAATAATAGTTTTACTTTTAAGCGTGTAATAAAATGTAATTCCCTCTCCAACACTCAAAATACAGGAAATAAAAATAATAAGAATATATATTATCTATCAAATGTTTATATAGGTTACATAGGAGAATATTAAAATATATAATTACAATTTTAATATATTAAGTAAACTTTGTTTTATTCTTACACATGTGCAATACAGAATACGTTGGGATTTAAATTGTTTTAAAATGGCCGCTTTCTGTAGAATTACTTAAAACATTGGAAAGGAAACCATTTTGAAAAGCGGAGAGAAACAAATTATTTTCAAACAGTTTAGTGAAAAGTGTCCTACTTTAGCCATTGAGGTGTGGTGAAAATAACATCAGCATTTACAGATGAGTCAGCATGGAGCATATATTCAGTTCATAATGAAATTGTAAATGAATCATATCTATCAACATAAAAAAGTCTGATTACATAGGTCCATATATAATTTTTGTCATAAATAAATAAGAAAAGGAAGTTCCCAATTATTGGGACCATCTTACCTTGTATTAACTCTTATTCCCCGTAAAATACCATGTTCCCTAAGATTAATGTTTGTATGGAATGCAGTTTCTTACGTAATTCAGTCATATGGCGGGTAAAACTAGCACCATGTTTCCCCCTGTAGACGGAGTCGGCAGAGTATTTCTGTATGCATATTTGTTTACAGTACAACTGGAACTTAGCTCGTATAGGCCAATGTTATCACGACTGATTCAAGAAAACATCCATTCATTTGCCTACCGATTTCCAATCCGGAAATTCCAATCCATACGAGTAATGAGATGAATCTTACAATTATTATACATCTGGCTTAACTTGGAAAAGAGAGAGATGGAGAAATAAGGGTAGATCCTCGACCGCTTTCGCTCAGTTACAAAAGAAAGAATCCACCCTGTTGTCAGTTTTCGTCTTCCACCTAACCCTATTAACATCTGATGAAGAAATACCGACAACACTGGTGGGAGTGAGAGAGGCGAGCACAGCTGTGTCATTCTACAAATTTCTTGCAAAGTTAAACCAGACGGAAATTGGCTTTGCTCGATTCTATAACTATTATTATTATTATTATTATTATTATTATTATTATTATTATTATTATTATTATTATTATTATTATTATTATTATTATTATTATTATTATTGTTGTTGTTGTTGTTATTGTTATTATTATCCAAGGAGCAAGTTCTCCGGGAGGGACTTTAAGCCGTGGGTCCCGAGTCTGAAGATTTTCAGGCTTGTAAAAGATCCTTAAGCCTGAATGAAAGGGTTTCTAAGCAAAATTTACCGAATTTTCCCTTACTAGTACTACCTTGGTTTCCTAGATGTCAGGATGAGGCGGAACGCTGACCACGGACCACTCCAATGCCATCTATACGAAAACAAGTGTAACTAAATTAGTATGATTCAAATTCTTCCCTGTAGGGGGAGCGCGCCTAAATCTCTGTTAAGGGAAACATGGGCTTATAAGATACAAGAAGATTGTTATTATTATTACTATTATTATTACTATTATTATTATTGTTATTACTATTGTTATTGTTATTCATTTCGTAGGGACACCAACGGCAACAGCAGTAAAGACATCTTCATGTATGACATCTCAACACGAAAAGTGAGCAGACTTCGTGGAGAATTGAGTTCAGCTTTCGTAGAAGTAGCAGAAGCCAATGCTAACAGCCAAGAACAAGATACAACTTCAGGCGTTCTCCAAGAGGGTGTGCTGGAGTTAGAAACAGGAGATGAACCGGTTGCAGCTAATTCTGAAATTCGCGAGCAAATAATCGTACTTAACAGGAATGCTCCAAATCCGCCATCTTACACTTCACAAAAAGCTCTCATTTTCGACGATGAAGGAAAATTGGCTACATCCTCTGAAGTAGGCGAAGATTCAGCTAAAGATAAAATGAGTAATGCAATATTAGTTTCTTCAGGATACAGTAAAACCTCTGATTTCACAGCTCCATCACAATGAATATATCAGAAACTGATTCAAACAGTTCATTGGTTATTTTTAAAAGACGTGCTCTTAAAAACAACAACTAGCAAATGATAGGATGTTGCTTTTAATGAAGAACACGCCTGGTGCAGCTGTAACGATCATATTTATGTTGAAGAAGCTTGGATAGCAATCAATTTGATTGTTATTTTATGCATTAAAATGTACAGAGAGCTATTTTATAAACAAACGAATTTGAAAACTTGCTAAGTGAGATTAATTACTTGGAAGTGTGGCCAGCTTTTAGCTTTTTAAAGCGGATAATTGCTTTAAGGAAAAACATGGCTAATTTTAAAGGACCAAGAAAAAATGAAGATGAAGGTACAGTCATCATCGTGCGTAGAAGGATGCAGTTGGCAAAAGTGTTATCCTACAATGAATTTACATGACGATTTTTTAATGAAGTCTCTGAGTTCCATCATCTTAGCATCTTCCAAAAGTCAGTAATCTAGGTAACATACGTAGAACGTTCAATAAATAATGCTCAAAACTTTAGTTCTCAATTGACTTTGATTGGAAAGGAACGAAACTTTACAGAACGCATCTTCAGTCCTTCCTTTATAACATCACGAAGTTTCAAAGTTTTCCGACAGATGGCTGTAATGTGCTTCAGTTTTAAAATGGCGGCTGTTCGCGAAACAAGTACAGAGTGATTCAGAAATATGGCTATACGTTTGATCGCATTTTGTGACGAAAATATTATTATTAAAGGAAATATGATGTTTTCATTGGAAAGGAAATCTTTCAAATTACAACAATAGAACAAAACAAATCACTGCTCACGTGCAGCTAGGCGGGTTGATTTTTTGTGGGCTAGGGTCGAACGCCTCCAGATTTCTCTTTGTTGTTTCTGCATCCGTACTAATGCGAGGCCTTCCAGAAGATTTGATTTTTTGCATCCTTCCCGTTTCCAGCAGTGGTTTCCTCCACTTCCCGACAGTCGACGGCTGCAATTCTACGTTAAACTCACGTCTTGCCCGTCTTGCGGCCTCACGATCATAAGCATACGTTATTGCCCATGCAGCAATTGTAATTTGCTGTTGCATATTCAACGCCATTTTGACTAATGACGTAAGTTCTACATTGTTTTGTTTTATTCCATTGTTGTAATTTGAATAATTGCCTTTCCAACGGTAATTTCATATTTCCTGTAATGGTAATATTTTCATCACACAACGCGATCAAACGTATAGCCATATTTATGATTCACCTCGTACAAAGCAGAGAGCAGTAATCAGGGGATCTGACAGTCTTGCTTTACCTCGTTCTGCAGCTGACATTCTGCTATCCCAACGACTGACGATTCTCATATCCACTGCTTGATCCTCATAGGCATTTCGTAAGCGTCTGTGTATGTTTTAAATGATCTCCTGCTCGCAGAAAGCAATTCAATCACCTTACTTTGTACGTGTTACACGAGCAGCCGCCATTTTAAAACTTAAGTACATCACAGCCATCTGTCGGCAAAAAATGAAACTTCGTGACGTTATAATAATAATAGTAATAAATGCGCACTAATGTGCATACAATATTATATTACAGAACAGAACTGTATAAGTGATTCGCCTCCCTGCGAGCAGTTCATAGCGTGGTAGGTATTACACGGTTCCCCACATCTCTCGCATACATAATCAGGTCCAGGTTGGTGGTATCCCTTTCTTCTACATATTCCGTGATGGAACCCATGCACAGAAAATCTTGTTACAATGTGTCTCAAGTCATAGCCCGCACGCTGCCTATCAGTAGATGTCATTGCATCTGTGTTATAGAACTCGGCCGGGTTCGTGATGTTATAAAGGAAGTATTGAAGATAAATATATTCTGTAAAGTTTCGTTTATTTACAGTGAAAGGCAATCGAGAACTAAACATATGTGCATTTCTTATTGAATGGCCTAGCACAACGTTCATTGGAATCAAAACAGCCTAATTTTGTCCCTAAAAGCAATATTTAAAATAATTTTTCATGATTACTTGAGTCTGTGGCTATTATTGTGGTTGACAGAATCGATGAATTTTTTCAAGGCATAAAAATCATGAATGTGAGTTCTTTCAGAAGGAATGAAAAGATTTGGGTTTCATCCCATATATTTATGGTATATAAAAGCCTGAAATAAGAGCCCTAAACCAAAATATATTAATTTTTTACACACAGTTTTGTATTAATTTATGACATTTTATTTTTATAGTTAATATGGCGATTGCAATTATTTTTGTATAATTTACGTTGGTGACATTAGTTGTAGAATATCTCGAATATATTATAACAGTTGACAGCTAGTAGAACCACAAAATTTTCAATAGCTTCAATTTCCTTATCGAAAACTGGTAAATGAGTTTATGTTACCAGTGATGAATAGTAGCCTAACTAAAAATTCGTAATGAAGAAGTTTTATTTTATCCATTCGCTTCAGGTTTAAATGCTCAGTGTATTTCTCCAGTTACCAGATAACGTAAATTATATTGTCTACTTTCAGACGTTCAAAACAAACAAAAGATAACGGTAGTTGATATCACAGTAAGGATGATTCCTCTACTCTTCATAAATGTTAACAAAAGATTGCCCTGAGAAGGGATGTGCAAAATATAACAGCAGAGTTAAGCAAGTGTACCTTGTCTTCTGAGTTGAAGGTCATTTAACCACCGGCGAGTGTACCTCGTCTTTTGAGGCGAATGAGATATATATATATATATATATATATATGTATATTCCATCGAATCATATTCTTTTTATTTCTCATGGAACAAAGGGCTGACACAAAATTTCACTTCACTCTAATGATAACAAGTGTTTTCACTTCACTCCAGATATTTCCCATGCTGTTTACATCTTTTTTATCAATCTTTTTTTTTCAGTTTTCCTCGGTTTAAACTTTTCTACTTGCTCCCCGAGGAATACAAACGAGTGCTATTTGTGTAATGCATTCATTGGTTTGTCGGAGTGTATGTCTTATCAATTCCATTTAGGTTTTTTTTATTTCCATATTTACTCCTTTTGGTGTGTAATATTAAATAAAGTTTTATCTGGCAAGGGAACTGTCAACCATTGCATGGCGGTAACCTGCAGATTTTAAGGTGAAGTTTGGCATTTTCGTGTTAGTGATTATGTAGTGATATATATTTTTTTAAATAAATAATAGGAGTCGACTCACCTCATATTTGTAGTTTTCGTCAAGAAAACTACAAATAACTTACGAAGTGAATCGTGCTTATCTAACTCCTATTATCTAAAATAAACGTCATAGTGTCACTTCCTTTAAATATTTTTTTTTTTAATATCTGAAAATAACCTGTGCTTAAAGTATGTAAATCCCATTTCGAGGGTTAAGATTCTTTGCTACAGGCCATTTCTAATATTATAATGATATTGTGAAAAGAAAAATTAATCTCTGAACCAGGAATCGAACCGTGGACATCTCCTTCTCCGTAGAAGTCTGCAGCCCACTACACCATTCTAGACTTGATACAAATATTAACAATTCTTTCCACATAATCAAATCCATAATTCTCGTTTCGTCCGGTGCCAGGTAGGTGTCGCTATCATCGCCAACGGCCGGCTTCGTTTAGAAGTATCTATATTTAAGAATTTTACACCACCACTTTTATAAGCAGTAAACGGTTCGATTCCTGATTCAGACATTAATTTTTCTTTCTTCTTCTTCTTCTTCTACTACAAGGTTTAGGCTATGCAGCCTGTTCCGGCGAAGTTAAAAGTGGAGTCCATCTTCTACGTGGTCGGCCAACATCTCTTGTTCCTCTGGGATTATACAGGAAGGTTCTTTTTGGTATTCTTTCGTTATTCATTCCCATTAAGTGTTCTGTCCATTTCTTATTATTTTCGCTGATTTTATCTTCAATTTTATATATATTTAATTCTTCTCGTATAGTTTCATTCCTTATTCTATCCGCTCTTGTGCATCCTTTCACATTACGTAAAAACAGCATTTCCGCAGTCTGTATCCTGATTTTATCCCTTGATTTCATTATCGAATTTTTCTTTTCACAATATCATTAAAATATTATAATATGATCCATTATTGGAACTGTGTTAAAATAACAGTATTGGAAAATGTTAAAAAAAGGTCATTTGTCTCCACTCTTTTTAACACTGTCTATTAATATTTCTCTTAGACTTTTCAGTGTCACAGTCACATAATATAAACATGATCAACTGTTTGTAACCCATTTCCTCACATTCACATTGCACTCTCCTTAATATTAAAACGGTAGAAATAACGATACACACAAATTTGTGCGTTAGAACTCAAGAATGGGGATGGCAAAATAAAAACTACCTCAAGGGCAAAATCTTCAAGTATGGAACTTTATAACGAAATAAAATCTATCTCGAAAGAATAAAATTTTATGCAGAAATATTCATAATCAATTGAGTTGGGGTTTACTTGATGAAAATCCATATTTATTAATTAAATAAAAATAAAACGTAGTTTTATTTGATTTTCATATTTATTAAGATATAATTCAGTGACAGCTGTTTCGGTACACTGTACCTTTTTCAGACATGTTAACAAATTATGAATTGTGTTCCAACTGATCTAAGCAACAATACAACAATATTTATTTAAATGTTTTAATTTAACAAAGGGGATTCATTCAAATCAAGTTGAGAATTTAACAGTTTTTTACTGCTTTTAAATTTATTAATTTCTACAGCCTCCAAAAGATCTAACTTCTTACCCTTATCACAAATATGTAAAATTTCTAAATTTGGATCGAAACAATGAATAAATTGGAATAGGTGGTTAGCATATTTTGAATATTCTAAATTTCTTTTATATGCTCTCATGTGTTCCTTTATCCGAGAGATAAAAGGTCTACCAGTTTGTCCTATATAGACATTGTCACATGTGCCACACTTCAATTTATATACAAAACAAAAAAAGAAAAATTATCAGGTGTATATAAATTGAAGTGTGACACATGTGACAATGTCTATATAGGACAAACTGGTAGACCTTTTATCTCTCGGGTAAAGGAACACATGAGAGCATATAAAAGAAATTTAGAAAATTCAAAATATGCTAACCACCTATTCCAATTTAATCATTGTTTCGATCCAAATTTTGAAATTTTACATATTTGTGATAAGGTAAGAAGTTAGATCTTTTGGAGGCTGTAGAAATTAATAAATTTAAAAGTAGTAAAAAACTGTTAAATTCTCAACTTGATTTGAATGAATCCCCTTTGTTAAATTAAAAAATTTAAATAAATATTGTTGTATTGTTGCTTAGATCAGTTGGAACACAATTCATAATTTGTTAACATGTCTGAAGAAGGTACGGTGTACCGAAACAGCTGTCACTGAATTATATAATAAATATGAAAATCAAATAAAACTACGTTTTATTTTTATTTAATTAAGAAATATTCATGTGTGTTTGATAATGTTGAATGCTAAATCTGAGTACACAAAAAGTAAAAAAATGTCTTTACTGATTAATTTTCCCATAAATATTATTAAATTAAATAGTCTAATAGAACATAATACAGAAGTGCTACGTGTATAAAATGAAAATATGATTCAAATGAACTGAATACCTATGTATTGCTAAGATAAAAAACATTACATGAAATGAAATATTTAACTCTATACGATGGACTTATTTGACTGAAAGTTGTCTTGACAGCTGAAATCCCTGCTGTATTTTTATAGTAATTACGTTTTATGAATAAAACATTTTGATTACCAGTATTTTGTAAGTATCAAAGTGATTATCAAGAGCTCTAATAAATATTTTATACAACTTGTAAGCCATAATCATTTCTAGAATTAAGTTCTCCAATTAAAATATCATCAATCAATCTTCTATCTAATCCTTTTTATTTTTCAGTTCAGGATGGGCTTCAGCTTCCTTCATAATCCTCCTCCATTCATTTCTCTTCATGACTTTCTTTTTCCATTCCCTAATTTTCATTCAAGGCCACTCTCTAATTACACTGGTCGACAAGGTTTTCTTCACAAGAAATCTGATTAGTAAATCTAGTGCATTTTTTCATACTGAATTCAGATATGTAGTCAGAATGTTTCCATCAGGCACAGTTTTTTTGTGACAGCTACTTTTTTAAAATTGCTTTTAGCATTTTCTTTGACCTGTCATAGGAACCTTTACCTTATATGTAGCGATTTTATTCAAGCTGTATCTTGGGGCTGTCTCTGATGAGCACGGTGAGCGTTTTCATCAGCAAATTTCCACAATGGAAAAGAGGTACCAAGGCAAGTGGAGTTCTAACATGCTGGCTGACAACTGTTGGACCACGAAGAGAGATGTTCCAGATGCAAAATATGTCCGAAAATGACTATCTACCACTTTCTAGGTAAGTCAGAATGAGTTAGAGTTAGATGGATTCTATAATTATACAAAATTATAAAAAATGTAAATGGATATCACAGAAAACTCTTGCCTGATAGAAAAAACTGAAATTATATTTAAATTCAGGATGAAAAATACTTATAAAATCTCATATTTTTATTCTTGTGAAAGGAAAAAAGTTAATTTTTGACGACCAGTGTTATTGTGGCCACCTTTCCCTTTGTCTACTTCTTCTTTTACTTCCTAGCATCACACTATTTAAAATATTTTTGAGTATTGTATTTCTCTTCATTCTATAAACATGTCTTAGCCAACTGAGGTTTGAGTTATTTCATAAATTTCACCGCCTCTGCTGGCACATATTTAATCAATGTTCAAGAAAATAACTAATTCTAAATTCCACAGATTTCAGAACATTGACCATAAAATACACCTGGTCGGTTGATTAAAAATCTGGTTTGGTAATAACTTGATCTATTAATGGAATCATATATTGAAATTGAAGGAATGAAATTTGAAAGAGTTTATAGCTGGTGAATACCTAGGATCAGTAGTGAATGCCACCAATTAGTTTAATGAAGAAACTAATAAGATAATATAGAAAGCAAATATGTTTCATTTTGGTCTGCAAAGGGATTTCAAATGCAAATATCTAACTCGAGATACTAATTACCATTTATGAAAAACACTCAATAAACCTATTATTGATATTTGGTTCTGAAAACTTGGACATTGTCACAAATAATGAGACTTGCAATTTTTTAAATAAATATATTACGTAAAATACATAGCCCAATTCAGGATGCAAATGATTGGAGAATTATATATAACTCAGAACTATAGCAGCTTTATAAATCACCAGATATTATAGCTTCAATAAAAACAAGTATATTGAGATGAGTTGGACACGTACAAAGAATGAATACATAGAGGGTGACACAATCAAAGTCAGATGGGACAAGAGGTCAGCTGGAAGACCAATACTTAGGCCGGTATTTAGGAACCAAGCTTTACGCAAAGAGCCACTCTTTCCCCCTCTCTACGTCGTAGACAGGGGGAAGAGTCGCTCTTTGCGTAAAGCTTGGTTCCTGCTCAGAGGTTTCTCTATGAGTTCTGAATACCGGCCTTAGATGGTTGGATGGAGTTGTTGAGGTTGCAAAGAAGTTTGGCATTTGCAACTGGTAGAAGGTCGCTCATTGACAAAGATGGAGATCTTTCCTGTGAGCAGACGAGGCCCAACTTTTTTTTTTCACTTTTACTCCATATGTTTTGTTGCATTTATGTATATTATAACTCATTAGACTACTATTCTTTCGTTTAGACAAGGATTTCAGAGGATGAACAACATTTGGAATTTGTATTGGCATGCTATAAACAGATTGAACTGAGTTACGTATTTGTGAAATTTAAATGTTCTATTATGCCTCGATGGTATCCAGCGATGAAACGAGGCCTTCCGGCAGCCTGTAAGCAACCAGTAAGCTGGCGAAGCCCCATGTACGTACAGGTGTCGCCTGATGTCTGAAAGCATGGCTGACATCACAACCTAGTAGGCGTGCTCTCCGTCTCTTTCTCGAGCGTGCTAATAACCAATCTATAAGTATTGGTCGCCATACTACTTCACTACAAATATATTGTCACAAAATATAACTTTTGCGAGTTAGAAGAGCGCAACGAGTGACGTAGACGGCCCCGGTATGCGCATGAAGCATTCGGGAGGCTGATCGAAACTGTTTTCATGCTTTCAGATATCTGGCACTCTCTATAACTCCTCTACAAAAACCTAGGATTCCACAATGCACAACTGCGAAAAGTATTTCCATTTATTTTACCACAGATTTTTGACATATTTTAAACTTTGCATTCGTAAGTAATAATAAGAATAAATGCAACGATTACATTATCATAATTATACCATTTTTACATTGAATGTAAATTTCAATTTTTCAATGAGATATAACATTCTCAAGAGGAGATATTTTATTCGTCACCATCATCAATAACTACACCGTATAACCCTTCTGGCCTATTCCGGTTTTTCATTCCACAGCCTTCTTGGTCTTCCTTGGGACCTCTAGCCGTTTCTTCCAGGCTCTTTTGAGTATTCGACTCCCTTCCATTCTACCTAGATGTCGAATCTATTTCGTTCTGTAAGTTTTAACTTTAACTGGGGGCACGCCGTAGCGTAGTGGTTAAGGCACTGAGCTACAAGCCGGAGGGTCGAGGGTTCAAGTCCCGTTGGGGTCAGGATTTTTAAACTGACCCAAACTCTCTGGCGGCACTATGACCCTGGGGTCGACTCAGCCTCTAACGGAAATGAGTACCAGACGCCTGTTCTGGGGGTAAAGGCGGCCGTCACGCAGGGCTGACAACCCGGCTGACATAAAGTGCCGATTGTCTAGAAAAAGTGGGAGCCTTAACCTCCTACTACCCGAAGGGTCTCCGGGCCTGTTGTGGGATCACTCACTTTAACTTTAACTACGAGAGGTGTAATCTACAATTTTAAGCATATTTTCACTTCGCATGTGGTCTTTTAATGAGCATCTTTTAACTGCTCTTAAACATTTAATTTCTGATGTGCTTATTCTGCTTTCATCCATTTTATTCAGCAACTAACATTCACTGCCATTCAAAAATGACGACACAGCCATTGTTTTATAACATTTTTATTGAGTGTACTTTCTTGTTTTGTTTCTTAATGTTCTTGTGATTGTTCCACACATACTTTGAAAGCGCGATATTTTTGTTTGCACGTCTTTATCATAATAATAATAATAATAATAATAATAATAATAATAATAATAATAATAATACTTTATTTATTCTGGCAGAGTTAAGGCCATAAGGCCTTCTCTTCCACTCAACCAGCACAAATGCAAATAAATATTTGACAAATATAGATATACACTATACTAATTATAAACTCTTAAAGATACCATAAATGTAGCAATGTAAATGTCATGTACAAACAACATTTTATAGGGTAATAACAATAATGATACGACAATAATAATAATAATAATTATTATTATTATTATTATATAATCAATTGAGTTGGTGTTTACTTGATGAAAATCCATATTTATTAATTAAATAGAAATAAAACGTAGTTTTATTTGATTTTCATATTTATTATATAATTCAGTGACAGCTGTTTCGGTACACTGTACCTTCTTCAGACATGTTAACAAATTATGAATTGTGTTCCAACTGATCTAAGCAACAATACAACAATACAATATTGTTGTATTGTTGCTTAGATCAGTTGGAACAATACAACAATACAATATTGTTGTATTGTTGCTTAGATCAGTTGGAACACAATTCATAATTTGTTAACATGTCTGAAGAAGGTACAGTGTACCGAAACAGCTGTCACTGAATTATATAATAAATATGAAAATCAAATAAAACTACGTTTTATTTTTATTTAATTAATAATAATAATAATTATTATTATAATTATTATTATTATTATATAAATATGATACATTATACGAGAAACGCCAATTAATATATATACCTTACACTGGATAATAATGAAGACGAGTTTAGACCAAATATGAATTTAGATATCTTTTAAAAGATGCCAATGTCCGGCAGCCCCTTACTTCTTGTGGTAGGGAATTCCAGTTGCGAGAAGTGAATAAGAAATATGATTTCCAAAAAAAAAAAGTTAGAATGTAGAAAATTTAATGTAATTCCAATATTTGTACATATGCACCATTATATTTTTAGAAGAATTCTTCGATTCAATTTTAATATTTTTAAATCAAGATCAATGATCAAACTTATATTTAGAAAGTCTCGGAATCAAACAACATAGTTGATCAATATAATGGAGGTGTTTTCCTCAATTGTAAAGAAAATTGCTGGGAATTGATTTCATTCCAGAATACATCTAACTATAATCACTATTTCCTAATGTCATTAAAATAAATCGGTAGATTTGTATATAAAAATCTAGATAGATAGATCATTGGTTGATTAATGTCTTTGACATCGTCCGATTCCTAATAGCGACTTTTGTCTGTCCATCCAATCTCCTGGTTGTAGATGTTTCTCCTTCATATATAAATATACTCCCTGACTCCAGGAGGTTTTAGGTCTCCCTCTGCTTCGTCTTCCCTCAGGTTTCCATTCCAAAATAGATCTTGGTAGTCGATCCTCTTCCATTCGCTGGACATGTCCGTACCATCTGAATTGCTGAGTTTTAATATAATCTAAAATAGTGTCTTCAATCTTAATTTTCTCCTTTATAACTGAGTTCTCTTCTTGAAATTCTTGCGGCCCTTCGTATAAAATCCATTTCCATTCCCAAAAGGTACTTACTTGTTTTTGTTGTTAATGGCCAAAGTTCTGCTCCATAAGTAATGATGCTTTTAACAATAGTATGATATATATTCATTTTATTTTTATTACTTATATTGTAATAATTAAGAAACATTCAATTTTAAAGACCCAGGATGTAAGGGCATACAGAGGATTATCATGCGGAAGTAATCACTATTTATTGAATGCAAACATAATATTTCCATTCCAAACTAAAAATGACAGGCTAAATAAAACTAAAAATGAAGAGGCAGTTTCCATGACTTGTCAACAACATAAAAATATAACAACATTAAAAATATACAGCTTATTGAATACAATGAAAGATTCTAAAACGCAATATGATAGATGTTAAAGCATCTATAAATATTGAAATAATAACTTTTTTTGATTGCGGATGAGCCCATGTAGGACTACGCAAAGTACTTAGAGGCGTTTCCTTTGAGCCCAAATTTCTTTCATTCTATTGCTATGAGCTTGTTTTCTGTCATCTGTCCAAGTTGTTCCAGTTTTTTCTTCGGTTTGTCCTCTTGGTCAACTTGCCACTTATTCACCTTAATTCTAAATATATCTCTGTTTGGGATATCTTCTTTAGTAATTCCTGCCAATTTTATGTCCTTTTTGACTTCATCAATCCACTTCATAATATCCACTGGAGCTTTACTTCTGTTTTCGTATAATTCCATTATCTGTTTTTTAAGCCTATTTGAGTTCATTCGTTTATTATTATTATTATTATTATTATTATTATTATTATTATTATTATTATTATTATTATAACAAGTGTAACTAAATTAGTATAGTTCAAATTCTTCCCTGTAGGGGAATATTGCCTAAATCTCTGTAAAGGGAAAACATGGGCTTAGTATTATTATTATTATTATTATTATTATTATTATTATTATTATTATTATTATTATTATTATTATCATCATCATTAATTAAATAAAAATAAAACGTACTTTTATTTGATTTTCATATTTATTATATAATTCAGTGACAGCTGTTTCGGTACACTGTACCTTCTTCAGACATGTTAACAAATTATGAATTGTGTTATTATTATTATTATTATTATTATTATTATTTTATTATTATTATTATTATTATTATTAACAATCTCGTTGGCACTAATAGAACTCGTATTCTACTTCCCTCAAATCATGGGAACCCCTAGGTTCATGGCCGCACGGATCTAAGCTCTCCATACATCCCTATCTTAGGCTGCTGTTTTTCCAATCATCCCCTGTATATTCTCCTTCCCTCAAATCATGGTTAATGTTATTCTCCAACCTTATTCTTGGCCTACCAAATTGGCGTTTTGCCTCTGGTTTTCCTAGAATATGCTTCCATGCCTCTATTTCATTCTCCATTCGTGCTAAATTTCCTATGGCAGACTACGAGACTTGACTGTTCTTATTATATCTGGTTTCCTATAAAGATCATGTAGCTCATTGTTTTGTAGTCTTCTCCATTCACCTGTCTGTTCATCTCTCTTTGGTCCAAACAATTTCCTAAGAACTTTATTCTAAAATATTCGTAATCCCCTTTCCTCCCTTAAAGTAAGAGTACATGTTTCGCACCCATATAATATAACTGGTAGAATAATAGTTATTAAACAAATGTATGAGGAAAAAAATAGATAATTTCTAAATCTGGTGTGAAAACATTTGTTTGAAAATGTAGAGGTACATTTGTTTGAAGAAGTTATCTGCAACGATGTCGGAATGAGGAATGCAGGTGTATTTGTATTCAGTTAAGTTACTGGGTCAATGTACCATATAAACTTAGAGAGATCCGTGACATTTCCAGTGCATGTTATTTATATCAAGAATTTAATTATATTTCAAATATTTTTTTTACCAATTTAATCATAAATGGCTAGTGGTGCCGTGCACAATAAAAGAGAGGGTACCTATATTTAAAAAAGACCAACTTTTAAATTTGAACTTTTTTACTATTTAAATGTTTATTTTGAGTCAATTCAACGTCTAGAATCTTTATTAATTAAATAAAAATGAAACGTAGTTTTATTTGATTTTCATATTTATTATATAATTCAGTGACAGCTGTTTCGGTACACTGTACCTTCTTCAGACATGTTAACAAATTATGAATTGTGTTCCAACTGATCAAGCAACAATACAACAATATTTATTTAATTTTTTTTAATTTAACAAAGGGGATTCATTCAAATCAAATTGAGAATGTAACAGTTTGTTACTACCTTTCAATGTATTAATTTCTACAGCCTCCAAAAGATCTAACTTCTTACCCTTATCACAATCTTTGATGTAAATCAGCAGTCTGTACAGGCAAGTTTATTCTAAGGAAACCGTGTAATTGGTACTAAATAACAAATAAATAAATTGGTACTATCGAACCCATATGTTCATGGCCACGCGAATATAAGATCTCCATATATCCCTATTCTGAATTAATGTTTTCCAATCATTTCTGTATAATCTACTTCCCTCAAATCATGGTAGATAGGGACAGGGGGAATCTCGTTAATCCATTCATGCGCGTCACTAATTAGATGACATTTGGCTACCTTAAGAGTTAATTTATTCTCCCACCTCATTCTTGGTGTACCAACTGGGCGTTTTCCTTCTGGTTTTCCTACAAGAAATTTTCATGTACCTCCTTCATTTCCAATTCGTGTTATATGTCCCGCCCATCGCAAGTCTACGAGACTTAACTGTTCTTATTATATCTAGCTCACTGTTATGTAGTTTTCTCCATTCACCTGTCCATTTTTCTTTTGTACAAATATTTTCCTAAGAACTTCATTCTCAAATACTCGTAATATTTTATCCTCCCTGGAATTAAGAGTCCATGTTTCGCATCCATATAATATCCATCCATCCATGGTAATTCTGTCCGAAGGCAGGTATTTCACTGCAATCATAGCATTTTCATGCTATGCTTGCAGCTTTACTAGGCAATTATAGGTGTGGTAGCTTCCCGTTGCTTTCCACACCGGTGAAGGATGGTGATAATGATAAGGATGATGATGATGATGATGACCATATGATTTCGGGGACTGTTTGGGCCTTAAAGTTTTCCTGACATTTGTCTTACAGGTGAGGAAAAAAACCGATAAAAACCTCACCCAGAAAAACTGCCCCGACCGGGGATCGAACCCAGGCCCGCTGCTTGACAAGGCGGCACGCTACCTCGAGACTACAGCGTTGGACCCATATAATATAATTGGAAGAATAATAGTTTTATATATTTTCAGTTTAACGTTATTTGAAAGAAGTTGGGACGACAAGATCCCTGTAATGTAAAATAGCACGCATTTCCAGAATTGAGCCTATGTTTAATTTCTTTGTGCATCTCATTCCTATTTATATTGTTTCAAATAAAGTTCAGTTTACTTAAAATGCTGTGATTTGTTTCGTATAATGTATATTAATACTACCTTTAGGATATATTTTTGTATGTACATTGTACGTATTGTACATAAAGGGCAGTGGTTTTACTTCCCACTGCGAGGGAACAATATAGAACAATAAATACGTACTTATATACGTAGGCCTACTTTTATTACTGATTGGTGTCATAGCCTGCTGTAGCCGCGAGGAGGTTTACGGCCAAGTGTGCAATGTTAACCAAAACTTTTCAACCTCTATACATCGATTTCTGCGAATTGGATTATAATTTATTTTAATAACAAGTGAACCAAATTATTTCGAATAAATAAATAAATAATATTTTAATTAAACATACTGGCGGCCGAATTTTAATAGCAACTCGGCAAAAAATATATTCAGTAATTCACACTTTTATGAAGAAAAAAATTGATTTTGTTCATCCACTCGATGAACGTAGCAATCTTGCAGCCGGATCTCGGACTAATTGGGGAAAAACTATTTAAAAAATCAACGCTTTTAAATTTAAATATATTTTGTAAAGCTAATATGCATATTTAGTAACTATTTTTCATAAGTAATGCCACGAGTGATTTCCAAATTATCGATAAATTCACGACTCACGAAGTGAGGAGTGAATTTATCTAGAAAATCTGGAAATCAAGAGTGGCATTTGTTAGGACTATTTAACGAATAAAATTAAGCTGTATACTCACAAATCATTATTCAACTATAGTTATTTTAAAATATTTATATATTTAAAGTAAACAGCGATGTTTGAAAACAAATGAGAAACGATTGGTACGCTTCATTTGTTCGATCACTGCAACCAGATCATAATATTATTTATTGCCAAAAGATCGCAATGTTGTAAGAATGTATCCTAGTGGGGAAATTTATAACCAACGTTATAGGTATTAATTAATTTCTGATGTCCTATTGTAAATATGTCAATTATATTTTTCTGTGTCATTTCCTGGAAAATAATTCGTTTAAGAAAGTGCAAACAGTGTTTTTTTTTATGGTATACTCAATTGTTACAAATGTTTTTATATTATCTCTCGTATGCGCTACGTGTTGACATTCATGCACTATGTACACAATCTGGTAGCCGTATTTCTTAGAGAGTCAGTCACTGCAAAATAATGCTATGACTTATTCAGAATGTTAAAAGGAGGTGCTTTCTTTATTATGATAGACTTTAGTTGGTAAATTTTAGGCGAAACACGACTTTGATTGGTTGTAAATAAAAACGCATTGAAATGTGATTGGCCATTGACTGTCATTTGGGGCATGAGTTAAATAGTCATATAAAATTTCTTGTATAGTAGTGTCAAAATTATATTAAAATTAATAATCAATTGAGTTGGTGTTTACTTGATGAAAATCCATATTTATTAATTAAATAAAAATAAAACGTAGTTTTATTTGATTTTCATATTTATTATATAATTCAGTGACAGCTGTTTCGGTACACTGTACCTTCTTCAGACATGTTAACAAATTATGAATTGTGTTCCAACTGATCTAAGCAACAATACAACAATATTTATTTAAATTTTTAAATTTAACAAAGGGGATTCATTCGAATCAAGTTGAGAATTTAACAGTTTTTTACTACTTTTAAATTTATTAATTTCTACAGCCTCCAAAAGATATAACTTCTTACCTTTATCACAAATATGCAAAATTTCAAAATTTGGATCGAAACAATGATTAAAATATGCTAACCACCTATTCCAATTTAATCATTGTTTCGATGCAAATTTTGAAATTTTACATATTTGTGATAAGGGTAAGAAGTTAGATCTTTTGGAGGCTGTAGAAATTAATAAATTTAAAAGCAGTAAAAAACTGTTAAATTCTCAACTTGATTTGAATGAATCCCCTTTGTTAAATTTAAAAATTTAAATAAATATTGTTGTATTGTTGCTTAGATCAGTTTGAACACAATTCATAATTTGTTAACATGTCTGAAGAAGGTACAGTGTACCGAAACAGCTGTCACTGAATTATATAATAAATATGAAAATCAAATAAAACTATGTTTTATTTTTATTTAATTAATAATTAAGATTAATATTGGAAAAATTATTTTTTGCTTCCCCTGTAAAATTTTATTTTTATGACTTACTCATGTCAATGCCTCAATACTGGGTGAACAATCTTCCGATCTCTGTGTGGATGTGAAGCAGCAGCTAAAAGACCTTCTAGACCTGAGTTTTAAAGCACTACATGAGATATAGTATGGAGTTTAAAATAAATAAAATACTCTTATTTATTTTTACAAATCAATTTATTGTATCACAAACAGATATTAATAACATAGTATAAACATGCAGAAATAAAACATTGCCTCAGTATACCATATTTTAATGCTACTTTAAACACTTATTTTTGGAATTCACACTATGAGGTGCATTCATTTAGGTAACATTTTTTATCACTCACCTCATATTATTCTTCTTCTTTAACTATAAACTAGTATAACTGATTTGATTTCTTTTTTATTTCCTCATTTTTATTAGGTCTAAATCAATCTACTGATGCTGTAGTCATTTTTGGGTGCTAATTAGACCTAATAAAAATGAGGAAATAAAGAAGAAAACAAATCAGGGATTTATCAGATTAAATGTGACGAATGTGAGAAATTCTACATAGGAAAAACTGTCCCAAAAGTTTTCTTGGAGACACTCAAATGTTCCGCTTTTGGGATGCTTTGTCAATGTATTTATGAATGGCGACTTTCGTTTTGTTCTTTATTATGTAATTATAAATATGAACGTTAGAAAGTGCCAGATGCATGACCATGATGCAAAGTTTGGTCTATAATCTTTGTTCTTTACTCTCATGTATTTGTAACTGGTACATTTTTCAAATTGTCAATCCATGGTCAGTGCAGTCAAAGTCCTACTGATTCTGGTAATTTGGCGGTGGAGAAATACAATTTTAACTTAGATGAAAGAGATTTAGTTAGTGGATTTTATAAATATTTTTAAACGCTAATAAACAATGACTTTAGTGGTTTTTTGATTAATGTGGCTGATTAATTTTAATGGACAACAAAAAATTAGCATAACTTATATGTGCAATTTGTTTCATACAATTTTTTTTAACTTCCTTTTATATTTTGTTAATGTCGCACCTTTTTATAAAATGTCCCAGGTTTTTCCTTTAATTTTTTTTTTTTTACATGTCCGCTTTTACATCGAAAGTTTTATGGACACTCTATACCAAGGGCATGTCCAAAAATATTATCTGCAGCTTTTAAACTGCAAGGTTTTAAAATCCAGGACCAAATATTTCAGTTAAACTACAGAAATCTATTAAAACCTGGTGGACTGGATATCCCTTACAACCTGCGGTCTGCACCATGCCCTGTCACACTCCACACTGTTCTATTCAAGCAGATATGTTCATCTGCTTTGCAGATTCTGGCTTCAATTTCTGTGTCTTGCAGTTAAATGCAGCAGATACATTTTTGGACACAGCCTAAGTACATCACAAAGCTACTCTGTGATAAAATTCAAGGTAGATTTCAGCAAGCAATGGTTAACAGTTCCCTTGTTAGTTTCAATTTTACTAAACAATTATATTGGATTGCACTACTATCATTCTTCCATACAACAGAGAAACAATCAGTATGCCCTAATGTGACAAGCTGTAACCATCTGAAATACAGTCCGTTCTGTCCAGTCCAAGTTCAATTACATTTTATGATAATTTATACATTTATTAGAAACTGGTATTATTATATCAGCTTTTTTTAAATTTGTTGTGATATGCTTCTTTTGCAATATTTGCAAGTTGTTCAGCCATGTTGTAGCCAGTCTTCTGAACCATTCCATAAAAATATCCTTCTGTATTTAGCATTAAAACATGTGGATGATCAAACTCAACAGCTGATCCTGCTTCCATGACAAGAACTTTATCAGAATCCATGATGGTGTTGAGACGATGAGCCACGGTGAGCACAGTGCACTCAGAAAACTTTGTTCGAATAGTTTTTTGGATGAGAGCATCCGTTTGTGGATCCACATTAGCTGTGGCTTCATCTAGCATGAGGACTTTATTGTTACGAAGAATAGCGCGAGCAAGACATACCAATTGTCTCTGTCCAACACTAAAGTTACTTCCCCGTTCTGCGACTTGCATTTCCAAACCAAGATTATCATTAATAGATTCTTTCAATTCAACTTGCTCAAGGGCATGCCATAACATGTAATCAGGATACAGATCAAATGGATCAAGATTTCGTCTAAGAGTACCTGAAAACAACACTGGGTCTTGTGGAATGATTGACACATGCTTTCGTAGATCATGCAGTCCTATAGTTCCTGTATCTATTCCATCTATTCTGATTTCACCTTCTATATTTGCTAATCGAAACAAAGCAGCTATGAGCGATGATTTGCCAGCACCTGTTCTTCCAACAATTCCAACTTTTTCTTTTGGATGAATTGTAAAATTTAGGTTCTTTAAGACCGAAGGATTACCAGGTTCGCCATATCTTAAATAAACCTTTATGAAATCTACTCGACCTTCTGAAGGCCATTTCTTTAGTGGTGGTTTATCTGCAGGAGCTTCAAGAAGTGGTTCTTCTTTCAGATTCCTATATTCAACTACACGTTCAACTGACATCATCTGGTTTGCAACTTCGGCTGACTGTCTAATTCCCCACGGCATCATTCCTATTAATCCCAGAGACTGTGTGACAGCAAGGCCAACACTACCACCACCAAAAGCTTGTTCAAGTACAAGAAAGCTAAATGTCACAAGTGTAATATATATAACAGACATCGTGTCCAAGGAAAATCCAAAAGCTTGACTTGTTGTAATATACATATACCAAGCTGATGAGTGTAAGTCTTGATGTTTGTCAAATTCTTCACGTAGGATGCCCTGTGCTCCATAAGCACGAATGGTAGTAAGTCCTTGCAATGTGGCATTTAAGTAAGTGAACACAGGACTCTTGGCAATCCCTTCAAGACGTTTCACATTTTTAGACGTTTTCAGATAAATTACACGAACCCAGAAGAAAAATGCACCCATTACAACGAGGGGAATTAAAAGGTATGGATTAACCGATACTATAACGAGAATACTACCTATTATCGTCAATATAATCTGGGATGCATCCAGAACTGCTTTAGGTAACAGCTCGTCTACTGATCCCATATCTTTTGAAAATCTATTCATAATTCGTCCTGAAGGATTTGTATCAAAAAAGTGCATGCTTGTACGAATCACACTGTTGAACATAGATTTGTGAAGTTCAGATGAACAAATCATACAAATTTTGTAAAATATAAAAGATCGCGTAATTGTTACTATGAATAGCAGAGAGACAATGCCAGTGTATATGTAAATATAAGTGTACTGACCTAGAAGCCCACCTAATATTTCTTTAGCTTCTTCATTATCAGTTTCCAAGAAAATTTTATTTTCATAATATGCACGATATTCCTCCTGTGTTGTCCAATATGACAACCACCAATCAGTAAAACTTGCAGCTGTTTGAGCAACTAAGAACATCAAAATGAGAATAAACATGACACACAAATTAGCACCTGAAGTAAAATATTCAATATACACAGAATGTTTCAGAGTACCTTTGGAGGAAGCTTCAACATTGGCAGGTGCGGCCTTTTCTTCTTCTTCTTCTTCTTCAGCCATTTTAGATGTTTTGACAGATGACTTACTTCTAGTAGACAATCGAGATATTTGTCGCAACAAAGTATGTATTTGGCCATTTGCTTCACGTTCTGATTCAGGTTTGTCTTCAGACAAAATTTCACTTGATTCTGTGTTATTATCCAAACCAAGTAATTGTGCATACTCAACTTCACTTCCTACTAGATCTTGGAACGTGCCTTGAATTTCTATAGCTCCATCATTCATAATAATAATCAAATCTGCATCATGAAGATATTGTAATTGATGAGTAACCAAGATGCGAGTTTTGTTTTGTAGATAGGAAGAGATGCACTCATTGAAAAGGTGTTTACCAACATGTGTATCCACAGCGGACAAGGGGTCATCTAATAAATAAATATCAGCATCATTGTAAATTGCTCGTGCAAGATTAACTCTTGCTTTCTGTCCTCCAGACAAAGAACAACCTCTTTCTCCTACCAGTGTTAAATCACCATAGGGAAACTGTTTGAAGTCTGTTTCTAATGAACAAACTTTTACAACTTTATTGTATCTCTGTCTATTAAATGATTGCCCAAATGTAATGTTCTGTCGAATAGTGGAAGCAAAAACCCAAGGTTCTTGTGATGCATAAGATAGTTTTCCATTTATATTTATGTTCCCACTTGTTAGAGGAAGTTCGCCTAGAATTGACTGTAATAATGAGCTCTTACCTGAGCCAACCTGCCCAATAATTCCAATCAGAGCACCACGTTTAGCTTTAAGATTAATTTGTTTCAATGTGTTATCACTGCTTCCTTTATACCATTTTGCTGTAATGTTATCTAACACCACTCCATAAGTATCATTTAATTTTAAACCAGTATCTTTTTGTGGTGAATGAATCTCTTCGAACTCTTCCAACATTAGATACTCTTCCAAACGTTTTATTGACACAAGAGTTTCTGCTATCTCAGCAACACCTCGTACAAATTGCATCGACATGGTAAAAGCTAATGTAGTGAAATAAGACTGGTAAACAAACACTTTATCAGCAGTCAAACTGTTTCCGAAAAATACCAAAGAAATTAGAGTTCCATACATTGCAAGTCGAATTGTCGTAATTTGAAAAGTCATGAACAGTCCACGGATATAAGATGTTTTTATCA
This sequence comes from Diploptera punctata, assembly GCA_030220185.1. Classification (NCBI taxonomy): domain Eukaryota; kingdom Metazoa; phylum Arthropoda; class Insecta; order Blattodea; family Blaberidae; genus Diploptera; species Diploptera punctata. The sequence continues at coordinate 1,177,461 of JASPKZ010003448.1, read as the reverse complement.
CCACATCCAATTCAGCTTTTCTAGCAAGACTTACTAAATAGGCAAATGGTTTCTCCCAAGCGTACATCTTTATTACCTGGATACCGGATATGATTTCATCCATGAGTCGAACACGCTCATCTGTTCTGATTGCTGTCTTTCTTCTGTAAATGGAAGTCAGTTTTCCAGTGTACACTTGTGTTGGTACTATCAGAAAAACAATACCAATGCCTATCAGAGCAGAGAATCCAGCACTTGACCACAGCAGATACAAGATTATACATGCAGAGAGTGGAGCAGTCCACATGGCATGAATGAATATTGACACCATATCAAATCGACTGACATCATTGGATAACAGGTTCACGACTTTACCAGATGCAGTTTCTCCAAGAGCAGTACGACTCAATCGCAATGATTTTCTGTAGATTATAGAACAGCATGCAGCCCGCACTCTCATACCAACATGAAAAGCACCAAGTGTGAAATGATTAATCATTAACATGCTAAATATTGAAAGTAACACAAGTCCTCCAGCATACAAATAAGCTTCTTCTTTTTCCATATCACTTTCTGGCTTGAAATATTCTAGCAGTTTTCCTAAAAGAAACGGTTGAGTTAATCTTATTCCTATATCATTAATAACGTGACATAGTCCCAATATTGCATATTCCCATTTAAAAGCTGATGCAATTGCCTTCAATAAGCTTGGTTTCTTTTTCTTGACTTGTTGTTCCCATTTCACATCCAGTCTGTCACCCAAATATTCAGATTTATCTGTTGTTAATGGATTGTAGAGATCCTCCTCTGCTAAATTTTTGCGATAACCTTTTTTGAACAAATCTATTGTCCACCAGAATGAAAGAACTGATAGAAAATTTGCATTTTCTCTAGGGTTTGGTTTATCTTGCTTCCTTCCTGTGTCCATTTCTTTCTGTTCGGTTGTTTGTATAAAAACTTCAACAGATCTCACTCTTCTCAAAGTCAAAAAATAACTGAAGAAGTAAAACTATATTCTACTATTATAAATAGTCTTATCAATGGTAGTGAATGCAGTGTTTCTTTTATCATCTTCCTGGACAAACAAAGATAACAATGGTACAACAAATCTTTAATTACTTGCAGAATTATCTCAAAGTTTCTGAAAGTCATTTTATTTACATATTTTATAATCGTTCATTTATATCCCTTCAATGACTCAATCTTTTTGCAGCAGAGAGGGAATAGTAACATATATTCTAAAAATATGAGAGTCACTGGATAAGTTCTGAGATATGTAACATGAACCATGGACAGCGTCGGTGAACAAGTGGTTATGATCGTTGTCTCTGGTCCCGGGGGAGCGGGTTCAAACCCGGCTGGGATGGATGGACTTTTTAGGATCGAAAAATCCAAGGAGAAACTTCTCTGGGAGGGAGTTAAGCCGTGGGTCCCGAGTCTGAAGATTTTCAGGCTTGTAAAAAAACCTTAAGCCTGATTAAAGAGCCCTCTAAAAAAATTATCGACTTTCTTCTGCCTACTAGATGTCACATTCTGTCGGTAAGTTAAGCGCATACCATTCATGACATCTTTAGGAAAATAAGCTTAACTAAGATAAATAAATTGTAATGTTTCATATCTCTCATCATAGTCTAATTAAGCAAATATAAAGAACAAAAAGAACTCACGGTTTGAAAAAATTCACATTCAGAAAAGCAAGAAAGAAAAACTTATGAACTTCGAAATTCCTGCACATTCTGACTGGATACGGAGGTTTATCGGTCCACCAATAGAGGGAATAGGAGGTTTTTCTTCCGATCGACATAACATCAGTCGTCAAGATGGTACCGAAGTTGAAGCTGCTATGGCTTTGAAATCGCGATACACTTAGAAGACTGGGTATGAGGTGAGGTATGGAACATTTTAATTAATTTTAAATTAAACCTCATGGAGATTTATTACTACAAAAGTTAAAGGTTAATTAAATTAACTTGGTCTAGTAACTCCTAACAAAGGAGAGGCAAAATCCCAACATTGGATTGATATGCAATTCATAAGTGCACAATTCCACTTTTTGGCACCTTCAATCTCTTTTACTATATCCTTTTCTACATTCATAATATTGAAGCCATGACTTTCATAAGTGCACAAGTCCACTTTTTGGCACCTTCAATCTCTTGTACAATATATTTTTTTACACTTAATACCTTATTATGAATGTAGAAAAGGGTATTTTACAAGAGACTGAAGGTGCCAAAAAGTGGACTTGTGAACTTATGAAAGTCATGGCTTCAATTGTAGATGTAAAATTTGAGATCTGATTTAATTTTCACGCCGTTTGCATATTTTCAAAGTATTGTCCAGCATATTCTTTACACTTCTAATCAATGATTTGGTTGTGTATATTAATTAGCTTATTTAAATGACAGTAATAGCTTTATTAATTTAATTCTTTACACACTTGCATCTTCTGAAACCATTTGTAAAAGCAGTATATCACTCATTCTACTATATACAGGGGTTCACAAATGCTCTTTCGGGTTTCGAACACGTGTAACTTGCATTTAAATAAACTTACAAACATGAAACTAGTACTAATGGAAAGAGAAACTCACAAGGTTTTGGTTACAGTACCTTAGAAATGTTCAATGTGAGCTCCGTTGGTAACACGACACACATCAAGCCTGTAGTCCGTTTACACCCAGGAACGTTGTTGCATATCATGGTCAACTGTTTCGAGGGCTGCTGTGATGCGCTCTCTTAGATCAAGGACAGTGTGCGCAAGAGGTGGATTGTACACAAGATCTTTCACATAACCCCACAAAAAGAGGTCAAGAGGTGTGAGGTCTGGTGAATGCGGAGACCAAGGAAGAAGTTCTTCATCGCCATTACCAACACAACACGGCCAATCCATCGGTTTGGTGGCCTGGTGTTGAGTTCCAAACTGACTTCATTATGAAAATGAGGGGATGCGCCGTCCTGTTCAAAGCTCACGTTGGGTATTTCCTTTTAGAGCTCCCTACTAGCTGCAATGGTTGATTTTTTAGGACTACGTGTAAAAGATTCACGAATCCGGTCTACAGTTGCCTCACTTACAGCCGGGTGTCCAGAAGATTTCCTCCTACAGATGCACCCTCTTGTCGTAAAATCAGAGTACCACTTACGAATTGAAGAACCACTGGGTGGAAATTCACCAAATCTTGTTCGAAAATATCGTTGAACAACAATTACAGATTGATGAACATGATAATCGAGAACACAGAACGCTCGTTTATCCCCTATACCAGCCATTTTCTCGCTTTCAACAATACGCAATGTTGTATGTAATTATAGGCCATTGTTGCCAACTGTGATACTATAACTAAAACTTTTTGAGTTTCTCTTTCCATTAGTGCTACTTTCATGTTTGTAAGTTTATTTAAATGCAAGTTACATGTGTTCGAAACCCGAAAGAGCATTTGTGGGAACCCTGCACTTTATAGCAATAACTAGGGCAAGGCATTTAATGACCTATAAATTGGTAAAAAATGCAAAATAAAAAATGCATTTATGACCTAAAAATGCAAAAAATGACCAATAAAATAAAAAACGACGAATAAAAAGTTAAGAATTACCAATAAAAATACTATGTATTAGATTAAGTACTCACTTGATTACTGAATTACATAAACTTTAACTTAACATCAAAATATTAAAAGAAAAGTGTTAAAAAATACATATTACAGTAATTTTTATTGCAAAAAATCCATTTCAATTACACAATGCACACTTTTGCTTAGAATGTTCTTTATTCAGGCTTAAGGGTATTTTATGAGCCTGAAAATCTTCAGACTTCGGATCCATGCCTTAAAGTCCTTCCTAAAGGACTTGTTCTTTGGAATTTTCCATCCTAAAAAAATTCATTGACTCTGGCCGAGTTTAAACATGCAGCCCTTGGCAGAGTATTCACTGCAGAGATGTTTTCTTCTGTCACATTGTTAATGGCCTCCCATTTGTCTCCTCATCTTAAAGGGCTGTTCTCCACCTCGTAAATTCAGAACCATTGCATGTGAAGAAGTAAGGGCTCCCTGTTGTTCAAATGATTGTGACTCATTTAAACTGCACTTAAAATTATTGATGAGTTGGAATACATGACAATGTTGCGCAAAAGCCAATGAAACCAGATCTGCATAAAAATCAAGAAATATGAGGTGAATCAAAATAACCAACTCATTAATAATTGAAATAAATCTCATGGTGTTATTTCCTTCTTGTATGCCCATGTTTTCCTTAACAGAGATTTAGGCGCGCTCCCCCTACAGGGAAGAATTTGAACCAAAACTAATTTAGTTACACTTGTTTTTGTATAGATGTCATTTGTGTGGTCCGTGGTCAGCGTTCCGCCTCGTACTGACATCTAGGAAACCAAGGTAGTACTAGGACGGGAAAATTCGGTAAATTTTGTTTAGAGGCCTTTCATTCAGGCTTAAGGACCTTTTACGAGCCTGAAAACCTTCAGACTCGAGACCCACGGCTTGAAGTCCCTCCCGGAGGACTTGCTCCTTGGATTTTTTCATCCTAAAAAATCCATCGACCCCGACCGGGTTTGAACCCGCGACCCTCGGGACCAGAGTCAAGGAGCATGACCACTAGCCCATCGCGGCCGATGGTGTTATTCCCTACATATATTAAATAAATAAATAAATAAATGTCAACTCGTGTCAAACTCAGGGTCGGATCGAGGGATGAAATGAGATGAGTCCCTATTTATAGAGGTCTGTGAATAACAAGGGTGCCAGCTGACCACGCCTGATGCACCATCACAGGGGCGGATGAACGAAATGAAATGAAATTGATGAGATGAGTATGGAGAAACGAAATTGTGGCAGAGGAAAATGGGAGATACCCTCGGAAAATCCTGCCCTAGCTCCGTTTTGTGCACCACGATACCCACATGGAGTGTCCGAGACACGATCTTGGAACCCCAGCAATGAGAGGTGAGCATCTAACCGTTTTGCCATAGAGCTGCGTATATATAATAAATAAATGCATTTTAAAATTGTATCAAATTGCAGCACAAAAATGCTTCCTCTCCAAACTCAAAAGTGAATTGCTCCGAGACAACTGAAAAAAATACTTTGTACCTGCTATGATTTTGACATTCAAAGATTGGACTTTCAAGTGGTATTGTGATTAACTGACTTCCTGACGTCATACTTACGTGTCTCAAAAATTATCTAGTGACCCACAGGTAAATAAGCATGAATTTATAACATAAAAATCAATTTCAATACTTACTTGTAAGTTCATTTTATTTTTGTTCCATTTCCAATACATAAGTAAATGGCTTATATGATAACATTTTTCTCTCTGCTTTTTGGAGCATGGGGATTGCATAAGAGAGAGAAAAATTTCCATTTAAATTGAGATGCCTAAATAGCTCAGTGTCAGAGCACTAGTATGTAAAACCAAATATCTTGGCTTCAAATCCCAGTTTAGACATACATTTTTTCTCTTCAAATATAATTTGTTCTTCAATTAGAAGTGATAAATTAAAAATAACATTGGAAATAAATAATGTAATGAAGCAAGCATTAATCCTAACATTCCACGTTCCTAGAACATGTCCCTATGTTTGAGCTTTTGGCATGGATTCCCTGAAGTAGTCCCCGCCTGGAGAACCGAATGAAGGACTATTTGACCTCCGGAAAATTTTACCCCAGTTGAACCCATGTCCGCATTTCTTGACGTTTGTATTTTTACGGTGAAACATCGTTACTCTTTCGACCAAGGTAATTTTTTCGTCTGGCTTATCACCTTCGACCAGTCCGGCATGGAAACCCTAACGACAGCAACGAAAGACTTGCATGAAAGCTTCTTGTAGGAAAGCCAGAGGGAAAAAGCCCAGTTGGTAGACCAAGAATGAGGTGGGAAAATAACATTAACTATGATTTCAGGGAAGTAGATTATACGGTGAATGATTGGAGAGCATTAGCTCAGGATAGGGATGTATGGAGAGCTTATGTCCGCGCGGCCATGTGCCTACGGGTTCCATAGTGCCAGTGAGTAAGTAAGCAAGCATGCATTAGTAAACAAAGTATTTCCACTCATGTATATATTGTAAAAATGTAAAATCAGTTCTTCCCTATTGTTGCGAAACATGGAAAGAGAAGCAACAAATAAAAAGTTGTAGACCTTTGTAAACAGATGTCTGAGGCATATTTTAAATATAAGATGGCCAGAAATAATATAAAATGAAGAACTGTGGACAAAAACCAACCAATTTCCAATATGTCACCAAATAAAACAAAGAAAGTGGAATTGGATAGATCACGCATCGAGAAAACCAGAATCGAGAAGATTGCACTAGATTGGAATCTGCAAGGAGTAAGAAAGAGGGGACGACCTAGGAAAGCTTGGAAGCGATCAGCAGAGGAGAAAGCAAAGTAAAGAGGGAAAAGCTGGAAACAAGTGAAATGGCTGGCTGGAAGCAGAGTACACAGGTGGAACTTTACTGCTACCTTATGTTCCATTTATGAATTACAGAAATGAATAAAGTAAAATATGAGGTACTGGTAAGATTAGTTCTCTGCTATGAGAGCAAGGACTGGAACCTGTGAAAAAGTCATCTAAATAGAATTGAAGCTAGTGAGATGAAGTTCATGCCCAAATAGCAGTTGAGGAAACAATGACAAGTTTGAGGAATTGAATGTAGTGCTCACAATAGATTACATCCATCAGTATCAAGAGAACTGGCGTCAACTTGTGTACTGTATTTCGTTTAGTTGTTTCTTGACTCACCTCATACTTCTGAACTCCCTCCCATATCTAGATTTCGTCACTGTATTTGTGAAATTCTCAATGCTGTTCACGTTCACAACTGACGTCCAATGGTCTCCTCTCCTGCAGACTGATCTCCGTGCCATCTGATGGCTGACCGACGAATTTCCAAATCAATCCCCTCTCCTTATCACCGAGTATTTCAAAATTCATAGTTGTGTTTTTATTCTTGCATATGTAATTTTTTCCCCAAATTGTGAGTTCCTTCGGTTTTTCCAATTGTTTAAGTAATTTTGTTTTGGTTTCTATTCTATGTTTTTCTGACCAGGCATGTGCAGCTATTGCAGATTTTTCTGTTTTTTTTTTTTTTCATTTTTAACATTTCTGAGGTGTTCCTTTAATCTTGTATTTAGACTCCTTTTTGTTTTTCTTATGTATATCCTTTCACAATCTTTACAATTAATTTGATAATTTCCCGTTTTTTTGCAGTCTTCAATCTTTTCATTTTTGTTGGTTTTTACTAAATTACCCACATTGTAAACATTTTTCGGTGCTAAATTCGTATTTGACAAGTTTAAAAAATCTTCAACAAATTCAACATTAAATTAGCACCGAAAACTGATTACAGTTTAGGTAATTTAATAAAAACCAACAAAAATGAAAAGATTGAAGACTGCAAAAAATCGGGAATTTATCAAATTAATTGTAAAGATTGTGAAAGGATAAACAAAAAGGAATCAAAATATAAGATTAAAGGAACACCTCAGAAATGTTAAAAATGAAGAAACAGAAAAACCTGCAATCGCTGCACATGCCTGGTCAGAAAAATATAGAATAGAAACCAAAATAAAGTTACTTAAACAATTGGAAAACAAAGGAGCTCACAATTTGGGAAAACAATTTACATATACAAGAATAAAAAATACAACTATGAATTTTGAGATACCTGGTGATAAGGAGAGGGGATTGATTTGGAAATTCGTTGGTCAGCCATCAGATGGCGCGGAGATCAGTCTGCAGGAGAGGAGACGTCAGTTGTGAACGTGAACAGCATTGAGAATGTCACAAATGCAGTGACAAAATCTAGATATGCGAGGGAGTTAAGAAGTATGACGTGAGTCAAGAAACAACTAAACAAAATTAAAATAAACCTCATAGTGTTATTTCCTACCTACATAACTTGTGTACTGTATGTCCAGATCCAGGATTCCTAAGGTAACTTTAAGGTACCAACCAAATGGTAAAAGATTTTAAAATGATTATGAAGTTACATAATGAGGTTTAATTTAATATTTGAGTTTGTATTTTTTAACATTCTGAAGAAGTAATTCTTTGTCCCAAGTTGTGGCGACGTTTTGAAGCAGCTAACTCTCTTCATGCCCGATGTCGTAGTAACATTTTGAAGTATTAGTGTCCCAAAAAGAATTACTGGTTCAGGTTGGGTTTTATTTTCGGTAGAGCCGGATTCTTGTCTTAGGGTCGGTAGTTGGTACACAGGATAGGAAAACACTTCACAATCACTGAAAACTGTTTCTTGTATAATTGTAAATTTATTTACTATTTAATTTCCCAGCAGATCAAGTAAATATAGGTGGTATTATTTTTCACCGTCAATTAAAATTCAATAATTTTCTTTTCTTTTCTTGAATCAACTATTCTTCTGGTATTAAATATCACATTTTATCAGGAGAGCTGTTATTGCTTCTATCCTTGATGAAAGTTATATGCTGAATGACTAGTGTAATTCTGTTATAATTTTAAAGAACATTATTACATCACATGATGTTATGTTTTAAATTTTATTGGTTAATATGTTTAAATTTGATTTGTTAAATCAAAAAGTTAATTGTTTTACATCCAATCAGAATTTAGTATACTTTTATTTAAAAATAGTAAGTTAAGCAGGCGTTCTTATTACAGTTATAACAGAAAGCTTTATATTTCTGACAACAATGACATAAAACACAATTTTAAAAGCATTATTTAGAAAGACTGTTATATAATACAATTTCTTTAATTGTTACTGAGACATTTTTATTCAACAATGAACAACAATTAATTATTTAGATGTTTTTCTTTATTTAAGTTATATTTAAATATTAAAAGAATTTTAAAGTGCAAAATTATTAACTTTAACTTCCATATTTATTATGATATTAAAATCCTGCTATAAAATGTCCCTGATGATTTTTATTTTGTTTCGGCTAGGAAGAACAAAAAAAGAAAAAGATCATTCCCCAAGAAATATTAATTTAATTAATCAATTTTAAATTAACTTATCTGCTTGGAATATATATTCATTTACATATACATACAATGAAATTAACACTTTAAATATTTTTATTTTTCCTGAAAGAGAAAAACATTACATTGACAACAATGTTATACATTTTTCATTATAGAACACTGAATAACAAAATTACATACACAATATTCTGCTTCAACATATCTTTGTTACATTCATTTCACATCTTCTGTTTTACACAATATATCATTCTCTTTTCAGCAACATATTTTAATTTTTTCTCTTAATAGAAAATAACTTGTCTTTTACTTTACACATCTCAGTCTTCATTTTCATTGGATCTCACGCTACATATCTCAGATTTTTATTTTACATTACTTATCTCAACTTCTTTTTCATTGGATCTCACGCTACATATCTCAGCTTCTTAATTAGGGATACAAGTTTAGAATCAAGTCGTCTGCATGTTTTCTAATGCTAAGCGGAATCGGTCTGCTTTTGATCTTAATCGGTTCATGTTCTGTGACCTTGAACGAGTATTCAAAACAATTGCACAATCCAGGCTTCTTTGAGAATGCATTTTTATTTTTCATCAAAACATCATATAATCTACCTTTCTGTTGTTCTGAAATTCCATGTGTATTGGCTACCTTATCTCTTATCTGTTGGCAAAAATCGTCTTCCTCGTCATCTACCATGCACATGAGAAGAGGAATTTCTTTGTTTTCTATACAATCAGCACATTCATCATCTACACACTTATAATCATCAATATTATTTAATAAATATTCAACTGTGGAATTATCACACAGGAATTCATTATTATACACATGAATATCTTCATTCATGGTTTCTTGGGTCAAATCCCCATCTTCATTATTTCTATCACATTCTTCTACATTTATGTTTTCAATGAAAATGTGCTCCTCTTTTACCAAATTTTCTTGTCTACTAATATTCTGAATCTCCTCAAATTCTCTGGCAAATGGCACGACAATTCTATTATTTGTCTCGTTACTTAAAGACATATTATAATTCTCAAAGTCAATGATAGCTCTGTACTGATCTAACATGTCACATCCAATTAACATATCACATGATAAGTAAGGTGATATTAAACAAATAACTTTAAATGAAATCGCACAGATATTTACTTCTAATAAACATTGAAGTCTAATAGGTAACTTCTTCTTTCCAATAGCTAGGGTGCAGTATACCCCACAAATTCTTACTGTATTGATCTTATTTCCTCTAGAAATTAGGGTATTGTAAAATTTCTGATCAATTATTGTGTTAGAACATCCACTGTCTGCAATACCAATAATCTCCAATCCGCAAATATTTAATTTTAGCTTAGGTGGACGACCAATAATATTCATTTCTCTAGTATATGTTCTATCTAATTCTTCATTCTCCTTGGAAATGTTTATATTATTAATAATTCCTCCTTTATTACCATTATCATTATTAATGCTAACCATATCTGTTGGTTTAAATTTTGATAAAATTTCTACACGATCGAAGCTATTGTTGACCCCTAATTTTAGACAAGTTGAGATACGCAACGGAGTCCCTGACGTATCTAATTGGCATTTAAATTCTGAGGTATTCTATTCCCCTCAGCTTCAACCCTGTTGTTATCATTAGTTAACACAAGCCCATGATTATTAATCGTATTAGGATTTATTCCAGTAACATTATGTCTTAAACCATTTTCACTTTGAGTGCTTGTATTATTTATACATTCTTGCCTACCAAAGTATCCTTCTCTTTCGTTATTGTAAGAGTATCTATTAGAATAACTATTACATCTACGTTTCCTTCTATGGGGTGATGTCCAATTTCTATCATTACCTTCACCAGAATTTTCTACGTTCATAAAGTTAATTTCTCTCCTATCATTTCTATTCTGAAAATTTCCAGAATTATTTACAATTCTGTCATTATAAGGTCTATTCCTATAATTATTTCCATTTGGCATGCCTCTATTTGCTTGGGTGTTCCTATTTCTATTATAATTATCATGAAATTATTTTTTCACATCTTTATTATGATCATCATAATTTTTCTTTTCATTGTTCTCTGCCCCTACCCCAAGAAAATTTTTGTTGGAATTTTCTTGTCCATTCCAATTAGCTCCCTTGTTTCTGATCTCAACTTCTCTCTTATTTTCTAATAAGGATAACAACTCTAACATGTCTGAAATGTTTTGAGGTCTAGCAATAATCAAGTGATATTTAATTTCTTCTGGGTAATGATGGGATATTAAAGACAATAAAGATTTTTCATCAATAGGTGGTTGGAGAAGTGCAGCCATCCTTGCTTTTTCTAGAAAATACCCAAGGTAACTGTGATCTGTTTTATGGTTATATTTACCACTAGTAATCTCTAACCTGGCTTTATTTTGTCTTTCATGACCCCAATAGTAATTCATAAAAGCACTTTTAAATGTATTATAATCCATTGAGTCATGACATGCTATTTTAAACCAAGATTCAGCCGAATCTTTTAATGACCTTTTCACAAACATCATTTTATAATTATCACTAATACATTTTAATTGAAAATATTCCTCCAACTCTGTAATGAAGTCAAGAGGACTTTGGCTAGAGTGATCTGAAAAACATGGTAAATTTATTTCTGACAATAAATTTGCCGGAATTTTAGAATTTTCCACAAAATTTTGAGATTGACTGTCCATACTACATTCTTTTGATTTGTCAAACTTATTTTCACTTACACTAGTTGACTCTTTACTCTTATTCAAAATTAATTTATATTTATTTTCTAAATCTGTAACTTTTTCAATCCAATTTCCCATCTTTTCATTCACCACTTCTTCTATTTTAATTACTTCACTTTTTGAATTATTTATTTCTTTTTCAACCTTGCTTTCTAAATTTTCAATTGTACTTCCTAAATTTTGAACAGTACTTCCTAAATTTATGAAGCTATTTTTACATGCTTCATCTATTTGTACGATAGATTTTATTACATCATTTACTTTATCATCTACTTGTTTAATTTCACTATCATGTTTATCTTTCAAATCTAGTATATTTTGTTCTACCCTGATTTGATTTAGATTACATTCGATTTTTAATTGTTCAAATCTTTCTTCTACCCTAACACCAAATATTTCAAATTTATCATTCATTTCTTTCCTAAGTTCCAAATTATTTTCATCTATTTTCTGACTAATTTTGGAAATATTATTATCCATTTTTTGACTAAGTTTAGAATTATCACTTTTTAATTCTTCCCTAATTTTAGAATTTTCACTTTTTACTTCGTCCATTTTCTGATTAAAATTTTAATTTAGCTTCACAAACATGTTTTTCATCATTATCATGATGTTATTCAAAGCTTGACTATTATTATCATTAACATCACTACTCGTATCAACAGATGTTCCACTTGTCGGCATATTACTGTCAACTAATTACAGTATTTCCCTCTGGGTTCGTTGCCATTTCGACTAGTTTTTTTATATAAACTTTTCAATTTATTCTTAAAATCCAAATAAATGCACTTTAACTATCTTCACTATTAAAATTTATATTTACTTACATTCGTCGGCAGTGTACTAACTCCGATCTCGTGTATAGGCACCTGCATAGATTCTCCCACGATGTTTCTGGTTCCTTGATGTATTAGATTCTTGAAGTTCCAGAATGTACAATGAATCTAGTTGAATGATGATGATTCAGGTTGTGTGATGATTCAGGTCCCACATTGGAAGCGTCATTTTGAAGAAGTAATTCTTTGTCACAATTGTGGCGACGTTTTGAAGCAGCTAACTCTCTTCATGCCCGATGTTGTAGTAACATTTTGAAGTATTAGTGTCCCAAAAAGAATTACTGGTTCAGGTTGGGTTTTATTTTCGGTAGAGCCGGATTCTTGTCTTAGGGTCGGTAGTTGGTACACAGGATAGGAAAACACTTCACAATCACTGAAAACTGTTTCTTGTATAAATAATTGTAAATTTATTTACTATTTAATTTCCCAGCAGATCAAGTAAATATAGGTGGTATTATTCTTCACCGTCAATTAAAATTAAATAATTTTCTTTTCTTTTCTTGAATCAACTATTCTTGTGGTATTAAATATTGCATTTTATCAGGAGAGCTGTTATTGCTTCTATCCTTGATGAAAGTTATATGCTGAATGACTAGTGTAATTCTGTTATAATTTTAAAGAACATTATTACATCACATGATGTTATATTTTTAATTCTATTGGTTAATATAATGTTTAGATTTGATTTGTTAAATCAAAAAGTTAATTGTTTTAACATCCAATCAGAATTTAGTATACTTTTATTTAAAAATATTAAGTTAAGCAGGTATTCTTATTACAGTTATAACAGAAAGCTTTATATTTCTGACAACAATGACTTAAAACACAATTTTAAAAGCATTATTTAGAAAGACTGTTATATAATACAATTTCTTTAATTGTTACCGAGACATTTTTATTCAACAATGAACAACAATTAATTATGTAGATGTTTTTCTTTATTTACGTTATATTCAAATATTAAAAGAATTTTAAAGCGCAAAATTATTAACTTTAACTTCCATATTTATTATGATATTAAAATCCTGCTATAATTCTTACCTCATATGTTTATTCTGTTGGACGATCGTTTCAAAGCTATTGCTCCATCTTCAGCTTGTTCACAAAGTTTGTGAACATATGAGGTAAGAATGTTAAAGAATACAAACTCAAATGGTAAAAGATTGTTGGGATGGCATAAGAAAATACTGTTGGAATTTGTTTTTTGTAGACCATAAGTCTTTTCAGCAATACAACATGAAAGGAAGATGATGTTTATTTTGTTTTGAACTTTTTTATTAAATCAAAAATAATCATGCATGGAAAACACCATTTCATTTGAACAAGATTAATCTGGAGTTTACTACAGGCCTATGATCAAGAAAGTCTTGCATAATGTCAGAACATTGAATTACGAGCACATCTGTTAACAAAAGTTGTATTTTTTATATAATATTTTAAATTTAATACTTTCTAATACTGACAATATTATTTTCAAAAGAAAAATTAATGCTTGAACCGAGATTTGAACCCTGGACCTCTCGTTATACGCATGAGTAGGCAATCCATTACACCATTCAAGCTAAGATACAAACATTAATTTATCTTTCATCATATATAACTCTGAAATCATCTGAAGGCAGCAAAACACCCTGTCAACATCTCTGAAAACCTTTGGGTTTATAGACAGAATGCTCATTTCAATCCTCTGCAATACAAATTACATTAAATAATAAAAAGAAATTATAAAGTTTGTATACTCCGAATTTTGATACACAATATTCACTATGGATGTAACAAGTCAGCACAATTTAATAAATCTCTTACAAATATCCTTCTACCATTGCATGCTGAAAGTACCTTGAAATTTCTCCCAGATAAATATTGTGATGTACCAAGGGCAAGTCCTAAAATATTATCTGCAGCTTCTAAACTGCAAGATATTAAAATCCAGGACCAAATCTCTCAGTTAAAACAACAGGGAAGTAATAAAACACCTGATTTGGTCTCCATCACAACCTGCCGTCTGTACCATACCCTCCTGCACTCCATAATGTTGTATTCAAGCAGATATGTCCATCTGCTTTGCTCAGTGGTTTGCCACTGCTATATCCTGTCTGCTCTTAAAGTGATCCTCGTCAAAACAAAACCATGTGACCTGCTCGCTTTTCATTGGTTATAGACACTGACGTATGTTGCAGAAGCAATAAGTATGACAAAAAGTAGTTCCCTTCATTAAATAAAAATATGTCTTCTGAATATACTTATTTTTCGTGAATGAAAATAATAATATTCAAAAACAAACAAAATATTTTAAAATATACCTAATCAATAATTACAACTTAAAATAGTTTATTACATATGCATGATGCATTTGAGTCATGCTTCAGTCAATTCTCATAAGACAAAATGGCTGAAAGTATCGAGCTTTCTGTTGCTGTGTTTTCATCTCCCCTTTAAAAGTGACAGTAATTGTGGCGCGAATGGCAGAATGATATTGCTTCAACAACATATGTCGGTGTCCATAACCAATGAAAAGTGAGCAGGTCACATGGTTTTGTTTTGACGAGGATCATTTTAAGAGCAGAGAGGGTATAGATTTTGGCTTCAATTTCTGTGTCTGGCAGTTAAAAGCAGCAGATAATTTTTTTGGACACAGCCTCAGAACATCACAATGCTTCTCTGTGAGAAATTTGAAGATAGATTTCGGCGTGCAATGGTTAACAGTTCCTTTGTAAGTTTTTATTTTACTAAACAATTATATTGGATTGCACTACGATTTTACTTCCAAGTCATACAACAGTATGCCCTATGTGACAAGCTGTAACCATCTGAAATACAGTACATTCTGTCCAGTCCAAGTTCAATTACATTTTATGATAATTTATACATTTATTACAAAATGGTATTATTATGTCAGCTTTTTTCAAATTTGTTGTGATATGCTTCTTTTGCAATATTTGCAAGTTGTTCAGCCATGTTGTAGCCAGTCTTTTGAACCATTCCATAAAAATATCCTTCTGTATTTAGCATTAAAACATGTGGATGATCAAACTCAACAGCTGATCCTGCTTCCATGACAAGAACTTTATCAGAATCCATGATGGTGTTGAGGCGATGAGCCACAGTGAGCACAGTGCATTCAGAAAACTTTGTTCGAATAGTTTTTTGGATGAGAGCATCCGTTTGTGGATCCACATTAGCTGTGGCTTCATCTAGCATGAGGATTTTATTGTTACGAAGAATAGCGCGAGCAAGACATACCAACTGTCTTTGTCCAACACTAAAGTTACTTCCCCGTTCTGCAACTTGCATTTCCAAACCAAGATTATCATTAATAGATTCTTTCAATTCAACTTGCTCAAGGGCATGCCATAACATGTAATCAGGATACAGATCAAATGGATCAAGATTTCGTCTAAGAGTACCTGAAAACAGCACTGGGTCTTGTGGAATGATTGATACATGCTTTCGTACATCATGCAGTCCTATAGTTCCTGTATCTATTCCATCTATTCTGATTTCACCTTCTATATTTGCTAATCGAAACAAAGCAGCTATCAGTGATGATTTGCCAGCACCTGTTCTTCCAACAATTCCAACTTTTTCTTTTGGATGAATTGTAAAATTTAGGTTCTTTAAGACCGAAGGATTATAAGGTTCGCCATATCTTAAATAAACCTTTATGAAATCTACTCGACCTTCAGAAGGCCATTTCTTTAGTGGTGGTTTATCTGCAGGAGCTTCAAGAAGTGGCTCTTCTTTCAGATTTCTATATTCAACTACACGTTCAACTGACATCATCTGGTTTGCGACTTCGGCTGACTGTCTCATTCCCCACTGCATCATTCCTATTAATCCCATAGACTGTGTGATAGCAAGGCCAACACTACCACCACCAAAAGCTTGTTCAAGTACAAGAAAACTGAATGTCACAAGCGTAATATATATAACACACATTGTGTCCAAAGAAAATCCAAAAGCTTGACTTGTTGTAATATACATATACCATGCTGATGAGTGGAAGTCTTGATGTTTATCAAATTCTTCACGTAGGATGCCCTGTGCTCCATAAGCACGAATGGTAGTAAGTCCTTGCAATGTTGCATTTAAGTAAGTGAAAACAGGACTCTTGGCAATCCCTTCGAGACGTTTCACATTTTTAGACGTTTTGAGGTAAATTACACGAACCCAGAAGAAAAATGCCCCCATTACAACGATGGGAATTAGAAAGTATGGATTAACTGTTACTGTAACGACAATATTACCTATCATCATCAATACAATCTGGGATGCATCCAGAACTGCTTTAGGTAACAGCTCGTCTACTGATCCCATATCTTTTGAAAATCTATTCATAATTCGTCCTGAAGGATTTGTATCAAAAAAGTGCATGCATGTACGAATCACACTGTTGAACATAGATTTGTGAAGTTCAGATGAACAAATCATACAAATTTTGTAAAATATAAAAGATCGCGTAATTGTTACTATGAATAGCAGAGAGACAATGCCAGTGTATATGTAAATGTAAGTGTACTGACCTAGAAGCCCACCTAATATTTCTTTAGCTTCTTCATTATCGGTTTCCAAGGAAATTTTATTTTCATAATATGCACGATATTCCTCCTGTGTCGTCCAATATGACAACCACCAATCAGTAACACTTGCAGCTGTTTGAGCAGTTAAGAACATCAAAATGAGAATAAACATCACACACAAATTAGCACCTGAAGTAAAATATTCAATATACACAGAATGTTTCAAAGTACCTTTGGAGGAAGCTTCAACATTGGCAGGTGCGGCCTTTTCTTCTTCTTCTTCTTCTTCAGCCATTTTGGATGTTTTGACAGATGACTTACTTCTAGTAGACAATCGAGATATTTGTCGCAACAAAGTATGTATTTGGCCATTTGCTTCACGTTCCGATTCAGGTTTGTCTTCAGACAAAATTTCACTTGATTCTGTGTTATTATCCAAACCAAGTAATTGTGCATAATCAACTTCACTTCCTACTAGATCTTGGAACGTGCCTTGAATTTCTATAGCTCCATCATTCATAATAATAATCAAATCTGCATCATGAAGATATTGTAATTGATGAGTAACCAAGATGCGAGTTTTGTTTTGTAGATAGGAAGAGATGCACTCATTGAAAAGGTGTTTACCAACATGTGTATCCACAGCGGACAAGGGGTCATCTAATAAATAAATATCAGCATCATTGTAAATTGCTCTTGCAAGATTAACTCTTGCTTTCTGCCCTCCAGACAAAGAACAACCTCTTTCTCCTACCAGTGTTAAATCACCATAGGGAAACTGTTTGAAGTCTGTTTCTAATGAACAAACTTTTACAACTTTATTGTATCTCTGTCTATCAAATGGTTGCCCAAATGTAATGTTCTGTCGAATAGTGGAAGCAAAAACCCAAGGTTCTTGTGATGCATAAGATAGTTTTCCATTTATATTTATGTTCCCACTTGTTAGAGGAAGTTCGCCTAGAATTGACTGTAATAACGAGCTCTTACCTGAGCCAACCTGCCCAATAATTGCAATCAGAGCACCACGTTTAGCTTTAAGATTAATTTGTTTCAATGTGTTATCACTGCTACCTTTATACCATTTTGCTGTAATGTTATCTAACACCAGTCCATATGTATCATTTAATTTTAAACCAGTATCTATTTGTGGTGAATGAATCTCTTCAAACTCTTCCAACATTAGATACTCTTCCAAGCGTTTTATTGACACAAGAGTTTCTGCTATCTCAGCAACACCTCGTACAAATTGCATTGACATGCTAAAAGCTAATGTAGTGAAATAAGACTGGTAAACAAACACTTTATCAGCAGTCAAACTGTTTCCGAAAAATACCAAAGAAATTAGAGTTCCATACATTGCAAGTCGAATTGTCGTAATTTGAAAAGTCATGAACAGTCCACGGATATAAGATGTTTTTATCACCACATCCAATTCAGCTTTTCTAGCAAGACTTACTAAATAGGCAAATGGTTTCTCCCAAGCATACATCTTTATTACCTGGATACCGGATATGATTTCATCCATGAGTCGAACACGCTCATCTGTTCTGATTGCTGTCTTTCTTCTGTAAATGGAAGTCAGTTTTCCAGTGTACACTTGTATTGGTACTATCAGAAAAACAATACCAATGCCTATCAGAGCAGAGAATCCAGCACTTGACCACAGCAGATACAAGATTATACACGCAGCGAGTGGAGCAGTCCACATGGCATGAATGAATATTGACACCATATCAAATCGACTGACATCATTGGATAACAGGTTCACGACTTTACCAGATGCAGTTTCTCCAAGAGCAGTACGACTCAATCGCAATGATTTTCTGTAGATTATAGAACAGCATGCAGCCCGCACTCTCATACCAACATGAAAAGCACCAACTGTGAAATGATTAAACATTAGCATACTAAATATTGAAAGTAACACAAGTCCTCCAGCATACAAATAAGCTTCTTCTTTTTCCATATCACTTTCTGGCTTGAAATATTCTAGCAGTTTTCCTAAAAGAAACGGTTGAGTTAATCTTATTCCTATATCATTAATAGCGTGACATAATCCCAATATAGCATATTCCCATTTAAAAGCTGATGCAATTGCCTTCAATAAGCTTGGTTTCTTTTTCTTGACTTGTTGTTCCCATTTCACATCCAATCTGTCACCCAAATAGTCAGATTTATCTGTTGTTAACGGATTGTAGAGATCTTCCTCTGCTAAATTTTTGCGATAACCTCTTTTGAACAAATCTATGGTCCACCAGAATGAAAGAACTGATAGAAAATTTGCACTTTCTCTAGGGTTTGGTTTATCTTGCTTCCTTCCTGTGTCCATTTCTTTCTGTCCGGTTGTTTTTATTATAACATCAACAGATCTCACTCTTCTCAAAGTCAAAAAATAACTGAAGAAGTAAAACTATATTCTACTATTATAAATAGTCTTATCAATGGTAGCGAATGTAGTGTTTCTTTTATCATCTTGCTGGGCAAACAAAGATAACAATGGTACAATAAATCTTTAATTACTTGCAGAATCATCTCAAAATTTCTGAAAGTCATTTTATATGCATCTTTTACAATTGTTCATATATATCCCTTCAAGGACTCAATCTTATTGCAGTAGAGAGGGAGTATTAACATATATTCTAAAAATATGAGGGTCACTAGATAAGTTTTGAGATATGTAACATGAACCATGGGCGGCCACGTTGAACTAGTGGTTATGATCCTTACCTCTGGTCCCGAGGGAACTGGTTCAAACCCAGCTGAGTTCGATGGAGGAAAAATCCAAGAAGAAAGTTCTCTGGGAGGGACTTTAAGCCGTGGGTCTCGAGTCTGAAGATTTTCAGGCTTGTAAAAGAACCTTAAGCCTGAATAAAGAGCCCTCTAAAAACATTATCGACTTTCTTCATCCTAGTAATACTTTAGTTGCCGACTAGATGTCACATTCTGTTGGTAAGTTAAGTGCATACCATTCATAACATCTTTAGGAAAATAAGCTTAACTAAGATAAATAAATTTAAATGTTTCATACCTCTCCTCATAAAGTAAAGTAGTCCCGCTACAGGCCTCGGGAGGACCTTGGGGTAGTACGAGGTTAAGGCTCCCACTTTTTCTAGACAATTGGCACTTGATGTCAGCCGGGTTGTCAGCCCTGCATGACGGCCGCCTTTACCCCCAGAACAAGCATCTGATACTCATTTCAGTTAGAAGCTGAGTCGACCCTAGGGCCATAGTGCCGCCGGAAGGTTTTGGGTCAGTTTAAAAATCCTGACCTAACCGGGACTTGAACCCTCGACCTTCCGGCTTGTAGCGCAGTACCTTAACCACTACGCTACAGCGTGGCCCCTACCTCTCCTCATAGTCTAAACAAATATAAAACAGAAAAAGAACTCATGGTTTGGAAAAAAATCAACATTCAGAAAAACATGAAAGAAAAAACTTATGAACTTTGAAATTCCTGCAGATTCTGACTTGATACGGTGGTTTATCGGGCCACCAATAGAGGTAATAAGAGGTGGTTCTTCCGATCGACATAACATCAGTTGTCAAGATGGTACCGAAGATGAAGCTGCCATGGCTTTGAAATCGCGATACACTTAGAAGATTGGGTATGAGGTGAGGTATGAAACATTTTAATTCATTTTAAATTAAACCTCAGTGATTTTTTCCTATAAAAGTTCAAGGTTAACTAAATTAACTTGGTCTAGTAACCCCTAACAAAGGAGATGCCAAGTTTTCAAGAGGTTTCCCTCTCATCGTCAGCCATATCGACTAAATTTATGAATTGTGTTTACCTATTTTATAGCTGAAATCTAGGCGGCTCCATGGCACAAGCGGTTAGATGCTTGCCTCTCATGTTGAGGTCTCGAGATCGAGTCTCGGTCATTCCATGTGGATTTCGTAAAAGTATAATGAATTAAATAAAGAAATCACGCTAGATAATAAATAATAGGAACGAGAGCAGACCTGGAGATATGGGCATTAAGCCCAAGGAAACCCAGGGGGATGGTGGTGGGGCTCTTAAATAAAAAATAAAAAATGGACGAAATGGAGGGCAGGTTTTTCTTGGGGTATTGTCCCATTTTCCCTGCCACAATTTCATTCCACCATTTTCTTCATACTCATCTCATCCATTTCATTCATCTGTCCGTGTGATGGTGCATCAGATGTGGTCAGCCAGCACCCTTATCATTCACAGGGGCTTCATCTCATCTCATCTCATCCCTTGACCTATTTCTGAGTTGGACACAAGTTGAGGATATTTAATATTTATAGGTGAAATCTCTTGAAGATTGAGGGCAAATGAGGAGAATTAACTATAAATCTACTTTAAGAAATTTATTACAATGTTATAATGACAAAAATATGTACAACATGGAATTAAAAAAAGTATATGTACATTTACACAGTGATTATTTTTTTTTATCTACAAATATTTTCAAGAAATTAATGAAATTTTCTTCAATATTGCTCAAAACATACGAGTCGTAGCTATGTACAAATTTGACCTTTCATTATTAGGACCAGTTACATTGTAAGACAAAACTTAACAGAATAAATATTTACTCAATATAAGACAATCACTCATTTTAATGATCCTATTAAGTAAAACTCATTATTTAAGAAAAATTGTACCATCTCACCTCATATTCTTCTTATTAGATGAGTTTCGGGACTGAATTAGGTTCCATCCTCGGTACTTTCATGACCATTCTTCGAGACGACATAACAAAGATCATGAAAGTACTGAGGATGGAACCTAATAAGGTCCCAAAATCTGTCTAATAAGAAGATGAAATGAGGTGAGGTGATACAATTTTGTTTTGATACTAATCTAATGTTTAATTTTTTTTTTTTGGATTTTACTGTGTGCCCACGGATGGTATATGAATTTCCTATATTTCTTTTCAATTGGATTTTATATCTGAAGAGTGCTTTCATTCCTCAATTTTTGTTTTTTGTACTTATCAATTTTTTTGTATATCATTTTCTCCTCGAAGCCATTTTTTCCTCCCTCTTTAATTATGTGTTTTTTTTCCAGGGCCGACAACATAAAAATCAAATGTCTAGATAAACTGATGATAAAAGAGAATATTAATTTTGAAATATATCCTAAAAGAACAATTACTATGAGATAAGATGAAAACAGGCTGTGCTTATTTATTAACAACCACCTCATAATGTTATTTGTTATTGTAATTTTATAATTCAAATCTCTTGTAAAAAAATTTTACGCACTGCATTGTTCCCACTAAAAAGTGATTCTTGGTTCTTCATTGTGGTTGAAACATTTATATTTTAACATTTTTGAGTAATAAACTAATAATAATAATATGCTATTATCGTCCATTTTGTTCGTCATAATGAATGAAATTACAAATAAATTTGTAGGAGAAGGCAAAAAACCTTCATCTTCGCAGATGATGTAATGATATGGAGAAATTCAAAAAAATACCATAGAACATAAAATTGAATATTGGAAAACAGTTTCAGAAGAATATGGTTTAAAAAAAGGTATCGAGAAAACGGCAGTCATGAGAATATGTAGAAACCAGAACGACGATTGGAATATTAAGTTATCAGGCATAAATCTACAAAAAAAATGGAAAAATTTACACATTTAGGAACGGTGATAAATGCAAATGGGAAGAACAGACTGAAATCAGTAGAAGAATAGAGAAAAGTTTAAAAGTCTATAATCTAATATTTTATTTTAGGAAGTGATATTTTGAGGTTATTTTAATTAAATTATTTTTAGTTTTAATAATTAAATGAATCGTGATTTTTTCTTACCTCATACATCTATGTTTCTTTAAACACAGCACTGCAGTATCGGCGACACTTTGTCGTCATCGTCAGCTGTTTTCACGACTGTCAATTTTTTCTCCTTTTTGCCGGTAATTATCTAGACTGCCATCTGGTGTTCTTTTGAAGGAATTCCTCTTCAAACTGCCATCTGGTGTTATTTTGAATGAATCATTTCATAAACTGCTATCTGTTGTATTTTTGAAGAACTTTGTAATCAAGCTTGGTTCTTCCGGAATCTCAAAGTTCATAGTTCTAGTATGGTTTTAATCATTTGACACACAAACATGCAATTTTCAATAGTCTATTACACAAATTGTTAAATATTCCACTTAATGTAGAAGATTTTGACAAGGAATATAATCATATTGTTCATGTTGCTAAAATAAATGGTTTCGATGAAGACATTATAAAGAATAAATTAAAGAAATTCAAACAACAAAAAAGGTTACAAGAATACACCACCTTACATCATGGTCCCAAGAAAGATGTAAAATTCAAGAAATTCACTTACCATCCTGAAGTTCATAATAAGTTTCAAAAAATTTTCAGAAATTTTAATATAACATTAGCTCCAATTAACAAATTCAGCCTGGGTAATCTGCTGTTAACGAATAATAAATGTAATACCCCAGACAACAAAAAATCTGGGATTTATCAAATTGATTGCAAAGATTGCAACAAGATATATATATAGGAAAAACAAAAAGGAACTTGGAAACTCGTAAAAAAGAGCACTTCAGAAACATGAAGAATGGAGAAATTGAAAAAACCAGCTATAGCAGCACATAGTTTATTAGAGCATCATAGGATTGAAAAAGAAGCAAAACTTTTAAAACATCTATCAAAACCTTTGGATTTAACAGTTTGGGAAAAAATATATATTCAAAAAAACCATACTAGAACTATGAACTTTGAGATTCCGGAAGAACCAAGCTTGATTACAAAGTTCTTCAAAAATACAACAGATAGCAGTTTATGAAATGATTCATTCAAAATAACACCAGATGGCAGTTTGAAGAGGAATTCCTTCAAAAGAACACCAGATGGCAGTCTAGATAATTACCGGCAAAAAGGAGAAAAAATTGACAGTCGTGAAAACAGCTGACGATGACGACAAAGTGTCGCCGATACTGCAGTGCTGTGTTTAAAGAAACATAGATGTATGAGGTAAGAAAAAATCACGATTCATTTAATTATTATTAATTGAACCTCATAATGTTAAAAATTCCCAAATTTAATATATAAATATTTTTAGTCTGTTCATCTTACCTCAATCTTATTGTTGATTTGTTTAAGATTGAGGTAAGAAGAACAGACTAAAAATAATTTAATTAGTCTATAATCTAACTAAACAATTAATCTGGAATAAAGATGTACCCACCAAGAGTAAAATGGCAATGTATAAAACATATTTCAAACCAGTTCTAACATATGCAGCTGAGACTTGGACATATACAAAGGACTTGAGCAGAATCCAAGCTACAGAAATGAAATTCTTACGTGGAATGGTACATAAAACAAGGAGAGATAGAATAAGGAATGACAAAATCAGGGAGACATAAGGTGTAGAAAAATTAACAACAGATATAGAAAAAAGTAGACTAAAATGGTTTGGACATTTAAAAAGAATGGAAAAGGAAAGACTACCACAAAGACTGTTAAATCTCAAGATACAAGGAAAATGACCACGAGGTAGACCACGAGAAAGGTGGATTAACCAAGCGAAGAAATGTCTACAAGAGAGAGGATATGACTGGGAAGAACTAAAAAGAAGCAAAGCATGGGAAGATAAAGATGGTTGGAGGCATATTTGGAATCGACCTTCCGAAAGGAGGACATAAGAGTATGATGATGATGAGAAATATGCTCTTAAATTGCCATATATACTTTTAATGTGCGTGGCCCTACTGAATGGTCCTTACTATATTCTAGCCCTCAGTGGCATTACTAATTGGCCATCACTGCACTAGACCATAACAGTGTGATAGAGAAGATCAATAGAATACATAATCACTGGGAAGAGATATAAAGGGCTTCCAATATAAAACCGGACCGGCCTTACGGAGTTTCACCCGGCACACAGTGCTGTCTCTTCCTCCCGCAATTCACCCTGCCTGCCACCTGTCCTTGAACTGTTTCTTACCTTATAGAAAATGCTGGAAATGTTGTCCTCCCGCAGTTAAACAGGCATTATACCGAGTAAACAAATTTAGATTGACACGCTGTAGTTCGGGCACTGTCAAGTTTCTGATTTCATTTCTTATGTTGTTCTTAAGTTCTTCCAATGTGTGCGGATTTGTTTTGTACACTTTGTCTTTCAGGCTACCCCACAAATAAAAATCACACACTGTTAGATCTGGGGAGCGAGGGGGCCATACACCAGCACTAATCACTCTATCTTCAAACACTTCCCTAATTTTTCTTCGGTGAGAACCGTACGCCTTCGCGTGTGTTTCTTATTTTGTACTGAACCAGTGGTCTCAAATTTAGTCACAAGATCGTGGATTGTCGATCTGGAAGGAGGTAATTGTCCAGGGAAGTTCCGAATAAATTCCTCGCGAACGCGACAAGCTGATTCGTATTTATAATAACATTTACACACATAAATGCGCTGCTCTGAAGTCAGCTGACGTCTCATCTTGTCGAACGATAGTAAACTGACTAGTTCAAGGACGAGCGGCTGGCAGAGTGAAATGCGGACTAGGAGAGAGCGCTGCCTGACGGGTGAAACCCCATGAGGCCGGTCTGGGTTTATATTGGAAGCCTGGTATATTCAGAAGAACAAACAGAGAATTGTGAATTTCGAAGTTCTTGACAAGAAACCAATTGATTTCAAAATTCATTTACCTTCCACCAGAGCCCCAAACAACAGTTGTATCAATGGCTCAATTCAAATAGTTGGAATTTATTGAGAATTTGGATGATGGACTCTCAAGTGAGAAGATTTTATAACAGAAGCATAAAATTTCTAATTCATGTTTTGACTTGAATGGAAAGTTAAAAACTGAATCATAATGCTGATCTATTGGCAACATTGCTATATGATGTTATGTTGCAAAAAGTGGACATCTGAATTTCAAGATAATTTTGGTCTTAAAATGAAGCTTAGGAACAACAAAGAAGAAAACGAAAAAATTTGTTGACCATCCATAAACTAACAGTAAAACAACATTTTATGAAACACTATACAAAATCCACATCCCATTAGTTTACTTAAAATTGTATCAAATTTCTTGCTACAATATAACGCTGAAGACATTCTTTTTTCTTTGTGGATGAATCATAAGGTCCAATACAATGCTACATGGTGAATTTAGATAAATTAGGGATACAGCAAATCCAATTTAAAATGCAATGCAGTGAGATTAGTTTACGGTAGAGTGCAATATACTATGTAAGTGATTTTGTTAGGTTAGATGAAGGTAAATTAAAATAACAAGATTATGTTACAAATAAGTAGCATCTATTTATTGCATGTTTTGTATGGATTGATTTTGCTGCTGTTCATTTTCGAGAGAAACGTATGATGATGTATCAATTATTGTCGACAATCAATTCAGTTAATTGTTTCTTAAGATTCGTCAATGTGTGGATGTGAATTTTCTTAAATTTTAATTTCTTTGCTATGTAATTATGAAAAACACAACTCTCCAATTAAAATAAAATACAATATTCCTTCCATTTCAGCTCTCCACTGAAGAAAATACTGTGTTTCCATCCTGGACTAACATCGGAATATCAGAACCGACGTCACAACAGCAATGGCTACTACATTCTTGAGCCAATGTAGGAAATAGTGTAAATTAATGAGTCATTTTTTAACATCTTACCTCAAATTTTATGTTTCTTCAAACACGGGACTAGTTTTCGAGAGAAGGATCTCTCTCATTTTCAACCGACATTATGACTACCGGATTTTCGTTGGAATCTCCATCAATAACGTTGCCATCTGGTGCTGATTTGATGAACTTTGAGATGAGGTCATGTTCATCAGGAATCTTGAAATTCATGGATCTAAATTTGTTCATAAAATTGAAAAAGAAGCCCTACTTTTAAAACATTTGGAAAAACCTTTAAAACTGACAATTTGGGAGAAGATATATATTCAGAAGAACAAATTTAGATGCATGAATTTCGAGATTCCTGATGAACGTGACCTCATCTCAAAGTTCATCAAATCAACACCAGATGGCAACGTTATTGATGGAGATTCCAACGATAATCCGGTAGTCACAATGTTGGTTGAAAATGAGAGAAATCCTTCTCTCGAAAACTAGTTCCGTGTTTAAAGAAACATAAAATATGAGGTAAGATGTTAAAAAATGACTCATTCATTTATGAATTAAGAACCTCATAATGTTATTTCCCATATTTAACTTTGAATAGAAAATAGTGCTTCATAAAATGTTATTTTACTGGTTTGTTTCTAGATGATCCACATTTTTTTTTTTTCCTGTTTTCAACTATAGTGGTCCTAAGCTTTATTGTAAAACCAAAATTATAACGAAATCCGGATGCCCACTTTTTGCACCATAATCACTTATTATTATTATTATTATTATTATTATTATTATCATTATTTGTATTTAGACTGGATAAATGTTGTATTTTTATTAATAGTGAGTGGAGAACATATTTTTAACGACTCACCTCACATAATTTCAAATGTATTTGATAATATCTTGTCCCTTCCATGGAAGCCATGACTGAACAGGGACAAGATATTGTCTGAAACCGCCGGTATCAAAGAAATTTGAAATTATATGAGGTGAGTCGTTAAAAATATGTTCTCCACTCACTATTAATGATATAACCTCATAATGTTTACTTCCCAATATTAATTTAAATATATTTGTATTTTTTATTTAATTTTTAATTTCTCACTCTTAAATTTTGGGATGCATGACTTATTTGATGGCATAAGGTACTCAAATAAATACCAGTATTTATTGCTATTGAGATATAAGTGAAATGTTGAATTAAACTTATATGAAATGTTGCAGTCATATTTAGTATCTATGTAATATTAGAGTCTGAGTGTTCTCCATAACTGGAACATTAATTTCTGGATATGTAATAATATTGTCTGCAGTTGTAATAAGGACAGTCTGCGTGGTGGGCTCCACCACATGTTGAATTTCAGTCTGCGATGTTGGAAGATGCAACATCTCATGTTTAACAAGATCCCGTTTGTGACTAAACAACTTACCACATTGAAGACAGCATTGTTCTGGCGAATGAGTTCGACGATGTTTTAACATATCATTCTTCTGTGTAAAACGTCGACTGCAGATTTCACAAGCATACGGCTTTTCACCCGTATGGGTGCGTATATGAACATCAAGTGCACCTTTCCGTTGGAACCGTTTATCACAATGTGGGCAAGCATGCGGTCTTGCTTCCGAATGTACACGGGCATGCTGAGCTAAATTACTAGAACAACGGAATCCCATACCGCAAGAACCACATACGTATGGTTTCTCACCTGTATGAATACGTTCGTGAACTAGACGACTTTCACGCGATAAAAATCCTTCGCCACAATACTGACATGTATGAGGACGTTCGCCTGTATGGAAAGATCTCATGTGATACGATAACGATCCCTTATTACTTAACCGTTTTCCACACACACCACACTCGTAAGGTTTTTCTCCTGTATGCGATCGCATGTGGATAGTGAGTGAATCTTTTTTAGCTAATAATTTACCGCACACTTCGCATTTATAAGCCACTTGTTCTGGATCGACCACTGCTCCCGTGTGCTGTCTTATACTGCTCTCCACTTCCTCCTTACTGTGCTTCTTCCGATGACTCAGCACTGCACCCAACGTTGCAAATCCCTCATTACATACTCGACAAGTATACTTCTGTTCTCTATCATGACGTTTCAAATGTTGTGTCATGTTACCCCGCCTATTAAATCTTACACCACAAAGATTACATTTAAAAGGTTGAACCCCTGAATGAGCTGACCCATGCTGTCTCAGTTGTATCTTCTTATGGAAGTGTTTTCCGCAGACATTGCAAGCGTAAGGACGTCGTCCAGTATGCACGTTCATATGCTCTGATAAGTGAAATCTTGAACGGAAACCTTTCCCACATACGTCACAAACTTGTTTATTCTTATCTGATTCGTTCATATGTGAACGCTTATGACTTCGGAGGTTACTAACATGTTTAAAGCTTTT
This sequence comes from Diploptera punctata, assembly GCA_030220185.1. Classification (NCBI taxonomy): domain Eukaryota; kingdom Metazoa; phylum Arthropoda; class Insecta; order Blattodea; family Blaberidae; genus Diploptera; species Diploptera punctata. Next base: position 1,148,404 of record JASPKZ010003448.1, on the reverse strand, counting down.
TCCACATAAGTCACAAAGAAAAGGCGTCTCGTTTGAATGAGTTGCCTTATGAATATCGAGACTAGTCATAGAACCGTATGTTTTATCACATTTATCACATTTGTAAGGCTTCACTTCACTGTGGTTTGCAAGATAATGTTCTCTTAAGGTTTTTTTCCCCCTAAAAGATTTTCCACAATATTCACAAACTATCTTCTCGGCAATCATTTCCGTATGAGATCGTTCGTGTATCTTCATTGCAGTCTTATATTTAAAAGTTTTGTCACAGTAACTACATGAAAAATGTTGCATATAATGTTTTTTCATTTGGTGAATAATTAATGATAATTTCTTTTCAAAAATCATACCACATGTTTGACATTTCCAATCTTTATGAGGTATTCTTCTTTTTTTTACAGGTTCATTTTCTTGTTCTGCTCCAACAAGTTTGGTTTTAACAGTAAATTCACCATCTTCAGGATATTTTCTTTTTATTTGTCTTTGGGGTCTTTTGTTTACATCTGCATCAACAGGGATGTCCAAGAAATCAGATGGTTCTGATTTCATGTCATCTACAGATTGTGTGTTTATGCTTGTGTTGTCAGATTCAGCCAATTGACTGACATTCTCATAATGTTGACTTCCAAACTGAGCTTCCAATTTGACAAAGTTTTCATGAAGAAATTCTTCAACACTGTAACAATATTTATATAATTAACATTACAACATTAAAAGACAATAATTTAAGGTATTTTAACATTTTCCAATACTGTTATTACAACACAGTTCCAATAATGGATCATATTATAATATTATAATGATATTGTGAAAAGAAAAATCAATGTTGGTTGGTTGGTATCTAATGTTGAGCACTTGATAATGAAATCATTCGCTCTCTTGCACTCCAATATTTAGCAGAAAGGCTTGGAGTACAATAAACTAGTTGTAACCGTTTAGTAGTAGGCACCACATGTGGTGGTTACGTCACCCGTAGAGAGAAAGTAGGTATAAGAAGGAAGGAGAAATGAACCCCTAAGCCTCGAATACTCTAATACCATCAGGGTCGAAAGAAACAAGAGGTCAGTCAAGGGAGACTGGATAGAAAAGTTGAAAGAGGGAATTGGTATGGGAAGAAGAAGTAATACCAATTCGGTCAAAAAAAATAAACTCGCCAAGCTGACCAGTGCTTATTGGTGAGTAGCCCTTCCCTTTCGTTCATCATGCATAAGCATGATTACTAACAGCTGCACCACGAGAAGGTGAGGGATTGGACACTAGGTTACTGTCCAGGTCGGTTCCTTTAAGCCTTCAATGGAAGGAATTAAAGGGTCTCCTCCCTGTTAAAGACAGTAGCCTTTCCGCAGATAGAAAAATCAATGTTTCACTAGGAATCGAACCGTGGATCTCTAGTTCTCCATACTACTATGCAGCCCACTACACCATTCTAGACTTGACACAAACATTAACAATTCTTTTCACATATACAAATCTACAATTCTCGTTTCGTCCACTGCCAGGTAGGTGTCACTACCATCGCCAAGAATTGTTAATGTTTGTGTCAAGTCTACAATGGTGTAGTGGGCTGCATACTAGAACGGAGAACTAGAGGTCCACGGTTTGATTCCTGGTTCAAACTTTGATTTTTCTTTTCACAATATCATTATAATTTCAGGTATATTCATCCCAATACTTCCTAAACAGTACAAAATATAAATTGGATTTTTAGGTTTGAGACTTTAATGCTATCTCAAAATTTGAACTCTTCAGTTTTCAAAATATATTATTTTATCTGTTAACCCTTCAAGCCTGGAACAATTGTATTATATAGAAAATTGCAAGTACGTATAAATAGATGCTCGAGATCTATTTTGGGAACCTGGTGGCCAAAAACCATATCAAACGAGGAATTGTGAATTTCTTTAATTTCTCCTTCTCATTTTTTTAATGAATTTTGAAATTCCTGGGGAAAATTATTTAATTTCGAGGTTCTTCAGTCTACCAACAGAGAGAGAGCAGGAGACAGCTCTTCAAGACGATAAAACAATGGTCGTGAAAATATTAAGGATAGAACTGAAGAAGAAAGTTTCGAAACTAGCCTAAGAAGATTGTGAAAGTACTTTACTTGTAAGTACCTTGTTTCCCTCAGCAGAGATTTAGGTGCTCTCCCCTTACAGGGAAGAATTTGAACCATACTAATTTAGTTACACTTGTTTTTGTATAGATGTCATTTGAGTGGTCCGTGGTCAGCATTTTGCCTCATAGTAACATCTAGGAAATCAAGGTAGTAGTAGGACGGCAAAATTCGGTAAATTTTGCTTAGAGGCCCTTTCATTCAGGCTTAAGGATCTTTTACGAGCCTGAAAATCTTCAGACTCGGGACCCATGGCTTAAAGTCCCTCCCGGAGGACTTACTCCTTGGATTTTTCCATCCTAAAAAAATTCATCGACCCCGGCAGGGTTTGAACCCGCAACCGTCAGGAGCATAACCACTAGTCCACCGACCTCATATTATAATTATTATTGTGAAAGTGAGGTGATAAAATTTTACTTAAATATATAGTTATGTTTTTTTACACGCTTTATATTAGCTTGACCTGTATCTATCTATCTATCTATCTACGTAACGGAATCTTTCAATGCGATTTTCACCCACTTAAAATCATTGGATCGACTTGAAACTTTGTATACTTGTAGAGGACCCGTGACAATACAATAATTTCATATTTATTTTCTAAAATTCTGGCCATAATCATCAGAAAATCAAAAAAAGTGTTTTTGTATCAATGTAACGGAATCTTTCAACGCGATTTTCATCCACTTAGAAACATTGGATCGACTTGAAACTTTGTATATTTGTAGAGGACCCGTGACAATACAATAATTTCATATTTATTTTCTAAAATCCCGGGCATAATCTTCAGAAAATCAAAAAACTGAAAACTGGTATAATAGGTTGCAGACTTGTCGAGTTTTTAGTCAATCGTTGTAAGAGCTCAGTTGGTAGAGCAGTGAACTCTTAATGGTATATAATTTCAGTAATCCATACGTCGCTGGTTCAAATCCGGCTGGGAGGGTTTTTTTTATAGAAGAGTATTACTTTAAGCTTATACTACAATAGTATCGAATTTAAAGATATTTACATTTTTATCTTATTCTGTAAAATATTAAAACTAAAAAATAAAAAATAGTTTTAAAAAACTAAAAGAACACGCTTTATTAGAAAACTAAAAAATGAAAAATAATTTTAATTTCCAATACGCTTGGGATAAAATAAAGTGCTCAACAAAAAAATCATCTCCAACACATGTAGAATAAAATTAGAGTTATCAACAAAAAGAAAATAATTTTACCATCAAAAGCGTGAGGTGCTTTTTATGATTTTTACATTTTCTTCTTAGAGAGCTTACTTTTACCAATATCTGTTTATTATCAAATATATTAATTGATATAGAGCACCCCACGCTTTTGATGATAAAATTATTTTCTTTTTGTTGATAACTCTAATTTTATTCTACATGTGTTGGAGAAGATTTTTTTGTTGACCACTTTATTTTATCCCAAGGGTATTAGAAATTAAAATTATTTTTCATTTTTTAGTTTACTAATAAAGCGTGTTCTTTTAGTTTTTTAAAACTATTATTTATTTATTATTTATTCAACATGCACAAATTTTCTATACCTTGTTATTTTTCTTACCATGTTTATAAAATTATATGTTTTTATTTAAACATATGGTTAAAAAATTTTGTCAGTTCATTCTTACCTCTTATAGTTGTTTTTTGTCGAACATATGTTTCAGGGCTTCTTAACCCCATCGTCAGCAATTACAGACTGATATTAAAATAAACATATAGTTGTTTTCAGATTGAGATATTCAGGAGTCCTTTGAAGATGTCGAGACCAAAACGCTCTCATCTTCAGTACAATCTTGGTGACTAATATTATGTCGATCGGAAGAAATACTTCTTCCCTCTGCTAGTGGACTGATGAACCTCTGGATCAGGTCAGGATTTGCAGGAATTTCGAAGTTCATAAATTTTCCTTTATTTTTCTGAATGCGGATTTTTTTCCCAAACCGTGAGTTCCTTCTGTTTATCTATTTGTTTAATTAGACTGGCTTTTTCGGACCATATTAAACGTTTTAATGTATGCTGACTATGTGGTTATTATTCAAGGAAATGAAAATAATTTGCAGTACTCTTTACATCAATTAAATTAATTATGCCAACAATATAATTTTAAAATATCAAAAGAAAAAACAAAAATAATGGAATTTTGGGGAAACGAACATATAAGATCAAAAATCGTAATAGACAACAAACCTCTGGACCAAGTAAGAAATTTTAATTATTTGGGTTGTAATTTTACTATAAACACAATAACTGAAAGAGACATACATATGAAACTGTCGAAATTTCAAACGATATGTGGAACTATACATAAAACATTAAAGAATAAAACAAGAAGAGATACTAGATTGAAGTTTTATAAAACATTGGCAGTTCCTGCATTACTTTATGGGAGCGAAACTTGGGTAATGGCCAAAAAATTGCAAAGTAGAATACAAAGCGCTGAAATAAACTTCCTTAGAAGAACAAAAGGCTGCACAAGATTGGATCGGATAAAGAATGAGAAAATCAGAGAGTATAGAGAGAAATATAACAAATGTGGAAAGAATGAATGTAACAAGATTACCAAGAGCAGCATTCAACTACAAGCCAAGAGGTTCAAGGAATGTAGGAAGGCCACTGAAAAGATGGACAAAACAACCATGAGGCGAAACAGGCAGTCTTTGCCTAGTCCGTGAAGTGAAGAAGAAGAAGTTTTTCGGACCAAGCATGGTCCGACACTGCTGACTTTTCCACTTCTCCATTTTTGACATTTCTAAGATGTTCTTTCACCCTTGTTTTCAAATTTCTTTTTGTTTTTCCAATATAAATTTTGTCACAATCCCTGTGTGATAAATTCCTGATTTGTTTTTTTCTTCAATTCTTTAATTTTTATCACTATAAACAATCTCTATCATTTAGCATAAATTTCATTTTCAGATAATCATTATTAAGTGAGTTAGCAGTGATGCCATGTTTGCTATATAATCAAATACATTTGAGTGTAAAATGAAAGGGGTAAGTACTAAAAATATGCTGATTGGACAATAACAGCACATACTTACTTTTCTGATCTCTCTTGTGATCCAACTCTCAATTTTCTAATCAAATTTTGTTTTATTTTCTTTAACATTTCCATGGCTTTTGGTAACTGGGTGCTCAATGGAACATTTTGCTCTGCAGATGTTTCACTCGAATCTAAATTTGAATTCTGTTGAACATAAAACAGAACAAATACATTACATAATGAAAATGGATAGTTAATAACAAATGGGGAAATTCTGAAGAAGTTGCTGGATTCAAATACCTAGGAACAATAATTACAAATAAAAATGAGATGCACAAAGAAATTAAACGTAGCCTCTATTCTAAAACGCGTTCACAGAACATATGTTGAAAAGAATGATTTCTAATAAATATTAAATTATAAAATTATGAAATATTTATAAGAATCAAATGAATCTTCTTACCTCCTAATTCTTTGTTTTTTCAAACACAGCACCGCAATATTGGCGACCTTCGTCACCATCGTCAGCTGTTTTCACGATTGTCAATTTTTTCTTTTGCCGGTAATTATCCAAACTGCCATCTCGTGTTTTTTGAAGGAGTGATTTTCTAAACTGCCATCTGTTGTATTTTTTTGGATTTAACAGTTTGGAAAAAGATATATATATTCAAAAAAACCTTACTAGAACCATGAACTTCGAGATTCTGGACGAACCAAGCTTGATTACAAAGTTCTTCAAAAATACAACAGATGGCAGTTTAGAAAATGACTCCTTCAAAAGAACACCACATGGCAGTTTGGATAATTACCGGCAAAAGAAAAAATTGACAGTCATGAAAACAGCTGACAATGATGATGCGGTCTGCATTTAAAAAAACATTGAAGTGTGAGGTAAGAAGAATTCATGATTCATTTGATTCTTATCATTAAAACCTCATAATGTTAAAAATTCCCAAATTTATTATATTATATGAAATATTTACCTAAAAGGTCCGTCTCCTCAACTTTATTAGTTATTTATCTGTAGCGCTTTCGGGACTAGTCCCATCATCAGCAGGATTCAAAACTGGTGTTTTATTGAAGATCTGGTAGAGGGGTACATGTAACCCCATCATCAGCAGGATACAAAACTGGTGTACCCCTCTACCAGATCTTCAGTGAATCACCAGTTTTGAATCCTGCTGATGATGGGACTAGTCCCGAAAGCGCTACAGACAAATAACTAATAAAGTTAAGGAGACGGACCTTTTAGGTAAATATTTCACAATTTTATATTTTAATTTTGAATAATACCTCAACGGAACTTCATCATGAATCTTATTAAGGTTATTTCTAACAAAAAATCAAACTAGTTTTCAAATTAGAGACCATCAGATTCTATGGTCTTGAGCCATCTTTCAGTGAGGTTAATTATTCATAGTTAAATAAGGGAAATAACATTATGAGGTTCTTAATACAATGAATGAATGAATGAATGAATGTATGAGGTAAGATAAGTGACTCATTCATTCATTCATTGAGGTTAATTATCCTGTGACAATATCAATATGAAGTAAATTAATGAGTCATTTTTTCACATCTTACCTCATATTTTACGTTTCTTTAAACACGGAAACTAGTTTTCAAGAGAAGGATCTCTCTCATTTTCAACCGACATTATGACTATCGAATTTTCATTGGAATCTCCATCAATAACGTTGCCATCTGGTGTTGATTTGATGAACTTTGAGATGAGGTCCATTCTTCAGGAATCTAGAAATTCATGGATCTAAATTTGTTCTTCTGAATATATATCTTCTCCCAAATTGTCAATTCTAAAAGTTTTTCCAAATGTTTTAAAAGTTGGGCTTCTTTTTCAATGTTATGATTTTAAATAAACTATGTGCTGCAATAGCTGATTTTTCAATTTCACCATTTTTAATATTTCTGAAGTATTCCTTAGTGTGAGTGTCCAAATTCCTTTTTGTTTTTCCTATTTATACTTTAAAAATGGTGAAATTGAAAAATCAGCTATAGCAGCACATAGTTTATTGGAGAATCATAAAATTGAAAAAGAACCCCAACTTTTAAAACATTTGGAAAAAGCTTTAGAATTGACAATTTGGGAGAAGATATATATTCAGAAGAACAAATTAAATCCATGAATTTCGAGATTCCTGATGAACGTGACCTCATCTCAAAGTTCATCAAATCAACACCAGATGGCAACATTATTGATGGAGATTCCAACGAAAATCCGGTAGTCATAATGTCGGTTGAAAATGAGAGAGATCCTTCTCTCGAAAACTAGTTCCCGTGTTTAAAGAAACATAAAATATGAGGTAAGATTAATAGTGAGTGGAGAACATATTTTAATCGACTCACCACATACATTTTCAAACTTCTTTGATACCGAGGGTTTCAGACACTATCATGTCCATCAGTCATGGCATCCACTGATGAAATTCCGTGATTGTTGATTTCTTTAGTGACATCACCTCTTGTGCTGCCATCTTTCGTTGGGATTATAAACTTTGTAATTAAATTTTTATCCACCGGAATATCGAAATTCATAGATCGATATTTATTCTTCTGAATGAATATCATTTCCCAAATTGTCAATTCCAATGGTTTATCCAACTGTTTTAAAACTTTGGAACAGTTGGAATTGACAATTTGGGAAATGATATTCATTCAGAAGAAAAAATATCTATCTATGAATTTCGATATTCCGGTGGATAAAAATTTAATTACAAAGTTTATAATCCCAACGAAAGATGGCAGCACAAGAGGTGATGTCACTAAAGAAATCAACAATCACGGAATTTCATCAGTGGACGCCATGACTGATGAAGGACATGATATTGTCTGAAACCGTCGGTATCAAAGAAGTTTGAAAATGTATGAGGTGAGTCGATTAAAATATGTTCTCCACTCACTATTAATGATATAACCTCATAATGTTTACTTCCCGATATTAATTTAAAAATATGAGGTAAGATGTAAAAAAATGAATCACTAATTTATGAATTAAGAACCTCATAATGTTATTTACCATATTTAACTATGAATCAATATAAAGATTAGCCCTGAGACTAAAAATTTCACATTTAAAATTTCCACCCTGTTGCGTATCAAACCTGGATCCACTAGTCAGAAAGTACTATCAATTTCATAAAATGTAAACTTACCATATTTATACTGGATATATCGAATATCTTCCTTAATTTTTCATTTGCTTCTAAAGCTGTCAACGCCAGTTCATGGCATGAATTCAATTTTGCTATACAAGTGGTACAGACCGTATGTGGTAATTTGTCATCTTCTTTTACCTATAAAACATTTTACAGAAATAATAAAAAATCAATGGTATAGCTGAGAGCATCATACACATTTATTTCATCAGTCGGAGTTATGGCTGAAGATGGACGTAATATTGTCTGAAACCACAGTATCTTGAAAAACATGAAATTTATGACGTGATTTGCCAAAAAATATTCTCTGATGAATTTCAATGATTATACCTCATAAGGTCCACCGCTGTGGTCTCGAGGTAGCATGCTGCCTTGTCACACAATGGGCCCAGGTTCGATTCCCGGTCGGGACAGGCTCCTGGGTGAGGTTTTTTCTCACCTGTACGACAAATGTCAGGAAGCATAGGGCCCAACAGTCCCCGAAAATCATCCGGCCATCATCATCATCCTTCTCATTATCATCACCATCCTTCACCGGTGTGGAAAGCAACGGGAAGCTACCACACCTATAATTCCCTAGTAAAACTGCAAAGCATGGCATGAAAATGCAGTGAAAGATCTGCCCTCGGGCAGAATTACTATGGATGGATGGATACCTCATAATTAGAGATCCTTGAAAGTGGTTTTATTTTTAGGAAAATTAGTTTTAAAATTTCAAGATTTCGATGTTATTGGAAATTTGGAAGTGTTATTTTAAAGAAATGTAAATTTGAGTCTTTTTAATCCTAGTTTAGTATATTAAACCCAATAAGAATGATATATCCGCAGTTAAAAGTCAAGTTTCAGCTTGTAGAAGGTTGATATCGATTTTAAAACACTAAAATGCATAAAATTTTAATTCTAGTCACTAATTTGTGAGCAAAATTTACCTTTTAAGATAAAACAACCATGGTGAGATGTTTTCTTCAGATTTGTACATACCATTACTTAATAATGATTGATATAAATTATATTTGAAGAGAAAAATTTTCGCCTAGACCAGGGCTCGAACCCGGGACCCTTGGCTTTCCGGGCCAAGTGCTCTACCAACTGAGCTACCGAGGCGAGTTACGATCTAGATGCAAATTTTTCTCTTATGTACGTTGTAATTCCCTCGCGCCAAATGCTTGAAACCATAGCTTCTATCTCTATTTTTCTCTTCAAATATAATTTATCCTTCAATGAGAAGTGTTAAATTAATAATAAAATCGTCAATGATTGATATAAAATTGATATTTGAGTTTGTATTTTTAACATTCTTAGCTCATATGTTTATTTTGTTGGACGATCGTTTCAAAGCTATTGCTCAATCTTCTTAAACCTCATAATGTACCTTCCTAATGATTTTAAAATAAAATTGATAATTATGTCTGCAAAATTTACGGGGAAAAAACTTTTTTTTTAAATTAATATTGGGAAGTAAACATTATGAGGTTATATCATTAATAGTGAGTGGAGAACATATTTTTAATGTTTTAAAAATATGTTCTCCACTCACTATTAAAGAAAAAAACTTATCTTACAAGTTATATAATTCATATTTCTTGGAATTCATATTGGCCATAGAACTTAAAATCTATGGAGAGACCATATTTGAGCACGAGGAGGACAAAAAATATTACTTCTATGTTGTGAACTGTGTTGCAACCATTTCCCATTGTAAGAGTGCATGGAGGAAGCAGTTATGGCAGTTAAGAAGAAGATGGAATCCGAAAATGTTTAAAAATGCATTATGAAAATTTTGCAAATAGAACAAAAAATCTCCGGAATTCGTTGAAAATTGTAAATTTTGGTGTTATTTCGCGTTATCGTAGGATTTCACATTATTTTGCGATTCATAAATGCTTTTTCTGAGGTTATGGGAAGTGAAGTTAGGAAATGATACAAGAAATTGACAAAAGTAGAGCATTTTGCATTATTGTGACTCGCAAATTTCACGGATCTACTCATAATATAATGACTTAGGCTTTCACGGCTGGAGTTACTATGATGATCTTGTAGAAGATTTCCAGGCTGTTGGCCGTGGTCTTGAGGCTTGTAGTTCCCCAATGTTTCGCCAGAGACTGCGTCCGGCATCCTCAAGGGTTGTCTTGAGACTGGCAATTTTGTCGACTACCTGCTCTATTTATACATTTATCCACGATGTGTTCTCTGCGCAGTCCGTTACTTCGTAAATTGTATCTATTAACCAGCCAGAAGGCAGATACAATTTACGAAGTAATGGACCGCGCAGAGAACACGTTGCGGATAAATGTATAAATAGAGCAGGTAGTCGACAAAATTGCCAGTCTCAAGACAACCCTTGAGGATGCCGGATGCAGTCTCTGGCGAAACGTTGGGGAACTACAAGTCTCAAGACCACGGCCAACAGCCCGGAAATCTTCTACAAGATCATCTACTCAAAATGTTTACTTCCCAATATTAATTTAATATAATTATAAACATACCTCTATTGGTAAATACCAATATATTTTTTCAGCTAATCTCAAACTTGAACCTTCTTCTCCGAATACAGGCATTACACTAGATGTTTCCACTGCACATATGCGACACAGCTGCAGAACATGTATGACAGTTTGTTGTTCTTGTAATGGAATTTCTTCTTGATTCCATTCCACTTCTTCCATAATTTGAACATCTTCTATTACTAAGCTAAGTGCATCCATTTCTGGATTAATTCCTCTTCCTACCCCATTCACAGTCTGGAGACAACTTACAGCAGTAGGACCCAGGACTACCCTGTTAAAACACAACATTAACATTGTTGGATAACAGTGAATAATACTAAGTACCAAATTCTTTAAAGGTTAAACAAACTACAGAAATACTTTACAACATTTGACGCGAAACATTTTTTTAAGTTCTAATCATATACAGAGTGAATCATAAATATGGCTATACGTTTGATTGCGTTGTGTGATGGAAATATTTTCATTAGAGGAAATATGAAATTACCATTGGAAAGGCAATTATTCAAATTACCAAAAATGGAATAAAACAAAACAGTGTAGAACTTACGTCATTAGTCAAAATGGCGGTGGATATGCAACAGCAAATTACAATTGCTGCATGAACAATAACGTATGCTAATGATCGTGAGGCCGCAAGACGTGAGTTTAACATAGCATTGCAGCCGTCAACTATGGGGAAGTGGAGAAAACGACTGCTGGAAACAGGAAGGATGCAGAAAATCAAACCTCCTAGAAGGCCTAGCATTAGCACGAATGCAGAAACAACGAAGATAATTGTGGAGGCGTTCGACGCTAGTCCACAAAAATCAACCCGCCAAGCTGCACGTGAGCAGTGATTTGTTTTGTTTTATTGTTGTAATTTGAAGGATTCCCTTTCCAATGATAACATCATATTTCCTTTAATAATAATATTTTTCGTCACAAAATGTGATCATATGTATAGCCATATTTCTGAGTCACTCTGTAACATGCACATGCACCAACAAACACGATGTGTTTTACGCTATCGAATGACGGCATGCAGCCAACATATACATGATATTAAATTATGTAGGTAGGAAATAACACCATGAGGTTTATTTTAATTAATTCGAGTTGTATTTTGACTCACCTCATATTTCTTGATTTTTATGCAGACTTAAGTTTGTTCACTGCCATTGTGACATTTTTCAATGCAACACCTGCAAACTGTGCTGTGTTACATACACTATTTTGTCTGTATTTCAGTTCAATACATTATGTCTTTAAAGCATGCATGTAAAACCCTTACACTGTATGAGAAAATTCAAGTTTGTAATTTGGGAACCTTTATAAGAAGGAAAACTGCCAAGATAGAAATATATTTAAGGAACCGTCATGTTCCTTCATAGACAGGATTTTACTGTATATAGAAATATGGATTCTTTTTGCAGACAATTTAGCTCTTCTGGCACTTTCTGAAAATGATTTGCAACGATCAATTAACAAAACTAAAATTATGGCATTTCATGGGAAGGACCCCACACAAAGTAAAATCTGTCTCCAGAATAAAATTTTAGAGAGATCTAATCAATTTAAATACCTTGGATATTATCTCTCTATCTGGGAAGAAAAAGATATCCCTTAAAAAATTACTAGTTATAATAAAAGTTTAGGAATTATTAATCAAGTTATGAAACCATCCCTTGTACAAAAAAAACACCAGATTACATTTATATAAACACTTTGGCTAGACCAGTGTTGACCTATGGTAGTGAAGCATGGACACTAAAAAGACAACATGAAAGCAGAATAACGGCTTGTGAAATGAGATTCATGCGCAGAACAGCGGGTTACACCAGATGGGATCGGAAAAGGAACACCGATATCTTAAAAGAACTGAAGACTACGCCAATTTTGGAATATATTAAACAGTACCAACTAAATTGGAAACACCATCTTGAAAGAATGAGTTCAAATCGGATCCCCAAAGCTGTTTATAATTATATACCAAGAGGACGAAGATCACTGGGCCGTCCTATGAAATGCTGGAGGGAAAATTTTCTATAGGATCGTAACAGGCCTTGGCCTAATACTTGGAAGGAAAAAGAAGATAGAAATATGGAAGAAGCCCTCAGGGGTCCCCATCTAGGGGACATGTGGATGGTGACCATAAGGTGTTCAAGCTGAGCAAAACATTTTGCTTCCACTTACTTGTGTTTTGCTCCTAACTTTTATCTTTTTTGTACATGGCCTCTCTTGGCTAATTCTTGTTTTTTTTTTACTCTGATGGTATTAGAGCATTCGAAGCCTAGGAGATATTTTCCTACTTTCATTCTTTCTCATCATCATCATCATCATCATCCGGTATCATAGCAGCTGCCACTGTCTTCCGGAAACCAAATGCCATTCTTCTCTGTCCATCCATTGATCTTCCTCCATTCCTCTGATATTCATAGCTGCTTGTACCCCTTCTATCCAAGTTTTCTTCGGTCTTCCTCCTTTCCATTGGGATCCATTCCATAACAATTTTTGGCAATCTTTGCTCTGGCATTCTTTTGACATGACCATACCAATGTAATCTTTTCTTTTCTATAATGTCCTCTTGTACACCCATAATTTCCTTATTTCTTTATTTCGTATTCTATCGATTCTAGATTTTCCAGTTGATCTTCTTAAAACATCCATTTCTGTACTTAAAATTATTTTCATTTCCCTGGTAGGAATTTGCCAGACTTCAGCACCATATGTTAAAATGCTCTGATATATTTGTAATTTTCTATTTTTTGTAATATTTTTGCTCCACCAAACAGAGTTTAAAGCATTTATTGCTTGTTTTGTTTGTGCGATTCTATTTTTAATTCTTTCTATTCATCTTAAAACCTCGTGGGCACTCACCTTGATAGGTGAGAAGGGTTAACCTTGTAATTGACATATTAAGTAAACATGGAACTAAAAAAATGTCCACATAAGCTGAATGTACATCAATGCAGCCCCATTGCAACTTATTCACAATATTGATTCTTCTAAAGTGAGATAAGCATAAGTTGTTGTCGTTGTTTTCAAATGCTGGGCCTTGGCAACGAAGCTATTAGCGTTCTTGCTCTCCAATATTTCTCTATGGTGGATCCAACAGGTAATACTTCAAAGTAAATCAATGGTAAAGAGAAAAATTTTTATTTTTCTCTTTACCATTGATTTACAATAATTTAATTGGATTCATTAATTTACTTATTTCTATGATAGTAATAGCTTTAGCTTCTCAATATTAATTTAATAAATAATGCTATAGCTGTGTGGAGTCCCTTCATGTCTTCTTCAGGTAGAAGCCATTCATTGTGTATTTGTGAATGATGATTCATTGCAATTGAATGTGGGGCCAGTAGAGTAAGGTAAAGGAAGGATTTCTGCTTGGATGGGAATGAAGCCTGGATTAGCTCAGTGGACAGAGTGTTAGCATGGAAAGCTAAAGGTTTGGGGTTCGATTCCCGGTTCAGGCAAAATTTTTTCTCTTTACCATTGATTTACAATAATTTAATTGGGTTCATTAATTTACTTATTTCTATCATAGTAATAGCTTTAGCTTCTCAATATTAATTTAATTAATACTTCACAGGTTTGTAGATGTTCTTCGTTCATTTTTTCATCTTGAGATAAGCATAAGTATGCAATGGATTTGTCATCAGCTGGATACACGTAATGAAGAATGAAATGTGGAAGAAAAATTATTGACTGCACTGGAATGGCGTAAATGATAGCACACTATAGTATAAAGCTAGAGTCTCAGGTTCAAATTCAGCAGTTGATTAATATTTTCATAAGTAATGCCACGAGTGATTTCCAAATTATCGATAAATTCACGACTCACGAAGTGAGGAGTGAATTTATCTAGAGAATTTGGAAATCAAGAGTGGCATTTGTTAGGACTATTTAACGAATAAAATTAAGCTGTTTACTCACAAATCATTATTTAACTATAGTTATTTTAAAATATTTATATATTTAATGTAAACGGCGATGTTTGAAAACAAATGAGAAACTATAGGTACGCTTCTACTGCTTCTTTTGTTTATCACTGCAACCAGATCATACTATTTATTGCCAAAGGAACGCAATATTGTAAGGAGGAGCTTTCTTTAATATGGTAATTATAACACTGATAAATATTTGGTGAAACACGACTCTGATTGGTTGTAAAATAGAAATCATTGAAATGTGATTGGTCATTGACTCCCATTTGGGGCATGAGTTAAATAGTCAAATAAAATGATAGAATAAAATTTTGATCAATACTTACCCTGGGTCCTTTTGTATAGTTAAGGTTGAACCAACATATGTAGAATTTTCTACTGATTGCAAGCTGCTTGCAATCAGTAAATTGATATCATTCCTGTAATAGAAAATAATATTCATAACTACATTTACATATTTTTGTGTAAAATAAAATTACATTTACAAGATTAAAATTAATGTTTCATACCTCTCCTCATATCTAGTCTTCTAAGTATACAGCTGTTTCAAATCCTTGGCGGATTCATCTTCAGTACCCTCTCTTTGACTGATGTTATGCCGATCAGAAGAACTACTTCTTCTTCCCTCCTCTTCTTAGGGCCGCATGCAAATACATTAGTCTCTACTCAAATTACTTCCAATCACTGGTGAGCTGACTTTCCGTGAGCAAGTGCAAAGATCGAATTAGCTACCCACTAACTGGTAATGCATGAAAGTCGTCATTTTCGTAATATTGGCAAGAAATTACCCAGAATTCTCAGCAATAAAACCACTTCCGTTATTTTCGTCTGCTAGAGGAACGCACTTACGTTTGCATCCCGTAAATAATACCGTATATGACGGCATCTGTGTCGTGCAATATAACGCCGATTCTCTTGTTCTTCCAGTTGAATTCTTTGGTAGACTCTATCAAATTCCTCTTCTCTGCGTATACCAAAAACATGATCGAAGTCTTCAAGGTCCGACATCTTGGATAAAGCAGCAAGGTACGCAGCAAGGTTTCAAAGTACATCGGTTCCCATCGTGTTGCTCATGATTCGTTTCTCTGCTAAGTCACCTTGCCAGGTAGCTTAGGAATTTCAACAATTATTATCGCATGAACAGATTTTTGAGTACGCAAAAACGTATTTGGATGCAACTTTCTCAGCAGAGTACAGGCAGAGAATGACTTTTACGGTCTAATGCATTCATAGATTCGAGCCTTAGATTTTCTGATCGACATAACATCAGTCAACAAGAGGGTACTGGAGATGAATCCGCCAAGGATTTGAAACCGCTGTATACTTAGAAGACTGGATATGAGGAGAGGTATGAAACATTTAATTTAATCTTAAATTAAATCTTATAGTAATTTCTTTCTATAAAAAGTTCAATACATTTACAAGACTCTGACATTTTCATTAAAAATTCTGTGGCATTAGGGTAGAAGTACACAAGTCCATTTTTAGTGATTTTTATTTTGTATAATGTCAGAAATAAAGAATTTATTTCCTCCATCATAAGGGTAAAGTTCTTAAGTGATAGCTAATTTCCTATGATAGATATCTCTTGGTCAGAAGTAATACAAATCTCCAATTATTAAGTTAATTGAAAATCAATAAGCTCTCGTGAAAAATTATGTTTTTAGACATATGTATGGTCACCCTGTGGCCACAGAATTAATCCTAATTTATTTAACAATGTTCTTCAACATATCAAGTTATTAACTTCACAATTCAGAGCTCGATGAGAAAAGACTGACTGATTTCATTCTGGAGTCTCTTATCGTTAACTTTTAAGTTTAGTTAAAGTAAAATGAAGTGATGCCAGCACAAGGTATTCTATAAGAATATAACAATGATTATATCTATCTGTCCACCGCTGTGGTCTCGAGGTAGCGTGCTGTCTTGTCACGCAATGGGCCCAGGTTTGATCCCCAGTCGGGGCAGTTTTTCTGGGTGAGGTTTTTATCGAGGTTTTTCCTCCCTGTAAGACAAATGTCAGGAAAACTTTAAGGCCCAAACGGTCCCCAAAATCATATGCCCATCATCACCGGTGTGGAAAGCAATGGGAAGCTACCATACCTACAATTCCCTAGTAAAGCTGCAAGCATAGCATGAAAATGCTATGATTGCAGTGAAGGACCTGCCTTCGGGCAGAATTATTATGGGTGGATATCTATCTATAGTAATTCTACCCGAGGTCAAGTCTTTCATTGCAATCATAGCATTTTCATGCTATGCTTTGCAGCTTTACTAGGGAATTATAGGTGTAGTAGCTTCCCGTTGCTTTCCACACCGGTGAAATAATGATGATGATGATGGCTGGATGATTTTTGAGGACCGTTGGGCCCTAAGCTTTCTGACATTTGTTTTTTAGGTAAGGAAAAAAAAAACCTCACCCAGGAGCTTGTCCCAACTTGGAATCAAACCCAGCATGAAAATGTTATGATTGCAGTGAAGGACCTCCTTCGGGCAGAAGTACTTTGGATGGATATCTATCTATAGTAATTCTACCCAAGAGCAGGTCTTTCACTGCAATCATAGCATTTTCATGCTATGGTTTGCAGCTGTACTAGGGAATTACAGGTGTGGTAGCTTCCCGTTGCTTTCCACACCGGTGAAATAATGAAGATGATGATGATGGCCGGATGATTTTTGGGAACCGTTGAGCCCGCTACCTAGAGACCACAGTGGTGGACAATGCTAATATAATCTAAATTAATAATAATTTTGAATAATACTTCAACGGAACTTCATAATGAATCTTATTAATGTTGACTTATATAATCTATCAAAATTGTAATTATACATTACGGTGGGCCAAAAAAAACTAATTTTTTTATTTCAAAGTTGTAATAGCGCAGAAAAGTTGCAAATTATATAGACAAAAGAAAAGAAAAAAAATATATCGAAATCGGTTGACATCTTCCGGTCGTGCAAAGGCTCTAAAGTTTGACAAAACTTCATTTTAGAGATTATTTCCGTATTTTTTTAATTAGATGTTTTCGTAATGTAATAGTTTGTAACGTCTTCAAATAGAGCCTACAAACATTGTGTTATAATTTGGTTTAGGCCAGTTGATATCTTCCGGTCGTGCATAAGCTCCAAAATTTGCCAGAATAATGAACATGTTATATTTTTACAAATTTTTGGTATTTGATAAATAAGTTTGAGAGTATTTAACTTTTACAGGGAAAGAACACTATGAGGTTTAATTTAAGAATTAAATTAATGTTTTTATTACCTCACCTCATATCCTTTTTCTTGTATACTGCAGTTTCAGAGCTTATCTCAATCTTCAGTAGCCTCTGGTTGACCGGTGTTACGTCATTTCTTGGCAGTTTTCTTCTTACTTCTATCAGTGGACCGATGAACCTCTCAGAAACGACACAACACCGGTCGACAGCGGCTACTGAAGATGGAAATAAGCTCCGAAACTGCAGTATAGAAGAAAAAGGATATGAGGTGAAGTAATAAAAACATTAATTTAATTCTTAAGTTTCACAGTATTGATTGTCAGATCCCACAGATAAACATAAATGTGCTTAGCAAAGATCAGCAATACCTACTTGATATTAAAAAGAAAATAAATAATTGCAAAAATTAATATTTGATCATATTTTGCCAAACTTCAGAGCCTTTGCACAACCGGAAGATTTCAACCAAGTTTGATAATTTTTTCTTTCTTTTTTTTTTAGCTATATAATTTGCAACTTTTCCACGCTATTACAACTTTGAAATAAGAAAATGTTTTTTTTTCGGCCCATCCTATTATACATGTAAAAAGAAATATCCCTTT
Organism: Diploptera punctata; assembly: GCA_030220185.1. Classification (NCBI taxonomy): domain Eukaryota; kingdom Metazoa; phylum Arthropoda; class Insecta; order Blattodea; family Blaberidae; genus Diploptera; species Diploptera punctata. The sequence goes on along the minus strand of JASPKZ010003448.1, from coordinate 1,129,878 downwards.
TGTAATTGTCATGAGAAAGACAGATATATTTGGTGAGGTGTAAAATCTGGTTCATTTAATTATTTTAAATCAAAATTACAGTCGGGAGTAACACTACGAGGTATTTTCAATTTATAAATGAGTTGGAAAAAATGATTTTACATCTCACCTAACAAATTTCCATGTTTTCACGATACCAGTTTCAAAGACAAATGTCCTTTGAAACTGGTATTGTGAAAACAGAGAACTTATGAGGTGATATGTAAAAACACTTTATCCAACTTATACAGGGTGATTCAAAATTGACTTTACAACTTTACAAGATTATAGAAATTTATTTAGAAGACCTACAGAATTGGTTTTAATGTCATATGATAGCACAACTCATCAAGTTTTCACCGACATAGTTTTATAGTACCTAGTTCTCTCACCGTGTGCACTAATGTAGTTCATATCAAAATGGCTGCTTTCACAGGTGCCGAGCTTGCTCGTTGTGTGTTTTTGTTCGAAGAAACTAAATCTGCAACAATTGTTCAGCGTAGATTTCGTATCCAGTATGGTAAGGATCCTCCTAGCATATCCAGATAAATCGTACCGTTGATAGTTTTTTTCTTGGAAAAAGAAGGGGCCGTACACTTTAGTTTTACTTAGGGCACAAAACACATTCACTTTCGGGCTGTCACGTACGTGTTGCAGATGGAGATGTGGAGGTTCAGAGCCCCAGATCCTGCAGTTATGGGTATTTACTTTGCCACTGATGTGGAATGTAGACTCATCGCTGAAGATTACATGGTTCAAATACGTTTCATCTTCCTCAATCCGACCAAGCATTTCTGCACAGAAATCATGTCGAACCATCTTATCATTATCAGTAATGTGTTGCACCATCGAAAATCGGTATGGTTTCAAGTGCAAATGTCTCCGTAGTATGCGCCAAATGGTCGGTTGTGAAATGCCAGTCTCACGTGACGCATGCCGCGTTGATTTCCTAGGGCTCTGAGCAAAGCTATCCCTCACTTGTTCAACCACAGCTTCAGCCGTACATGGACAGCCAGTATGCTTGGAATGACTAACAGAACAGCCAGTCCTAACAAATGTTTGGTGCCAAGAATAAATTGTTGGCCTGCTAGGAGGATCCTTACCATACTGGGTACGAAATCTACGCTGAACAATTGTCGCAGATTTAGTTTCTTCGAACAAAAACACTCAACAAGTATGCTCGGCACCTGTGAAAGCAGCCATTTTGATATGAACTACGTTAGTGCACGCGGTGAGAGAACTAGGTACTATAAAACTATGTCGGTGAAAACTTGATGAGTTGTGCTATCATATGACATTAAAACCAATTCTGTAGGTCTTCTAAATAAATTTCTATAAGCTTGTAAAGTTGTAAAGTCAATTTTGAATCACGGTGTATATAAATTAAAAAAGATTGAATTATTATTCATTGTATGTGCTTGCCCACAAGTTTTCTTCATTCTACATTTCATCCTGTCTAAAGTTCCTTCAGTTTATGCACAGGTTTTTAAATCATCTTGTATTATCAATTGATTACCCCTGATTTCCTAAATGAAGAGACTGCTCAGATATTTCAGATATATCTGAGGTACTCATAGTGTCCTGCAGCTTCACTAGTAGTCCTTGTGTTTCATACCTAAAAAAAAATAATAATAATTAGTTTCATATAAGATCAAAAATCGTAATAGACAACAAACCTCTGGAACAAGTAACAAATTTTAATTATTTGGGTTGTTATTTTACTATAAACACAAAAACTGAAACAGACATACATATGAAACTGTCGAAATTTCAAATGATTTGCAGAACTATACATAAAACATTAAAGAATAAAACAAGACGAGATACTAGATTGAAGTTTTATAAAACATTGGCAGTTCCTGCATTACTTTATGGGAGTGAAACTTGAGTAATGGCCAAAAAATTGCAAAGTAGAATACAAAGTGCAGAAATGAACTTCCTTAGAAGAACAAAAGGCTGCACAAGATTGGAACGGATAAGGAATATAAGAACAGAGTTAAATATATATCCATTGGATGAGAAAATCAGAGAATATAGAGAGGAATGGTTTACACGCGTGGAAAGAATGAATGTATCAAGATTACCAAGAGCAGCATTCAACTACAAGCCAAAAGGTTCAAGGAATGTAGGAAGGCCAGTGAAAAGATGGACAGAACAACTGTGAGGCAGAACAGGCAATTTGCCTAGCCTGTAAAGTGAAGAAGAAGAAGAAGTTTCACAGACTGCGATGGGCAGGACATGTGGCATGTATGGGGGATGAAAGAGGTGCATGGAAGCTTCTTGTAGGAAAACCAGAGGGAAAACACCTAATTGGTGAGATGGGAGAATAAAATTATCCATGATTTCAGGAAAGTAGATTATACAGGGGATGATTGAAAAGCATTTTAGCTCAGGATAGGGATGTATGGAGAGCTTATATCTGTGCGACCATGAACCTATGGGTTTGATTGAGTTAGTTAGTTAGTTACATAATAATATTAAATCACATCCACTTGTTTTTAAGCCTATACACAAATGAACATTTAAGCGACAGTGATCCAAGTGCCAAAATGCAAATATTGAGATATCCACCTCAGAACTTACAGAATTTCACAATGGAGTACAATAGACAATTATATCCAAGAACTCAACTACATTAAGTATATGGCAAAAACCAATGGCTATAATGAAGAATTCATAGATAAGCTCGTAAAAAAAACAAAAAAGGAAGAACAACATAATCAACATAACTAAACTAGAAACAGAATCTGACAACAACAAGAAAACATGAATAACACTTACATACACAGGAAAAGAAACGACAAAATTAGCCAATGCACTAAAGAAAGCCGATAAAAACATAAAAATAGCATACAGAACCAATAACAAATTAAACAACATAATAAACAATAACATTGAAGAAAATAACATTTTCAACAGCAAAGGAGTTTATAAACTGACATGTAAGGACTGCAATAAATTTTATATAGGAAGGACAAACAGGAGTTTTAACATCAGATTCAAATAACATTTTCGAGACTTCATTCACGCAGAAGGGAAATCAAGCTATGCAAAACACGTTATCCATGAAGGACATTGCATGTTAAATATTGAAAACACCCTAACAGTAATGCACAGAGAAAATAATCCAGCGAAGATAAACATACTCGAAGAGATGGAAATCATAAAAGCAGCTCACAACGACAGCCAGATAAACGAAAACGAACCCAATACATGCAACCCCCTCTACCAGATTTTCAGTGAAACACCAGTTTTGAATCCTGCCGATGATGGGACAAGTCCCGAAAGCGCTACAGTTAAATGATTAATTAAGTTGAGGAGACGGACCTTTCAGGTGAATATTCCATAATTTTATATTAATTTTGAATAAACTAGTTGTAATAATTTAGTATAGGGACCATATGTGGCGGTTACGTCACCCATAGAGAGAATGTAGGTATAGGAAAGGAAGAGAAGTGAAGCCTTAAGCCTCTTTTTTTTTAATGCTCCAGGTTGTCCTTTTTTGGATATTTCTGGTGTTCTCTCCTGGCATTGGCATATTTGTAACCCACTTCTGAGGTTGGGGCACCTTGAAGGCAGGGTTACATTGCCCCGATGATATGATAGGTGATGATGATAGCAGTGCGCCAGGAGAGTCCTTAATCCTAAGCTTAATCTAAGATGAATATGAATGATGATGATTGCGATGGCCATATGATGTTCGGGGACCATTTGGGCCTTAAAGTTTCCTGACATTTGTCTTATAGGTGAGTAACCCCGACAAAACCCTCAACCAGGAAACTGTCCTAACCAGGGATCGAACCCTGGTCCGTTGCGTGACAAGGCAGCACGCTACCTCGAGACCACAGCGGTGGACTGCCTTAGGCCTTGAATGCTCTAATACCATCAGGGTCGAAGAAAACAAGAGGTCAGTCAGGCAAGACTGCATAGGACAGTTGAAAGAGAGATTTGGTGTAGGAAAAGGAAGAAATACAAATCTGTCAAAAGCTCACCAAGCTGATGAGTGCTTATTGGTGAGTAGCCCTTCCCCTTTTTTCACCAAGCATAAGCATAATTACTAATGGCTGCACCACAAGAAAGTAAGTGATTGTACACTAAGCTCCTGTCCAGGTTGGTTCCTTCAAGCCTACTGACACGACTGTCTAAATAAACACCTACACAGATTTGGCATAGTTAATTCACCTATTACCCATCCAAGTGTTTTGTGCAGGCGGAAAATATGTTAACTAACAAACTGTCCTTCTCTTTCTATTCCTTACTATGTTGCCACTTCCTGTCCTTTGTATTATGTTGTTTGATTGGCAGGTAGAGAGCTGACAAATACTATGTATTTTAATGATCCGTCGTTCTGCACGGTCAGTGACAGACTGACTAACTTGACATCCCTGTTACTTTTGGGGTTATGTCTAGGAATGAGCTGTCCCTTCCTTGCCCTTCTCATTACATGTTGCCACTTGTGGTTTATTGTGAAGCTGATAACAGAGAGACGACAAATACTGTGATTTTAAATGATCCGACCGCTTGAGCGTTCCATGCTGAAATGACTAATTTGACAACCATGTTAAGAAGTTTCACACGTGTTTAGAGATTCTCCCCCTACATTTGAAGTTGAAATTTTTCAATACGTGATCGGATGTACAGTTTTCTCCTACATCCCTTCCACACATTCAGTAGATCAGCGACACTAGCGCTAAAACTCTTCCCCTCCGTCCGTGAACAGTTAACTTGGATGTGTAGTAAATGTTCATTTTGCAATTTAAATGAAAATGTGAAACGAAACATGTAATGAGAAGGGACAGCCCATTCCTATACGTAACTCTAATAGTAACAGGGTTGTCAAATTAGTCATTTTGCCAATGACCGCCCAGAAGGACGGACCATTAAAATCCCTAGTATTTGTCAGCTCTCTACCTGTCAGACAAAGAACATATATAGAGGACAGGAAATGGCAACATAGTAAGGAAGAGAAAGACAGCATGTTCGATTATCCAGCCATTATAGCTGGCTTTCTACACCAGTACTTATTGTAGTTACCCTAATTCCTCACAATCTTGGGTGTGCACCGATTCCATCATCATCATCATCTGCATTCATGGATTAGGTCTGTTGACCCGTTCCGACTACAGCCCATCTCTTTCTAGGTCTGCCCACATCTCAGGTGCCTTTACGTTTGTATTTTGTTATTTGTTTTGGTTATCTATCTTCATTCATTCATTTTTGTCTATATGTATTCATTTTATCAGTTATTGCAAATATTTCAAGTTCCTGTCTTATTTCTGTGTTCTTGATTCTGTCTTCCTTAGTGCACCCTTTAACAGATCTCAAAAATTTCATTTCTGCCGCCGTTATCCTACTTAGATCTTGTTTTTTATGTATCCAGGCTTCTGAACCATAGAGCAGTACCGGTACTGCCAACATTTTATAAAATTTCAATTGGGTCTCTCTTGTTGTTTTGTTATTTAGTGTTTGTTTTATCGTACCACATATTCCCTGGAATTTTGCTATTTTATTATTTATATCATTATCATAATTAAATGAAATGTCACATCCTAGATAATTGAGATGGTTCACCTGTTCTATGATTTTGTTTCCTATTACTATTTTGGATCTGATTTGATTTTTCCCTTGGAATGCCATTACCTTAGTTTTTTCTATGGATTCCATATTGGTTGAAATTCTACAAGAAAATTTCTTTTCCCCAAGAGATCTCAAACCAGTCTGCACCAAGACATCATACCTTATGACTTGAAACTATTATTATTATATACAACTTTCCTCATTAGAGGATTGCCTCAAGGACAAAGTGATACAGACAAATAATTTTCTAAATTGATGAAATACATTTTGTAAATACATTAAAAAATTTCAAATTGTAATTGAAATATACATACTATAAAGTAGAAATTTTGTAAAGATGGTTTCTTAAAATTGAAATTGATCCTCTAATGGCAGCGATGGCAATTTTAGAAAGATACACCCTGTCCAAATCTAAGAAATTCCTAAATTTAGCTAAGAATCCTGGTATAGTACCTCTTGCCCCGATCATCAATCCTGTGACAGTTATACTATCTAATTGGTATTTATCTTTGTAATAGTCAATTGTTGGCTCGTATATGGCTTTCTTTTCACAGTCAATTTCCTCAGGTTGGCCACTATGAGTCTCAAAATGGATTGTGGGATCTAATACTTACTTACTTACTTACTCACTGGCACTATCAAACCCATAGGTTCATGGCCATGCAGACATAAGCTCTCCATACATCCCTATCCTGAGCCAACGTTTTCCAATCATTCCCTGTATAATCTACTTCCCTCAAATCATAGTTAATGTTATTCTCCCACCTCATTCTTGGTCTAGAAGCTTCCATGCAAGTCTTTTCATTCCCCATACGTGCAACATGTCCTGCCCTAAAATCATACCAATTTTAGAAGATGGTCTAAATGCAATAATATCTATTGGTCTATTATTTCCATTAGTGGCCACACCAATGAAAAATTTTCAGGATGACAATAGAAACTATCTGTAAAATTGTTTACATAACCAGATTCTAACTCTGGGGCACTTATCTGCCAAAATAGTTAATAATATTCAATAATTAAAAATTATTTTTCATACCTGGTCCTTTCGTACTAATATTTATGGGATTTGTATTTTTTATTTCTTCTTTAGTTATTCTTTATAGAGATGATTATATACATGGAGATTTGAATATTAATTGATTTATTTTCCTTGTTCTTTTATTTGTTATATCAATAATATTTTTAATTATTAGCCCAAATATAATTAGAATTTTAATTGGAGGAAAAACATTTAGCTTACCTTTACCAAGAATGTTTGTCAGTTCTACAGAATCACAGTGTGCATGCTTAAAGAAACTTCCACTAAATGGCAGACATACGTGTGAAATCAGTATGACCAACCTTCACAATAAATTCCCAAACACATTTATAAGAAATGGATATACATCAACTTCCCCTTCCGAACCTAACAAAACAAATTTTACATATTATTTAATGAAGTGTAAACTAATCTGATGTACACTAACTTATCCCATCAGAACTCACAAAATTAAGTGAGTGAACATCCATTTTTTAAAATATATTTTTGAATGTTGGTCATTCTAATTTCACAGATATGTCCACCATCTAGCAGATGTTTAAGTATTAGTGCAAGCGCACAACGATTCTGTAAAACTTTAAAAAACTCATTTCAGATAATGTGATAATTTGTGTACCGTACATAGATAAATATCCCAAACCTTCCGGCGGCACTATGGCCATGGGGTCGACTCAGCCTCTAACGGAAATGAGTACCAGACACTTGTTCTGGGGGTAAAGGCAGCCGTCACGCAGGGATGACAACCCAGCTGACATCAAGTGCCGATTGTCCAGGAAAAAGTGGGAGCCTTAACCTCCTACTACCCCAAGGGCCTCCCGAGGCCTGTACTGGGATTACTTTACTTACTTTACATAGATAAATATTTAATAATTGCAAAAAAAATGTTATGTTATAAGTAACATTACAAAATGTTTAAAAAATGTACAAAATGTTTAGTAAAGACGGAAAAAGTATGTAGAAGACTGTATGGCTCAAGTTTCCAACTATCACACATTTTAAAATACTAATTACACACATTCTAATCTCATTTTGCCTTCGTGGATTCATTTTTTTAATATTAACTATCACTTAAAACCTTTTTAAACATTTTATAAATATTTTTCAATTATATTTTAATGGAATATTTAACTATACATACTGTTTGATGTAGAAACTACATTGTTTTTCAAGCCATTTTATTTCTTTGTTTGAATGCTACCAACATATACTTCAATATTACGGAACTTACTATTTACACTACCTATTTTTGGGCGTTGAGAGTTATTTGTATCCCCTTTCATCTGCTGGCGTAAGTGCATGGTTTCTACCTCTGGCTTAGACAAATTTTTAGTGGCAGTTGTTGGAAACTTTATGTGAATGTAGTATGGAAAATCATAGATAAAGATATTCTAAACTTGAGACGAAACATAGCATTTTGTTACAATAAGAACAAATTGATTAAAGGATCAGTACCAGTAAAGGTAAGATCACATTCAAGACTGGATTGAAGTTATTGGCCCATATCTGGAATGCATTTTGAACCTGGATATTCTGAGCAGCACTTGCATGTGTAACAATCCTACCTGCCACTACAATTCAGATTATAAGGAATCTATCATTTACACGGCATATAGAGAATCTGGTGACTTTACAGTAAATAAATATGCAATATGAATATTTTTTTTTGTCTAATGCCAGGTTGTCTTTTATGACATTTCTGGCTTTCTCCCCTAGCATTGGCAGAATTGCAATACATTTCTTAGGTTGGGGCACTTGGAAGGCGGAGTTACATTACCTCAATGGTATGATGGGTGATAAATGATAATGAAGTGTCAGGAGAGTTCTTAACCTAAATTCCAGACCATGGGCAACCATAGGAATAATTCCCTTTAAGGAAATTCCTATGCTTTGACCGGGAATCGAACCCGGGACCTCATGAACAGTAGTCCACGAGGCTAGTCATATGAAAAATATATAAAAGTCACAATTCTTTCTGTATGTTTATTATTCACACAAAACGGATATTTTCTTAACAAAAAGGCTCTATTCTTTAACTTTTTAATTACCTAAATAAACAGAAAATGAAAGCAAAGAAAAAATAATATATATAAAATTCATTCCATGATATCCTACGTTTTAATAATGTTAATAAAAACATTACTATTATTCATTTTGTGATATATTATATTGTCTAATGCCAACAGGTTGTTTTTATTACATTTCTGGCTTTCACTCCTGGCACTAGCATAATTATAACCACTTCTGAATTTGGGGCGCCTGGAAGGCAGAGATACTTATCCCAATCGTATGACGGGTGACAAATCATAACGAAGCACCAGGGGATTATGTAAAATATAAACTATGACATTAAAATCGAACGAGAACTTAACTTAGGCTTTAAAATAAATATTATGTTACATTCCTTGTGTGAGATTTCCTTACTCATTCTAAAAGGAAATCTAACGGTAAATCGCAATGAAGGAATAAGTGAGACATAACCTATCAAATTTTTAGATTTTTAAATTACTAAAAACAGGACAATACAATACTATAAATGTGAATTTTACTTAATATTTACTGTAATTCATTAACAATGCTATATGTTGATAATAATTACTTACAATGGTGTATTTAGTTTATGCTATGCGCATATCAAACAAAAATTCTACATATTATCTGATATCAACCCTGACTAAAAGTAAACTCCATGACATGCACCGAGAACGAATTGAGTGGCCTCTCTGTGTTAAATTTTGGAAGCAATTTCATACCGCTGCGCCGTCTGACGACCACGACACTACCTACTACTTTAGTCGATTACGGTGGATCAATCGCTAGAAAAGTGCCCTATTATTTTCCATTCATTTAAAAATAAAATTGAAAGCTCGACACAAGCAATGCTCCTTTGTTAACAATTTCAACATGTTTCATTCTTACTCTCTTCAGAAGAAAATTACAAAAACTTTGCCAAGTTTTCAGGTGTCTTTAACTATAAATTATTTTTCTATCTATCTATCTTCGGGTTTTTACAGCTGCTGCCGTTTTCCCGTGCCAAAACTCCAAAGCCTACGATCTTGGGCATAAATTGCTTTCGTCTTTTTTTTTCAAAATTCATCAATTAGTAAGTTGACTACACAATTCCACTTTTAAATGAACATAGTGAATGTGGGAAATTACTATTTATTAGAAAGTAATTGGAAATGTTTAGACTATACAACAAAAATATTACTTACTTACTTACTCACTGGCACTATCGAACCCGTAGGTTCATGGCCGCACGGACATAAGCTCTCCACACATCCCTATCCTGAGCTAATGCTTTCCAGTCATTCCCTGTATAATCTACTTCCCTCAAATCATAGTTAATGTTGTTCTCCCACCTCATTCTTGGTCTACCAACTGGGCGTTTTCCTTCTGGCTTTCCTACAAGAAGTTTCCATGCATGTCTTTCATTCCCCATACGCGCAACATGTCCTGCCCATCGCAGTCTACGGGACTTAACTGTTCTTATTATATCTGGCTTCCTATAAAGACCATGTAGTTCATTGTTATGTAGTCTTCTCCATTCACCTGTCTGTTCATCTCTCTTTGGTCCAAAAATTTTCCTAAGAACTTTATTCTCAAATACTCGTAATCTCCTTTCCTCCCTTAAAGTAAGAGTCCATGTTTCGCACCCATATAATATAACTGGAGATAGAATAATAGTTTTATATATTTTCAGCTTAACGTTTTTTGAAAGGAGTTGGGACATCAAAAGTCTCTGCAATGCATAATAGCATGCATTTCCAGAATTGAGCCTATGTTTAATTTCTTTGTGCATCTCATTCCTATTTGTGATTATTGTTCCTAGGTATTTGAATTCAGCCAATTCCTCAAAATTTCCCTCATTTGTCATTAGCTGTCCATTTCCATTATATAATGTATTTCTATGTGTGACCATATATTTAGTTTTACTGATATTTACTTCCAGTCCTAATTTCTTAGTGTTACTCAATAGTGTGTGCGTGTTGGCCTTTAGTATCTCCTCGCTATCGGCCAGTAGTACTACATCATCAGCATAAACTAACAGCTTATTAATACCATTCAGTTGTAGGCCTTTCTCATTCTCTAAAGATTTAATGGCATGCTCTAGTACAAAATTAAATAGTAGAGGAGATAGTGCATCTCCTTGCTTCAACCCATTCTGGATTTCAAAAGTGTCTGAAAACTGTTTGCCTACACGCACCCTACTATTTGAGCCATTTAGACACATTCGTATAAGTCTAACTAACTTTTTAGGAATTCCGAACTCCAGCAGGATACTATATAACTTCTCCCTCTTAATTGAATCATATGCTTTTTTGAAGTCTACATATAGTTGATGTACAGTACCATTATATTCCCATTTCTTTTCTAAAATCTGTCTTATACTAAAAATCTGATCTGTTGTAGACCTGTTTCTTTTAAATGCACATTGATGATCTCCTAGAATGTCATCAATATAGGGAGTAAGTCTGCTTACTAATATATTTGTTAGAATTTTGTACGAAGTTGAAAGTAATGAGATGCCCCTATAGTTGTTGCAATCAGTTTTATCTCCTTTCTTATAAATTGGTATGATAATTGATTCCTTCCATTCATCTGGAAGATCTTCAACAAAAATATTGGCAAAATTAATATAATAATTTTCTGAAGTAAAAATAAAAAAGAAGGAAGACTACCTACGATAATCATGGATTGGGAAACACAGGGAATGAAAAAGAAGGGTAGACCGAATATTACGTGGATTCAGGGAATTAATGAAACTAAGAGGGAATGGGAAATAGAAGAAGATATATGGATGAACAGACAAGAATAGAAAAATGTGTTGAAACAAATGTGTAGTTAACTGTGAACATGGGTACCGGAAAAATGTATATTCATTGTAAAAGCCGGAATAATAAAAAAATAAAAATAAAAAATGCAAAATTGTTTAAAAAGTGACATTTCTTATGTTATTTCCATAAAGAAATATCAAACAAGATCTGGATAATGGATATACTAAGGCAGCACCATTTGATGAGCCTGGTTAGTTTGAGCTCTTTTATGGGGACTATTTTCACATTTTGGGGGGAATAAAATCAACATATGAAAATAAGTTCAATTCAAGTCTACGTATCCACTATATTGTATATTTTATAAACTTTATTCAAATACTGCAACAAAAACTGTTTTTTTTTTCGTTTTTTATCTCAATTTATGTTGGTGGCATGGTGACAGGGATTATATAATTTATATAAAATAAATATTATAATGAATCGCAAATTATTATATTAAAATATCGTGCGATTTTCATCTCTACCAACCAACTCTTGCACATTGTGCACAATTCAGATTACTTGAATATTCTAACAAGCGGCTAGATCGAGTCCGTTAGGAGAAAAGGCTTATTCTATGAGGATTTCTAATAGAATGCCATTTTGTCCTCTTTGCGCACAGTTCGATATGATAGCGTTCACATGTTTTGTTGCACATTGTACACTTGCATGATTGGTTTGGTTCGTGGTATGTTTTGGTTTTACAGATGAGATGGTGAAACCCATGGACTGCCAGTCTTGTTATTACGTGTCGCAGTTTAAAGTTTTCTCTTGTCCATTCTCGGTCTATCATTGCTCCTGTGCCGTAGAATTCTGATGGAGTTTCTTCTCTTTTCTTCCTAAGACTTCGTAAAAGTTGGTCCGAAGCTTTTGTACCAGACAATATCAATTTTGTCCTTAGATCTTCAGTGAGAAAGGTCTCCCTTGAGGGCAAATATACAAGTCTGGATCTCGTGTTCTTGGAGACTCCAATCACCTTCTTCAAGTAAGTGGCTTTTATTCTTTCTAGTTTTCTAGGCCAGTCACTGTTAGATGTTCTCCGATTATTTCTATCCCGTAAGTTAGTATTGGGATTATTTTGGTTTCAAATAATATCACAGCCGTTTTTAGGCTTAAAGATGTGATATTTTTTTATATCGTGCATCGCTCTCACTGTTTGTGTTGCTCTTTCAGCGATGTGCTTTGTGTAGCATTTTGCTCTTGGTTGCAATGTCATGCCTAGATATTTGTAGTCCGATACAATTCTAAATAAACCAATATGCAAAGCACAAATAGTAAAATCTTATATTAATCTTAATGGCCATTCGACTGCTATTAGAATGATAAATAATAGCATGCTATCTGACGCGAAAAGATATAACTATATCTATACAGCTGTTTCATGTGTATATCAAGAGTTTATTTTACGTCGTTTGTATTTTATTATCCATTCAGAAAATCTAATAATTACGTGGATTCTCTGTCATCATGCCACCAACATAAATTGAGATAAAAAAACGAAAAAAAAAACAGTTTTTTTTGTTGCAGTATATGAATAAAATACCTTTGGCATGGTGAGAAAGTTTATAAAATATACAGTATAGTGGATCCGTAGACTTAAGTACAATGCAAGTCCAAACCGGCGAAGGACGATGATGCTAATGATAAGGATGATGGCCGGATGATTTTCGGGGACCGTTGGGCCCTAAGCTTCCTGACATTTGTCTCACAGGTGAGGAAAAACACCGAAAAAACTTCACCCAGGAGCCTGTCGCGACCGGGAATCGAATCCAGGCACGCTGCGTGACAAGGAAGCACGCTACCTCGAGACCACAGCGGTGGACATATTTTACCTATGGATAATATTACTGCCTAAAACTATTTCCAAAATTGTCTTGTCTTGTAAGCCCGTGCTTCCCTTAACAGAGATTTAGGCGCTCTCCCCCTACAGGGAAGAATTTGAACCATACTAATTTAGTTACACTTGTTTTCGTATAGATGTCATTTTGAGTGGTCCATGGTCTAGGAAACCAAGGTAGTACTAGGACGGGAAAATTCGGTAAATTTTGCTTAGAGGCCTTTTCATATAGGCTTAAGGATTTTTTACGAGCCTGAAAATCTTCAGACTCGGGACCCACGGCTTGAAGTCCCTCCCGGAGGACTTGCTCCTTGGATTTTTTCATCCTAAAAAATCCATCGACCCCGGCCGGGTCTGGACCCGCGACTCTCGGGCCCAGAGGCAAGGAGCATAACCACTAGTTCACCGCGGCCGATTCCAAAATTGTAATTTTATAAATACTCGTTCAATTCGAAAGTAAAATTAATAAATAGGCTACTTTAAAGAAAACATCATGTACAAACAAAATAAAATAATCTTGCAGTAAACTATTGCCATATGCAGTAAGGAACTAATTCTTCTGCGCTTCTTGGATTAGGCAATAGTTGGCTGTTCCGTTTTGTTCTTCTTTTGTGTTTAGCTCTCTGACATTCCAAGTTCCCACTTTAATCCGATCCTCTATACCCAATCGTTTGTCCTTAATTCTACGCTGAGGTCGTCTTTGGTTAAATCCGTCGGAGTTTCTATTGTGAAGAATACGAGTAATATGTTTTCCTCTGATCGCGGTACCAACGCTATGCAGAGTACTGCTCGGGACACAGCTCCGTGTATCTGAAAGGAATTTGCTGTCTCACCTGTTAGTACTATGAGAAGCAGAGAAGTGTACCTCCTCCCACTCCCCACACTTCCCCCCGCAAACACACAGAGCTTGGACTCGAGCTGTAGACCATTGGTGGGGCTGCTACCTCAAAGCTTTAGTTCCAGCTTCTGGATATACTAACCCCATCTAGAGGGTTGCCACTTCCGCCAACCTATTAAAAATTAATTGTGGACTTTACTCTTGTTTCCTCGAGCATGAGTCTCTTATCATCCCAGAGAAAGGAACCCCTCTCCCCATCAGTTCTCCGACCCAAATCGCCGAAGGGATTCTATACCACAACCTTGATTTGGGTTACTCGGATTAGCAGGTCCACCTCGAGCAGGATGGGGAAGGAGTTGATATGCAGAGGTTGAGTGTTCGCAATGGGAACTATATTGCGCATGCATACCCTTGGACCCAGGAACTAATTCTAAACATTAATGGGGCATTCAGTACAATCTGTTTAACCCTCTAATTGCGATATACTCTTTTTTACTGACCTAAATACTGTTCTTACCCAAAGACTTCAACGTGTTCATAATTCTTGCATACGTTTTATTTGTGGTATACGTAGATTTGATCACGTTACACCATCCCTGAACAATTGTCATGGCTTCGTCTACAGGAACGTAGAACCATCCATTCATTATGTCATCTCTATAAATTATTACACACATCATTACCTTATTATTTATCACACCGCTTCACTAGACTCTCTGATACACATAAATTAGATACCCGATCCCTTGAGCACAGTATCCTTTATATCCCTCCTCATCACACTACCTATTATTCGAAATCTTTTACAATTTCTCTTCCTAGAACATGGAATTCCCTTGCATCCTATGTCAGAGACTGCCAAACTTTACCATCTTTCATAAACAAATTGAAAATAAAATTATTAACAGAAATAACTCACTAATATTACTTTTTAAAAAATAATAATTTGTTTTTTCATTACGGTATTTAATAAAAATAGTTTTAAGATTTGTTAATATATTTACCTAATGCCTTGTATAATAAGCGATAGATTAATTCATTATAGTTTATAACTTTCTTTGTATTTTTCTTTTCTTTTTTCTTTCTTTTCTTCTTTGTGTATAGTAGATTCGAGCTGTTATTCCTTTCTGTATTCATTCTATCATTAATTTAATTTTAATTGTATTTAATTTTATTGTATTATTAGACATTACGAGGTAGCGTGCTGCCTTGTCACGCAACGGTGCCGGGTTCGATCCCCGGTCGGGGCAGTTTTTCTGGGTGAGGTTTTTATCGGGGTTTTTCCACACCTGTGAGACAAATGTCAGGAAAACTTTAAGGCCCAAACGGTCCCCCAAATCATATGGCCATCATCATGATCATCATCATCCTTATCATTATCATCATGATCATCAGCATCCTTCACCGGTGTGGAAAGCAACGGGAAGCTACCACACCTACAATTCCCTATTAAAGCTGCAAGCATAACATGAAAATGCTATGATTGCAGTGAAGGATCTGCATTCGGGCAGAATTACTATGGATGAATGGATGGATAGATGGATTAGACATTATTTTCATTATTATTCAATTAGACGGGTAATTAATTGTTTAGTATGACTATTATTGTAATTTTTTGTATTTATATGTAACATATGTTTGTCCTGGTGAGTGGAAGAGAAGGCCACACGGTCTTAACTCCACCAGGCTAAATAAATCTATTCTATTCTATTATAATTTGCATTTTGAAATCCAAACACAGATGTAACTAACTCACTGACGCTATCAAACCCGTAGGTTCATAACCAGGCGAACATAAGTTCTATACATCCCTAGCAATTTTTTCAGTCTTCCTCTAACTAACTCACTGGCACTATCGAACCCGTAGGTTCATGGCCGCGCGTACATAAGCTCTCCATACATCCCTATCCTGAGCCAATGTTTTCCAATCATCCCCCGTATAATCTACTTCCCTCAAATCATAGTTAATGCTATTCTCCCATCTCATTCTTGGTCTACCAACTGGGCGTTTTCCCTCTGGTTTTCCTACAAGAAGCTTCCATGCACGCCTTTCATTCCCCATTCGTGCTACATGTCCTGCCCATCGCAAGTCTACGAGACTTAACTGTTCTCATGATATCTGGCTTCCTATAAAGACCATGTAATTAATTGTTATGCAGTCTTCTCCATTCACCTGTCTGTTAATCTCTCTTTGGTCCAAAAATGTTCCTAAGAACTTTATTCTCACATACTCGTAATCTCCTTTCCTCCCTTAAAGTAAGAGTCCATGTTTCGCATACATATAATATTACTGGTAGAATAATAGTTTTATGTATTTTCAGTTTATCGTTTTTTGAAAGGAGTTGGGACGTCAAGAGTCTCTGCAATGCATAATAGCACGCATTTCCAGAATTGAGCCTATGTTTAATTTCTTTGTGCATCTCATTCTTCAGTCATCCTCTGTATAATGTACTTCCCTCAAATCATAGTTAATATTGGTTAATATTATCGTCCCACCTCTCGCCTATCTACTGGGCGCTTATCCTCTGATTTTCCTACAAGGATTTTTCCAAGCCTCTCTATTTTTCTCCATTCGTGCCACATATTCTGCCTATCGCAGCCTCCGAGACTTACCAGTTCTTATTATACATTTGGTTTTCCATAACATATCGGATAGCGGAGAGGTCCCTCCTTCGTACTAAAATACCCGTTCTGAATTCAGGTCTCGCTGCACCCTCATTGTATAGTGTAAAGAAATTGGGACTGGAAGTAAATATCAATAAAACTAAATATGTGGTCACACATCGAAATACATTATATAATGGAAATAGGCAGCTAATGACAAATGAGGGAAATTTTGAGGAAGTGACTGAATTCAAATACCTGGGAACAATAATCACAAATAGGAATGAGATGCATAAAGATATCAAACATAGGCTCAACTCTGGAAATGCGTGCTATTATGCATTGCAGAGACTCTTGACGTCCCTACTCCTTTCAAAAAACGTTAAGCTGAAAATATATAAAATTATTATTCTACCAATTATCTTATATGGATGCGAAACATGGACTCTTACTCTAAGGGAGGAAAGGAGATTACGAGTATTTGAGAATAAAGTACTTAGGAAAATGTTTGGACCAAAGAGAGATTAACAGACAGGTGAATGGAGAAGACTGCATAACAGTGAATTGCATGGTCTTTATAGGAAACCAGATATAATGAGAACAGTTAAGTCTCGTAGACTGCGATGGGCAGGACTTGTTGCACGTATG